>CM070622.1:63535810-64135810 GCA_036346255.1 Ampelocalamus luodianensis | reverse complement strand
GAAACCCTTCAATCAAGTGTGCTTCTATCTCATACTGGTTGGTAAACATCTTCGATTATCGCAATCAATGCATGGACAAGACATAAATCTTATCCCCTTTTTCAACATATCCCGCTTCGCGCTCTTCTAAAAGCAACCACGCCATTAATGTACTCTTGACTCACACGGTTCACACCATACATCCGGGCGGTCCATCTACGCTACACATGTAACAAAATATATAGTGTCAAATTAGATTAATAAAATCTCTCTCAACCGCTCTCTCTCCATTTCTTCCCCCTCACAGTAACTTTAATATTATTCCAACCACCCAATGAAAAATATTATTCTATTCCCTTACATCCGGATACAAAAGTTTGCATCGGTTCCTAGAGTTTTGTTTCGGAATAGGCAGCTTCCACTTGTGAAATCTGTTCCTAGCATCAAATCTAGCCATTCGAACCGGCTAATTAAGCACGTAAAATGCAGATGCTCTAAAGGGTATAGTTTCAAGATTTGTTCAAAATAGCTAATAACTGCATTCCTAATAATGGGATTAATTCCTTACTACTTTGTGTGGTTTTTTATTATTCCTTGGTGCAGTTGCGAAATCCGCACAATTCCCTCTTCACGTATGGTTACCCGATGTTACGAAAGGACCCACTCCCACTTCGACTCTTATACACGCGATGCTTAGCATATTCTACAATATCTCAATTGGGTTATAAAGATTGTTACCCTCGGAGCTCACGACGAAAATACCAAATCGATCTCTTTCGATTTCTCTCCTTCTCCCTCCCTTTCTCCTCTCTTTCTCTTCTCCCTCCCTTTCTCCTCTCCTTCTCCTCCCCTCTCTCTCTCTCTCTTTGTCGGCGGCGCAGGAAAGGGCTCAAATGGGAAGGGCAGGGGTACCCCAGGTATTTATAGCGCGAGGATATCACTGCATTTGTTCTTATTAGTAATCGCTCATGATAGTATATATCACATACGGTTTATAAATAAAACCGTCTGTGATATTTCACAGACGGTTCTATTTATCAACCGTCTGTGATACGGAGGATTATCACAGACGGTTTGTGTATAGAACCGTCTGTGACATATCACAGACGGCTCTATTTATAAACCGTCTGTGATATGGGGGATTATCACAGACGGTTCATAAATAGAACTGTCTGTGATATTTCACAAACGGTTCTATAGATAAACCGTCTTTGATATATGCCTATCACAGACAGTTACTAATAAGAACCGTCTGTGATAGGCCGGCAAAGCAAATGCCGCGCCCAACAGACCCAACACAGACGGATTCAAATTAACCCGTCTGTGATGGGGTGTCTACTATAGCCTGTTTTGTAGTAGTGATAGAATTGCTTGGATCAATGTCGGTCTGCTGTAGGTATCAATATGTCCAGTATGTTGCGCGGTCTGTTTCGTTATTTTAGAAGCCGAATTTGATATGTTCATCTCCTGGAGTTATGTAGGTCTGGTTCTTAGCTTTCGGTGGTCGCCAAGAACACTAAAATCCGACGTACGAGTCAAAAGTTATGATAATTTTAGTTTCCACTATCCAGATTTCTGACGAGAATTACCTTTTAAGTTGTCTTTTAAAATAGGTGTATGTTAATGGACGAATCAGGGTTTCATCCCAACTAGGTTATTGTAGATAATTTCATAAACTTTTCATATTGTTAAAGAACGCTCAATTTGGAATTGTAGATGAAAAGGTATGGACATTTTAATATTGCTGTCTTAACTGTTCGGTCAGATTCTGTACTGCTGTTCAATTACCTGTTAGTATAATAATTTGGCCGAATTGGGTTACCTCATCAACTAGAGTGTTGTAGGTATGATCGTTAAGTTTATGTAGGAGCTGGGCTCACCTTGTTTCGAGTCCCAGGTAAATAGTTATGGCCAATACCGTCATGCTGTCCAGATCCGATTCCAGGGTGTTGTCTATTTTTTCAGATTTGGGATTACGGCTATTTCTTGGGTGTTCAAGAGAGTATTGTAGAATATTAAGTCGTGGTGCGTATCATGTGGTTCTTATTTCGTTTATTGTATTGTTTAGGCGGCGAGGCTACGGGTTTGGGAGCACCTTCGTTGCCTACTAACGCGTCGCAACGCGGAAGGCAAGTACTTTATTGTTCTTATGTTTGGAGTATGATGCATGCTTGATGATTGTATTGTGTTTTTCTGATATCTATGAGAATATTCAAAGTTATGTCCTTTTCTTATGTGTTATATACATGAGTATATATATGATGTCTTTCATAATTCATACTTCAGTTCATGCATCCTAATTCATGTTTTATCCACGGGAGTGGAGTGTAAGTCCCACCATTCCAATGTGGGCAGTTTTGGACATTGTCATGTCCCGTCCACGGGAGTGGATAGAAAGTCCCATCAATTCCAATATGGGCACGTAAGACCCATCAATTCCAGTATCGGCAGATTTGGACACCTGTATGAAACGTTCTTCATACAGGACTTGGATCCCCGCACTTTTGTTAAGGTGCGGGCTTATGAACACCGACGGTGTGTCACTAGCTATACCAGTATAAGCATGTGTGCATCCATCCTTGATTACATTCATTCATTTCATGTTTTTCCTAAGTGCCCACTCGATGCAATGTTCGCATTCTTAAATGATGATGTCTTGTTCGTATATGTATTCTGTCTTTTTCACTGTACTTGCTGAGTCACTGTAACACCCCAATTTTCAGAGCTTAAAAATCTTTTAAATAGTTAGTAGGAGAAAATTCACCATTTGAATTTTATTTGATTTTAATTTCAAAAGCTTAATATTGGACTTTACAATCAAAAATATTTAATGTGAATAATCTCAACATGAACAATAGCGAAAACTATTTTATTTGGGTTCTATGTGCTCAGATATATTTTCTAGATTTTTCTAGAATTTTTCTGAGTTCATTTGCTATTTTCTATTGCTTATTTGAATTTTTGGTATTTTATAAAATAGAAAAGCTATTTAAAATCTCAGAATACCCTTTTGGGCAGAAACCCAGCCCAAAACCCCTTGGCTCAACCCTATCCAATTTCAACCCGCACATACAGCCGCTCGCCGCCGATGTGTGGTCCCGCGTGTCGCCTCCCTCTCTCTTCGCGGAGCACGTTAAACCTCAGCCGTCCGATTCTCTTTGAACGGTCCGATGGAGATGGGCTGTTCGGGCTACCCGAACGTCCCATTGGTTGTCAGCCGTCCGATTCTCTTTGAAGGGCCCGATGGCGTTGTGCTTTCCAAGCTGCCCGAACGCCCCATTGATCTTGAGCCGTCCGACGATCCGACGGTAACCCTCTTATCCCGATCGCACGTGTGTGGGCTTACCGACGTGTGGGCCCGCGTGTCGTCTTCGTCTTCGACTCGGCCGTCTCCGCAACGCGCTCGCTCGTCCGCCATTGCCGCTTTCTAGAAGCCTCGTCCGACAACGGAATTCCTAACCAAAACCTTTTAGATTTTTGTACCAAACTCAATCTCTATCTTCTCCGCATCTTTTGGGATAAAAATCATATCCCGATTCCGCTTTCTATCTCTGCTTTCCTCGCGGGTTCATCTCGGACTCTTTTAGGGTTTCACGCCGCACGCCCCTAGCCTCCCGGACCCTATAAATAGGTCCCCAGGATCGCATCGACGCCCGCACTGTAACCCTCAACCTATTGCGCAACTTGAGCCCTAGCGCGCCCGCAATCGGAGTTTTAGGTTTTGTCACCGCGGCGTTTTCTGCTTTTGCGCCGTCGTCGACGCCGCCGCCTCGTGGTGCGCACCGCCGAGTCCGCCGTCGCAGCCTCTACCTCTAGAGCCCTTCGCATCGCCGGAGCGCCATCGAGGTCTTGTCCGACAAAACCGTAAGCTCTCCGCCGCCAACCTCGCCGCCGCCATCTCCGCAACCTTGACCAACCAGTGGTTGGTTCAATAGGTTCGCATAACCTCGCTACACGCCGACCACTCACCGCCGCGAATACGCCGCCGTCGCAGCTGTCATTGGTTTCGAGCGCCGCCGCCGTCGGCCCGACGTGGCGCCTGCGGCTCGCCACCTCGCCTTTGCGCCACGTGTCACGCGGCGTGGTCTGTCTCGTCGCCGCCGCGTGGCACAATCCATCGGTCTCAGATCTAATCGGCTCCAGATCTAGTCACCGTGAGTTCGAGACCGACATGTGGGTCCCACATGTCGATATTTTATTTTATTTCTTTTAATTCCCAAAATTCCTTCGCTGATGTCGTGCTTGCGCAATAATCCGATTTTCTTTAGAGAAATAATTCGAAAAATCCAGAAAATCCAAATTAGGGTTTCTTTTAGATTTCCAAACTTCCAGAGCTCATAACTTTTGCATCCTAACTCCGATTGAGCCCATTCAAATTCCTAAATTTGTCTAAATTCAAGCTCTATTTATCTGAGATTTTTATTTAATTTTTGGAGTTCGTTTTGCCTCTGTTATTTATTTGTTTTGTTTGTTTTTGTTTCGTTTGCGAGTAGACGTCGATTCGTCGGGGAATTTTGTGGAAGGAGGAGCACCCCAAGATCAAGACCAGTACATAGACCTTTTCCAAGGCAAGTCATACCTTTAATCATCTTGAACCCAGTTTTCAAATTACTTTGTGTTAAATTATTGCATTCTACTTTAATTATTTATTTAAATGCTTTGGGCATAGTTATTATCCAATTTGTTATCACACCTTGGCCTTGTATGTCATAATTCCTTGCCACCCTAGATTGGTTATTAGTTGGTAATATTATAGCACCAACGTGGGTTGGTTAGATGCAAGTACAATTGCTTAGCCATGCTACGAGTCTCACATCTCATGTAAGTTACAATTATTAATTATGACTAAGTGACTATGGAACTTTGTGTAAAACTGTGTGCTATGTGTTATTACTTTGTGATGGCATGTGTTGCACTAAAACCAACTGGGTGGTAAAGGATTTAGACTGAGGCAAGTGGTGGAGACTGTGTGACATGGTGGTCTATGTGATGGGAATGATGGTCTTTGTGACTTAGTTAGAAAATGGAAGTCTTGCCTTGGTCAATTAAGGACTTAACTTTGTGCGCCATTGAATCGAGCTCATCAGCATGCGACCACATGCCCGGTATGGGACGGGCCTAACTTAGTAAGTTATGGATTCTCGGCATTGATGTTCAGGTGGATAGGTTAGGCTATGTGACAGGGTGGAGGTGTGACTACTTAGTGGTTGCATCGCGGGACGATTCGTCTTCCCTGTCCAGCGGTGTGTGTTATACCAATTCTATGTGAGCCGGTATAGCAGTTTGTAAGCACACTGGGAATGTCAATGTTTGTGTAATACTCCGGATTAAACTTTGAGAATGAAAATTGATCTTTAGGGAGAGGAATCAACGGGATTAGTGAATTGTCTCTGGAAAGGGGGGGTTATCTGTTAATTTTGGCCAACTTGGGCCTGGGCTAGAGGCCCATTTGGACCCCCCTAGTGGCCGGCCAAGGGGGGGAGTCCACCCCTTTTCTCCCCTTTGCCAAACCCTAGCTTTTCTCCCCATTTTGGCCGCCTCCCTTCTTGGCCGCCACCCCTTTGGCCTCCTCCTATGCGCCCTACCTCCTCCCCTCCTGGTGTTCTCTCATGGTGGTGCCCTCAAGACATCTTCCCGCTGCGGTGTTGATCTTCCTCCATTGCCGGTCTTTGCAAGAATCAGGGACGACGATCGTGGGCTGTGGAACAAGGAGAGGAAATCACAACCAACTTCTTCTTCGAGGCACGCTCAGCATCATCTCCCACGTCGTCAAGGGTAACGATGTGTTCTTGGGCCTTCTAGAAGTCTTTCGTTAAGGGCGAGTAGTTTTGTTAATTTCCAGTCTGTCCGCGTTTCGTTCAATTCTGTCCAGTATGTTGGAGGGGTTGTTTCGGTTGTTTTTAGGCAGAATCTGAAGGTTTGGTCTCCTAGAGATATCTAGGACTCGTTCTTAAGTTTCAGTGGCCACCAAGTTCACTTGATTCCGAGGTCCGAGTCAAAAGTTATGGATGTTTTAGTACCTGCTGCCAGAAATCTGACGAGAATAAACTGTCTGGTTATTTCCTAAATTATGAAAGGGAAATTGGTTGAAACTGAAAGTTCACCCAACTAGGTTATTGTAGAGGATTCGATGACCTTTTCATATTGGTAAAGAACGTTCAATTTGGAGCTACCTAATAAAAGTTATGATCTTTTTAATTCTGCTGTTCGTTCTGTGGACAGATTCTGGACAGAAAGTTCAAACGATTATTAACCTATTAAATTGGCCAAATTGGTTTATCTCGTCAACTAGAGTATTGTAGATTAGTCAGTTAAGAAGCTACAGAAATTGGGTTTACCACTTTTTGACTTCCTGACACTGAGATACGTTAATTCTCGTGCTGCTGTCCAGGGACAGTTTTAAAGCTGAAAACATTGATTCTAGTTTAAGCTTTGTTTTATTGACTAGAGTCGTCGGGAAGCAATGTATAACGTCTGTTAGTAGAAATGGGTATTGTTGGTGTTCTTATTGAATTTATTTCATTGGTTAGGCGGCGAGCTTGAGTTTAGGAACACCATCGCTTCCAACTAACGCGCCTCAACGCGAAGGCAAGTACATTGTTGATCTAAATGTTTGTGCATTGTGGTTATTGATATGAGCGTCTTTGTGATAACTCTTGTGTAGTATGAAGTGAAATATCCATGTTTTGTCTCTATGTTGAATTCATGAATAGAAATGATGGTAATGTTGTATTCAATAAGTTGTTTCATGCATTCATTATCTTTTGCCGCCCACGGAGTGGATGAGGAGACCATCAATTCGGGATGGTTGAGTAAGACCCATTAATTCCAATATGGGCAATGTTGGACACCCGTATGAAACGTTCTTCATACGGAAGTGGATCCCGCATTTTTGTTAAGATGCGGGCTTGAGTGAACAATGACGGTGTTCACCGACTATACCAGATATATGTGTGTGTCTGTCCATTCCCTTGATTTTTTTAAGCATTCATTTCATGTCATCATAAGTACTCATTTGTGTTATGATCAATGTCGAGGCCGAGTAGGTCTTATTCGTGATTGATAAATGTGTTTTTAATCTTTGTACTTGTTGAGTCATGGACTCACCCTTGCTTTGTTTATCTATTTCTAGATGATCGATGAGGTTCTCTTGGGAGGAGTAGACATGCACTACTCGATTAATGCACTTCACCTTAGTTCCATTGCAAGAATTATTAAAGACTCTATTATGTTAACCTTCAGATTGTAATAAATAAATCTAGTCATGGATGGCATTCTTTTATGATCTTTGAGGATTGATCGATGTTATTGAAAAGTTTTATGCTGTATGGCTTATGTTAAATTGGTGGTTAGCATCTTGACTTCTGAATAGCCAAGGTGTTAATTTAGTTGGTTAATTAGGATTTATGATTAAGTCTTATAACTGATTTTATTATTGTTTTATGATTTATTGTGAAAACCTCCGTATCGTCAGTATACCAAAGAGGTTATGTCGAAATTTTGTGGTTTAGCTTAGGATAGTAGCATTCCGTGCTCATCTTTGAGTTGGGGTGTTCTGATTGGTATCGAGCGGGCTTTAGGTCCGTGGTTAAAATAAAACTATTAAAATTGACACACCGTGTACGAGGTTGGGTTGGGTGATTCATTGTTTTCGCAATTTCGTTGTTATGCTTTATTTGTTGTGTAATTGTTGTTTAGTTCGCGCTTCTTCCGAATCGCTAAGTTAAGTGTTTAGTTTTGTTCGGTTGTGGTGTTCTTAGATGGCGAGAGGTAGAGGACGTGGTCGCTCGCCGTGGCCGTGGTCGCGTCGTGGGACGTGGTCCGGTTGTTTCGCAACCTCGCAGAAGAGGCCTGCTGGTGGAGCTGCCGAGGAGGTTGCCTCACCGCCACCCACCGCAGAAGCTCAAGCCGCGCGGCCGTGGATGCCCAGCGGCGCGGCTATTATTATTCGAGATCTTCGAGGAGAACGAGCAGCTCGTCGCCAGATGCAGCGCCATCCCGCCGCTGCCTCGCCGCTGCTTTCTGCTCGCTTCTTTGTCTCGTTGCGGGTCCGATCGTGGCGCGCTCCACCCGAGACTAGGATAAGTCTCGCGAGTGGATGTCGCCGACTTGACACTTTTGATGGGGCGGTACCCGGGTTCAGCAGCAGATTGGCTCGGTACATGGAGCGGCAGCTTGACGCGTTGGAGATGAACTCGGTGCAAAGGGTTCGTTTTGTGGCCTTTCAACCGAAGGGCCAAGGCGATATCCGGTAGGAAGGGGTTACGCTCGCTAGGACCCCAGCACGAGGACCGGTTACTTGGGAAGTTTTGTGGGGCAATTTAGAGCCAAGTACTATCCGGATTCTTTCGTGGAGAAGATGGAGCGATCTATGCCGACGTTGACTCGTGGTCATAGGTCAAGATGTCGAGTATGAGGTCGAGTTCAACACTGATACGCTTTGTACCGCCGTAGCCAATGATGATGTGGAGAAGGCCAAGAGGTTCCGTCGGGTCTCGTTCAGAGTATCGCCGATCGGGGGCATCGTCTTGCGTGATTTCGATGCGGTGGTTGAGCAAGCTAGAGGAATGGAGTTGGTGAGAATCTCCTTCGCAGACGCAGCAGACTAGTGGCACTGCTTGCATTGGTGGTTCGGCAAAGGGCGGCGGAGCTTTAGTGGTGGAGGCGGGTCTTCTCGACACCGCATCCAAGAGATTTCAAGGAGTCGCCGGCCTCGCCCGGTTCAACGATGGCGATCTTCTTCCTCGGCGCCACGCACTTCGTCATCCACACCCACCGCGTCCGCCCGGGACAAGGTATGAAATGTTTCGATGTGGAGAGGGTCACCGGTCTTGAGTGTTCTTTCAGAGGGACGTGTCGCGATGTGGCGGGAAGGCCACAAAGCGTCGGTTGCAAACGAACGGCCGAGCATCATTAAGTGGAAGCGATTCTAGTTGCGTCTTCTTCCGGTGCACCTCGGGGCTCGATTCGACTCTAGCCGCTCCACCTGCATTCTCGGTTTTCTTGAGATGGGTTCCTCCTGCAGTTTTACTCCTGCGCCTCTGCGGGTTCTACTGAACCCCGCCCGCTCGCACCACCTTCGTATGCTTCTCCTGCAGCAGCCTCGCTCATCCTTCACAGTCAGTGCCGGTGCGTCCTCCGCTCCGGTGCCCATGGGAGTCTACGCCATGCCTACTCGATACTGTGGGCCGCCCGACGTGGTAATGTGTACTTTGCTAGTTGATTCACATGAGGCTTTCTTACTATTTGATTCCGGAGCTACTTATTCTTTTGTGTCCTTAGAATTTGTTAGAAGGGCGAGTCCGAGTGTGCGCTTATATCCGAGTCTGTGGTGGTCGGTTCTCGGGGTCTTATTTCTAGCTCTCTGACGTGTCTGGTTGTACTATTACTATTGAAGATGAGAATTTCATCACAAACCTTATGGTGATTCGCTTATCACCTTTTGATGTAATTTTGGGTATGGGTGGTTATTCATTATCGTGCCAAGATTTGTTGCTTTTGGAAGACGGTGACCTTGCAGGCTCCATCGGGTGAAGAAGCGGTATTTGGGGTAGCGCGCGTTTGATTCCTTGTTCGTCTTTGGCTAGTCTGTTTCCCGCTTGTCGAGCCTCAACCATTGGGTTGCTTTGGTCCCTTAGCGAAGTCCGAATCTCCACCGTATTGAAGATATTACGTAGTGAATGAGTTTCCGATGTTTTTCGGTGAGAACTTCTGGAATGCCTCCCAGCGTAAAGTGGAGTTCCGGATAGATCTTGTTCCGAACCCGACCTATTTCTATATCTCCATATCGTTTGGCGCGTCCCTTTCGGGAGGAGTTGAAAAAGCAATTGGATGATTTGCTATCCAAAGGTTTGATCCGCGTAGTGTTTCCGTGGGAGCTCTGTTCTTTTCACTAAGAAGAAGGACGGTAGTTGGCGTATGTGTGTGGATTACCGGCTCTTAACCAAGCAATCGTGAAGAATAAATATCCCTTGCCCGTATTGAGGATCTCTTTGATCGCTTGAAGGGAGCTAAAATATTCTCCAAAATTGACCTTGAAAGTTATAATCGATTAGAGTTCGAGAGCAAGATATTGAGAAGACAGCTTTCCTACAAGGTATGGTCATTATGAGTATAAGGTTATGTCTTTTGGGCTAACCAATGCTCCTGCAGTTTTCATGGAAGCCATGAATAGTATGTTGCACCCTTACCTTGATGATTTCGTCGTAGTATTCATTGATGACATCTTGATTTATTCCAAGACGAAAGAAGATCATGCTCAGCACCTGAGGTTGGTACTTGAGACCCTGAGAGTGAACCAATTTTATGCCAAATTGAAGAAATGTGAATTCTGGATTTCTGAAGTTGGGTTTCTGGGCCATGTAATCAATCAAGAGGGCATTTCAGTTGATCCAAGTAAGATCTCAACAGTGGTGGAATGGAAAAGACCAACTAATATAAAAGAAGTGAGGAGTTTTCTGGGTTTAGCTCGTTATTATCGGCGTTTCGTGGAGGGTTTCTCTACCCTTGCTAGACCAATGTCACAGTTGACACAGAAAGGGGTCAAGTTCCAGTGGACTGACGCGTGTGAACGAAGTTTCTGCGCTTTGAAGGATAGATTGGTGACCGCTCCAATTCTCACTCTTCCTGAACCAGGGAAGCGGTTCACTATTTTTTCAGATGCATCTAGAGTCGAGCTTGGTTGTGTACTTATGCAAGATGGCAAGGTGATTGCCTATGCATCGCGGCAGTTGAAGAAACATGAACATAACTATCCTACCCATGACCTAGAACTTGCAGCAGTAGTACTTGCTTTAAAGATCTGGCGCCATTATTTGTACGGCGAGTCTTGTGACATTTTCACTGATCACAAGAGTTTGAAATACATCTTTACCCAAAAAGATTTGAATCTGAGACAGAGAAGGTGGTTAGAGTTGATAAAAGACTATGATCTCACTATTCAGTATCACCCAGGGAAGGCGAATGTTGTAGCAGATGCTCTAAGTCGTAAGGCGACCCCTCCTACCCTCGATTGTCTTGTCGGTGAATTTGAGCGTATGAATATATCTTTTGCTTTGCGGTACCGTCGAGACCGAGACCGCTTGCTTCTTGAGTCACCATTCCGAACGCAGTACGGAAGCACAACAACAGGATCGATGCTCCAGCGTGTGAGGAAGCGCCTAGATGAAGGCAAGCAAGGCCATTTTGGTATAGATGATTCTGGTGCTTTGCGATTTAAAGGTTGCCTTTGCGTGCCACAGGGGGCATAGGTTAAAGATGAGATTCTAAAAGAAGCACACCGTACACCGTATACAGTACATCCAGGTGAGACCAAAATGTACAAGGATTTGAAGAAGAGCTTCTGGTGGAAGAGAATGAAAGTCGATATTGCCCAGTATGTGGCCTCGTGTGGAATCTGCCAATAGGTTAAGGCTGAACATAAGCGACCGGCAGGATTGTTGCAACCTTTAGAGGTTCCGGTGTGGCCATGGGATGACATCTCCATGGATTTTGTAGTTGGATTACCTCGCACTCGGCGAGGAAGGATGCTATTTGGGTTATAGTGGACCGATTCGGTAAGTTCGCACATTTTATTCCCATTCGAACAACCAATCTCGCGAGCGATTTGGCTCCACTCTATGTACGAGAGATAGTACGGTTACACGGGTGCCAAAGACTATTGTTTCCGACCGAGATGCCAAATTTGTTTCCAAGTTTTGGGAGAGCTTGCATAGTGCTTTGGGCACGTAACTCGTCTTAGTATCGCATTCCACCCACGACATGATGGTCGATCGAGCGTATAATCCAAACCTTAGAAGATATGCTCAGTGTTGTGTTTTATCTGGAAGGGTAGTTGGGAAGATCACCGGCTTTGGCGAGTTCGCCATAACAATAGCTATCATGCCGATTCGAGCTGCACCATTTGAGGTTCTCTATGGGCGGAGATGCAGATCTCCATTGTGTTGGGATGCGGTTGGAGAGCGGGCTGTTTTGGGTCCTGACTGGGTTCAGCAAACCGTGGTTAGAGTAGCAGAGATCGTGAAGAATCGCAGCTGCTGCTCGAGCCGATGTAAGAGTTATGCGGATGAGAAGGCGAGAGTTGGAATTCGAAGTGGGAAACGAGGTTCTTCGAGGTATCGCCTACCGAGGTGTCGTTCGATTTGGTACCAAAGGAAAGCTTAGTCCGAGGTACATTGGACCATTCCCAATCGTGGCACGAATTGGGAAATTGGCTTATCGCTTGGATCTTCCGAGTCCATGCGTGGAGTTCATAATGTGTTTCATGTGTCTATCTGAGAAAGTTCTTAAGAGACCCCGAGCATGCAATTCCCTTAGAGCCTTTGAACATTGAGCAGACCTTACTTTTGAGTCACGACTGAGAAGATTCTAGAGAGTCGAGCGGGTTCGAGAAATAAAACCTCGAAGTTTGTCGGTACTTTGGTCCCATCGATCGAGAGAGAAGCCACTTGGGAATCGGAATCGCATGCGCGATCGTGATCGGACTTGTTTCGGCAGTGTGTAACCTAATTCCTAAGTTCAATTCCGTTATCTTCTTTGTAGGATGACGTTTAGATTGGTCGAATCACATAAGGGTAGAGTGTAATACTCGGATTAAACTTTGAGAATGAAAATTGATCTTTAGGAGAGGAATCAATGGGATTAGTGAATTGTCTCGGAAAGGGGTTATCTGTTAATTTCGCCAACTTGGGCCTGGGCTAGAGGCCCATTTGGACCCCTAGTGGCCGGCCAAGGGGACTCACCCTTTTCTCCCCTTTGCCAAACCCTAGCTTTTCTCCCCTTTTGGCCGCCTCTCCTTCTTGGCCGCCACCCTTTGGCCTCCCCCTCCTATGCGCCCTACCTCCTCCCCTCCCTGGTGTTCTCTCATGGTGGTGCCCCTCAAGACATCTTCCCCGCTGCGGTGTTGATCTTCCTCCATTGCCGGTCTTTGCAAGAATCAGGGACGACGATCGTGGGCTGTGGAACAAGGAGAGGAAATCACAACCAACTTCTTCTTCGAGGCACGCTCAGCATCATCTCCCACGTCGTCAAGGGTAACGATGTGTTCTTGGGCCTTCTAGAAGTCTTTCGTTAAGTGGGCGAGTAGTTTTGTTAATTTCCAGTCTGTCCGCGTTTCGTTCAATTCTGTCCAGTATGTTGGAGGGGTTGTTTCGGTTGTTTTTAGGCAGAATCTGAAGATTTGGTCTCCTAGAGATATCTAGGCCTCGTTCTTAAGTTTCAGTGGCCACCAAGTTCACTTGATTCCGAGGTCCGAGTCAAAAGTTATGGATGTTTTAGTACCTGCTGCCAGAAATCTGACGAGAATAAACTGTCTGGTTATTTCCTAAATTATGAAAGGGAAATTGGTTGAAACTGAAAGTTCACCCAACTAGGTTATTGTAGAGGATTCAATGAACTTTTCAGATTGGTAAAGAACGTTCAATTTGGAGCTACCTAATAAAAGTTATGATCTTTTTAATTCTGCTGTTCGTTCTGTGGACAGATTCTGGACAGAAAGTTCAAACGATTATTAACCTATTAAATTGGCCAAATTGGTTTATCTCGTCAACTAGAGTATTGTAGATTAGTCAGTTAAGAAGCTACAGAAATTGGGTTTACCACTTTTTGACTTCCTGACACTGAGATACGTTAATTCTCGTGCTGCTGTCCAGGGACAGTTTTAAAGCTGAAAACATTGATTCTAGTTTAAGCTTTGTTTTATTGACTAGAGTCGTCAGGGAAGCAATGTATAACGTCGGTTAGTAGAAATGGGTATTGTTGGTGTTCTTATTGAATTTATTTCATTGGTTAGGCGGCGGAGCTTCGAGTTTAGGAACACCATCGCTTCCAACTAACGCTGTCTCAACGCGAAGGCAAGTACATTGTTGATCTAAATGTTTGTGCATTGTGGTTATTGATATGAGCGTGCTGTGATAACTATTGTGTAGTATGAAGTGAAATATCCATGTTTGGTCTCTATGTTGAATTCATGAATAGAAATGATGGTAATGTTGTATTCAATAAGTTGTTTCATGCATTCATTATCTTTGGCCGCCCACGGAGTGGATGAGGAGACCATCAATTCCGGGATGGTTGAGTAAGACCCATTAATTCCAATATGGGCAATGTTGGACACTCGTATGAAACGTTCTTCATACGGGAAGTGGATCCCCGCATTTTTGTTAAGATGCGGGCTTGAGTGAACACCGACGGGTGTTCACTGACTATACCGGTATATGTGTGTGTGCAGTCCATTCCCTTGATTTTTTTTAAGCATTCATTTCATGTCATCATAAGTACTCATTTGTGTTATGATCAATGTCGAGGCCGAGTAGGTCTTATTCGTATTGATAAATGTGTTTTTAATCTTTGTACTTGCTGAGTCATGGACTCACCCTTGCTTTGTTTATCTATTTCTAGGTGATCGCTGATGAGGTTCTCTTGGGAGGGAGTAGACATGCACTACTCGATTAATGCACTTCACCTTAGTTCCATTGCAAGAATTATTAAAGACTCTATTATGTTAACCTTCAGATTGTAATAAATAAATCTAGTCATGGATGGCATTCTTTTATGATCTTTGAGGATTGATCGATGTTATTGAAAAGTTTTATGTTGTATGGCTTATGTTAAATTGGTGGTTAGCATCTTGACTTCTGAATAGCCAAGGTGTTAATTTAGTTGGTTAATTAGGATTTGTGATTAAGTATTATAACTGATTTTATTATTTTTTTATGATTTATTGTGAAAAACCTCCGGTATCGTCGTATACCAAAGAGGTTATGTCGAAATTTTGTGGTTTAGCTTAGGATAGTAGCATTCCAGGCTCATGCTGAGTTGTGGTGTTACAGTTTGAGATGAAGTTTCCGAACTGTTTTGTTACGATTGGTGCTTGCTACACTAGTTGTATCTTGTGGGTAAAGTGTACAACCTCTGCAGAGTGTTAATCAATCTATTCAAATAGCCGCGTCTGCGGTCATGGACATGCTCGGGGATTTCACACGAGGGGTAGTTTTCATAAAATGTGGGAATGGGAGCTGTGTGATCTAAATCATATGGCTGTGTGAAAGAATTTGATTAGGCTATGTCTCTTTGTGAAAACAACTGTTAAATTAATATTGTTTATTTGTTTTAAATTATGCTTTCAATCTATTATTCGTATTCAATTGCAAATGTTGCTTTTATGCAAAAGAACCACAAAAGCCTTTTCTTTGGAATAAGCCTGCATCTATACATTGCATTCTGTGGTATGATTTGCGAGTACGGTTGTGTACTCACGCTTGTTGTAAAACTTGTGCCCAAACCTACAGAAGAGGAGGAGTCTACGCCTGCTTTCGAGGAGGAGTTCGCTGAAGGCCGATCGTTCGTTAAGGTCCGGATCGATCGGTTGCTGTGGTGAATTGGTGGGATCTGTTGGAGTTTTCCGTTCCTGCTTGTTTATTTCTGTTAGCCTGCGTGGCTTAATAAGTGTAAACTCGACCATAAGGTCAAAACCCTTATTTGTTATTCAAATTAATCGTTTACTTTATTTATCGTTTGTGTGGATCGATATTTACCTATGTTAACCCTGTGTGCACTAGCGTGATCCTGGACTAGTGTAGTATACATAGAGGGTTCCAGAATCGTAATTCTAGGTCCCGACAGTCACGGACTCACTCTTGCGTTGTTTGTTTATTTTAGGTAACCCCTGATGTTGGCTCACTTGGGAGGGAGTAGACACGCACTACTCGTTCACACCAACCTATTCATGTTCAAGATTAAATTTAGTTCTATCTTACATTTTTATTAATGAACTGTAATAATTAAATTATAATTGGTGAAGGAAGGATACCTTCTCCACAAGGATGTTGATTTATTACTGCATGTGAGCTGTCATTATCGATGATCTGAAATAAATAACCTAGATGGTGAAGGAAGGATACCTTCGTCATGTCCCGGATGTTTTGATACTGCCATTAGTTGATACTCTATTTCTTATTCTTCCTCATTGTGTAAATTGTTGGAATAAATAGGTGGCATCTTGGCTTCTGAATAGTCAGGGTGTTACAGTATCACCCGAGTCAATTAAGGACCCGAATGTTGTGATGACCTCTCGTATAAAAATAGTGCAACCACAAGTCTATAATAGGTACGACCTGGCTAACTAATTTGTTTGCTTCGACATGGCTTCGCCATTGGTGGTAATGCGGTGTGGGTAGATGGGAACGAAGCCACAGGAACTGCACAGTGCAAATGAGTGACCTCCCAGGGATAAGGCCTAAGGAGGTGATACCTAGCGATGTGGGGTTGCGTTGAGATGGGGCATTGTAAAGGCCTTATGACAATCTTCTTAGTCGCACACCTATGGAAATGTGTCAAGACGAACATTAAAAGTTTATTGTCTCTTGTGGGTAAAGTGTATGAACTCTACAGAGTGAGAAAACTATCTAGATAGCTATGCTCACAGTCATGAGTGGTGCCAACTATCTAGATCGCTGTGCTCACGGTCATGAGTGGTGCCGAGAACTTGCTTGAAGTAGCTTTCATGTTTATAAAACAATTTGTGGGAGGGAATGAGAGAATGGGTTGGATCCCAGAAATTGAAAATGTTAGGTTGGAGCCTAGTGAGATGAGATGGCCTACTTAAGAACCAGTGATAAGTATGGGATGTGACCCGAGCATTGGGTGGTTGGAGCCACTTAATGGTATAGGGGTCGGAGCCTCCACTAGTATTTTACAACAAAACTCAGTTTACGAAAACTTTGCTAAGTCTTAGGAATTTGCTACTATACATAAACTAATTCAAATTTAGCTTTGTGCAAATAAAAGAACCATGAATCTCCCTTGATTAGCCTTGCATATATATAATAATTGCATTGTGTGTTGGCTCACGAGTACGGTTGTGTACTTAGACTCACTTAATACTATCTTTCAGAGTCGTTTAATCAAGACCCATATGCCTACCACATGGCATCTGGACCGGATGGTGGAGAAGATGGAGAAGCTTAGGCTAGGACCCCTAGTCACTTGCCTGTGGGCAGAGTGAATGGGTCCACCTCTTTTTCTTTTGCTTCCGCTCCTACCCTTCTCTTTGTATTATAGAACTATGTGTACTATGGTGGCCTGCTTGGCCCTTTTGTTAGACTGTTGGCCGTACGACCTATGTATGTAATATGGTATGTTATTGTAATATGAATGTGATGTATGTGAATGAACTAATGATGTATATGTGTGTGCTATCTACTGATCCAGAGAATGACACAAGTTTACACGGTGGGTCCTAAGTTGCAAATTTGGGCTCCAACACTCGCCCTGCGTACATATGAATGCCATGACCTTGTTCCCTTGAGCTACACTAAGTCCCAATATGTGCCTTGTGGTGCTCGGTTGGCAAGGAAACTCAATCTAAGATCATACACAGCATGGTCCAAATCGAATGAGTGGAACAACCAGTGCATCACAGCGTCCCGTGTATACTGCTCTAGTCTTCTTAGGGTCATGGTCGCCAATTGGAAATAATGCAAATCAATCCCCTCAGGACCCTCAAGAATAGTCCTCTGGCCATAGTAAATTTCAAAGTTGGTGGCGTCCGACATATTTGACGTACTGCACCGTAAACAAGATTTTCACGATTAACCACATATCCAAAACTAAACTACCCACTCAAAAGGATTATGTACAACATACTACACTACGTAACCGTAAATCTAAAACTATGTAATCCATTCGGTTTAAAAAATTACCTGAAAGGTGGGCAACCGGGCGAGCAGTGCTTCGCTAGCTTCTCTCCTCCCCTCTACTCCTCTCCCTTCCCTCCCCTCTTTCTCTTTTTGTGAATAAAAGTGATTTATGCTAGAATTTTGGGGTCTTTTATAGGGTAAATTGGCGATAGGGACTTGCGAGAACCCTGTCGCCATTTGAAATGACGATTTTCCAAAATTGTAATATTATAAAATTTAGGATCCCTGTCGTCATTTTAACTAGCGACAGGGACCTCTCTGTACTATTCAAGTCCCCTGTCGCCACTGCCTAGGCTCCTATCGCCATTTAAATGGCGACAGTAGCCTAGTTTTGTAAAAAAAAAAATCAACTATTTATTTTTGTAATTTTTAAAAATAATATTATTTTTAAAAAATTATTCTACAAATCATTGTATTTTTTTAACATGAGACACGCATTGCAAGTACTGATTAATCCTTTCATTGTCATGGTCGGAACATGTATGTGCGTAAGCTCGATGGAAAAATCCATTTGGGATGTCGTTAGGTGCCATCCAAGGCAGTGGCACAGGAGAAAACATACAGTAGCTACTGGTAAATTAAGAGGTATGTACCTGTATGAATGTATGATTTCATTTGCCTTTCTTGTGCGAGCCTACATAGCACAATGAAATTTGTGTAGATCGAAAGCAACTTATCAACATATCGAGGAGGCAACACAGTGGGCGGTGAGCTAACGATGGTGCCATCGAGGCATTCTCACAAGACTATATCGGGCTCACTGAGGAGATTGGTTGTGACATTCACTCCATCCTCACTTCCCACTTAGGCTTTGTTTGGCTAGTGGGAAAATCTATCCATGGGAGAAACAATCCAAGGGGGGGATTAGGTTGATCCCCCTCTATCAGGACCCCAAATCACTGGATCTGAGCCCTCTATGTATTCTGAACAAGTCCTAGATCAGTAGCTAGCTCACATAGTGACATCACTAATGATAAACATTTGTATACAATGAAAAGACGATGAAGCGGACAAATTAATATTACTTAGTAGCAAAAGGACCTTATGGTCAAGTCTTATAAAGTTTACCACGCAGGGCTTAACAACACAAGGTAACTTACAGCGGAACCAAAATATCTCGTGGTGGCCATCCGACATGCCCACAGGCAATTGAGTAGAGGACGCAACATAGTTCGCATAATCTTCAAAGTAGTCTTCTTTGTAGAATTCGGTATTCCCTGGTACTTCTTCGGCAACTGATCAATAAATGGCGTAAAGCCATGAGTACTTTATAGTACTCAGCAAGTCGTAGGAAAATGTATGCAAATAATATTCATAGAAGGCTTGAACAAGGATAGTTTTATGGCTATTTTGCAGAAAACAACATTGGCAGTAAATATAGTAAATAGATTGAAAAGCATAATTTAAAAGAGTAATACATAAGTAAACAAGTTCTTTGAAACAATTAGTGAACACCCCGTCCACTTCCCAACCATTCCATCTAAACGACCATTCCAACAATTGTTATGAAAATCTACCCCTCGTGTGAAATCACAAGGCATTGTCCATAACTGGGGATATGGCTATTCGAATAGTTTTACACTCTGCAGAGGTTGTACAGCTTGACCTACAAGAGATAATCAGTTTGTACTATTCGTCTGACACACTTCCAAAGGTGTGTGACTAAACAATTATCACAAGGCTTTTATAAAGCTCTATTTTGACTCGGTTTTGCTCACTAAGGATTCGCCACCCCAGCCCCCTCTTGCACCATTTATCTACCCAAACAGAACCAAATCAAACATTACTAATTAGTCAGCTAGGTCCACCCCATCCTGGACATATGGTTGTACGGTATGGCCCAGATCAATGGTGCACAAAGTTAAGTCCTTAGTGACTACTCAAGCGAAAACATCATCATCCCAATGTGCTTCTTGCACCCCCTTTACTGCATGATCATTCGCCTGAGTATGAAATCATTTTTTGGTTCAATTCGTCCAAATGGCAACCCTTGCCATGGCACAACAAACTTTTAACAACAGTAGCTGCGTCGCAATTCTATATTCCATTAAGTCAAATTTTATACATATGAGCATGTGATCACGAATCCCATCGGATAGCTAAAGCACGGTTGTAACATCCCAAGGTTATGTTACTAAAATAAAGTTATTATTTTGTTGGAATTTTTGAAATTTAAAAGAGTTTAATTGCTTTTCTTGACTTTCTTAAATTTTAAAAGGCAAAAATAAAATTTATTGAAGTATCTTGGATTTTATTGGATTTAAAGTTGAAAAGGAAAATTTATTTAATTTCTAGATTTTTTTGAAATTTTAAAAGCTTTTTCCTTAAGTATTTGAAAACCAAAATAAATTATTTGCAAAAGTTTTTACTAAATATAAGTTGAAAATATTTTATTTAAGTCCAAAATGTCTCAGAGAATTTCTGTGCATTTTCTCATAATTTTCTCAGTTTATTTGCTTTTTTCTAAAGCCTTTTTTTATTTAACTAGATTATTTTAAGTGTCAAATCATTAGAAAATCCAAAATAGTCCTTGGGCCTAAACCTCCTCAGCCAACCCAAATCCCATGCGCACACGGCCCAGTCGGTGGAATAGGGTCGACGAGATTCGTGGCACTTAATGCGTGCGAAAACGGGAAGAAAAGGGGGAGGAAATGCGAGATGTGATGGAGCTTGACGAGAAGAAATGGCGGACGCGGCTCTGTGCGAGAAAGAAGGAAAGTGGACGAAGCGGGTGACTTGGTGTGGGCCCCACATGGCAGTGAGTGGGAAGCACGATCGGACCAGGTGAACGGCCTTGGGTGCGCACGATCGGACTGGGCGAAAAGCCATGCGGCTAAGTGGGCTACGTGCGCGAAAATAATAATGGGCTATGGGAGATTCGGCCCAAATGAAGTTTTCTAAATTTAATTGATTTAACTATTTAAATAACTCAGTTAATTCATTTTGGCTTTTAAAAATAGCAAATAAAGTCCAAAAATTATGAAAAATTCACAGAAATTCCCTAAGTCATTTTGGACTTTGAATAAAATATTTCCAACTTATATTTGGTATTTAATTTTGCAGATAATTTATTTTGGCTTTGAAATAAAGAGGAAAAGCTTGTAAAATTCAAAAAATTCCACAAAAATAGTTAAATTTTATTTTTAACTGGAAATTGAAATTTGGGTTGTTACACCCTCCCTCTACCCAATCCCCCTGCCACCTTGGATCTAATCCCCTCCGACCTTGGATCTAATCCCTTGATTTGTTTGGACAAATGGTTGCTCGGTAGGGATTGCATATATTAAAAAATCTGAAAGCAAAAAAAGAATATAGAAAATTCCAAAAACAACATTAAAAATTTGGAACAATTCAGGAAAATTCCTAAAACCAAACCAGAAAATTGAAAAAATATCAGAAAATTTTCACAAACAATCCAAAAAATTTGAAAAATAAAAAGTTCAAAAAAATAAAAAAAGATCATAAAAATTCATAATAAAAGGTCTAGAAATTTCAAAAAAAACAAAGATTATAAATTTCAAAAAAAATATTAAAATTTTGTATACAACCTCTAGAAAATTGGATAACAAGTGATGCTAGTACAGAAACATCTGATATCAGGCTTGGAGTTAGCATGCCATTGGTACATGTTTACTGAGTTGCTGAATCGCATAAGCACAGAAAGGAAGCAACAATCATATGAAGTTCATGATGGTCTAAGCAAAAAACTATGACATCAAGAGATATCAAGGATTTTATTCCACAACATCAAAACTCTAAACATGTCTTGCATTAGAGCAACTGATGACTTCCTGATAATCCAAATCAGTCCATAAGGGTGTCCAATATGTCATGCTCTCTGAAGAGCAGGTACCTGAAATTCTGCAAAGAAAAAATAATTAAAGCATTGTCTCCAATATAACTTAGATCGGTACAAAATCATAAAACTTAGATTATAGACAGTAATTATAAGAGTCTGCCAAAATTGATGAAAAAACAGTCATCGAAATGTGCAAAATCTTGGATGAATAAAAACACAAAATAGATTATGTTGTCACTCAAAAGTTAGGACAAAATGTTATGACTGTTAGAAATAATCCACTTAGGATCACCCTGCTTCTGATCTCTGATCTCTGATCACCCTGCTGCTGAATTTTAGCTCAGTAAAACAAGCTTTAGCTCTGAAAGTCTTTCAGAGCTACCGAAACAAGAAAACAGAATTTCAAACAACAGAGCAAACAAGAACTTTTGGTTTCAATTTTGCGCTGCACCAATTGATGCAACTTTTCTGATTTCTTTTCTTTATATAGACTTCCTAACCAGGTTACAATCCAAGTTCAAAACCAATCCTAAACCAACTCGGTTGCAGAATACGACTCAGTCTCAGATATGCTACAGTTCCAAAAAATAGAACTATGAAAAACTGAAATATGAACTTTCTGTGTTCAGAACAACTTCCGAATTGAAAACTACCTTAACAAATCAAAACTAAAACCGGAAAGCAAATATGATTTAACAAGTTTAAACTAACAACGACCCAATAACAAAGAGTATGTTATGAAGGCCAGTAGGCAGCAGTTGAAATGCACTTGTGGTCTTTAGCAATAGCAAAAGTATCAAGTGACTTAGCTAATGATGTAAACAATCACATGTAACATATCTAGAGTCCCAATACTATTTCCTATACTAAGTTGATGAAACAATTGAATACTGACAAGATACTGACTTCTCATGTAAATGATGGTCCTATGGACTATGCTGCTGATTTAGGACACTGCACACATAACAGTAAACCCCCAAAAAATGAAAACCTGTGTGAGGACCCCCGAAATCGGATCCGTATCAAGCTAAGTAATTACGCCGTAAACGCAATACTTAACGTGAGATGCACACGATTCCGAGTGACCCGGATATGTGTCACATGCTAGCTCCCAAGGATCAGTGGCTAACATGCACATATCCTAGTACACAACATTGCAATCACATCCATACACAATGTACAAGAGTAAAAGAATCAATTACAACCTCATTTAGATTGCACCTTATAGTACAAGGTTGCGAAAGAGGACCGATCGCCAAATCTAATTAACACAAATAAATTGCAATGAAGATAAACTTAAAATAAAAAGGGAATAACCGAGTTGGTATGCCCACAATCCCACAAGCAACCAACTGGAGTTAAAGTCGTTGCACCCGTCGTTCTCACCTTAATGAATAGACACTGTTAGAGTACAAAGTTGTACTCGCGAGACTTTCAAAAGAAATAAGGATGCATGTAAGTATCAAAGGAAGGCTACTACACTAGTCAATTTTTAGCATAAAGCAAGTTTTGCATAGAGATAAACAATAAAGATTCTAACTAGCCATTTGCAAAACATTTAGAAAACATTTTATAGCAGTAAGTAATGATCATCAATGGTATAATCTCCAATTATAATCAACACACGAACATCCCATTCGTGGCAACATAAGATCTAAACAAACTAGCATAAAGATATAACATTTTCGACCATAACCCAAACTCAAGTTCCCAAAAGCTAACTGTGCCTGCTTTCCCACAAGTGTTGTCCATAACCTAGGACGAGGCTATTCGAATAGATTTAGTTACTCTGCAGAGTTGTACAGCTTTACCCACACGATATGCATTCCTCTTAATGTCGGCCAATGCACTCTTCCATAGGAGTGTGACTGAGGTACCATAACGAGGCCGTTACAATGTCATGTCCTAACTATCAAACCACCCGAGGACAGTCCTATGGCAGACAGTACAGTCGCCTGAACCACAGGAGTAAACCCCGTTACGTAAGTAAGTCCCTATCCAACAAGAGACCCTTAAGAGCAAGTAAGGCGACCCTTAACATGCCCCCGCCAGATTGACAAAAGAACAATTAAAAATAACAATAACGATTGTCAACTCTGATTGTGTTCGATAGCTAACACACGACAAATTAGTTAGCCAAGCCGCCATTATCCGCGTGTGGTTGCACGTAAGACTTGGTTCATCACACCACGCATCGGTCCTTAAACACTCAGACGGGGCTACACAATTCCATAATAATAACAACAACAATATTTCATGATCACCCTACACCCGTCCAAGTTAAGAACATAAAACACATGCCCAACATGTCCACAAACCCCAGATGCGAAGATCTGGAAGCATCCCTCAAATCCATCATAATCCAATCCATAAAATCCTCAAAGTTCATTAGGATTCAATTCAATTCACTGGCTGATGGACTAGCTCCATCAACCGCTCTCGGCTACAACTACTAGCATGGATAAGCATCGTTCTACAAACTAGCAAACAAACCCATATAACATATAACCTTAGTCATTCAAGGATAAAGGGGTAATCAACATCCAAAGGAGGGCCAATGCAACAATTAGGAATTTAACTACTTCTACCCATAAATATATATTTCAAAATAGCATGCAATTGCGATAATAAAACTCACACAAAACATTTAAGAACCACTGGGAGCAATATGATCAAGAGGAGGGTGCTCGCACCTTTGCCGTATCACTTGTTCATTCTCAGGTTATACTCATATTAATCTCACGAATATATCGTTATCGTCGAAAACCTAATGAAAAGGCGATAATGCAATAAATATCAAATAAAGCCCGAAATTCAACATGCTCAAAAATGTATGAAATTTATACAGTAGGTAGATTATGATTTTATATGAATTTAAGTGAAAGATTCATTCCATTTGGATTTAGTATGTGAAAGTTATAACAGTTTGAAACTCAGCTTTCTATAAAATCCGATCTCTCACTATTCACCTAATTTAATTATTTGGTTAAAATTTGTAGAGCAGTGATGGATACAAGGATTACATAGATAATTAGGGAATAATATTATAAGACCAAAATAGTTGAGTTTACCTCATTTGGAGTATTTATGAATTAGTTATGAATTTCTAAAGTTATCAGCCTTTTTCTTTTACAAAATAATGGAGTTAAAGAATTATTTTTTGAAAGTATATCCTCTGATATATAGACATGTTTGAAACCTATTTTAAAATAAATTAAACTTAAAATAACAATCATAAAAATTGGTTTCACTGTTTTTGGAGTTAAAATGAGTTAGTTATGTATTTTCAATTTTAAGAGTGATTTCATGTGGTAAAACAATTTATTTTGGATTTTCAGAATTAAGGAATTACTTTTTATATCAAGGTGATCCTAGCCACGGTCTATGACAGGTGAGGCCTACATGTAACACATACTAAGAAATTAAATAAGTGCTAAAGACGGGATTATCACCTATGTGCGTCGGGCCGACACGACGGGGCTCTCCGTAGTTGTTACCGAACTCGACCGCATCTGCGTCCGCTCGGCCTCTCGCTCGCGTCCACTACTCCACTCTCATAACAGTGGATACAAAGGAGCCTTCACTAGAATCAATAACATCATCAAGTTATAAACTTGGCATCATCAACAACAAGAACCACATTTGGCAAGAGGTAGCTAAAATCAGCTAAAATAGAAAAGTATAGTTACTGTCCACCTCGGTCTTTAGTGCATAACTTCCAAACCACTAACTCAAACTGCACGAAACTTGGCAGGGATGTAGTTCAATGAGTCCTCAACATGCTGTCCAAATTTCGGCCCAATCCGACACGAAATGACCCCCAAAATGGATCAAGCACCAAGGTTGCGCACCTCTGATTACACTGCAAACAGAACGAACTAAACCACTCTCAAATTCGGTGCTCAAGTAAACCAAACCTCAAACCAACTGACTACAATGAAGTGTTCTATGTGTAGAACTAACTCACCAAATTTGGAGCCTAACCAACGACATTTGAGCCTCCGACCATGAGCTTGAAGCGGTCGAGAAAAATCCAGCAAGCTGAATCTACCTTCACTTCCCCTCTCTTCTCTTCCTCCGTCGGCCGCCACTCGGCACCGCACCGCCTGCTGGCACTGCTCGCCGCCCTTGATGCCACAGCGAGTCGTGCCCCTGCTCCTCCCCTTCTTCTTACTAGCTACAAGATGCATCGCATCGACATGCACAGACTCCTTCTAGTCAAGCCATCGTTATTTCTTCTCTTCTCTTCAAAATACTCAAATGGCCATGCATGCTAGAATTTCTTGGATGATGGAGAAGCTGGTGAGATGAGCAACAAGATGGTATAGCATGCATGGGTTGATTCCATAGTTGTTGGGGCGTTTGGGAGGAGGGAAGGTGTGAGATGTTGAGTCATGGTGAGAAGAAAAGGAATGGCGATCTTCTTTGTTTTGGAGAAGAAGATGGCGGTGAGGATGTGGACTTGGTGGGGTTCGGTTGGGAGGAAAAGAATGGAAAGGGCTGTGGACGGTGGTGTGTGGTGTTCACTGGGAGCAGGAAAATTTTCGAATGAACAGTCTTGAGTTTGGTGTTGGGAATAGAAGATGGCGAGAGGTGTATTCATTGGCGATTAAAAAAATCAGTGAGAGGTTGAAAGGTTGTGTTAGTTTTAACTACCTGTTTAGCAAAGTAAATAAAATCTAAAAATTCTTTTATTTTTTGTGTGGCTTCTCTATTAAGTCTAGTTTCCATTTTTCAAGGCCCCACACATGGATCACTTTTCATTTGAGAGCAGTAATTAAATTTCTATCCAGCCTTTGGGACGTGTTTGGGATTTTACTGTGGTTAACAATGCTCTTAAAAATTTATTAAAATTCATATTTATTCATGATAAATATTATAGTATTTAAATAAATTATTTCTAGATGATGATCATAAGTTTTATTTCTGTTTTCTTTTGGAGTTAGAATTTGAAGTGTAGGTTTAATATTTTGTTTGATCATTTCCAAGTGCAAAACATTATGCAAATGTTTCAAAAACACTATGCATATTAATGATATGCAAACTAATGACCATTCATTAAGTTGGGATGTTACAAACCTCCCTTACAAAAGATCTCGCCCCGAGATCCGGGTAGGTCGGAAATGGAAAAGAAGATACAATATCCGTTGTCTTGGTTTCCTTCAAAGATAGTGCTAAGATATCTTCCAAAGGTAGAACTAAGATATCATAATAGGGTTACAAGGAATGGATATTACATTTTCCTTTCCATTGCTTTGTTTAACCTTTCCTTTCTTAATTCGAAGACACTTCATGTAGAAGGAAAAAGTTCTGGATACTCGGTTCGCATTTTGTCTTCACGCTCCCATGTTGCTTCATCTTCAGTATGGTTGCTCCACTGAACCTTCAAGAATTTGATGTTGCGATTCCTTGTCTTGCGCTCCATTTCTTCAAGAATGCGAATCGGGTGCTCCCGATAAGAAAGATCGGGTTGCAAGTCAAGGTCTTCTAACTGGGTCGCTTCGGTAGGGACTCGAAGACACTTCTTCAGCTGAGATACATGGAATACATTGTGCACATCTGAAAGTGATGGTGGTAGCTCCAACTGATAAGCTACCGATCCTCGCTTCGCTAGAATTCGGAAAGGACCGATGTAGCGAGGAGCCAATTTGCCTTTGACTTGAAAGCGTTGCATTCCTTTCATTGGGGAGACTTTAAGGTAAACATGATCGTCCACCTCAAAACTCAACTCACGACGACGACGGTCGGCATAAGACTTTTGACGAGATTGAGCCGTCCGTAGTCTCTCCCTGATCTCACGAACTTGCTCTTCAGCTTCATTTATCATGTCCGGTCCAAAGAATTATCTCTCACCAGACTCGGACCAGTTCAGAGGTGTCCTACACCTTCTCCCATAAAGCACTTCAAAAGGTGACATTTGGAGGCTTGCTTGATAACTATTGTTATAAGAGAATTCCGCAAACGGCAAGCATTTATCCCATTTCTTTCCATAGGACAGCACACACGCTCTCAACATATCCTCCAAAATTTGATTCACCCTCTCGGTTTGACCTCCGGTTTGGGGGTGGTAAGCGGTGCTAAAGGATAGTTGAGTTCCCATTGCTTCATGGAGGCAATTCCAGAAATGCGAAGTGAATTGAGTGCCTCGATCTGAAACAATTATCTTAGGAACACCATGGAGGCATACAATTCTGGAGATGTACAACTCCGCCAATTGATTTCCCGAGTAAGTGGTCTTGACGGGGAGAAAATGAGCAACTTTTGACAAACGGTCAACAATCACCCATATGGAGTCATATCCTTGCTGAGTCTTAGGAAGTCCGGTGATGAAATCCATCCCAATTTCATCCCATTTCCACTCGGGAACAGGGAGGGGTTGAAGCATACCCGCTGGCCGCTGTTGCTCGGCCTTCACCCGTTGACATACATCACACTCGGCAACAGAGCGTGCAATCTCCCGCTTCATCCGAGTCCACCACAATTTTTGCCTCAAGTCTTGATACATTTTTGTGCTTCCTGGATGGATAGAGAAAAGAGAGTCATGGGCTTCATGAAGGATTAATTCTTTAAGCTTCGCGTCATTTGGCACAACCAAACGCTTTCCGAACCACAAAACACCTGTCTTCGGAGAAACACTTGGCTTTGCCGGCCTTTATTTTCTGCTTGATTCTCTCCATACCCTTGTCATTCTTTCCGCCATCATGATCTGGTCCTCAAGGGTAGGTTTCACCTCTAAGGCAGCGAGAAAACCTTCACAAACCATCTCCAAGTTGAGCCGTTGAAATTCATTGCATAAAGCTTCCGTTTCGGGTCGAACCGAAAGGCAGTTACATTGCGATTTTCGGCTCAAAGCATCGGCAACAACATTGGCTTTCCCTGGATGATAATGAAGTCCCAAATCATAGTCCTTGATCAATTCAAGCCATCTTCTTTGCCTTAGGTTCAGGTCGGCTTGAGTGAAGATATACTTCAAACTCTTGTGATCAGTGTAGACTTCGCAGCGATTGCCGATAAGAAAATGTCGCTATATCTTCAAAGCATGTACCACTGCTGTGGGGACCCCGGTAATTATCTCCATAAGACCGAGATTGGACAAGGTCTTAGGGACATAATCACGGGTCTCCGGTAAATGAATTCCAATTTAACTCTATCCAAGTGAGAGGCTTAGCCGAATACTAGAGCCTCAACGATCATGCGCGCTGCTCCTTTGCGAGTGCTACATGATTGTCGATTCTCTTTCGATCGGAAGCACTGCACTTAGTGAGTTAAATGGGAATCCATTAACAATGAGGATGACATATATTGGCTCCCAAGATCAACGACCAATATACTCATACCCTCATCCAACGTTGGTTACATCCATACAACGCATACAACAAGAGATAAAAAGACATACTGCATAATAGTCAAAGTCTACAGCTTATTACATACGGCCGACCGGCCAAATTCAAAGTAAAGTATCAAGTAGCAGCGGAAGCAAATAAATAAAGCAAAAGACCAGTAGTGGTATGCCCATCACCCATCGGCAACCGACTGGGGGTTAAATGATAGCACACTACTCGTTAGTGTCACCCAAGTCCATACTAACAAGATCGTCAGACTCATAATCTTCCTCACCTGAAAAGGCCAGCAAACATCTGGCTGAGTACAAGTGTACTCGCAAGTCTTACAGAAATAAAAATAGTTATGCATAAGGGTCATTCAAAGGATGTCTCATATTGGTTTAGTTTTGCGAAAGAGACGCAACAATTTAACATCCTACACATACTAGTTTTTCATGTGCCCATTTAAAAATCAGATTTGAAGTAGAAGTAAAGCATATGGCAAAGCATCTGAGTAATAAACAATTTAATCATACAAGGACCAAAGTGGCAGCCCACTTTGATGTACTAAACACATGAACATCCCGTTCATGATGAATACCAAGTTCAACCACAATTTTAATTAAAAGTCTAACAATAAGCAGCCACAAATTTCAAGCGGTCGTCCATAACCGTGGACACGGCTATTCGAATAGATTTATACCCTGCAGGGGTGTACTACTTTACCCACACGACTTGATTAGCCTGTAAGCCTCCAGATGCCTCCGAATATAGCATACTTCCTAAGGTATGCCGACCGGGTAAATCAAGATACGGTCGTTTTTAGCAAGAAGATCCCATTGAGCTAAGTCCTCAACCCATGGCTCCTAGGAACACGAGACGTTAACGCTCCATCCTATATATCCTAGGAAACACAAGACGTTAACGCCCCCATCCTATCGGCCCAAAAGGAACACGGGATTTCACGGTCCCATGCCCTTACAATTTCACCACCGTGGGACTCAACACAATAAAATCTCCCCCCTACTTAACCATACGGCACCCATATACCTGCGTGATAGCACGAGTTTTGCTTGAATCGCAACAACCCAAAGTTCGGTCCTTAATTGTCCGCACAAGCCAAACCACATACCCAAATCTCGTACACGAAGGCACCATCACTAACCAACACTTGTCCAGACCAAAAGCTCATTTGAAAATGACAAAATTTCACTTATAAAACAGATACGAAGATCTGAAACAAAAGCATATAATGAGAGTTGTGTTTAACCCATAATTGGCGGGCTATTCCGACAATCGAGCTACTGTTCTAGACTTGCATGGCTAAGCAACTCGAACAACATGATTTCAAACATCCTATCATAATTAATTCAGTACTGGGGTAATTCATGGATAGCCACAATGACAAGATAATAGGATGTGTCGACTATTCATCACAAAAATAGCGACATTATCGTAATAGCATGCAAGCAATTATCATTGCATCTATCCTAACAAACTGGGATCAAATATGATGCAAAAAGAAAGTTCAAAGGATGCTTGCCTTGCTGGTAGTTCACTTGCTCACTCGGTTACTTATTCTCATACTTCCGCAACTCGAATCTAAAGAAAAGCGATATCGAATAAACACCGAGAAATAGCCAAAAACTCAAGTTGCTCCAAAATGCATGAAATTTATACAGTAGCTATAGTATGATTTTAGATGAATTTAGGTACAAAAATTATTCCATTTGGAGTTTATATGAGAGAGTTATAGCACTTTGAAAATCAGATTTCTAGAAAATGCTGAAAATCAATGTTATGTTACTGTTCGTCCGAATTTAATTGTTTCGCGGAAATTTGTAGAACAGTGGTAGGGATAAGCTTTACATGGCATGAAAGGTAATTAAAATTTATGATCAATAAAAATTGAATCACCCCATTTAGAGTTCATATGAATGAGTTATGAATTGTTGAAGTTAAAATACTTTTTCGTGTAAAAACAATTCTTTTCTGAGTTTGCTACTGCATTAAATAATTTTTATAGGTAGGATGACCTAGACTCTGCCATGACAAGTGGGGTCTATGTATTTTCTTTTCTTTTCAATTTATTTCCTAAAGGAAAACATCTACCGATAAATCTAACCTTCTCATACTCATACTTAACCGATTCTCGAGTGTTGAATCCAATCACATGTATAACACTATCCAATCATATTCTCATATCTTGATCTAAATCCCATACTAACCTCCACTAAGACATTATCAAGGTAGTCAATCCATCGAGTGATACCCGAACTCACGATCTTCCAAATAAACAACCTATCCGATAATTACACGAAATCCACCGACTCATGGGCACATGACCTTGATTAAATCCATCAATCATTCTCTAATATACTATTTAAACTAATACTAACTATCTAGCTCTACTAGTCTCGCCTCGGCAAATCACCCTCGCATATACCAAAATTTCCACCGATTGAGGTTTATTTGACTAACCGACACCTAGCGAGCTTTTACAATTTACAAGCATGTCTATCATTTAACAACTCACTAACCAATCAACTTATATCCATTTCACCAGATTAGTCGCGTATGACATCTAACAATCCAATCACACGTGTCTCTCTATGATCGACTAATAATCATTTAGCTACTAATCCAAAAGAGAGTAAAATTGCATCGACTCGGCACATGGGACTTACCTACTAATTTCATGGCAATCCAAATATTTACCCGCAATCAAATAATCCATTCCTACCATCTCCAAATTCTAGCACAAATGACTCACATAGATATTACTTAAGGCATCCGACCAATTTGCTCATGATTAAATAAATCGTCCGATTCTACACCCATATTTCCTTAAATATCATCTCATGAGCTATCCATCAAGTAATAATGTATAAAATCCTTATGCATCCTATCTCCTAAAATTACTAATCCAATGTGAGAAGAAATCTCCAATTAATTTATCCTCCAAAGATCACCACAATCTTTCATGCGACTCTAAATTAACATCATCCGATCCACAACTCCAATAATACTTAATCTAGCATCCACCAACCAACAATATACATAATCCGCAATGACGATAAAATTATTCGTAATCTACCGACATACATAACAAAAACATGCCTACGCATAAATAAGACATAACCGGAGAACTTTACCGGTCTAAAGCTACCAATTCATTTTTATAATTAAATATGCATAAATAGATGCTATGCTCATGACTAATATGCAACATGCATAACTAATATCGTAATGTGATTTGACACTAAAGATTTTTACCGCGGCACTAGGCGTGCGAAAAATTGCCGGACACCGTCTTCTCGGCACCCGTCCGTGTCCACTGGAGTCGTCGCCGTTTCCGCGTCCGCTCATTCTCTCACCCGCTGTAGTCATCACCGAGCTCGTCCGCGTCCATGTTCGCGTCCACCGCGCCACTGCATGCATGGCCGTCGCATGCATGCGCTGCGCAATGCGTCGCATTGACATCGCCGTGCCACAGCGAGCATGCGCTGCGCATCGCCACGCCGTCCTCCATCATGGCTCTCCCTCGACTCGGCCGGGCCTTGGCGTCCGCATCCACGGTCGTGCCGCTCACCCGCTGCCTTGCCTCCTTGCCTCAACACCGTCGTCTTCGCGCCGGGCTGCCGCTGCTGCAGCGCCGCCGCACCGTCCGCCCTGCTCGCTGGCCGCGCATCGGCCTCATGCTCTGCATCGCCGTGATCGTGACACCGCTGGACAGCGCCTCGGCCTCATGCTCTGCATCGCCGTGATCGTGACACCGCTGGACAGCGCCGAGCCGCTGTCCTCGCGCCCGCCGCTTCGCCGGCCTTGCCGCTGCCACCAAGCAGCTCCGGGCTACTGGACAGCCCCTCGGCGACCTCGCCTTCGCGCCTCCGCTGCTGCCGACGGGCCGCTGCAGCGCAGCGCGTGCTCGCATGCATGCTGCCGCTGCTCCTGGGTCGCATGCGTGCGCCAAGCTGGGCTGCTCCTCGACCGCGCCGTTGTCTTTGTGGCGCTGCAGCGCCTCGGCTCTCGCTGCCACGCCGCCTCGCCGGGTGCGTCGCCTCGGTCGTGCCCGGGCTCAACATGCCGTGCCGACTCCGCCCTTCGCTGGCCATTGCTCGCCGCTGTAGCTGGCCGAAACCGGGCAACGCCACTGCCTTGCTCCCGCTGCTGCAGCACGAGCCGGTGGCCACCATGTGCCGCTGCCGGGGCTCGACCGCCTCCGCCTCGGCGCCGCATGCGCCACTGGCCACTCCTGCCCAGGCCGCCCATGGCTGCCTCGCCGGCTCCTGGCTTCCTTGCTCTGGCCGTTGCTACCACCGAGCTGGTGCATGCCACAAGCACAGTGCGTCACTTCTCTTCCCCTCTTGCAAAATGCTCAAAAGAGCTTGCATGCGACAACTCATGGTATGGATGGGAAGCTTAGGTGATGGAGATCATGGCTGCATAACATGCATGGAAGGATTTGGTGTTCTTGAAAGGGATTAGAAGGAGAGAAGGTAGAGAAATGGACATGTACTAAAGTTGGAAGTAAACAGATGACCAGAAGTGGTGCTCTCGGCTGAACAAAACGTAGTGGGTGGGATGTGCTCTTGGAAAAAGGAAATTACGCTGGAGGGATGGATGGATTGCTATGGGCTTCGGTTGGGAGCAAAAGAAATGGTGAGAATGTGTGGCTGTGAGTGATAGAAAGAAAAGGTAGTGAGGAGAGAAGTGGATGAACTAGAGCTCAAGTTTTTCTGCTCTGTGAAGAGGAAAGGCACTGAGCAGTGTTCTGTCTTTGGGGGAAGAGATGATGGCGTGAAAGGAGAAATGAAGTGGGGTGGTTGCTCTGTTGACTGGGCATTAAACAAATGGGTGGAGATGACAATGGACAACAAGGTGTTCGGTTGGGAATAAAAGGGCTGAGTGATTCAGTTGGGTTGGGGAACAAATGGCAGTGTGGGTGAATAGGGCTCGGCTGGGCAAAACAATAGGGAGAACAGTAGAGTTAAAAGCATTGTATTTCTCCCTCATTTTTCTAACTTGCTCGTATGATCTTGCATGTGGGAACCGCTTGCGGAAATGAAATACTTGCGTGACGACGAATGCAATGATATAACATGCGTTGCAAGATTTTTGGTTTTTTGGTTGTGATTGCGAGGAGAGAAGTTGGGAAAAAGAATAGACACGCAGGCGTCTCGCCTGCGATCGGTCAGACTCGAAAAGAGCGACGGTACTGATGCATGCATCATGATTTTTGAAATGCATGTGAAAACAAGAAACAAAATATTTTAATTTAAATGCGGTCTCTTGAACAATTCGATTTAATATTGTTGGTCATTATTATTATTATTTTCATACAACTTTTAAACAACTCGATTGATTTTAAAAGAAACCTTTCACTTAAACATGAAAAAAAAATTAAAACATGATCAAATATTTAGTAGAATGCTAAATTAAATATGAACATCCTCATTTTGAAAATCGGGGTGTGACAACTGCTGCGAGCTCAAGGTCATGAGTGGGATAATTCACCTCATGAGGCCTCAATTGCCTCGATGCATACGCCACAACTCGGCCCTCTTGCATAAGAACACAACCAAGACCAAGGCGAGATGCATCGCAATAGATGTCGAAGTTTTTGTGGATATCTGGCAGAACTAACACTGGAGCAGAAGTTAGACGATCCTTCAACATCTGAAAGCTTGCTTCACATTCTGCTGACCATTCATACTTCTTTTCTTTCTTCAACAATTGGGTCATTGGTCTTGCTATTTTTGAAAAATTCTCGATGAAGCGGCGGTAATAGCCTGCAAGACCGAGGAAACTGCGGACATCGGAGACGGACTTGGGCTGTCTCCAATTAAGCACATCTTGGACTTTGCTTAGATCCACAGCAATACCTCCTTCAGATAGCACATGACCCAAAAAGGCGACCTCTTTTAGCCAAAACTCACATTTACTGAATTTTGCGTAGAGTCGATGTTCACGGAGCTTGTCCAACACAAGGCGAAGGTGTTCTTCATGCTCACTTTATGATTTGGAGTATATGAGAATGTCATCAATAAAAACGACCACAAATTTATCCAAATACTCCATAAACACTGAGTTCATGAGATTCATGAACAAGGATGGTGCATTAGTCAAACCGAAGGACATAACGGTGTACTCGTATAAGCCATAACGAGTTGAGAAAGCCGTCTTAGGAATGTCTTCAGATCTGATCCTAACTTGATGATAGCCCAATCTCAAGTCAATCTTGGAGAAGATGCGAGCACCGGTCATCTGGTCGAACAAATCATCAATCCGTGGAAGCGGATACTTGTTCTTGATGGTGACCTCGTTCAACGGACGATAGTCAACACACATCCGCAGACTGTGGTCCTTCTTCTTCACAAATAAAGCGGGGCATCCCCAAGGTGAGGAGCTTGGCCTAATGAAACCCTTCTCTTGAAGTTCTGTGAGTTGCTTCTTCAATTCAACCAACTCATTCGGCGGCATTCGATAAGGCCGTTTTGATATTGGAGCAGTTCCGGGCTGCAGCTCAATCACGAATTAAACTTCTCGTGAGGGTGGCATGCCCGGTAGTTCCTCGGGGAAAACATCTGGGAACTCACATACCACCGGAACTTCACTCAAATCCGGCAATTCTTCGCCGCTAAGGGCATAGACATGTGGATGCTCCAGTTTCGGCACTATTTCGACTTGAAGCCCAAGAGGACTTGTAAGAGTGATAACCTTGCGGGCACAATCAATTTGCCCACGGTTCTTGGACAGCCAATTCATCCCAAGAATAACATCAATGCCCGCTGAATTTATCACAATAAGGTTGGCCAAAAACTTCACCCCTATGATCTCAATTTCAACTTCCCGACATTCATGAATGCTTCTCATTTCTGACCCTGGTGATTGAATCATCATAGGTGCAGGCATCAAGCTGAGTGAGATGTTGTGGAGGGTAGCAAAACCTCTGGATATAAAAGAATGAGAGGCTCCTGAGTCGAATAGCACGGTCGCAAGAGTCGAATTGACTAGAAATGTGCCCAACACAACATCGGGTGCTTCCTGCTCTTCCTCGGCGGTGACATGATTGACATGAGCATGACCAGGGTTCTGAAAGGTGACACCAGACCTATGAGCAAGGGATGTTTCGAGGTCTTGGTGCTGATCAGAAAAGACTTGGTGCTTCACTGGGCATTGACTTGCAAAATGCCCCGAATTGCCACAAGTGAAACATGTAACATGCTTGTTTTGCTGGCGTCGGATTCGACACTTCTTTCCGGGCTGCCCTTGCTGGATATCTTCTTGAGGTGGATGAGAGACTTTCAAAGGAGCTCTCAGAGATACTGGGACTTGGACTTCAGGAGGAGCGGGCTGCCAAGCACACGGTTCTTGAAAACTGCAACTTGCTGAAATTTGTGCAGCCTTCTTGCGCTTTCGCGATTCTACAACCGCCTGCATTTTGTTCTCCACCACAATAGCCTTATTAACCAATTGCTGGAAGTCACGGAAGTCATGCACAGCAAGTGCCAACTGCATCACTTCTATTAGCCCATTAAAGAACTGATCTTGCTTTCTTGCATTGGTGGAGACATCGTTTGGAGCGTAACGAGCCAAACGATTGAATTCGCAGAGATACTCCATCACAGACTTGTTGTCTTGCTTCAGCGCGAGGAATTCACGCCTCTTGATATCCATAATGCTTGAAGGAACATGTGCCTCTCGAAAAGCTGTTCGGAACTCGTCCCATGACGGAACGTAATTGGCGGGCTGCATGGCGCAAAAATTGTCCGACCATGCAGAAGCAGCACCTTCGAGTTGATTGGAGGCATATAAGACCTTCTCATTACCGACACACTGGGTGATGATCAATTTTCATTCGATGGTACGAAGCCAATCATCGGCCTCGAGAGGATCCTTCGAACAAGAAAACACTGGAGGCTTCGTGCTAAGAAAGTCAGCAAATCGGGAGCCATAAGGATCGGCTCCTTCCGCGGCCATTTGAGCACCTTGAAAACTGGGGGTGTTCTGAGCAATTTGCTGCAAGAGGAGAGTCTGGTCTTGCTGACTCCGTTCCATCTGGATCAACACATCAGCCATAGACGGCTGAGGTGGAGTCACTTCTTCACGCTGACCCACGTGCGATGAGTCCTCCATTACTTCTGACATCAAACGAGTTTTACGACCCGACATCCTGTTGCCATACAACTTGTTAGCAACCGGCAAAAAGGAATGAGAGAAAAACATAAGGTAAGTAATAGACAGCAAGGGGTAACTTAACCTAGTATGAATGCACGATAAAAGCCATTTATGCATCATGAAAAACGGGTGCTAAAGTCCATGTTGACAGCACAAGATACAAACAAAACGTGATTAGTTTTCCGACGTAGTTGCGGTACAAACCGCCCGTTGGCGATGCACAACTATCTGGAACAAAAAGAGAGCAATTGATCCCCACAAAATCTAGCGTCTACAAGCTACGTAGTATCCTTAGGGGTACATAATCTAAGAATAAACCCTAGTTTATTCCTAAAATCGCAGCAAGGCGTTGTCTTCTCATTCTTCCACCAATTCTCTTTACCGATGACTACTTAACGTGTCTAATGTTGGAAAAGAGATGAACATCGGAGAAAATGATTTTGTACAAATCAAAAGATTAGTGAGGTAAGCAATGAGATGCTAGGATGGGTAAGAAAGAAAGGAAATATATTACTAACATTTTTGCAAAACTTTTGATACTTTGAAAATATTCTTTGCAAATCAAAATCCTAATAACGTCCATTGCTACGGCTTTAACCTACAGTCAGTATGGCTCTGATACCAACGCTGTGAGGACCCCCGAAATCGGATCCGTATCAAGCTAAGTAATTACGCCGTAAACGCAATACTTAACGTGAGACGACACGATTCGAGTGACCGGATATGTGTCACATGCTAGCTCCCAAGGATCAGTGGCTAACATGCACATATCCTAGTACACAACATTGCAATCACATCCATACACAATGTACAAGAGTAAAAGAATCAATTACAACCTCATTTAGATAGCACCTTATAGTACAAGGTTGCGAAAGAGGACCGATCGGCCAAATCTAATTAACACAAATAAATTGCAGCGGAAGATAAACTTAAAATAAAAAGGGAATAACCGAGTTGGTATGCCCACAATCCCACAAGCAACCAACTGGAGTTAAAGTCGTTGCACCCGTCGTTCTCACCTGAATGAATAGACACTGTTAGAGTACAAAGTTGTACTCGCGAGACTTTCAAAAGAAATAAGGATGCATGTAAGTATCAAAGGAAGGCTACTACACTAGTCAATTTTTAGCATAAAGCAAGTTTTGCATAGAGATCAACAATAAAGATTCTAACTAGCCATTTGCAAAACATTTAGAAAACATTTTATAGCAGTAAGTAATGATCATCAATGGTATAATCTCCAATTATAATCAACACACGAACATCCCATTTGTGGCAACATAAGATCTAAACAAACTAGCATAAAGATATAACATTTTCGACCATAACCCAAACTCAAGTTCCCAAAAGCTAACTGTGCCTGCTTTCCCACAAGTGTTGTCCATAACCTAGGACGAGGCTATTCGAATAGATTTAGTTACTCTGCAGAGTTGTACAGCTTTACCCACACGATATGCATTCCTCTTAATGTCGGCCAATGCACTCTTCCATAGGAGTGTGACTGAGGTAGCATAACGAGGCCATTACAATGTCATGTCCTAACTATCAAACCACCCGAGGACAGTCCTATGGCAGACAGTACAGTTGCCTGAACCACAGGAGTAAACCCCGTTATGTAAGTAAGTCCCTATCCAACAAGAGACCCTTAAGAGCAAGTAAGGCGACCCTTAACATGCCCCCGCCAGATTGACAAAAGAACAATTAAAAATAAAAATAACAGTTGTCAACCTGATTGTGTTCTGATAGCTAACACACGACAAATTAGTTAGCCAAGCCTTCGCCATTATCCCGGCGTGTGGTTGCACGTAAGACTTGGTTCATCACACCACAGACCAGTCCTTAAACACTCAGACGGGGCTACACAATTCCATAATAACAACAACAACAATATTTCATGATCACCCTACACCCGTCCAAGTTAAGAACATAAAACACAAGCCCAACATGTCCACAAACCCCAGATGCGAAGATCTGGAAGCATCCCTCAAATCCATCATAATCCAATCCATAAAATCCTCAAAGTTCATTAGGATTCAATTCAATTCACTGGCCGATGGACTAGCTCCATCAACCGCTCTCGGCTACAACTACTAGCATGGATAAGCATCGTTCTACAAACTAGCAAACAAACCCATATAACATATAACCTTAGTCATTCAAGGATACAGGGGTAATCAACATCCAAAGGAGGGCCAATGCAACAATTAGGAATTTAACTACGTCTACCCATAAATATATATTTCAAAATAGCATGCAATTGCGATAATAAAACTCACACAAAACATTTAAGAACCACTGGGAGCAATATGATCAAGAGGAGGGTGCTCGCACCTTTGCCGTATCACTTGTTCATTCTCAGGTTATACTCATATTAATCTCACGAATATATCGTTATCGTCGAAAACCTAATGAAAAGGCGATAATGCAATAAATATCAAATAAAGCCCGAAATTCAACATGCTCAAAAATGTATGAAATTTATACAGTAGGTAGATTATGATTTTATATGAATTTAAGTGAAAGATTCATTCCATTTGGATTTAGTATGTGAAAGTTATAACAGTTTGAAACTCAGCTTTCTATAAAATCCGATCTCTCACTATTCACCTAATTTAATTATTTGGTTAAAATTTGTAGAGCAGTGATGGATACAAGGATTACATAGATAATTAGGGAATAATATTATAAGACCAAAATAGTTGAGTTTACCTCATTTGGAGTATTTATGAATTAGTTATGAATTTCTAAAGTTATCAGCCTTTTTCTTTTACAAAATAATGGAGTTAAAGAATTATTTTTTGAAAGTATATCCTCTGATATATAGACATGTTTGAAACCTATTTTAAAATAAATTAAACTTAAAATAACAATCATAAAAATTGGTTTCACTGTTTTTGGAGTTAAAATGAGTTAGTTATGTATTTTCAATTTTAAGAGTGATTTCATGTGGTAAAACAATTTATTTTGGATTTTCAGAATTAAGGAATTACTTTTTATATCAAGGTGATCCTAGCCACGGTCTATGACAGGTGAGGCCTACATGTAACACATACTAAGAAATTAAATAAGTGCTAAAGACGGGATTATCACCTATGTGCGTCGGGTCGACACGACGGGCTCTCGTAGTTGTTACCGAACTCGACCGCATCTGCGTCCGCTCGCCTCTCGCTCGCGTCCACTACTCCACTCTCATAACAGTGGATACAAAGGAGCCTTCACTAGAATCAATAACATCATCAAGTTATAAACTTTGCATCATCAACAACAAGAACCACATTTGGCAAGAGGTAGCTAAAATCAGCTAAAATAGAAAAGTATAGTTACTGTCCACCTCGGTCTTTAGTGCATAACCTCCAAACCACTAACTCAAACTGCACGAAACTTGGCAGGGATGTAGTTCAATGAGTCCTCAACATGCTGTCCAAATTTCGGCCCAATCCGACACGAAATGACCCCCAAAATGGATCAAGCACCAAGGTTGCGCACCTCTGATTACACTGCAAACAGAACGAACTAAACCACTCTCAAATTCGGTGCTCAAGTAAACCAAACCTCAAACCAACTGACTACAATGAAGTGTTCTATGTGTAGAACTAACTCACCAAATTTGGAGCCTAACCAACGACATTTGAGCCTCCGACCATGAGCTTGAAGCAGGCCGAGAAAAATCCAGCAAGCTGAATCTACCTTCACTTCCCCTCTCTTCTCTTCCTCCCGTCGGCCGGCCACCTCGGCACCGCACCGCCTGCTGGCACTGCTCGCCGTCGCCCTTGATGCCACAGCGAGTCGTGCCCCTGCTCCTCCCCTTCTTCTTACTAGCTACAGCATGCACTGCATCGACATGCACACTCCTTCTAGTCAAGCCATCGTTATTTCTTCTCTTCTCTTCAAAATACTCAAATGGCCATGCATGCTAGAATTTCTTGGATGATGGAGAAGCTGGTGAGATGAGCAACAAGATGGTATAGCATGCATGGGTTGATTCCATAGTTGTTGGGGGCGTTTGGGAGGAGGGAAGGTGTGAGATGTTGAGTCATGGTGAGAAGAAAAGGAATGGCAAGGTCATTCTTTGTTTTGGAGAAGAAGATGGCGGTGAGGATGTGGACTTGGTGGGGTTCGGTTGGAGAGGAAAAGAATGGAAAGGGGCTGTGGACAGTGGTGTGTGGTGTTCAGCTGGGAGCAGGAAAATTTTTGAATGAACAGTGCTGAGTTTGGTGTTGGGAATAGAAGATGGCAGAGAGGTGTGTTCATTTGGCGTTAAAAAAATCATGAGAGGTTGAAAGGTGTGTTAGTTTTAACTACCTGTTTAACAAAGTAAATAAAATATAAAAATTCTGAAAATTTTTGTGTGGCTTCTATTAAGTCTAGTTTCCATTTTTCAAGGCCCCACACATGGATCACTTTTCATTTGAGAGCAGTAATTAAATTTCTATCCAGCCTTTGGGATGTGTTTGGGATTTTTACAGGGTTAACAATGCTCCTAAAAATTTATTAAAATTCATATTTATTCATGATAAATATTATAGTATTTAAATAAATTATTTCCGTATGATTATCATAAGTTTTATTTCTGTTTTCTTTTGGAGTTAGAATTTGAAGTGTAGGTTTAATATTTTGTTTGATCATTTCCAAGTGCAAAACATTATGCAAATGTTTCAAAAACACTATGCATATTAATGATATGCAAACTAATGACCATTCATTAAGTTGGGGATGTTACAACCTGATACAGTAAAGCCCCAAAAAATGAAAGCCTGAGTCAGAGAGAAGAAGCAAGAACACACACAAACGCCTCACCTTGATCCCCTGTCTCTCTCTACACATAATCAGATGGATGAGACCTTGATCCCTTATTTCTCTCTACACATAATCATATGAGAGAAAGGGAGTTAGAGAGAGCAAAACAAATCAATTTAATGAAAGAGAGTTAGCAAGTAACACATGAATTATGGCCTTGGTACATGTTGAATAAAAACTACAACTGAGACCAAGACATCATGGAAAACATTAGTAAATGATCTTACACATATTATGTTTGCACAAGGATACTACACAACAATGTACTATGCTCATACCCCATCCACATAAATAAGTTCTCCTCTACTCCCTTCCCTTCTACTGCTACTAGTTCTATCCCACATCTATCAATCAAATGCAAAGTGTTTTGTGTTATCCACTTACCATCACACTTCTCAACCACAAGAGACGAGTAACAGGTTCCATACTAATGAAAATCTCCCTGTTTTGAGCATCCTTGAATACACCAAAGGCTTTGACTTTCTCTTCATTTGATAGATCTTCCATTGTGTTCAAAACACTATTGTAACTCTTGATAGAGAAATCATCAACACGTCTTGCATCAGCTCATTCCCTGGCTAGCTCTGCAGCCTCCTCCTCGGCTTGCTTTGTTCTTATCTCTAGGTACCTTCCCGTCATATCAGCTACTTTACCATCTTGCTTGCGCTTTTTCGCAGCCTTTTCTCCTTTATCTCTTGAGATAGTATTAGTCTTCTTCATAGCCTTTTCTCATTCATCTCCGTTGGCAGCATTACTCTGCCTTTGATGAAGTTCATGATGTATTGCACTCGCCGTATGTTGACTTGGTGAACTCATGTCATTGCACTCATCATAATGCTAGTCTAGAAAAAAAAATCAGTTTCAACATAATCATCAACATTATCTACTTGTGTGAGAATAACATGTTGTAATGGCTCAAGAGATGTGAAGTTCATGCTACCCTCTGTTGTTTGTCCTACATAAGAAAGTTAAAGTTACATAAGAAAGTTAAAGTTCACTAATACAGAGTTTCTTAGTTTAAGATAAATGGAATATGTTTCGCAATAAAGTTTACCATCATATAGATCTCCCAAAGCATCGAACAGGGGGAAAGGTTTACTGCGGAACATCTTAGCTCTAGGATATTACTGCAGAATGTACAAAATGACATAATTAATTATGACATTAGCACATAGCAAACCAATTTAATAGTGAATGGCAAAAATTGGTGTAAATATATTACCGTGATGATGTTGGCCCAAATCGGTGGATCAGCAACTATCATGCAATGATTATCATCCCAAGACACACCACTCTGTTTTCTTGCATCTTTGAGCATCTTATAGTCCCTTGTCAGATCCTTTTCTTTATCTTGTATTTGTTGTTGTTTCAAATTCACATACGGATGCTTCTCATGAAATTCTTTGACAATCTTATTCCATGCTTCACTCGACCATCCGTTGTCGCCCTTGTAAGAAGGGTTGTTGAGCTCATAGAGTAGATCAACTAAAGCCTTTTCTAGCCCAGGATTCCACAAGGCTCTAGACTTATCCACTGTTAGGCAAAATTAGATCAAAGTAATAAGAAACTATGCTCAATTATAAGCATAATTGCATAAACTATAAAGTAATACCTCCTAGTGCTATCACCAAATATAAGCATAATTGCATAAACTATAAAGTAATACCTCCTAGTGTTGTCCCCTTTGGTGATGCTTTCTTCTGTGCATTTCTAGCTTGCAACAAATTGAATTTTGGAGATCCTCTTGCAAACATCATGGCTGTAACATAATATCTAATTGAATTTATATATTCAAATAAATAAACAAAGAACTATTTTTCTTTCAAACATCCAACATAACTACAAATTAGTCCAATGGAAAATTGGGTGCAAATAAAACAAATACATCCAACTTAATTACATCCCATTAGGAAACAAAGCATTGTTGTATTACTCTAGCCAGTTACGAACATAATCTTCCCACATCTTCTTTGCAATTATATCTCTAACATTATTTCTATGATCCATTTGGTTACTAAATGAATCCACATCGCTCTACTATTCATTGTCACCTCCTAGAAGATCGACAAACTTTTCGGGTGGTACATTGCTAGGTTAGTTATCTAATCACCCCTCATCGCTATCAAGCATTCAGATCATATTATGGAAAACTACTGCAGCTGCTGGAATCTTCACTTGGTTCTTTATACATGAATGTCAAATTATGCACATTAAAGTAGGGGAAGAAGCGAGGATCTGATCTAATCTTCCAATGAGTTTAATCAGTATTAGGAAGCTTAACAAATTTATAGGTGAGAGTGGGAATTGTATTGAAAACCTCCTTAAGATGATGATGAATTGTTTCCCCTCTATGCTTGAATTCAAATTGTAAATCTTGAAAGCTTGCTTTGTCGGAGAGCATGAACATGAAAAATCCAAGTTTCTCCTCAACACTAACACCTCTACTATCTTTCAACAGTTTCTGCTCATTAAGATAATTCGCAGTTGTCCTAAAGACCACTGGCTCCATATGGAATGCAACTCTACAATCCATTTCATGTCCTTCAAGGATTTCCTTAAGCCGCTCCCTGCCAGGTAGTCTGGACGCATGCCTTGGTTTTTTTCACTTTGTGTACTAGCAGACAATAGATGTAAAGTGAACAAAACAACAAACATCATGTCGTCATCCTCTTCCCTCCTCCTTTTAGTTCGAAGCACCCTTCTCGAACCCATTTGGCCACTAAACACAAATATTAAACTACTAATCATTTGAAATAAATAAACAAAAATAGGGGAAATAGTATTAGACTAGTATTTACCAAGGAATATACACGTAATCTATCTTTGTAGAACTAGTATTTATCAATAGTATGAGACTCATTTGAGGAAGAGTACCTTTTACACATGCCCAAAAAAAATACTAAACAAGAGAGGCAAACAGGTTTTTGGCAACACAATTCTGAGTGCATACATGCATGTTATAGTATTCCTTTCTCTATAAAGAAATACCTCATTTGGCATGCTTTTCACCTGTCTCACATAGGTTTGACATTCATGTAGAACCAGATTTAATCAACATGTGTTCATAATAGTTTTATACATTTCTTATATTAGTGCATGAGCCAACGTGAATTCCTAGGTCTTAGCAACTTACAGCTTCTAATCCCTTCCATTTCCTGGATGTGGAGAACTTGTATGCACAGAAAAAAGAAACATATGCCAAGCATTAAGAGGATCATGTGGGAAAGAATCACCATTTATCTACCAAGAATGAAAAGTAATGGTAGATAATCAAGACTCAAGAGTCCTATCCCCAAATACTAACCAAATCAATTCTGACAGGAGGCAATAGACTGTAACGTCCCGTTTTCGAAAACGGTGATTACTATTTACATTTGGCTTTTGGTTTTCAAACCGTATTTCAAATTAGCTGGAATTTTCAAATCTTCTAGCTTCTAACTAAGGTCGAGTTTGTGTTTCAAATTGTTAGGACCCAAAAATACAATTCTGGACCCTCTGTGTATACTGCACTAGTCCAGGATCACGCTAGTGCACACAGTGGCAACATCGATGAAATATCATTTCCATATACAAAGGTGACTAATAAATAGGCAAATAATGCCTCAGAAGGCGAATAGCTCAATGAAGCTGCAGCGGAACGAAACGGAATAACTTCAGTGAAGCCCATCCATATGCCCACATGCAATCGGCTGGGGTGCGCGACCTAGTTCTTCTCGATCCTTGAAGTAGACCTTGTTGACCGACGATTTCTCCATTTCTGTAGGTTTGGGGCAAGTTTTACAACAAGCGTGAGTACACAACCGTACTCACAAGTCATACCACAGAATGCAATGTATAAATGCAGGCTTATTCCAAAGGAAATGGCTTCTGTGGTTATTTTGCAGAAATGCAATATTTGCAATTGAATACGAATAATAGATTGAAAGCATAATTCAAAACAAATAGACAATATTAATTTAACAATTGTTTTCACAAAGACACACAACTAAAGCATTATTTCACATAGCCATATGATTGAGGTCACACACCGTCCCTTCCCAATAGTTTTATGAAAATCTACCCTCGTGTGAAATCCCGAGCATGTCCATGACCATGACGCGCTATTCGAATAGATTGTTTAACACTCTGCAGAGGTTGTACACTTTACCCACAAGATGCAATCAACTGGATCAGAGCTGATCACAACAAAACCTTTCAGAAACTTCATCTCAACATTGACACTCCCGATGTGCTTACAAACCGCTATGCCAACCCTAACGGCGCTTTGGCATAACACACATCGTTGGACAGGGAAGCGACGAATCGTCCCGCGATGTGAGCCGCCACTGAGGCTGAAACAAACCTCCACCCTGGCACATAGCCTAACCTACAGCCTGAGTAATCAATGCCAAGAATCCATAACCTACTAAGTTAGGCCCGTCCCATACCAGGCATGTGGTCGTACAGTAAGGCTCAGTTCAATGGCGCACAAAGTTAAGTCCTTAATTGACCAAGGCAAGACTTCCATTTTCTAACTATGCCACAAAGATTATCATTCCCATCACAAAGTCCACCATATCACACAGCTTCCACCACTTACCTCAGTCTAAATCCTTTACCACCCAGTTGGTTTCAGTGCAACACATGCCATCACGAAGTAATAACACATAGCACACAGTTTTACACGAAGTTCCATAGTCACTTAGTCATAGTGTAATACCCGATTATTCGATATCGAATGCTGTAAGATTAGAGAGGAAATAAGTTAAAATTCAGAATTTTAGGAGAAGTATGGGCCGCCAACCCATATTCGAGAAGAGGGGAGCCAGCCATAGTGGCCCAAGGCCCATGAGTGGGCCTGCAGCCCATTAGAAGGCAAGGGGAGGAGGGACCAAACCTAGCCCCATTTGCTACAGTAGCCGCCGTGCTACAGTAGCCCCATGCTACAGTAGCGGCGTGCTACAGTGCCTCGCCGCTTGCTGCTCCTCCTCTCCCCGGCGCCATCTTTCCTGCTGCTTGTGGCCGACCGTGGGAAGAAGAAGAAGAGGAAGGAAGAGAGGATTGAAGGAGAATTTCTTCGTGGGATTTGATCAGCGATCTCCGATGGTTCTACAAGGGTAATGATCGATTTCCCTCGCTGTTTAGGTTGTTTCAGATGCGAATTCGATTAGTTTGATTGGATTGAATTGCTGCCGTTAGAATTTCAGTTCTGTCCTGAATGTTGTGTGGCCTGTTTCGTGATCTTAGAGGCCGAATTTGGGTTGTCCATCTCCTAGAGTTTTGTAGATATTGATCTTAGCTTTCGGTGGCCGCCAAGAACACTGAATTCCGACTTTCGAGTCAAAAGTTATGATAGATTTACTATCTGCTGTCCAGAATCCTGACGAGAATTAGCAGTCTCTGTATAGGTTGATTTATGGCCTAGTTAGAGGGTGATTCAGAGGTCTTGCCCATAACAAATTTTGAAGGTGATATCACTAGCTTTCAGGATTGATAAAGAACACTCCATTTGGAGTTATAGATCAAAAGCTATGCACTTTTCATTGTGACTGTCCAGATTGTAGATCAGTCTGTCCAGATTGTATGTTAGTTTTTATCTCTAGTTTTGTCCCGTGTGCCACTTTTTGTTAACGGCAAAATTTGAATGTCGTGCCAACTAGGTTAGTGTAGGTAATTTCATAACCTTTTCAGATTGTTAAAGAACGTCCAATTTGGAGTTGTACAACAAAAGTTATGGATATTTTATTTTAGCCGATATTTCTGTCAATTAATTCAGTCAACAGATTTGAGCCGTGGGCCAAATTTTATTAGAAGCAAAATCTGAACTTTTGCCCAACTAGAGTATTGTAGATATGTCAGTTAAGAATCCATGGAAATTGGTCTCACCTCATTCCGAGTTCCAGACCAATAGTTATGTCAATTACCGTGCTGCTGTCCAGAATTAAGTTATGTCAGAAATTGTTGATTTCATTTTAAGTTTTGTATTAATGACTAGCGTCATCAGGGAAGCAGTGTTTAGCATCGATTAGTAGTGTTGGGTATATTATGTCCTTATTGAAATTATTTTAATTGTTTAGGAGGTGAAGCCTCGGGTTTAGGAGTATCACCTTTGCCGACTAACGCGTCGCATCGTGGAAGGCAAGTACATTGCCACCCTTAATGATTGTGATTGATGAATGTTTATATGGTCATGCTGTGATTTGGTATGATACGAGAGAAGATGGATTGTCTATGTTCTTTCATATGTGTTGAATCCATGTTTTGTTATCATGTCTTTCAATATTCGTATTTCATTTTATGCATTCATTATGCATGTTTCATCCACAAAGTGGATTGCAAGTCCCACCATTCCAATGTGGGCAATGTGGGCGTGTTGGACATTGTCATGTCCGCCCACGGAGTGGATTTGAAAGACCCATTAATTCCGAATGGGCATGTAAGACCCATTAACTCCAAGATGGGCAATGTTGGACACCCGTATGAAACGTTCTTCATACGGAAGTGGATCCCGCATTTTTGTTAAGATGCGGGCTTGAGTGAACACCGACGGGTGTTTCATCGCTATACCGGTATATGCATGTGTGCAGTCCATTCCTTTGATTTTGAGCATTCATATCATGTTTTCATTTGTAATCAGTTGTGATGTGATCGAACCTGATGATGAGTTTGTCTTATTCATATTGAATGATTATCTTATTGATAATCGCATTTGCCGAGTCATGGACTCACTCTTGCGTTGTTTGTTTATTTTAGGTAACCCCTGATGTTGGCTCTTGGGAGGGAGTAGACACGCACTACTTGTTCACAACATCAAATTCATGTTCAAGTCTAAATTTTAGTTCCATATTTCATTCGTTAACGATGAATCAGTAACAATTAAATTATAATTGGAGAAGGAAGGATACCTTCTCCACCTGGATGTTGATTTATTACTGCGTGTGAACCTTCTTTATTGATGTTCAGTATTAAATAACTTAGAAGGTGAAGGAAGGATACCTTCACCATGTCCTGTTTATCTTAATGTTGTCTTTAGTTGATATACTTGTTTCAAGTTCTTCCGCATTATGGATGTATGTTAGATGTTTTAGGTGACATCTTGGCTTCGTATAGCTGTGGTGTTACGATTGGTATCAGAGCGGGCTTTAGGTCCGTGGTTAATAGAAGGACATTAAAATGACACACTTGTACATGTAGGTGGGGTTGGGAATCTATTGCTTCGCATTTCTATTGTTATGTTTCGTTCGTTGAGCAATTGTTGAGTTGCTTTTGTATTATCTTTCTTATTGTTAATCTATGATCTACTATGATATTCATTATCTATGAACTAATACTTTGATTGTCGTGAGATGATCCCGCATATTCATAATTGAGTATTTTGGTGAAGCGTGTTGTTAACGGATGATAAGAAGTGGAGGTCGTGGTTGTTACCCGGGATTCACGAGTTACACCACCGTCGCAAGACGTGGTTAGAGGAGTAGTTACCCCGAGTATCATCGTTTCAGGTACTAAGTATGAGTTACTTTAGAAAGTTGTTCTCTTCTTTCATTTCTGAATTTGGCAATTCTTGTCCTGTGGTGGTTGATGAATTTCTCCGGGGTTTGTGGTCCATGATAGTTATGGTTTTCCATAGATCCCTCTTGGTTCTCTGAAACAATTATTGCTTTTATTGTTGAGTTGCTTTTACTACTTATGATCGTTGTCAATTGGCAAGATTGATGTTTTCTTGGTTGCTCCTTCTTTCTCATTGAAAAAGAATGACTCATTTACTCATTTGATAACTTGATTAGTGAAGAGTTTTCCGCTGTAAGTTCGGTTGCTTGGGGAAAGCTTTGGCTTTATGTGTTTCTTTGGATTACTTGACGTTGAGGTTTGAAGTCTCTCTTTTGCTGTAGTAAGGTGTTAGAATCCTTTTGTGATGTCTTGCCATGCTTAAATTGAGAATTTATGATTAAGCGAATAAATTGTTATGATATGAGTTACCAAGTTGGGTTATTAGCATAGTGCAAATCAATTACTCTTAACTACCATCCATGGAAGTGAAACTGATTAATTTGATATGTCCTTGTATTTGATTCATGGTGTATGTTAAATAAAGATGTCAATATCTATTCGTAACCTATAGATCTTACATAAGAGCTAGATTTATCTATTTCTAGTATGCTAAAATTGTTGAAACTTGTATAAAGTACCAGATGGGTGCTGGTGTATCGACTCATGAAACCTTGTTTATAGGAAATTATGTTAGTGAATCTTTAATCATGTTTTGAAATGATTTCTGAACAAAGGTGAAATGTGAATCTATGTTTATAAATGGTTATGTGATTGCAAATAGAATTAGTACCGTATGTATACGCAGTGGTTAGTACAATCATCATTTGTTAATGAGCTACGAAGAAAGTGTTGAGCAACACCAACAATTGAGTAGATGAATTTCGTAAGTAGTCTTTGTTAGCGTGCCTTGTGATATTGTTATTGCTTAGCATAAACTTGTTATGATAAATTTGTTTCAACCTTGTGGTTTGTGTTCCTTTGGGAAGTTTTAGGATGGAGTAATAAAGTTTGATGATTCTTGGTACTATGTATGTTGTCGATGTTATTAAATAGTCAAAATGTGATAATGAGGTTAATTCTCGTAGTAATTTGATCACCCATGGTGATATTTCCTAAATGATCAAATTTCAGAATTTGTATTCATGATCTTTTGGGGGTTCAGGCTTTATGTGGTAAATGAAGTTTATCGAGTAACGATATGTTACAATGTTGCAATGGTTCTTCAGTGATGCAAGTGTTTCGATTTTGAATACTTATTTGTTCTTATCTGTTAAGGTTCGATATTCTCTTCTTGTGAGGCTTATGCGTTCAACTGTGGACTCCACTTATGTTCTGTGAGTTCATTGCTTAATTGGTTTCTTCTCTTGGTCCCATGTTCAGAGCGAGTGGTGGATGAGTTTTCTAGTTGGTGAAAATCGTTTTCATTTGTCTCTTCTTTCGAGAAAGAATCAACTCATTCTTTTCACGTGGGTCTTTTGAAGTGTTTTCTAATTGTTGTTGTGAAATTGATGTTAATACCCATAGTAATTTGATCGCCTTGGTGATATCGTTCGATGTGAATATTTCAAGTTTAGCTTTGTGATATTTTCTTTGAGCTCTTAAATCATCAGTAATGAAATTATTTTAAATAAATTAAGGTATTGGATTGTCTGTTGCTTCTTAAGAGATTTGTGTGGTTTAACTCTAAAGGCTCTTTGGTTTGAGTTGCAACGCGAGGTTGCAACCAAAGAAGTTATGTTGGTTCCTTTAAGAGGAGAATAATCTACTTGCTTTTTGCAAATCTGTAATTGGAAATGTTTGAGTTTGGTGGTTGAGATTATTTGGATCTCATGTTTCTTGTGTAGTTGAACTGCTCGAATAAATATAACGTCTGGAAGAATTTTTATTGGTTCTTAATTAGTCCTTGTGGTTTGGACTAAAGACCTTATCTTGTTCTTTGTGGCAAAGTGATGTTAGTCAAAGAATTAATTACAGTGTTAAAGGAGAGAGTGCATTATGAATATTTGAGAATTTAGTCAAGTTTTGTAACTTGTGGTTATTTGAATTGTTCATAAACTTTTGCTCTTTTCACTCAAGAGTTGTCCATTTCAATCGCAATGTCATTCTTCTTGTTGGTGGTTATTTGCTATTCCTTTTCGAGGGATGCGTGCACTCCACAGTGAACTCAATTTCGTTTTCCCGATCTTCGTTACAGATTATTTCTTTTGTCTCGTGCTCACCGTGAACAGTAACATTTTCCGTGTTGTGAAATTTGTTCTTGTTCGCCTCTTTCTTTGAGAAAGGATCAACCGCTTTGTCTTTGAAAGTTTTACAACTCGTAAGTTGTTGTTTGTTTGGTGGTGGTTAAGTGATTGTAGGGGTGAGTTTTTGCTACCCACTATTGGAGTAGTAATAGAAGATGAGTTGGTTTTGACCGAATCTCTTGGAGGAAGTTGATTCGGATGGAATGTTTGGTTTCGAGGTAAAATCGTATATTGTTCGACTAAGTAGGACCTATGGTATAGTGTAGTTCCAGAACCTTGGTTCATGTTGAAATGTTGGGGATTATCAAATGTATGGAAATCGTAATCAATTTTATACAGTAACACTATTGAAAGTATCGCGATGTGGTATGAGTGATTCCTGATGATGTCAATGAGTGAGTATATCGGAATTGTGGGGATCATAGAGATTTAATCCGATGATTTCACTATTTGTTATAAGAGGAATTCGTTGTAGAGGTCTCGGAGGTTAAATTTGGGCTTTCCGTTTTCATACTAAACTTTTGGTCACCCAAAGATTGGTGTGTAGAAGAGATAGAAAACTGGAGTACTCTGAGTAGTGGAATGATTGTCGATAGAACCCTTTTGTTGTAGTTCATGAGCGGGTGTACTGAAAATTCTGATGTGATATTCTTGAAAGTTGGAGGTGATGAGATTGCATGGGTTTTGAGGGCTTTGGTGCCTTCTATCAAATTAATGTCATCGCTGAAGGAGTGGTCCAGAGTGTTCTGGAATCAATAGAGTCTCTCCACAAAGGTGTGGATGATGTATTTCGGTTTAAGCCTAATTTGAGGTTGTTAAATTAAGAGGTTTGAGCCCTGTGGTATGCGATGAATTCGAATTCCAATGTCTGAGAGAAATTTTATTCCTAAAAGAGGAATTGAAAAAAAAAGGATGTTACCTTGGGTATTGAAGCGTTTTCTTGTTACTCATTTGAGCTTTATGTTGTTGACTGGTGTCTTCTGCATGGTGAGTTGGTGTTGTGTTGGCATGTTTGCTTCTTTCCAATTCAGGCAAAACAAAAGAAGTTTTTGGTTTGAGCGTTCAAGTGATCTCCCCTTTGGCTTTCGTGACGTTTATTCGCAATTTGCCACTTGGAAAGTGGAAAGGTTTTCTTGATGAAATTCTGATTTCTGGATTTTACTCTTCAGTACTCAGTTGGTAACGTATAGTTGTGATGTGAATTTTTCTTATTCAGATGTGTTTTGCCGGTAAAAGAGTTTGCTTAAAAAGAATTCGATTGTATGTTTCCGGTTAAAGAGGGTGATCCTTGTTCGGTGAAGAGTTCAATGGAAAGGTGGAACAAGATTTCCGTGCTCTATGTGCTTGTTGTGTGGTTCGACTTCAAGGAGAAGGTTAACCCTGAGTTCATTGGGTTGTTTTCGATAGTTGTCGTTTTGCTAAGACCGCCTCGGATTCCTACACGTTGTACTCACTTTTGGTTTCATTTGGTGTGGAGTGAGTACCGGGAGATCCGAGTTTGTTATTCGTTAACAACGTTGACCATCGAGTAGGATCTTAACTTCGAGTCTCGTCCGATGAGTATAGTGGAAGTGTCGGGACGAGTGTTAAGACGACGTCGATTTGCGTCAAGATGTTGTGGTGTCCTCATCCAGAAAGAGGCCACTTAGGAGTGGAGGCTCGCATGCACGAGCATTATTCAGATTTATTCATATCGAGTACATGTTACCGTTATTAATTTTTAGTTGCAACCGACCTTTCACGTGGAGTCGGTGTGAGGATTCGGTCGAATCCTATTTAAGGGGGTAGAATGTAATACCCGATTATTCGATATCGAATCTTTGTAAGATTAGAGAGGAAATAAGTTAAAATTCAGAATTTTAGGAGAAGTATGGGCCACAACCCATATTCGAGAAGAGGAGCCACCATAGTGGCAAAAGGCCCATGAGTGGGCGGCAGCCCATTAGAAGGCAAGGAGGAGGGGACCAAACCCTAGCCCCATTTGCTACAGTAGCCGCCGTGCTACAGTAGCCCTGCTACATAGCGGCGTGCTACGTTGCCTCGCCGCTGCTGCTCCTCCTCTCCCGGCGCCATCTTTCCTGCTGCCAGGCCGACCGTGGGAAGAAGAAGAAGAGGAAGGAAGAGAGGATTGAAGGAGAATTTCTTCGTGGGATTTGATCAGCGATCTCCGATGGTTCTACAAGGGTAATGATCGATTTCTCGCTGTTTAGGTTGTTTGGATGCGAATTCGATTAGTTTGATTGGATTGAATTGCTGCCGTTAGAATTTCAGTTCTGTCCTGAATGTTGCGTGGCCTGTTTCGTGATCTTAGAGGCCGAATTTGGGTTGTCCATCTCCTAGAGTTTTGTAGATATTGATCTTAGATTTCGGTGGCCGCCAAGAACACTGAATTCTGACTTTCGAGTCAAAAGTTATGATAGATTTACTATCTGCTGTCCAGAATCCTGACGAGAATTAGCAGTCTCTGTATAGGTTGATTTATGGCCTAGTTAGAAGGTGATTCAGAGGTCTTGCCCATAACAAATTTTGAAGGTGATATCACTAGCTTTCAGGATTGATAAAGAACACTTCATTTGGAGTTATAGATCAAAAGTTATGCACTTTTCATTGTGACTATCCAGATTGTAGATCAGTCTGTCCAGATTGTATGTTAGTTTTATCTCTAGTTTTGTCCCGTGTGCCACTTTTTGTTAAAGGCAAAATTTGAATGTCGTGCCAACTAGGTTAGTGTAGGTAATTTCATAACCTTTTCAGATTGTTAAAGAACGTCCAATTTGGAGTTGTACAACAAAAGTTATGGATATTTTATTTTAGCCGATATTTCTGTCAATTAATTCAGTCAACAGATTTGAGCCGTGGGCCAAATTTTATTAGAGGCAAAATCTGAACTTTTGCCCAACTAGAGTATTGTAGATATGTCAGTTAAGAATCCATGGAAATTGGTCTCACCTCATTCTGAGTTCCAGACCAATAGTTATGTCAATTACCGTGCTGCTGTCCAGAATTAAGTTATGTCAGAAATTGTTGATTTCATTTTAAGTTTTGTATTAATGACTAGAGTCATCAGGGAAGCAGTGTTTAGCATCGATTAGTAGTGTTGGGTATATTATGTCCTTATTGAAATTATTTTACTTGTTTAGGAGGTGAAGCCTCGGGTTTAGGAGTATCACCTTTGCCGACTAACGCGTCGTATCGTGGAAGGCAAGTACATTGCCACCCTTAATGATTGTGATTGATGAATGTTTATATGGTCATGCTGTGATTTGGTATGATACGAGAGAAGATGGATTGTCTATGTTCTTTCATATGTGTTGAATCCATGTTTTGTTATCATGTCTTTCAATATTCAGATTTCATTCTATGCATTCATTATGCATGTTTCTTCCACGAAAGTGGATTGCAAGTCCCACCATTCCAATGTGGGCGTGTTGGACATTGTCATGTCCCGCCCACTGGAGTGGATTTGAAAGACCCATTAATTCCGAATGGGCATGTAAGACCCATTAACTCCAAGATGGGCAATGTTGGACACCCGTATGAAACGTTCTTCATACGGGAAGTGGATCCCCGCATTTTTGTTAAGATGCGGGCTTGAGTGAACACCGACGGTGTTTCACGGCTATACCCGTATATGCATGTGTGCAGTCCATTCCTTTGATTTTGAGCATTCATATCATGTTTTCATTTGTAATCGCTGTGATGTGATCGAACTCGATGATGAGTTTGTCTTATTCATATTGAATGATTATCTTATTGATAATCGCATTTGCCGAGTCATGGACTCACTCTTGCGTTGTTTGTTTATTTTAGGTAACCCCGATGTTGGCTCTTGGGAGGAGTAGACACGCACTACTTGTTCACAACATCAAATTCATGTTCAAGTCTAAATTTTAGTTCCATATTTCATTCGTTAACGATGAACTGTAACAATTAAATTATAATTGGAGAAGGAAGGATACCTTCTCCACCTGGATGTTGATTTATTACTACGTGTGAACCTTCTTTATTGATGTTCAGTATTAAATAACTTAGAAGGTGAAGGAAGGATACCTTCACCATGTCCTGTTTATCTTAATGCTGTCTTTAGTTGATATACTTGTTTCAAGTTCTTCCGTATTATGGATGTATGTTAGATGTTTTAGGTGACATCTTGGCTTCCGGATAGCCAGGGTGTTACACATAGTTCATATTTGCAACTTTCATGAGATGTGAGACTCGTAGCATTGCTAAGCAATTGTACTCGCATCTAACCAACCCAGGTTGGTGCTATAATATTACCAACTAATAACCAATCTAGGGTGACAAGGAATTATAACATACAAGGCCAAGGTGTGATAACAATTTGGATAATAACTATGCCCAAAGCATTTAAATAAATAATTAAAGTAGAATGCAATAATTTAACACAAAGTAATTTGAAAACTGGGTTCAAGATGATCAAAGGTATGACTTGCCTTGCTATAGCAATGGTGATCTTATTTTATCTTCAATCCTCTACTTGCTTGATCTTCAGCTCCTTTGGACGATTCCGGGACTTCGGCGTCTAACGAGAAAGAAAGCGCAAAATAAAACTAAATTCAAAAAGACAAATCAAATAAACTCCAAATTGAAATTGAATGGTACTGGAAGGTAGATAATGAATTTAGATGAATTTAGAAACTTGAATGGGTTCAATCGGAATTCGGATGAAGAAGATATGGCTCTCGGAAGATTGAAATTCACATGAAATGATGAAAAGTTTACGGAATATTCTCGAATATTCTATTCCGAAAATATTAGAAAAAGAATGAGTGTATGATAGGTGGGACCGACTTGTATTTATGGATTTTTAGAATTAAAATAATTCCAGAAATAAGGTAGAGAGAGCGACATGTGGGACCAATAAGATAAAAGGATTTTTCAAGAATTAAATTAATTCCAGAAAATAGGATTAGAGGTTGACATGTGGGCCACTGGTCTATAGACCAGGTCCACAGAGATATGCTAGTCCACGATGGAACAAGCTCATGAACTAGGGTTTGACCAAGGTTGACTGACATACGAGACCCGCATGTAAGAGAGATAAATAATCTAGGGCTTTAATTAGGTGGATGACATGTGGGGTCTACATGTAAGAGAGATAGATAAATAACTATTATCTTGTATGATATATGGGGCCTATTGCAATAGAGAGCAATGGCAACATGGAGCAAACAGAAAGAAAACTAACAAAGCAACGAAGCAACAGCCAAAACAAAGACATGAACAGTAACAGAGGCAAACTAGTGATTCTTGCTCATAGAGTTGCCGATGAACGGAGGCGAACCAACGGTGGCGAAGGGGCAAAACGGAAAGGAAACGACGAGCCGGAGATGATGACGCGGTCTGGACGCCGAGATTCGACTCCATGCGATAAAGAATGACGCGAAGAACGCCGACGACGGCGCCTCACGCGCGCGTAACACTTCCGGTGACAATCTGCGAAAAGGGAGGTGAGCACGGCGTAGAACGCGGCGATGCGAACTCAACGGTGGTGGAGTTGAAGGCAGAGGATCAACGGTTGCGGAGTAATTGGCCGGAGAAGGACGACGAATAAGATGCGAGAGAACGCTCGATTCTCAGCGCACGGTGGATAACACTTGAATCTACAAGAGGGGAAAAATAGGTATCGACGAGGGGCACAAGATGACGCGGTCGGATTTTGGAAAACTCACCGAGGAAGCGAGGAACGCGATGAACACGTTTTGGCTTTAGGGCTTGACATGGCCGACGGTACTCCGGTGATCTACGGGCGAAGAGGAAGGAACCATAACGTAGAACGCGACGACGCGAAGCCAACGCCGCAGACGGTTCGGTCGGGGGACGTCGGATGAAGGCGCAGTTCGCCGGAGAAGAACTTCGGTTGGAGCTCGGTTTTCTGGAGATTGCGACGAAAATAGATCGGTTTGACGAAACCAATTCAGGGGATTGGAAGAGGAGATCAATACGGACGCGTGAGCGCAAACCGTTCGCTTTTATATGCACCGTAGAGGAAGATATGGAAATTTGAAGTTTTGAGACCAAGACGCACGCATCTTTGGACCGCTGCTCGCCGCAGGTCGGCGATGAACTGCTGCTGCTGTAGCACATGGGTAGGAGAGAGAAAAACTGATTTTCGGAATTAAAATAAAAGGCCGAAAATCAAGGAGATCAAATAAATAGCAAATAAATCCGAAAAAATCTCAGAAAATACCCAAAAATTCCTTGAAAGACAAGGAAGCCAAATAACACAAGTTTTTATTTAATTCATGTTTATATTAGTCAAATTAAATATTTTTAATTTAGAAAATTCTCAATTAAGCTTTATTAATTCAAATAAAATTGATGAAATTTTCCAGGGACCTAAACTACTCAAAAGATTTTTGAAAAACCAAATTTTGGGATGTTACAAACCTCCCCCCCTTAAAGGAATCTCGTCCCCGAGATTCAGGCTGGCTATAGAATAGGACAAGGAACTCAGCCTTCGGGTTCACTTCTTGCTTTCAAATTGGTTTGACTTTGACAGAATCGCTCTTCTGACCACTTACAGAACAACGCCTTGCTTCTTGCAAAACTTCACGCTTCACTGAAACTTGAGAAACTGGCTCTTGGCTGGAAGGCATCTTGAAACTTGATTGCTTCTACCGAGGCTGCTTGATCGGTGCTTGAAGGCACTTCTGGAGTGGAGGAAATCTTGCTGCTGACTGGCAACTCGGGTTGGCAAACTATCTCTCCTTCCGCGCTTCGGAGTCTGAACTAACTGACACATTTCTATCGCCTCTGTCATACACTTCTTAGCACAGAACTTCAACAGGTATTCTGAAAATAGACATGGCTTCGAAGGTGATAATCTGTATAATCTGTGTAGCTTTCCTTCTTGAACACTACTACTTAAATTCCATTTAAGATTAAGGATCCTTGGTCTTCTGCTTCATGATTGATGCAACATCCACATACTTTGTAATTTCATCTGCTCCTAGCTGAGCGATGATTTACACAATCAACCACTGTGAACTTCAGAGGGTGACAACTGCAACTGGTTGACATTTGGGTTGTAGGGAAACTCTGCACATAACACTTACTTGCCTGACTTGGTACTCTGAGTTAAGGCACAACTTATCAATCTATTTCAATCTGTCTACTAGTTCGGGGTGATACACAATACTGAACTGAAATGACCATCCAAGCATCATATAGACTTTGTCGCTAATACAAGATAAGCTGGGATCCTTGGTCTGATACTAACTTCTCTGACATGTCGTGCAAATTGACCATCTCTGTAGATCTGACACTACACCCATGCTGACGAATGTCATTTCTGTCGTATACAACCTCTGTCGTATACCACTCTGCTAGGCAGTCTGCAAACTAGGTGATATTGACAGGAATGAAGCGATAAATTTCTGTCAAATGATCAACAATCACCCTTCAAGAAATTATATCCCGATTGGGTCCTGGGAGATCCCCTATCTGAATTCTTAGGGATAGAAGTACTCTGACTAGCACCCAACATTTTGGCTGATTTTCTGACATGCCAAACACATGGTAACCCATTCTGCGATATTTCACTTTATTTTGGATCATCACAATGCAACTTTGAGATCTTTGTACACCTTGGTACTTTCAGGGAAACTGGAATGCTTACACTCAAATGTTGGTTTCAGCATCAACTACTGGAGTTCCTTCTCATTAGATATGCAAATATACTCATTGATCCATGGATCATTCATTCGCCGCCAATGGTTCTCACGCTTTCCTTTGATTTACGTGAGGACGAATTTTCTTGACAAAACTGTCATCTCACTGTCTGGTCAACACTGATCTCTAGCATCGGTTCGAACCCTGGGGTTCAACAAATATCCTCTTGAAACTGACTCAAGACTCAACTTCTAGATTTCACCAGTAACTTTAGCTGACTGATCAACAGATTCTTGCAATAGCTCTTCTGTTTCAAAGTATCTGCCGCTGTACTTGTCTGGCCTGAGGGAACGGATTTCAACTTCATAGTTCTTAATCCAATAACCGTCTTTGTTGCTCCACGGTAGCAACTTTGAATTACGACTAGGATAATTCACTGCTTGAAACTTTGGTTGTCAGGAAGTGCAAGTGAAACTTCTTAACACACTGATTCTTGGATGTTCTGTGATAAAAGCTATCAAGGTTCCTTCGGTATTCGCAATCCGAACACCGAGTTGTGATTAATCTCCTCTCAAATTTTTACCAACTCGGTTCACTTCTAGCGGCCCGCGAACTTCTCTTCTTACAACCGTGAGGGTCTTGGCTAACTTGAAACGACTGTCTCACTGATCTTCCACTGACATTGTCTCAAAATGACTATTTCACTGGTATTCAACTGACACTTGCTAAGCTGATGGGATTGATTCGACACTGCGTTTATCTGAGAAAATCATTTGATCTGTTCTATCACTTTTGCAAACTCCTTTGCAACTTTTGCCAATTATCCTTTCTGATGTAATTCCTTCTGGAATTGGCTGATCTTGGGTACCAAGTCAGAGACAAACTTGACTTCTAATACAGTTGCATGCTGTATAGATCATTTGCAATGGCAATTGCATACTCTCTTGCGGATAGGGACATTATCCAATGATTAGATTCTTTAATCATTTACCATTGTCTCACTGCTATGCAAAATGATGAGTTGGAATTCAACATCACATTCCATAGTTACGACTCTACGGCCTTCAATCAACATGACTCAACGCTTGATTACTCAACTTGCAAAGGCGGACTCTTGGAAAGGTATCCAATGATTTAATATCTAACAATTTCTTTTTCTTCATAATTTGCACACAAAGATGTCCACCTTTTCGCTCTCAAACAGAAGAGATGTTACAATGATTCTCTGACTTTACTGCTACTAACAGAGACATGACACTGCATGATCTGGTATCACCAATCTAGACTTTCTTAGTAACATCGTCGTTAAAACGCCTCTTCTTTGACTGCTTCGTTGGACACACGGATCCAGTTGCATTAACACCTGCTCTGGGAGTTATGATCTGGACTGATGTATCTTCCGGCATTCTTACATCTGGAGTAAGTGGCTGGTTCCACTGAGGACACTGACTGATGTAGTGACCTTCCTTGCGACAACTGTAACATACACGTTGCGGACATTGTGGCTTTCCTGGTGATATTGCACCGGAACGACTAATCTTCTTGAAGGTTGTGAGGACCCTAGTTTATTTGGCTTGTAATGCTTAACCAACCACCTAGTCCTAGCATCACAAATCAAATAAACTAAGCCTCGAGACATGCATACTTCCCAGAACTGCAGTATGCACACCTCTTCACAAAATTACGCATCAACTCCATTCTAAACATAGAGTCCAAACATCACAAAATTAAACAGTAGACAACATAGTAGAGTTATTACAACAAAAACCGACTGGCCAAATTACAACAGATAACTAAATGAACAGCGGAAGCAAAAGTGCCATAAGATGGCTATAAACAAAGCCAATCAGTGTGCCTTAGCCCACAAGGCAACCGACCGGACCGTCAAGCTAGTCGTCCCAGAACCCGCACATCTCACAGAAGTATAGCCCTTGGGGCTCACCTGCCTCCTCTGCAACAAAAATATTAAGCAAAACATATGAGTACAAAAATTATTTTTGTACTCGCAAGACTGACGTGTGGACTAGCAGACCTATGCATAAGTACATGCAGGCTTATTTGAGTGGGGCTGTATGGTTCATTTAGCACAAAGCAACCTTTATTTGCAATAATGTAATACATTTAAAAGCAAGTTGGCAATTCATTTTTAATGTTGAAATAACAGCGAAATAAAGATAGATACAAGTAACCACCTGGAAGTGACTATCCCAATAGTCCCCACAACATAGCACGAATCCCTGATTCGTACCACCCGTCAAGTTTTAGTTAAAAAGGTTGTAGTCTAGTTCTCACGGGGCGTATCCGAGCGTGTCCATAACCTAGGATGAGGCTATTCGAATAGTTTTAACCCTGCAGGGGTGTACCAATGTACCCACACTTCGGACCGCCTTTAAGCCAAAGCACACTTCCGAAGGTATGCTGGCACGGCTAAGTCCTACGAGACGCTTTCCAATATTGTGTATTAACTACGAGCCGCCCGTATGGATAGAAATCCATACGCTGACATGGTAAAGCCGAAAAGACAACTACCCACTCAGGATAAAGCTTTTCGGACAACTACCATGCTCCCAACACCATCCCTCCTGCGACCTCCTGCGACCTGGAGCCAATACAGGCCAAAGTACTAAGTCAAGAGAGGTCCCATATACTCTAGTGTGGTTAGCACGCAAAATGCTTAGTACGGTGGCGCAAGTAACTCGGTCCTTAAATGACTTAGGCACCTTTCCAGTCACACCCAAAAGCACACCATCTTACCATTGTGCCCAAGTCCAAATCATTTTGTTTTCATTTTTAGTTTTTACAATTAAGCATAGCAAAATGCTGAAACATAAGGTTATAATAATTTTGTGTGATCAAGGTTACCGACTAAGTCGATAACCGCCCATTTCTATCGATACTAAGCATGTCTAAGCAGTTGAAATCGTATCTACTAAGTGACAAGAGATCATCCAACGATCTCTAATCACAGCAAATAAACTAGGCTCAGGTAGTAGAGGAATATCATTTGCCTACAGATTATGCAGCTAAAAGGCCCACTAACCATAATTTAACACAAAATAGCAATGCATACATACCAGTTGCAAACAAAATATTAGTTTGAATTAAAGGGATTAACATGATCAAACTGCTTGCCTGGTTGCTGTTGCTCAATATGTTGCTGAGGCTCACTCTCGATAATATTAGAATCGTCGCAATCTATCGATCAAGCAAAACGAGCAAATAAGAACAAATAACACCGACAATAACCAAACTTCAAATTAATCCAAAGAGCACAGATTTCACACAGCAGCTAGAGCATGATACAACAAAATTTTAGAAACAGAGAACAATATTTTTGGAGTTATGAAGAATTTTCTAGGAATTTTTTTTAAGTTAACAATACATAAAAGCACCATTTAATTATTTATCAAAATTTATGAATAGAGACATATCTAAAACTTATTCTGATAAATAGTACACTAAAAATGAAAATTTACAAAATTGGTTTCATCTGATTTGGATAAAAATTGAATTAGTTATGAATTTTCTAAGTTTAATTGAATTAAGAGTGCAAAAGAAATTCAATTCAGAAATTCTAAAAGCATTGAAAACTTTTCCTACCGACGCTCAGCGAGCCACGGTCACTGACCGATGGGGCCGAGCGAGAAAGGCTGACCGGGTCAAAGTTGACCCAGCTCCGCCGATGGCGACGTCGAAGGCGTATTCTAAGAATACCTCTTCGCCTTATCAAAACGTAAACCTAACCTAAACGTACAGGGAAATACGCTTCCAAACAGAGAAAGCGCAACATCGAAGATTACACAAACACTTAACTGGAATAAGGGCCCACATGGCAGTGACACAGCTAAGCAGAGATTAACATCAATGAGGGAGATTAAACCTAAGGCTGCCGGCGGCTCACCGGCGTCCACGGGGACGGCGGCGCAGTTGCGCAGTGGATCTAGCGAACCGGAGGGTCTCTTGGCGAGTGGGTTATACCTTCGAGTTCGCACGACCGCGAACTCGATGACGGCGACGCGAGACTCGAGGATGCCGCGCGGAGGCGGCGAAGCGAGGCGGAGAAGAAGACATGGCTTCGCGGAGAAGATGCTACGGCTTCGAAGACCGGAAGGTGCGCCTCAGATCGCCTCGGCTCCGGGAGCAATAAGCACAAGATAACGCCGATGAAGAAGGTCCGAGGTGGCCGGAATTGTCACGGCGCGAACACCGAGCTTGGAGAAGAAATGGCCGCACGCCTCAACGATGCACAAAGGCGAAACGAACCCACCGTTAGACTCGGTGGAGAAATGCGATCACGAGGACCAAACGCCGAGGCTAAAGACTCACCGGACGCCCAAAAGACTTTAGGGCCGAAGCGGCCGGAGGCGGAGACGATGAAGTTGCCCCAAGCGATCCACTGGATACCAAAGATCCGGGCTGGGCAAAATGGAGGCGGCGATGAACAAGGAAGTCGGAGGTGGGGTTGCGGAAGCACGAGCGGATGAGGTGGTGGCGCCGCCTCACCTTCTTCTTCGGCCGAAGCTAAGAAATGGGCGGAGAAGGCACGAGAATGGCTGCGAGGAGGAATGGATGATCCTAGGAGGTAGATGGACTCGTGCGATCCTCCGGAGGCGTACACGCGCCCCGAGTGGCGGCGACGAGGTGCGTGGCACGCATGCGCGCGGCGCGCCGCCGAGCTCCGAGGCAATGAGTCGGCGAGGAAGAACCTGACATGAGGGACCCACACGTCAGCAACGGTGGTGAAGCGGCGCGAGTCGGGGTCTGGTGCGGTTCAACTAACTGGTTCGACTCGATCGAAAAGATGCCGACCGTTTGATCTAGAATGGTCGGTCGAGATCCACTGATGCAATAGGACGGTCCGATTGTTTCGGGCGCACGTGGGCCACAGGATGTGCATCGGACGGCTGATGACGATCGGGCTCGGGCGGTGCAGTTAGGCGGTGTGGCTAAACCGAGCGACGCGGTCGGACTCGAGCTCGAGTTGGGTTCGAGCCCGACAAATAGTGATTCCAGATTTGATTTTCAAAAGACTGAGAGGGTTTGGGGAATTTTTAGAGGTAGCTCCACAGCTCCAAAAATTGCGAAATTTTTATGGTAACTCCTATGGACAGAGAACAACCTTGCATAATTTTTCCAGAAGCTTTTATGCGCTGAAATGCTCTCAAGAAAATTCACAAGCTGCTGCCCTAAGGAGTTGACCAGATTTCAAACTGGTTTGACTAGGCCTTTTGAAAATGCAAACAAAATCTAAAAATTGTGAGATTTTGCAGAGAGGTGACTAGGATGGTTAGGAAGACAGGAAAAATACTTCCAGAGGATGATCATGAGTTTTTGGGTTCTTTTTCTCTTGTTTTGATAATTTGGGCTGTATGCTTCAATGGTTTTCCAAAAATTCAAAGACAACTTTTCAAACAAAATTTCCAGGAAATTAATACATGCTCAAAAGTTTTAAATTATACTCATTTTCACACATTTGATGTACAGGTTACATTACAGATGTTACAAAGGTTGAAGTTTGACGCTTTGCCGGGCACCTCTTGGCATAGTGGCCTTGCTCACCACATTCAAAACACACTCTTGATGATACTGGCTCGCTTCTCTTTTGCGGTGGGTTGCCAAGGTCAACATCCTGCCTTTGTGATTCTTTAGCTGACATATCTTGTACTGATAATGGTTTGCCTTCTTTTGCTAATGTTCTGACAGTAGCTCGAAACTTTTCTCGCTGACGTTGCATTGCAGAAGTCAACACGGAATACATAGGGCACTGGCTCGGACAATGATCATAGCTTTCACACAAGAAACATGTGATCTTACTCATAGGACATTTTCTAACGGAATGGTTTCCTTCGCAATTGGAACAATTGATATTGTGCTCATCAGCACTATGGCCTATTTCTCCACAGTGGGTACATGCACAATCTTCTGACTTATCCGGTTGGCGCATTTCAAGCGACAACGGTTAGATTTTTGCGAGGATATCGAAATAGCGAGGTTTCTCTTGATCACTTATGCTTGATATCGCATGCTGTTGGCACAAAGCAGTGGTGAACTCTGCCCAAGTGATGGTGTGCTCGTCCTGATGGGCGGCACAAAATTTTTCCCACCAATCTAATGCAACTCCTTCTAATTGATGAGTGGCATAGAGAACTTTCTCATTATTGTTGCACTGCACAATAATTAGCCTTTTGTTCTATTGTGCGAATCCAAGATTTTGCATCCTTGAGTGCGGTTGAACCTTCAAAGATAGGCGGCTTGGTCCTTAAGAACTTTGCAAACTTGAACTGAGGGTGCGTCGTTGGGATGGCAACGAGTTGCGCATCATTGCAAACATTACTATTGTCCGATGGTTGCATCGTCACTTGCATGATCTGATTCTGGGTGGTAGGAAACTGACTTGGGTTCTGATGTGTCACTACTGGCACTGGAGATAGTAGTTGGTTATCATCTGCTTTGGTACTAACGCTGGCGACGGTACGATGACTTGCTTGATTATTTTGATTCATCAAATTGACTAAGGTAGCGGTGGTCTGATTCCGCTGGGTCATCCTGTTGTTCATGTTCTACATCATCGCATTCATAGATTGAGTCTGAGCTGCCAAGAATTGTTCCATGACTGGATCTGCTACTCCTGGTACTGACAACTGTCCACTGGGGTTGACAACACCTGAGCTGGCACAAACTGTCTCAAGATTACTAACAGGGCTGGCTTCACTGGGGTTCTCCATCTGCTGGCTGACCAGGGATCATAGATGAAAGGGAAAAGCATAAGGTAAGGGAAGACAATCTACTAAGGGGAGCAGGTTTAACCCAAAGAACACCAAGGAACACACAAATAGTCGGAAAGCTATTAAGAAGCATAAAACTCACAGCCAAACTACACCGAAGAATGGAATCAAAGATCTAATCGTCTAGTCGATTAAACTCTAACTTAACAGGGCGACTTGGTTCAACACACGGGAGGAACCTACACTGATTTATCCTATATGGTTGGTCTGAAGAAAACTCGATCTGAGCATGGTCTTCATCAAACGTTGATTGCTTGCGATCCTTGGAGGCGAAGCTTAGAGAAAGATGGAGGCGACGTACCACTTCTTCTTAGTTTTGAATTCTTGCGACGCACTTGCCTTAAACACTTGGGGAGACGTTGATACGTTGTTGTTTGTTGCATGGTCTTCAAACAGTTGCTCAAAACTGCTCTTGGGCATCCACCAAGATATTTGACACGGATAACGACAAACTATAGATGTTATGAGGGGAGAGAGTCCAATTTAATACTCAAAATGGTGAGGACGAATATAGATGAGAAAGAATAGAATGGAAGAGTATAGAAGCTAGACAAGATGAGAATAGCACATCCTTAAGATTTTCCATTTGTAAAATAAGTTTTGAAGTTTTCCTCACAAACGACCATTCTAACTAAGGTCACGACCTACAGTCGATATGGCTCTGATACCACCTCTGTCGGGACCCAAAAATACAATTCTGGACCCTCTGTGTATACTGCACTAGTCCAGGATCACGCTAGTGCACACAGTGGCAACATCGATGAAATATCATTTTCATATACAAAGGTGACTAATAAATAGGCAAATACCAATAAGTATCAGAGTAATGACCTTAAGGTCAAAGCTTACAATTAATGCCTTAGAAGGCGAATAGCTTAATGAAGTCGCAATGAACAAACGGAATAACTCGGTGAAGCCCATCCATATGCCCACAGCAATCGGTGGGTGCGCGACCTAGTTCTTCTCGATCCTTGAAGTAGACCTTGTTGACCGACGATTTCTCCATTTCTGTAGGTTTGGGGCAAGTTTTACAACAAGCGTGAGTACACAACCGTACTCGCAAGTCATACCACAGAATGCAATGTATAAATGTAGGCTTATTCCAAAGGAAATGACTTCTGTGGTTATTTTGCAGAAATGCAATATTTGCAATTGAATACGAATAATAGATTGAAAGCATAATTCAAAACAAATAGACAATATTAATTTAACAATTGTTTTCACAAAGACACACAAAAGCAGATTATGTCACATAGCCATATGATTGAGGTCACTGGTCGTCCCTTCCCAATAGTTTTATGAAAATCTACCTCGTGTGAAATCCCGAGCATGTCCATGACCATGACGCGCTATTCGAATAGATTGTTTAACACTCTGTAGAGGTTGTACACTTTACCCACAAGATGCAATCAAGCGGATCGAGCTGATCACAACAAAACCTTTCGAAACTTCATCTCAACATTGACACTCGATGTGCTTACAAACCGCTATGCCAACCCTAACGAAGTGCTTTGGCATAACACACATCGTTGACGAGGAAGCGACGAATCGCCCCGCGATGTGAGCCGCCACCGAGGTGAAATAAACCTCCACCCCGGCACATAGCCTAACCTACAGCCTGAGTAATCAATGCCAAGAATCCATAACCTACTAAGTTAGGCCCGTCCCATACCAGGCATGTGGTCGTACAGTAAGGCTCGGTTCAATGGCGCACAAAGTTAAGTCCTTAATTGACCAAGGCAAGACTTCCATTTTCTAACTATGCCACAAAGATTATCATTCCCATCACAAAGTCCACCATATCACACAACTTCCACCAGTTGCCTCAGTCTAAATCCTTTACCACCCAGTTGGTTTCGGTGCAACACATGCCATCACGAAGTAATAACACATAGCACACAGTTTTACACGAAGTTCCATAGTCACTTAGTCATAGTTCATATTTGCAACTTTCATGAGATGTGAGACTCGTAGCATGGCTAAGCAATTGTACTCGCATCTAACCAACCCAGGTTGGTGCTATAATATTACCAACTAATAACCAATCTAGGGTGACAAGGAATTATGACATACAAGGCCAAGGTGTGATAACAATTTGGATAATAACTATGCCCAAAGCATTTAAATAAATAATTAAAGTAGAATGCAATAATTTAACACAAAGTAATTTGAAAACTGGGTTCAAGATGATCAAAGGTATGACTTGCCTTGCTATAGCAATGGTGATCTTATTTTATCTTCAATCCTCTACTTGCTTGATCTTCAGCTCCTTTGGACGATTCCGGGACTTCGGCGTCTAACGAGAAAGAAAGCGCAAAACAAAACTAAATTCAAAAAGACAAATCAAATAAACTACAAATTGAAATTGAATGGTACTGGAAGGTAGATAATGAATTTAGATGAATTTAGAAACTTGAATGGGTTCAATCGGAATTCGGATGAAGAAGATATGGCTCTCGGAAGATTGAAATTCACATGAAATGATGAAAAAACTCTACGGAATATTCTCAGAATATTCTATTCCGAAAATATTAGAAAAAGAATGAGTGTATGATAGGTGGGACCGACTTGTATTTATGGATTTCTAGAATTAAAATAATTCCAGAAATAAGGTAGAGAGAGCGACATGTGGGACCAATAAGATAAAAGGATTTTTCAGGAATTAAATTAATTCCCGAAAATAGGATTAGAGGTTGACATGTGGGCCACTGGTCTATAGACCAGGTCCACAGAGATATGCTAGTCCACGGTGAACCAAGCTCATGAACTAGGGTTTGACCAAGGTTGACTGACATACGAGACCCGCATGTAAGAGAGATAAATAATCTAGGGCTTTAATTAGGTGGATGACATGCGGGGTCTACATGTAAGAGAGATAGATAAATAACTATTATCTTGTATGACATATGGGGCCCATTGCAATAGAGAGCAATGGCAACATGGAGGAAACAGAAAGAAAACTAACAGAGCAACGAAGCAACAGCCCAAACAAAGACATGAACAGTAACAGAGGCAAACTAGTGATTCTTGCTCATAGAGTTACCGATGAACGGAGGCGAACCAACAGTGGTGAAGGGGCAAAACGGAAAGTAAACAACGAGCCGGAGATGATGACGCGGTTCGGACGTGGAGATTCGGCCCCATGCGACGGCAGACGCGAAGAACGCCAACGACGGCGGCCTCACGGCGCGTAACACTCCGGTGAGAATGCGAAAAGGAGGTGAGCACGGCGAGAACGCGCGACGCGAACTCAGCGGTGGTGGAGTTGAAGGCGGAGGATCAACGGTTGCGAGTAATTGGCGGAGAAGGACGACGAACAAGAGGCAGAGAACGCTCGATTCTCGCGCACGGTGGATGAAACTTGAATCTACAAGAGGGGAAAAATAGGTATCGACGAGGGGCACAAGATGACGCGGTCGGATTTTGGAAAAACTCACCGAGAAGCGAGGAACGCGATGAACACGTTTCGCTTTAGGGCTTGACATGGCCAACGGTGCTCGGTGATCTTCGGCGAAGAGGAAGGAACCATAACGTAGAACGCGACGACGCGAAGCCAACGCCGCAGACGGTTCGGCCGGGACGTCGGATGAAGGCGCGAGCCACGAGAAGAACCGGTTGGAGCTCGATTTTCCGGAGATTGCGACGAAAATAGATCGGTTTGGAGGAAACCAATTCAGGGGATTGGAAGAGGAGATCAATACGGACGCGTGAGCGCAAACCGTTCGCTTTTATATGCACCGTAGAGGAAGATATGGAAATTTGAAGTTTTGAGACCAAGACGTGCACGTACTGGACTGCTGCTGCGTTCGGCCAGAGGTCGGCGATGAACAGTACCATGCGGCTTACTGTAGCACATGGGCAGGAGAGAGAAAAACTGATTTTCGGAATTAAAATAAAAGGCAGAAAATCAAGGAGATCAAATAAATAGCAAATTAATCCAGAAAAATCTCAGAAAATACCCAAAAATTCCTTGAAAGACAAGGAAGCCAAATAACACAGGTTTTTATTTAATTCATGTTTATATTAGTCCAATAAAATATTTTTAATTTAGAAAATTCCCAATTAAGCTTTATTAATTCAAATAAAATTGGTGAAATTTTCCAGGGACCTAAACTACTCAAAAGATTTTTGAAAAACCAAATTTTGGGACGTTACACAAACCTCCTTGAAACTCCCGCAATCAAAATTCAAGTTTGAATCCCTCTTTTCAAAATTTGGGCCATTCTCAAATTTTGCCCTCCTCTTTTCTTGGGATTAGCCCGAAGTCTTCCTTGGGCCCCAACCCATCTGCCTTCCCCCTTGGCTAGCCCAACCCAGCTCCCTTTTGGCCCATCGCCCTCCTTGGCCCGCTCGCCGCTTTGTCTTCTTCTCCGGTAGTGCGCGGCGCTCGCCACCAGCACGCCGCGCACGCCGCTCTATCTTGTCGTCGCCGCCACGCCGCCTTCACCGCTGCCCTCACTGGGTCCCATCGCCAGTGCGTGTTCTCGTCCCGCAATCTCCGTGTGAGGACCCGGGGTATTTAACTCGTAATACATAACCTCCAAATGGTTCTAGTATTACCAATTAAATATCCTAAGCCTTGATGGACATGTGCTTCCCAAAATTACAGCACACATATATCTTTACAAAATAATGCATCATTTCCATACAACTGACAATACCAAGTCTAGCAAAAGACATACAATATATAGAGTTATTACAAAAGAGCCGACTGGACAAATGACATCAAAGTGACAATTATCAGCGGAAGCAAAAGTGCCATAAGATGGCTATAAACAAAACCAACCGGTTAGCTATAACCCACAAAGCAACCGATCGGGCCGCCAAGCTAGTCGCACCAACCGCACCAAAACTCACAAAAGTCGATCCCTTGGGGAGCCACTTCCTCCTCTACAACAATAAAGCAATGCAGTTGAGTACAAAATGTACTCGCAAGACTTACGAGTAATAAGCCTATACATAGCTACATGCAAGCTGAAACAAAGGAAATGGTTATATGATTAATTGGATGCATAAAGCGATTTTCATTTGCAATAATGTAATAGATTGAAGGTAATTTGGCAAATCTGTTTTTAAATGTTGAAATAACAGCGAGGTAACAATAATTAACATAAGTAACAACCTAGAGGTGACTAACCCAATAGCCACTACAACATAGTACGAATTACCCATTCGTAGTATGAATTACCGATTCGTACCACCCAAGTTCAAGTTTTAGTAAAAAGGTTGTAGTCTAACTCTTGAAAGACCTCCCCAAGCGTGTACATAACCTAGGACGAGGCTATTCGAATAGTTTAAAACCCTGCAGGGGTGTACCAATGTACCCACACTTCAGACCGCCTTTTCGCCACATGATTAAGCATACTTCCAAAGGTATGCCGGCACGGCTAAGTCCTACGAGATATTTCTAATATTGTGTATTAACTCCTACGCTACATTGCAAGCCGAAAGTCAACAAATCCCATCAGGGTGAAGGCTTTCGGACACTACAATGCTCCCAACATCTTCCCTCCTACAACCTCCTGCAACTCAGAGCTAACACACGCCAAAGTACTAAGTCAAGAGAGGTCACATACCCTCTAGTGTGGTTAGCACACAAGAATGCTTGGTTTAGTGTAACAAGATGTTCGGTCCTTGTTGACGCGGGCACCATTCCAATCACACCCAAAAGCACACCATCTTACCATTGTGCCCAAGTCTAAAATATTTTGTTTTCAGTTTTAGTTTTCTCAATTAAACATAGCACGAGGTGCTGAACATAAAGTTATAATAAGTTTTTGTGTGATCAAGGTTATCGACTAAATCGACAACCGCCCAATTCTATCGGTAGCTAAACATGACTAAGCAACATTAACTCGCAAACTACTAAGTGACAAGGGCTCATCCAACGAAACATAAATCACAGCAAGCTACTTCTTGGCTCAGTAGAAGAGGATAAACATTTACCTACAGATTATGCATCTAATGGGTCAACTAATCGATAATAGCTTAACACAAGATAGCAATGCATACGTAGAATTTGCAAACAACATATTAGACTTTGAAAATAATAGGAGCAATATGATCAAATAACGTTGCATCTATTTGCCTTGCTGGTAGTTCTCTTGCTGTAGAGGATCGCTCTCAGGTTCAACAAATTCTTCGGAACCTAACACAAGAACGCGAAAATCCAATAAGAACGAAGAACACCGAAAAAGACTCAAAAATCAAAGTCATCCAAATTCCATGAAATTCACACAATAGTAAGGTCATGATTTTTAAATGAATTCAGCAATAAGAATTGTTCAATTTGGACTAAGTATGCAAAAGTTATGGCCTAATCAATTTCTGTCAGCTGGAAAATCCAAATTAAATTGTTTTCTATTACTGTTCATGGCACAATTTTTTAGAAAGTTTTTGAACATGAAATTGTTATGGTAGGCAGAACATTGTATTCTAAAGATAGCAAAATTGGGTTTACATCATTTGGAGTAAAATTGAATTACTTATGATTTTCCAAAGTTGTGAAACTAGGGTATCGCATTTTTCACAGGCAAAGACATGAATAAAACCTATTCTATATTAAAGCATATTATCATAGGGATTTAAAAAAATTTAGTTTGCTCAGTTTGGAGCTACAGAGAATTACTTATGCATTTCAGAAGTTTTAATGAATTTCTAGAACAATAATTAATGCTAAAGCAAGTTAATTCAATATACCAAATTTTCTGGTACAGAACAGTGTCAAAGCATATTTTTAGATTAAAGTTCAATTAAACATCAATTTAACACAATTTGAATCATCTGAAATGGAGCTAAAATGAATTACTTATAAAATTTTGAAGTTTAATACTATTTTCTGTTGACAAATAAAAGCTTACCGGAATTTAAGCAAACTCAACTCAATGGAAAAGACATGGACAAACGTGGGCCTTAGATCTAGAATCGCACAGCCCACGCACTCTGGAACACAGCACACTTGCACGCAGTTCAACGGTATCCACCGTTGGATTTAGATCCAACGGTCCATGAGAGATGGGACATTCGGACTTCATGAATGCCTCACCAAGTCTGGGCCATGGATCTCAAAAAGAACGGCTTAGATCAAGATTACATTCGGAGGTCCAAACATTCACGAGATCAAAGTCGTAGATCTAGAAATGAACGGCAAAAGAGGATCGGAATGCTAGGACTCCGAAAGCGCTGAGGAGGTCTAGACCGTTGGATCTAAATCTAACGGTCTAGAGCTGCAAGGGAGGTCCTAAGGTTAAGGGTCTACAAGAGGAGGTCCTGAACGGCTCAGATCTCCAATGGGAGATCCTGGACGGTCAAGATTTACTCAAAGGAGGTCTTGGGCGATAAGATCCACACGAGGGGAGGTCCTGGACGGCCAAGATCTACCAGAGGAGGTCTTGGACGATCAAGATTCCCACGGGGAGGTCCTCAATGATAAGGTCTAAAAGAGGGGAGGTCTTGAACGACTCAGATCTCCATGGGGAGGTCCTCAACGGTCAAGATCTACCTGGGGTGGTCCTAGAGGTTCAGATCTGCGGGGAGGAAGGTCCTAAGGTTTTCTTTACAAAAGACCAAGGGCTGGTCTTTTGCAAAGAGGACCCCAAGGGTGGTCTGGGAGGTGGTCTAAGGGGTGGTTTTCACAAAATGACCAAGGGGGTGGTTTTTGCACAGGGGTGATCCTAGCAGTCAAGATTAACGTCAAGGAGGTCTTTAGCAGCTAGGATCTTACCTAAGAGGTCCTGACAACTAAGGTTTTTACAGAGGGAGATCCTACGGTTAAGATCTACCCCAAAGAGGTCTTTAACGGCTAAGATCAGAGCTAGGAGGTCCTGAGGTTTGTCAAACTTACGATAATAGGACAGTACCGCGCGCTTTGCCTGCCGGGTTGCCTCCGGCGACTCGGGTCACGACAGCGCAAACCAACAGTGGCAAAACCTGTGCAATACAATTGCAAACATGATGGGAGCACTTTCAACGACGGAGCTGGCCTAAAACGCCAGCGAGCCAGAAAGTGGCGAAGGAGCAAGTACGGTTAAAACCGAAAACGGCAAAAAGCTCCGTAATGGTCTCAGTTAGCAGGTGCCCAAGAACTAAGGGACTATCACGAAGGTACCTGGGCATAGAGGAGGTACGGAGGAAGTCGGAGGAGCTCTCGCGACGATGGAGCTCACTAGAACCGAGGAAGAAACGGGGACAAGAGATCCTAGGCAAAATGAAAGAGAAAGGAGGGTAAGGACAACTTTGTGAAGGCCCAGGGGAGGTCCATGAGCAAAGAATTGAATAGAAAATGTCCTTACCAGAGTTGGGGACGAAGGGACCACTTACGGCCGCAATCGCGCCAACTCAAAATTGGGCGAACCCTGCGAAGGTGACCCAAAATGGAGTTAGGGAAAATTTTTGCGACGAACCGAGGTCCAAAAGGGTGCGAAATGTTGGGCAAGAGGACCACTAGAGCCCTGTCGACAACGAAGAGCTCGGATGGTCGAAAATGGCAGAAAAGGGGCTCTCGGTGATTTGCGCACAAACACACGGAGAGGGAGCTGGGGTGACAGAGACGTGCTAAAGGGGAACCCAAGGAGGAGCTCGGAGGTCCTCAAATAGCTTAGGGTCAACGGTTGGGCCAGGACACGCTCTAATGGCGGACAACACCTAAAGCTGGTCTAGGACAGCACGGAGGCGACGGGAGCAGGTAAGTAGCAGGGCTAAACACTGACAAGGTTGAAAAGCGGGGCTCAGAGCCGTTGAGGGCCCCAGCGAAGTGACCAGTGCCTACCCCGCCTTCCCTGCCATGGCGCATGCTTATACGGGTGCGAGGAGGAAGAAGAAGAACAGGGGAGGAGGTCGTGACGGTTAGATCTGAGATGGACGACCGTGATTGCTCAAGACATCGAGAGGTCTGAAATGGCATGGGAGGTCTGGGGCGTTGGATCGAGATCCAACAGCGAAAACACACGCGCCCACGACCGAGCCCGAGTGCGGTTTTAAAAGACTTGGCTCGACTGAGTCAAGTGGTTGGGGTCGGGTCTAACTCGAGCCCAATAGTGATTTGAATTCAGGGTTTAGAAATGAGACAGAACTTTAAGGCATTGGTTTAAGGTAGCAAACTAACACAAAAAATTCTAAAAGTTTTTTATAGGAGCTTGCTAACTTTAGGGTTGACATTGTATAAAATTTTTAGAGGTTTTTATGAAGTGCATTTTCCTCCAGAAATTCTGTAAGGTTCTGAACTAGGATTTGACTCAAGTCAAACAGATTTGACTGACCTCTTAAAGCATTCTAACAATTTCTAAAAATTATGAAATTTTTCAGAGGAGTCACACATTAACCCTAGAACTTAGGAAAAATATTTTCAAAGGATGATCACAAGTTTATCCAAACAAGTTTTGAAAGGGTCAAGGCTAAGGTTTTAGAAGCTTGTGATTTTCCAATTCCATAATTCCTTGAACAAGAATTACAGAATAGCTCAACTACAGCAAGATGCAAGAAAAGTTTTAATTTCTACTCATTTTCTTACATTTAGAACACAAGCCAAGATTTGGGATGTTACAAATCTCCCCCACCCTTATAAGAATCTCGTCCCGAGATTCCGTTCACTTGGAGAAGAAAGACGGGTAGTTCGCATGCAGACGATCTTCCCGCTCCCAAGTCGCCTCATCCTCGGAATGATTCGACCACTGAACTTTAAGGAACTTGATGACACGATTCCTTGTTCTTTGTTCAACTTCCTCAAGAATACGAACAGGATACTCGTGGTAGGTCAAATCTTCCTGGACATCGAGATTTTCCAATGGAGTCTCCTCGGTTGGAACACGAAGGCACTTCTTCAAATGGGACACATGGAACACATCATTTACCCCCTCGAGTGCAGCTGAGAACTCCAACCTATAGGCGACAGCTCCTACTTTCTTGATAATGCGATAAGGCCCAACATATCGAGGAGCCAACTTGCCGTTGACGCCGAAACGTTGATGGCCCTTCAAAGGAGAGACTTTGAGATAAACAAAGTCGTTGGGCTCAAAGATTAACTCACGACGACGACGATCCGCATAGCTCTTTTGCCTGGACTGGGCCATGCACAAACGATCACGAACAAGCTGAACTTGACTTTCGGCCTCATTGATCGAATCTGGGCTAAAGAACTGCCTCTCCCTAATCTCTAACTAGTTCAACGGTGTTCTGCACTTTCTCCCATAAAAGGCCTCAAAAGGAACCATGCCGAGACTGGCTTGGAAACTGTTGTTGTAGGAGAATTCGGCGAACGGCAGGAACTTCTCCAACTTCTTCCCATAGGAAAGAACACAAGCACGGAGCATGTCTTCCAAGACTTGGTTGACTTGTTCCGTCTAGCCATCAGTTTGGGGATGAAAAGCTGTGTTGAAGGAAAGACGAGTCCCCATAGCCTCCTCCAAACTATGCCAAAACCGGGAGGTAAAGAGAGCACCACGATCGGAAACAATCGTCTTTGGCACACCATGCAAGCTCACAATCCTCGAAACATAGAGCTCGGCTAAGGGTCCCACATGAAGCTGAGCCTTGACAGGGAGGAAATGTGCCACTTTAGTCAACCAATCAATGATAACCCAAATGGCATCATTCCCTTTTGACGAGCGGGGCAGACCGGTGATAAAATCCATAATAACGGAATCCCACTTCCACTCGGGCATTGGCAAAGGCTGAAACAGACCTACTGGGACTTCACAATTCCCTAGAGCCTACTTGCTTCTGGTGCAAAGAGATGCGGTCCTAGGAGCCTTGGCGAAAGATCAAATAGCTTGCCGGATAGACTTGAGAGGAAGACGAACTTCTTAGCACAATCGATTTGCCCCAAATGCGGGGATATCCAATCCATGCCAAGTAACGGATCCAAACTCGCTGAATTGAGGAGAATAAGATTTGCCAAAATCCTACCCCCTCGATCTCAACAGATACACCCTGACACTCTTTTTCAGCTGTCAACTCCGAACCCAGAGAGCGAATGAGCAAAAGGGATAAGTAGAGGAGCAAAAGGAAGATCACCCACAGCCGCAGAAGACTTAGATACAAAAGAATGAGAGGCTCATGAATCAAACAAGACAGTAGTAGGACGAGAATCAACAAGAAGTGTACCTAACATGACGTCAGGTGCCTCATGCGCTTCCTTAGCTGAGGTGTGGTTGACGTGTCCGCTTCCCACACTCGGGGTCTTCTGGGTCACCTTCTGACCCTGAGAGTGACCACTCCCTTGCCTGTGTCCTCCATTAGGACGAGGGGCCGCTCCAGTCTTCTTAGGGTAATTATTTGTGCAATGCCCCTTATTGTTGCAGAAGAAACAAGTGATCTCTGCAAGAGTCCTCTTTTGACTTTTGCGAAATTCCTTTAGTGCTCTCTCTCTGCCCCAGCAATAATGGTTTTATTGACCAAATTCTGAAAGTCAGGGAAGCCATAGACTGCTAATTTGTCCCGCAGCTCCACAGACAAACCATCCAAGAACTTCTCTTGTTTGGTGGCATCGGTGGTTGCGAGACTCGCATATGCACGAAGAATCTACCGTTGTAGTTCTATCGACTTGGCGACTACCCGATTTAGACTACACTCCGTGGGATAGTGATCGCTCCCCTCACAGAGGAAACAAGTGACTTTGGCAGTCGGACAGTTTTCGGGTAGGTGGTTGCCGCCGCAGATTTGACAAAGTCAGAGTACACCTGTTGTCAGAGTGTCCTTCCTCACCACAGTGCCGACAGACCTTGACCCTCCCTAGTTTGCAACTTTCGGCGGAGTGCCCCACTTCACCACAGCTAAAGCAGATAGGAGGTAATCGTCGCCTCTTAGGGTAGCTCCAGAATCCACAACACTTGCTAGAGCGGAGGCGTTTGCGGGTCTTGTCCGAACAGTTGGAGCCAGGGGGACTTTCATCCCCGCCAGCTCGCTGATCCAGTCCATTTTTGGACTGTCCAAACATGTTGTTCCAATGAATTGGGTTAGCAACAAAACCCAAAAACTGAAGGCAAGGAGACAAATAACACAACTAAGAATGAACTCCAAAGGCTTGAAAACAGGCATCAAAATCAGCATAAAACCTTATGATACAAAATCAACTTCTCAGCACGACTAACCTGTATTGAACGAGTAATCGGTTGAGAAGGTAAAATTTCAGAGCACCACTCTAGATTCAACACAGCTAAAGAGCAAGGTAAAACCATCTAAGGGGGGTGTCAGATACTTAACCAACTAATATCACTCCTTACCCTTTTATTCCCACAAGTTTTAGTTAAGTTATCCTCACATTTTTAGTTCTATTTACTAACTAATAGCTTGTTGTCCAAAATCGATGCTTGCTGTCCAGATTTTGCCTCCAAGCTCCCAAGCCAAATTTCCCAACTCCAACAGCTCCTAATCTCCTCCAAAAGACAGCCATACTTCAATTTATAACTCTCATTAGTTTTCCCAAAACCCAATTTAAACGATAACAACTATTCTTTGAGAAAAGAAGAGAGGAAAATAATTTTTCAAACTCAACAGAGCAAGGTAAGGTGAGCAAGCTAAGATAGATAAGGAAAAAAATCTGAGAACTTACTTAAGTTTTCATAAACCATTTGATATTTTGAAACTAAGTTTTTCAAAACATCCTAAGGGCGACCAAGCTAGGGTTTTCTACGTTCAGTATGGCTCTGATACAAACTTTGTGAGTACCCGGGGTATTTAACTTGTAATACTTAACTTCCAAATGGTTCTAGTATTACCAATTAAATATCCTAAGCCTCGATGGACATGTGCTTCCCAGAATTGCAGCACACATACATCTCTACAAAATTATGCATCATTTCCATACAACTGACAATACCAAGTTTAGCAAAAGACATACAATATATAGAGTTATTATAAAAGAGCCGACCGGTCAAATGACATCAAAGTGACAATTATCAGCGGAAGCAAAAGCGCCATAAGATGGCTATAAACAAAACCAACCAGTTAGCCATAACCCACAAGGCAACCGACCGGGCCGCCAAGCTAGTCGCACCCACCGCACCAAAACTCACAAAAGTCGATTCCTTGGGGATCCACTTCCTCCTCAACAACAATAAAGCAATGCAGTTGAGTACAAAAATGTACTCACAAGACTTACGAGTAACAAGCCTATACATAGCTACATGCAAGCTGAAACAAAGGAGATGGTTAATTGGATGCATAAAGCGATTTTCATTTGCAATAATGTAATAGATTAAAGGCAATTTAGCAAATCTGTTTTTAAATGTTGAAATAATAGCGAGGTAACATAATTAACATAAGTAACAACCTAGAGGTGACTAACCCAATAGCCACCACAACATAGCACGAATTACCCATTCGTACCACCCAAGTTCAAGTTTTAGTAAAAAGGTTGTAGTCTAACTCTTGAAAGACCTCCCCAAGCGTGTCCATAACCTAGGACGAGGCTATTCGAATAGTTTAAAACCCTGCAGGAGTGTACCAATGTACCCACACTTCATACCGCCTTTTCGCCACATGACTAAGCACACTTCCAAAGGTATGCTGGCACGGCTAAGTCCTACGAGACATTTCCAATATTGTGTATTAACTACGAGTCTCTCGTAAGGATAGAAACCCCTACGCTACATTGCGTGCCGAAAGTCAACAAATCCCATCAGGGTGAAGGCTTTCGGACACTACAATGCTCCCAACATTATCCCTCCTACAACCTCCTACGACTCGGAGCTAATACACGCCAAAGTACTAAGTCAAGACAGGTCACATACCCTCTAGTGTGGTTAGCACGCAAGAATTCTTGGTTTAGTGTAACAAGATATTCGGTCCTTGTTGACTCGGGCACCGTTCCAGTTACACCCAAAAGCACACCATCTTACCATTGTGCCCAAGTCTAAAACATTTTATTTTCAATTTTAGTTTTCTCTAGCACGAGGTGCTGAACATAAATTCATAATAAGTTTTTGTGTGATCAAGGTTATCGACCAAGTCGACAACCGCCCAATTCTACTAGTAGCTAAGCATGACTAAGCAACATTAACTCGCAAACTACTAAGTGACAAGGGCTCATCCAACGAACCCTAAATCACAGTAAGATACTCCTAGGCTCGGTAGTATAGGATAAACATTTACATAAAAATTATGTATCTAATGGGTCAACTAATCGACAATAGTTTAACACAGGATAGCAATGCATACATAGAATTTGCAAACAACATATTAGACTTTGAAAATAATAGGAGCAATATTATCAAATGATGCTACATTTGCTTGCCTTGCTGGTAATTCTCTTGCTGTAGAGGATCGCTCTCAGGTTCAACAAATTCTTCGGAACGTAACACAAGAACGCGAAAATCCAATAAGAACGGAGAACACCGTAAAAGACTCAAAAAATCAAAGTCACTCAAATTCCATGAAATTTACACAGCGGTAAGGTCATGATTTTAAATGAATTTATCAACAAGAATCATTCAATTTGGACTAAGTATGCAAAAGTTATGGCCAAAACAATTTCTGTGAGCTGGAAAATCCAAATTAAATTGTTTTATGTTACTGTTCATGGCACAATTTTTCAAAAGGTTTTTGAACATGAAATTTTTATGGTAGGCAAAACATGGTATTCTAAAGACAGCAAAATTGGGTTTACTTCATTTGGAGTTAAATTGAATTACTTATGATTTTCCTAAGTTGTGAAACTAGGGTATAACATTTTTTAGAGGCTAAGACATGAATAAAACCTATTCTATATTAAAGCATATTATTAGAGGGATTTAACAAATTTTATTGTGCTCAGTTTGGAGCTACAGAGAATTACTTATGCATTTTACAAGTTTTAATGAATTTCTAGAACAATAATTAATGCTAAAGCAAGTTAATTCGATATACCAAATTTTCTCGTACAGAATAGTGTCAAAGCACATTTTTAGATTAAAGTTGTTAAACAGCAATTTAACACAATTTGAATCATCTGAAATGGACCTAAAATGAATTAGTTATGAAATTTTGAGGTTTAATACTATTTTTAGTTGACAAATAAATAAAACCTTACCAGAATTCAAGCAAACTCAACTCAATGAAAAAGACGTGGGCCAACGTGGGCCTTAGATCTAGAGATGTTACAAATTAAAAACCTTCCTTTTAGCCAAAACCCTAAAGAACCATTTGAAGTCTTAAAGGAATACAAGATAAAACTTGTATTATGACTGGAAGTATTTTTATTAAAGCCTAGATAAATTATCTTGGCTAAAAATATTTTTGTTGCATTTTTAGAAATTATTTGGGCTTAAAGAAAATTTATTGTCTTTAAATAAATATTTTCGGCCTGAAATAAATATTTATGTATTTTACAAAGTGAAAATGTGGTTTATAAAATTTATCTGGGAAATATGTTATCCCAAAGAGCTTCCAAAGAAAATTTCATGATTTTATAAATTTATTTGCTATTTTTAAAAGCCCACCAAACCTTTTAAATATTTGAATAAGGTTTGGTCAACTAAACCGGTCTAAACCTAAACCCTTGCAATCGTAGCGACTGGTCTCATGTGGTTGGGTCCAACCGAAGGCAATTGGTCCGCTCGATCACGCTCGGCGCAAGCCCAAAACTCCACGCGTGATATGAGCCGTTGATCTTCAATCGAACCGCGGTTATAACACCCCGCGAGCCGCCCACGGTGCATCTTAATCTCCGCCGCTGGATCTTGATCTAACGAGCGAGATCGCAGTGCATCGGACAACTCCGATCCCTTTTCAATCTCCACCGCTCATTCTCGATCCAACAAGCGCACCCTTTTCGCTTTAAACTTAAAGGCGCTTTTATCCGAGCCGTTAGATTCAAATCCTACGCTTTTCCTTTTACCGCGTGTTATAAAGCCCGCACTCCGGGCCGTTGGATCTTCATCGTGGTCCAGATTGGTGTATGCATTCTGACGACTCCGATCCTCACGATCGCAGCCATTCATTATTGATCTAACGGCGCCGCTTATTCCAATTTGAAATCGAGCGCGCTTTATGCGGGCCTTTGATTTCAATCCTACCGCGCTCCTTTTTGACCGTGGGCCTTTAAAGCCCAAAATCGGTGGATCGTTGGATTTCAATCGTAAGGTCCACATGAGTGTATGCAATCGACCATCCGTTCAATTTTCCATCCCGACCGTAGAAATCGATCCAACGGTGTTGTGCCATCGCATCTAAACGGGCGACGTGTATCCTTTTAATCGATCGCTGGATTTTAATCCAACGCTCTCTTTGAAAGCGAGCCCGCATTTCTTCGGGATTTCGATTAGATCTCGATCAACCGATCTAGATCGTGCGGTCCATATTAATCGTACCGATTCAAATCATTTAATCTCTCTATTTATCACACCGCCCATTTCCAATCGGACGGCCGACATTCGCTTGAGCCTTTGTGAGAGCGCGCGGTCGTGGATCGCCAATGGGACCCACATGTCGATGGTTCTTATCATCTTCCTCTCTCTCTCTGCGCAGATTTCTCTGAAATCAAGGAGAGGTTTATCCCAAAGTTTTTGCAACTAATTTTTGGGATAATTAGCCCTAAATGGACACCTCATCAAGCTCTAGACTTTTCCCAATTGTCCCTGTAGCTCAACATCTATATATAAACCCTAGCTTTTTGAGTCGCAGCCATTGTTGACCACCAAGCTCACTTTCTTCCTTGTCGCCCAAAGGATTTTGCTCCTATCCTTTGCTTATCCATCCTTAAGCACTGGTTTTACCTTGCATTAAAGATTTGATATCTTTTGTGTTAAATCGAATTTATCTCTCTGTCGATCAACTTTGAGTTTTCGTAATCTTGGTATCTTTCCTATACTGTAAGCCAAAACCCTAGTTATGATATCTTGAGCATCTTAAGGACTTAAGAAGCTCCCGTGAATCATTCTTTAAGCATCGAGTTTCAACTTGCTTCAAACCTAAAAGTTGATATTATACCTTTCGGTTTTCCATGTCATTTTCAAAACCTAGGTTCTTCTTGTCAACTTACCATCTTATTTAGGTTTTGACTAAACCCTAGCAAGATGACAAGTTGATCTTTCAATTCTTGTCATCATCTATTTTGACTTCTAGTTGAGATCTGTTTCGATTCTTTTGTCTGCTTAACCGACAAAAATGAATTTCTTCTTAGTTGATGTAATCTAACTAGTTAGGTTAGACTAAGGTTGGTTTGGGATATTAATTACCCTAAAAGATCATGCTAAGTTTCATTTATGAACTTTTGCATGTTCTATATTCCTTTTCCAAAACTTGCAACTGTCTCTGCTTTCACTCTTTTCAAATCAAACCGAACTTTGCACTAAACTCTAGTTTCGCCTTTTGAAAACAAAGAAGCTATATTATGGGTTATTATCACTAATATGGGTAGTTATGGCTTAAGCATACTGTAATCATGCATTTCCAAATTGATCATGCCTTTTCCTTCATTTTGAGCTTATCACGATTTGGCATTTATTGATTTATTTGCTTTCTATAGAATCGTTCATTTGAAGTTTTGAATCTACCTCGTAAGCAATCAACTCGCAAGAAGTATACTACTACCAAGGCAAGCATCCTCTTTGCACCATATTGATCCCAAATTTTGTACAATAGCTTTTACAAATCCAAAGTGATATCTCAGGCATGCTATTTTTCTCAAAATACAAAATGTGATCTGTTAGTAGTTAGCTATGACCAAACATGATGGATTACCTCAATTGTCACCATACACTTAACCCTAGCATAGTATCGTATATCATAAGCTATATTTTTAGTTTTAGCTTAGACATGCGCCTAGAGATTTTAGAGTTTGACAAGCATATCTTGTCAAACATGGGAATCACAATCGAACTATTGTTATTTTAAACTCTTTGTCCAGCTTTCTTTAAATCACTCTTGTATTTGAAATTCAAATTGATCCGACAAGAGGAAGCTAGTGATGGTGCTTTTGTGCACGAGATTGGGTTTTGTGGTGGACTTGTCCGGTTAATTAAGGACCGAACTCGACTATTCTGGCTCAAGTCCCCACGCACTTCCACATGCGTGTATGGGCGCTGCTTGGTTAAGTAAAATGTTGAGACTATTGAGTTGGAAACAGAGAGTAAGGATATGTGTATTGACCTTGTATGGCATAGATGCTTTGGTCCGAGGACTGCGTTTTATGCCATGTGAGCTTGTATGTCAAGATCGATGTTCTTAGGAGGGTGAGGGCGATATGTGCCTCGTCGCATATACGATACCTTAATGGTGCCGATAGCATTCTACTATGGGTAGGGAACCCACCGCATTAAATTGTTTGATCGACATTATCGACGCAACATGTGTGCCCTGTTAGCGATGCTATCATCGTTGTTTAAGCCGGATCGGCCACACATGGGGTCCAACTCAATAGTGTTGGCTTGTTGAAAATACCAAATCTTAGTTTCCTGGCCGGCATACCAAAGGAAGTATGTCATCATTCGAGGCATCCAAGGCAACGGGCTAGCTAAGTCATGTGGGTAAAGATGTACACCCCGCAGGTATAAACTGTTCGAATAGCCGTGTCCACGGTCATGGACGATAACTTGAATTGATGTCACCAGATAGAAGTTTTGATTTTCAAAAATCTGGTTTGGGTTTATTTTCGTTTGCATGAGGGAATCATGCATCGCATCATTTATTTTTATGTCATTTACTTATCGTTCTAAGCAAACTTTGATTTATTAAATTGCTTTGTCAAAAGTTAGCCTTTGTAGGTTAAGATGTATCGCTTATGCAAATTTGAACCTTTATACCTTCCTGTTGTAACCTTATGCATGTAAAAACTCTACTCCTTTGAATAGGCTCTAATAACCACTTTCTTTAATTAGTTTGTGTAAGACTTGCCGAGTACCTTCCGCACTCAAGGTGCTATCACCTATTGTTGCAGTGAGGACGGTTTCCTTTATGAAGTACCCGTTAGCGCCGATCAGTGACGCTAACGAGTAACGCTATTTCTTTCCTCCACGCAATTGCTCGCGGGTGGATGAGGCCATTGGTGGATTTTTTCGCTTTATTTTGCTTCACGTTGAATATGTTGTAGTGACCAAGTCACTCTATATTGTAGTACTAAACCCGAATGTTGTAAACTTATGTTTAATTATGCAAATGTACGACTTGTATGTGTATGATGCAATGTTGTTAAAGGATATATATATGCAATGGTCATTGATCCCGGGAACCATTGTGAGATATATATATATCCGGATCCTGCTTATTGGAATTGTTACTTGTTGAATTTATACCTTTAGCATGATCTTTAATTAAGGACAAGATCGTTCCTTCATTAATAATCATGTTATCGTATGAATTTAATTAAGTACATTTCCAATAACCCTGGAGCCCACAATACTGGTATCGTGAGCATACGCTGTTCGTAGGTTAGAAGTAGCATGGCCGGGTTGTTAGAGAGTCTTCTAATAAAACTATTTCAAGTAGTAGTATAATTTTGAAAGCTTAAGTATGACATCTTTTATTCCTTATCCTCCTTAATGTCACTTCTTGCCCAACTTTCTCGTTGGTTTATTTAAAAGTGAATTGCTTCTTATCTTGTCTTTTGCCTATAGATGAGCGGTTGGTACTTGGTCAAGGAGACTCGAGTCAAGATGTTGATGGGTTCCAAAGATTACTGGGACATGATGTGGCGCCCAACTTCACCTATCACCGAGTATGCCATTTATCGACGAGATCGAGGACCGTGGATGGAGGAGTACCGTGCCTTCATCAATGTCATCGCTAGGCACGAGTCGGCAGTTGTTCTCATCGTGTCAAGCACTTGCCACCTCTCGAGGTTATGGCGTTCAGAAGTCGCAAGTAGGATGATGAGCCTTCTTCGCCATGATTTGACGGAATTGTCTCAACCACCCTACGACCACTTCCGAATCAAGGTCCTACTCCGGTGAACATGTTCACGAGATACGCTTTGCGAAGACCCCTGTGTGCGATAGCTGGCAGGATGGTCCGCATCATGGACCAAATCCATCGACACTCGCAGGAGCGCAAAAGGCAAGATCTTTTATGGATTGCCTTGTGAGGGAGCTATGGGAAACTAGGCATCGCCTTAATGAGGCCCAGAGTACCGCTTGGAGTCAACATGAACCGCGCTCAATTTATCGCAACGATGAGCCTTCTTCGCCATGATTTGACGGAATTGCTTTATCGCCGCCTTGTGAGGGAGCTATGGGAAACTAGGCATCGCGAGGCTTAATGAGGCCCTAATTGTGAGTACCGCTTCTTGGAGTGACGCAACGCGCTTTATGGTGACAACGAGACCTTCCCGCCGCCGCCGCACCACCTCTTTACCGACTTCCGTGGCGGCCGCGCGCGCACTGCTTATGGACAAGTGCGCCAAGCCCGATGATCGCAGCTTTCTCGCACTCGCGGATCGCACCTCCCGAGGTCATCACCATCGTTGGGTTCCCGAGGCGACTCATTAGCCCGTTGATCTCGTTGATACCGGTTCCCCGAGCTCATCTTTTGAATGAGTTTCCGTGAACTTTAACCGATCTCTACGCTAGCACCTCGACGATGAATCCTCGTGGTTGAGTGTCTTTAGTCTAGTAGTTGCCCTTAAATAAATTGTATGTAATAGGCGTAGTATTTTGTACAAAGTATGTAAGTTTAACTTTCGGTTTGTAATCCGACATTATGGCCGACTATAATGTAAGACTAGAACCAAATTTTTGTTGTATATATATGAAGTTTCGGTTTGGTGTTAACTTGAATGCATAACATAACATGATGCATTATATGTACACTGCTTGTTTCTTTTCTAATTGCAACCTTGTTTGTGTTTGCCGAGTATGTCCTTGTTGTGTTGTTAACCATGGTGTGGTAACAGGATGACAGACTCTACTACTCGCGCGCAAGCGCAACAAGGGAGGGGCATGTCGACTCCCATGCCTCATTCTCGTGGAGGGCCGATCGAACCTCCAGCTCTCGTGGTCCGCAAGGTGGTCCCTGTGAAGAGGAGCTTCTCCACCACCTTCGATGGCCGATGTGCTCATGCAAATTGAGCGCAACCGATGGACTGACGCGCATCTTGGAGCAGATTGCGCGCAATACTTCTTCTCCCGTTGCATCACCGCCGAGCAGAGGCCACCATGTGCGTGGCGCCTTGTCGACTTTCACGACTAACCCGCCGGTGTTCTCCGCCTCGTGATCCCATGGAAGTCGAGGATTGGCTTTGACCATTGAGAAGAAGCTTTGATTGCTCAATGTTCCGAGAGGGAAAAGGTTCTTTTGCCGCTTATCACCGATGGGCCACCTAGCATATGGTGGGATAATCTTCTTGCCATTCACCGCACGGACATGTCCCTACTTGGGATGAGTTCGTGGAGGCTTTCCGCAAGCTCATATTCCCGAGGAGTAATCATGATCAAGCAACAAGAATTTCTCGCCTCAAGCAAGGGCGAAAGTCCAGGACCGAATATCTTCATGAGTTCAACTTCCTTGCCGATATGCTCGATGACGCTTTCGACCGACCTTCATCGCCGAAACCGTTCTTGAATGGGCTATCTGAAGAACTGCAGATGGCGGTGGCTTTGCATGACTTCAGAAATTTCTCTCATTTGGTCAATAAAGCAATTGTGGCCGAGAGTAAGAGCAAGGCGTTGGAGGAGTCACGCAAGCGACAGCGGACTTCTCAGTTTATTCCTGGTGGCAGCTCACCAAGGCCTCATATGTGGTTGTCTAGACCACCACGAGCACCAGCCCATTTTCACCAAGGCGCGGTGTTTGCCCTCGCTCATCTCTCCCACCAATCGGGCCAGACCAAGTGGAAATCAGCCCCGTCCTGTTAACAATGTTAACCCAGGGGTTATCTGTTTTCATTGTGGTCGTCCGGGGCATTATGCCAACAAGTGTGTGGCAAAGCAGCAAGGATTGCCTCCTGTTCGACCCTATCCAAAGGCTCGCAGGCGCCAGCTTCTTCGCAGAGGCCCCTATCAAGGCCGATCCGCCCATTGTGGGCATGTGAACCGATCATCGCCAAGAGGCTACCGATACACCTGGTTGTTATGGGTATGCTCCTAGTTAATTTCAATCCATCATCGCTTTATTTGACTCTGGAGCATCTCATTCTTTTGTTAGCAATCATTTTGTTGCTCAACACCAGTTAGACATGCATACCCTCCAACCATCTTTTATTATTCAATCACCTGGGTCGGTCTTTAAAACCGATCAGATTTGTTGTGGGGTCAACATAACAATCCTTGGGGTAAAGTTTTTAGCAAATCTAATTGTGATTGACTCTAAAGGGTTGGACGTCATTTTGGGTATGGATTGGCTGTCCAAGAACCAGGGTCAAATCAATTGTTCCCAACGGTCTATTTCTATGACCAATGCAGACGGTATTCAAGTTGTTTACCATTCCAAAGCAATTGGCTCTCATCTTTGTGCTCACCGAGTTGATACCACTCCTTCTTTGGAGTTAGTACCAATTGTCAGTGAGTATGTTGATGTTTTTCCTGAAGACCTTCCCGCTTGCCACCGATCGGAAGTGGAGTTTGTTATTGAACTCGCTCTCGCATCGCCCGATATCCGTGAGTCCGTGATCGAATGCCCGCACAATGAGTTGGTGGAAATGAAGAAGCAACTCGAGACTTGCTCGACAAAGGATTTATTCGACCGAGCTCCTCACCTTGGGGATGCCCGCAATCTTTGTCAAAAGAAAGACAACACTTTACGGATGTGTGTGGATTACCGTCTGCTAAATGAGGTCACCATCAAAACAAATATCCTCTCGCCTCGAATTGATGATCTTTTGATCGCTTGGTTGGTGCCCAAGTCTTTTCAAAGATTGATTTGAGGTCGGGTTATCATCAAATCAAGGTTAGAGCCGAGGACATTCCTAAAACAGCTTTTTCTACTGCTACGGTTTGTACGAGTATACCGTTATGTCCTTTGGTCCGACCAATGCTCCACTTATTTCATGAATCTTATGAATTCGGTGTTCATGGAATTCTTGGATAAGTTCGTTGTCGTGTTCATTGACGACATCCTTATTTATTCCAAGTCCGATAAAGACCATGAACAACATTTGCGACTTGTGTTGGAAACACTTCGTCAAGATCGATTATATGCTAAGTTCAGCAAGTGTGCTTTCGCTCGTAGAGGTTGCATTTTTGGGGCATGTGTTATCCAAGGAGGCATTGCCGTTGATCCAAGCAAGGTACAAGATGTGCTGAATTGAAGCCTCCCAAAAGTGTCCTGAGATCCAAGTTTTCTTGGACTTATGGGTTATTACCGCAGTTCATTGAAAATTTCTCCAAAATTGCTAGACTCTCGACTCACTCTCTGCAGTAAAGAGAAGAAATTTGAATGGTCACTAAATGTGAAGAGAGTTTTCGCTTCGAGAACCCTCTTGACTAAAGCTCCAGCCTTACTCTTCCTGATGTTCTTAAGAGCTTCGACATTTATTGCGATGCATCTCGCCATGGACTTGGTGTGTGCTTATGCAAGAAGGCCGAGTTGTGGCATATGCATCCCTGCAGCTTGCGCCTCATGAAGTTAATTATCCTACTCATGATTTAGAATTGGCCGCCGTGGTCCATGCATTGAAGATTTGGCGCATTACCTTCTAGGTAATCGCTGTGAGATCTATACGATCATAAAAGCTCAAGTACATATTCACTCAATCGACTTGAATATGAGACAAAGAAGATGGCTTGAACCGATCAAGGACTACGACATGGGTATTCATTATCATCCCGTAAAGCCAATGTTGTGGCAGACGCTTAAGCGTAAAGTCACAATGCAATCGCATATCCTCTCTACTCGCGAAAAAGACTTGTGTGCTGATTTTCTACGCTTAAGTCTTGAATTGGTGGGAGCAGTTTCTCGCGCATTACATGTGGAGCCGACATTAGAATCTCAGATTCGGAGGCCCCGTAAAACCGATGCCGAGGTAGCCGAAATTAAGGAAAACATGAAAGTGTAAAGCCAACGAAGTTTTTCAAGATGATCGCAGATGATTCGATATCGCAATCGCTTGGTAGTACTCACGATCCCCATCTAAGAAGTCTAATTCTTAGAGAGGCTCATAATTCCAAGTTTTCTACATCCCGGGAGTACCAAGATGTATCAAGATTTAAAGAAAACATTTTGGTGGAGTCAAATGAAAAGGCAAATTGCTCAAGATGTTGTCGAATGTGATATTTGTCAAAGGGTTAAAGTCGAACATCCAAGCCACCGGTACCCTTCACCTTTGCCTATTCCACGCTGGAAGTGGGAAGAGATCGGTATGGATTTTGTGACCGGTCTTCCCAAGACTTCCAAAGGGTCCGATGCCATTTGGGTAATCATCGACCGCTTAACTAAAGTGGCCCATTTTATTCCTGGCCAGACCGATTTCAATGGCAAGCAACCAGCGAGCTTTATATTGCTAGAATTGTTTGTCTTCATGGTGTTCCTAAGGTCATTGTTTCTGACCGTGGTCCTCAGTTCACTTCCCATTTTTGGAATAGCCTTCATCAGGCTATGGGGACTGAACTCTCTTTCAGTACTGCTTATCATCCTCAAACTAGTGGTCAAACTGAAAGAGTGAATCAAGTAATGGAAGATCTTCTTCGAGCCTATGTGCTATCTTATAGCAAAGACTGGGAGAAATCTTTGCCATATGTGGAATTTTCCTACAATAATAGCTACCAAGCAAGTATTCAAATGTCACCTTTGAAGCCTTGTATGGGAGAGCTTGTAGGACTCCATTGAATTGGTCCGAGTCCGTGAAAGGTCATTCTATGGTCCGACTTGGTAAAGGAAGCGTAAGAGCAAGTTCGCTCGATTCGAGATTGTTTGAAAACCGCACGCCTCGCCGTAAGAGCTATGCCGATCATCGCCGCCGTGAATTGAGCTTTGAGGTGGATGACCATATCTATCTTAAAGTGTCACCTATGAAGGGTACTCATCGCTTTGTGTAAAGGAAAGCTCGACTCGCTATATCGGACCCTTCCGAATAATTGCAAGCGAGGAGTCAGAGCTTATCAATTGGAACTACCAATCACTCTCAGAAGGCATGATACTTTTCATGTGTCTCAATTGAAGAAATGCCTTCGTGTTCCTATTGAGGCAATCGCTATGAGCATCTTGATCTCCAACCCGATCTTTCCTATCAAGAACAACCAGCGTATCCTCGACACAATGGAACGCAGACAAGAAATCGCATCACAAGTTCTTGAAAATTCAGGGCTAATCATTCCGAGGATGAAGCCACTTGGGAGCGCCAAGATCCGATGCATTGAGCACCCCATCTTTTGTTGTTTAGTACTTTCCTTGAATCAAGAAAGGAAAGTTTAAACAAAGCAATGTAAACAAAGATGTAATGATAACACTATGTTGTTATGTAAATTTCTTCTTTGTTATCATTGAAGGAAACCAAGACAACAGATGTTGAAGTTCCTCATAAATCATTTCTATTTCACTTCTTTCTAATCTTAACTTGTTCCAAATCTCGGGACTAGATTTTCTTAGGGGGTAGGTTTGTAACAGCCCCAAGTTTATAAACAGTAATAAAATGCTTTATGAACAGAATGAGGTACTGCTCATAACATTACTGCTCATTTCTACACTTTGGGCAAAGATGTTACAAATTAAAACCTTCCTTTTAGCCAAAACCCTAAAGAACCATTTGAAGTCTTAAAGGAATACAAGATAAAACTTGTATTATGACTGGGAAGTATTTTTATTAAAGCCTAGATAAATTATCTTGGCTAAAAATATTTTTGTTGCATTTTTAGAAATTATTTGGGCTTAAAGAAAATTTATTGTCTTTAAATAAATATTTTCGCCTGAAATAAATATTTATGTATTTTACAAAGTGAAAATGTGGTTTATAAAATTTATCCGGGAAATATGTTATCCCAAAGAGCTTCCAAAGAAAATTTCATGATTTTATAAATTTATTTGCTATTTTTAAAAGCCCACCAAACCTTTTAAATATTTGAATAAGGTTTGGTCAACTAAACCTGCCTAAACCTAAACTCAAAGATCGTAGCGACTCGGTCTCATGTGGTTGGGTCCAACCCAATCAATTGGTTTGGCTCGGCACACGTCGGCGCAAGCCCAAAACTCCACGCTGATATGAGCCGTTGATCTTCAATCGAACCGCGGTTATAACACCCCGCGAGCCGCCCACGTGTGCATCTTAATCTCCGCCGCTGATCTTGATCTAACGAGCGAGATCGCAGTGTGCAATCTGACAACTCCGATCCCTTTCAATCTCCACCGCTCATTCTCGATCCAACAACGCACCCTTTTCGCTTTAAACTTAAAGGCGCTTTATCCGAGCCGTTAGATTCAAATCCTACCGCTTTTCCTTTTACCGCGTGTTATAAAGCCCGCACTCCTCCGGGCCGCTGGATCTTCATCGTGGTCCAGATTGGTGTATGCATTCTGACGACTCCGATCCTCACGATCGCAGCCATTCATTATTGATCTAACGGCGCCGCTTATTCCAATTTGAAATCGAGGCGCGCGCTTATGCGGCCTTGATTTCAACCTACGGCGCCCTTTTTGACCGTGGGCCTTAAAGCCCAAAATCGGTGGATCGTTTGATTTCAATCGTAAGGTCCACATGAGTGTATGCAATCGACCATCCGCTCAATTTTCCATCCCGACCGAGAAATCGATCCAACGGTGTTGTGCCATCGCATCTAAACGGGCGACGTGTATCCTTTAATCGATCGCTGGATTTTAATCCAACGCCTCTCTTTGAAAGCGAGTTCCGCATTTCTTCTGGATTTCGATTAGATCTCGATCAACCGATCTAGATCGGCGCGGTCCATATTAATCGGTACCGATTCAAATCATTTAATCTCTATTTATCACAACCGCCATTTCCAATCGGACGGCCGACATTCGCTTGAGCCTTTGTGAGACGCGCGGTCGTGGATCGCCAATGGGACCCACATGTCGATGATTCTTATCATCTTCTCGCCTCTCTCTGCGCATTTCTCTGAAATCAAGGAGAGGTTTATCCCAAAGTTTTTGCAACTAATTTTTGGGATAATTAGCCCTAAATGGACACCTCATCAAGCTCTAGACTTTTCCCAATTGTCCCGTAGCTCAACTCCCTTATATATAAACCCTAGCTTTTTGAGTCGCAGCCATTGTTGACCACCAAGCTCACTTTCTTCCTTGTCGCCCAAAGGATTTTGCTCCTATCCTTTGCTTATCCATCCTTAATCGGTTTTACCTTGCATTAAAGATTTGATATCTTTGCAAAGTTAAATCGAATTTATCTCTCTGTCGATCAACTTTGAGTTTTCGTAATCTTGGTATCTTTCCTATACCGTAAGCCAAAACCCTAGTTATGATATCTTGAGCATCTTAAGGACTTAAGAAGCTCCCGTGAATCATTCTTTAAGCATCGAGCTTCAACTTGCTTCAAACCTAAAAGTTGATATTATACCTTTCGGTTTTCCATGTCATTTTCAAAACCTAGGTTCTTCTTGTCAACTTACCATCTTATTTAGGTTTTGACTAAACCCTAGCAAAGATGACAAGTTGATCTTTCAATTCTTGTCATCATCTATTTTGACTTCTAGTTGAGATCTGTTTCGATTCTTTTGTCGCTTAACCGACAAAAATGAATTTCTTCTTAGTTGATGTAATCTAACTAGTTAGGTTAGACTAAGGTTGGTTTGGGATATTAATTACCCTAAAAGATCATGCTAAGTTTCATTTATGAACTTTTGCATGTTCTATATTCCTTTTCCAAACTTGCAATCGTCTGCTTTCACTCTTTTAAAATCAAATCGAACTTTGCACTAAACTCTAGTTTCGCTTTTGAAAACAGAAGCTATATTATGGGTTATTATCACTAATATGGGTAGTTATGGCTTAAGCATACTGTAATCATGCATTTCCAAATTGATCATGCCATTTTCCTTCATTTTGAGCTTACTGTCAGATTTGGCATTTATTGGATTTATTTGCTTTCTATAGAATCTGGTTCATTTGAAGTTTTTGAATCTACCTCGTAACAACTCAACTCGCAAGAGAAGTATACTACTACCAAGGCAAGCATCCTCTTTGCACCATATTGATCCCAAATTTTGTACAATAGCTTTTACAAATCCAAAGGATATCTGTGCATGCTATTTTTCCAAAATACAAAATGTGATCTGTTAGTAGTTAGCTATGACCAAACATGATGGATTACCTCAATTGTCACCATACACTTAACCCTAGCATAGTATTGTATATCATAAGCTATATTTTTAGTTTTAGCTTAGACATGCAGCCTAGAGATTTTAGAGTTTGACAAGCATATCTTGTCAAACATGGGAATCACAATCAACTATTGTTATTTTAAACTCTTTGTCCATTTCTTTAAATCAGTCTTGTATTTGAAATTCAAATTGATCCGACAAGAGGAAGCTAGTGATGGTGCTTTTGTGCACGAGATTGGGTTTTGTGGTGGACTTGTCCGGTTAATTAAGGACCGAACTCGACTATTCAGCTCAAGTCCCCACGCACTTCCACATGCAAGGTATGGGCGCTGCTTGGTTAAGTAAAATGTTGAGACTATTGAGTTGGAAACAGAGAGTAAGGATATGTGTATTGACCTTGTATGGCATAGATGCTGGTCCGAGGACCGCTTTATGCCATGTGAGCTTGTATGTCAAGATCGATGTTCTTAGGAGGGTGAGGGCGATATGTGCCTCGCCGCATATACGATACCTTAATGGTGCCGATAGCATTCTACTATGGGTAGGGAACCCAATTCGCATTAAATTGTTTGGATCGGCATCGACGCAACATGTGTGCCCCGCCATGCATGCTATCACGTTGTTTAAGCGGATCGGGCCACACATGGGGTCCAACTCAATAGTGTTGGCTTGTTGAAAATACCAAATCTTAGTTTCCGATCGGCATACCAAAGGAAGTATGTCATCATTCGAGGCATCCAAGGCAACGGCTAGCTAAGTCATGTGGGTAAAGATGTACACCCCGCAGGTATAAACTGCTCAATAGCCGTGTCCACGGTCATGGACGATAACTTGAATTGATGTCACCAGATAGAAGTTTTGATTTTCAAAAATCTGGTTTGGGTTTATTTTCGTTTGCATGAGGGAATCATGCAATCGCATCGCTTACTTTTATGTCATTTACTTATCGTTCTAAGCAAACTTTGATTTATTAAATTGCTTTGTCAAAAGTTAGCCTTTGTAGGTTAAGATGTATCGCTTATGCAAATTTGAACCTTTATACCTTCCTCGTTGTAACCTTATGCATGTAAAAACTCTACCCTTTGAATAGGCTCTAATAACCACTTTCTTTAATTAGTTTGTGTAAGACTTGCCGAGTACCTTCCGCACTCAAGGTGCTATCACCTATTGTTGCAGGTGAGGACGGTTTCTTTATGAAGTACCCGTTAGCGCCGATCGTGGTGACGCTAACGAGTAACGCTATTTCTTTCCTCCACGCAATTGCTCATGGGTGGATGAGGCCATTGGTGGATTTTTTTCAGTTTATTTTGCTTCCGCTGTTGAATATGTTGTAGTGACCAAGTCACTCTATATTGTAGTACTAAACCCGAATGTTGTAAACTTATGTTTAATTATGCAAATGTACGACTTGTATGTGTATGATGCAATGTTGTTAAAGGATATATATATGCAATGGTCATTGATCCGGGAACCATTGTGAGATATATATATATCCGGGATCCTGCTTATTGGAATTGTTACTTGTTGAATTTATACCTTTAGCATGATCTTTAATTAAGGGACAAGATCGTTCCTTCATTAATAATCATGTTATCAGTATGAATTTAATTAAGTACATTTCAATAACCCGGGAGCCCACAAGTGACGGTTAGATCTGAGACAGATGGCCGTGATTGCTCAAGACATCCGGAGGTCCGAAACGGCATGGGAGGTTTGGGTCGTTGGATCGAGATCGAACGGCGAAAACACACGCGCCCACGATCGAGCCTGTAACATCCCAATTTTCTGAGCTTAAAAATCTTTTAAATAGTTAGTAGGAAGAAAAGTCACCATTTGGTTTTATTTGAATTTGATTCAGAAGCTTAATATTGGAATTTACAATAAAAAACATTTAATGTGAATAATCCCAAAATGAACAATAGCCAAAACTATTTTATTTGGGTTCTATGTGCTCAGACATATTTTTTAGATTTTTCTAGAATTTTTCTGAGTTCATTTGCTAATTTCCATTGCTTATTTGAATTTCTGGTAATTTATAAAATAGAAAAGCTATTTAAAATCTCAGAAAACCCTTCGGGCCGAATTCCCTAAACTCGGCACATTTTCCTCCGCCACTGCCCAATGTCGCAAGACACCACCGCCCATCGCACACGCCGCTTTCCATCGCAGTGGACCCCACTGCCGCCTCTCGCCTCTTCTCTCTCTCTCTCCGAGCGCCCCGCTCATCCTCCACCGTGCGATAAAAAATGGATGGCTGGATGCGCGTGATCTAATCGGGGGTCCGAACGTCACATGGATTGTGGGTCGTTCGATCTTGGACGGAGGGGTCAGATCTTCGGAGTCCGTTTCGTAGTAGCGCCGTTTCGCATGCGCCCGCGCCCGAGCCGCCGTCGCTCACATGTGGGCCCCGTCCGCCCGTCATCATCGTCTTCGACGCGGACTTCACCTTCCCTCTGAGTTCTCTGCCGCCGCGGTGTGTTCCTTGCGGACACGCCTCCTAGGGCTATTTAAGGCCCCGAGGACCCTCGTGCCCCGCACCCCGAGTCGCGCCGCCGCCAGCAGATCGCCGCCAGGAGCCCTAGCCGCCACCTTCGTCTTCAGCGCCGGCCGAAGGACCTCGTCACCGCTGCCGCCGTTCCAACACTCCCTATCGCCATTGGACACCATCTTCAGGACCGCCGCGTCGTCCGCATCTCGGAACCGTCGTCGCCTTCGCTGGGGAACCCCTCCAACGCCGTCGTCGTCGAGCCCGAGCCTCATCCTCCGCCTTAACCTCACCGCCGGTCACCCTCGTCCACCCCGAGCACCCATGAGCACACCGTTGAGATCCCCGCATCCCCCTCTACCTCCCGGAACCATCCACCGCCAACGAGGAGCCGCCGTTCGCCGGGACCCTCGGTTCCCGAGCCTCCGCCGTCGTTTAACCGCCGCGTTAGCGCCACCTCGGCTCCATGTCAGCACCCTCGCCGACGTGTCGTGTGCGTGGCATCCAGTCAGCGTCCATGTACACGCGTGCGTGGGCAGTCCACCGATCTACAGATCCCGAGGCTCGGTAGACTTGGTCTACCGGGAGCCGTGTCTCTGACATGTGGGTCCCATATGTCAGTGTTTTCTTTTTATTTATCTCTTTTCCGAAATCCTGAGGGCTGACGTCAGCATTGTGCAATAATCCCATTTTTCTTTTAAGAAATAATTCGAAAATTCTGGAAAATCCAATTTAGGGTTTTTCTTTTAGATTTAAACTTCCAAAGCCCATAACTTTTGCATCCGAACTCCGATTGATCCCATTAAAATTCCTAAATTCATCTAAATTCGAGCTCTATTTATCTGAGATTTTTATTTAATTTTTGGAGTTTTTTTTCCTCTGTTATTCATTTGTTTTGTCTATTTGTCTCGTTGGCGAGTAGACGTCGATTCGTCGGGAAATTTTGGAGAAGAAGGAGCATCTCAAGATCAAGACCAGTACTTAGACCTTTTCCAAGGCAAGTCATACCTTTTATCATCTTGAACCCAGTTTTCAAATTACTTTGTTTCAAAGTACTACATTCTATTTTAATTATGTATTTAAATGCTTTTGGGCATAGTTATCATCCAAATTGTTATCATCACCTTGACTTTTATGCCATAATTCCTTGTCACCCTAGATTGGTTACTAGTTGGTAATATTGTAGCACCAACGTGGGTTGGTTTTATGCGAGTACAATTGCTTAGCCATGCTACGAGTCTCACATCTCATTGGAGTTGCAAATATTGAATTTGACTAAGTGACTATGGAACTTTGTGTAAAACTGTCTCTGCTATGTGTTATTACTTTTTGATAGCATGTGTTGCACCAAAACCAACCGGGTGGAAAAGGATTTAGACTGAGCCAAGTAGTGGATACTTCGTGATATGGTGGACTTTGTGAATGGGAATGATAATCTTTGTGGCATAGTTAGAGAATAGAAGTCTTGCCTTGGTCAATTAAGGACTTAACTTTGTGCGCCATTGAACTGAGCCTTACTGTACGACCACATGCCTGGTATGGGGACGGGCCTAACTTAGTAGGTTATGGATTCTTGGCATTGATTACTCAGGTGGTAGGTTAGGCTATGGGTGGAGGTGTGTACTACAAGGTAGTCGCATCACGGGGCGGTTCGCCGTGTCCCTGTCCAGCGGTGTGTGTTATGCCAAAGCGCTCCGTTTGGGTTGGCATAGCGGTTTGTAAGCACATCGGGAGTGTCAATGTTAAGATGAAGTTTCTGAACCGTTTTGTTATGATTAGTGCTTTCTACACTAGTTGTATCGTGTGGGTAAAGTATACAACCTCTGTAGAGTATTAAATCAATCTATTCGAATAGCCGCGTCCGCGGTCATGGACATGCTCGGGGATTTCACACGAGTGGTAGTTTTCATAAAATATTTGGGATGGGAGCTATGTGATCTAAGTCATGTGGCTATGTGAAATAATCTGTTTAGCTTTGTGTCTTTGTGGAAAATAACTGTTAAATTGATATTGTCTATTTGTTTTGAACTACATTTCAATCTATTATTGTATTTAATTACAAATGTTGCTTTTATGCAAAAGAACCACAGAAGCCTTTTCTTTTGGAATAAGCCTGCATCTATAAACTGCATTCTGTGATATGATTTGCGAGTACGGTTGTGTACTCACGCTTGTTGTAAAACATGCGCCCAAACCTATGGAAGAGGAGGAGTCTACGCCTACTTTCGAGGAGGAGTTCGCCGAAGTTGCTGATTGTTAAGGTCTGGATCCCAGTCGGCTGCCTATGGTGAATTGATGGGATCTATACTAAAGTTATTTCTGTTCCCCTGCTATTTTATTCTCTGTTAGCCCTACGTGGCTCAATAAGTGTAAACTCGACCATAAGGTCAAAACCTTTATTTGTTATTCAAACTAATCGTTTACTTTATTTATCGCTTGTGTGGATTGATATTCACCTATGTTGACACTGTGTGCACTATCGTGATCCTAGACTAGTGCATTATACACAGAGGGTTCCAAAATCGTAATTTTGGGTCCCAACAGAGGTGGTATCAGAGCCATACTGACTGTAGGTCTTGACTTTATTTAGATCGGCCGTCTTTAGAGTGTACAAACTATTTTCTAAAGGAAAAATTAACTTGCAAGGCTAAATAATTGCTTAACTCTTCTCATATCTCTGTTGACTTAACTATTGCTATAATCTTTTCTCTCCCCGCTGTTTTTAAGTTGCTCTTACCCTTCCTTCGTCAGTCTTGGCAGATGCCTCACCTCCAGAGCTATGGTGAGCGCATAGGAGGATACGTCGCTGAGCTTTGGAAGCTGCTACAGGTTCTTGGAGTTACTGCAATGCTTTGGAAGTAAAGGAAAGTTGCCCAGAACTTTATGAAGAATTTCAGAAGCTAAGGTTAGAAGTTGTGTCTGAAGGATTTGTAGCCAGTTTGGAAGTACAGTCTATCCTGGAACAGCAGATTCATGAAGTACAACCAAAGGATCCTGCATTATCAGTCATCAAGCTCAAAATGGCAGAAGGGAAATTCAAAGATTTTACCAAGGATGATCAAGACATACTCTGGATGAATGGGCGTATCTGTGTACCAGATATTGATGGGTTGAGGCAACTAATCTTAAAAGAAGCCCATGACTCAAAGTATTCGATTCACTCTGGAAGTATTAAGATGTATCAGGATATTAAAGCTAAATTTTGGTGGCCAAATTTGAAGCGAGAAGTCGCAGAGTTCGTTGCCTTGTGCGACGTTTGTCAGAAGGTAAAGGCCGAACACCAGAGACCATTAGGTTTGTTGCAACCGCTAAAGATTCCAGAGTGCAAGTGGGAAGATATCAGAATGGATTTCATTACCGGTTTACCCAAGACCCAATTGGGTTACGATTCGATCTGGGTAATAGTCGATCGTTTGACCAAGGTCGCCCATTTCCTGCCAGCCAAAGCCACGTACTCAGGAGATCGTCTTGCGGAGTTGTACATGGCCAGAATTGTCAGTTTGCATGGTGTGCCCAAGAAGATAGTGTCAGATTGAGGATCTCAGTTCACCTCTCGTTTTTGGCAAAGTTTGCATGAAGCATTGGGTATCCATCTGAATTTCAGTATTGCGTATCATCCACAGACAGATGGACAGACTGAAAGAGTTAATCAGATATTGGAGGATATGCTGAGAGCTTGTGCTCTAGCCAATGCTACCCGTTGGGATAAAAGTTTGCCGTATGCAGAATTCTCGTACAACAATAGTTATCAAGCTAGTCTGCAAATGTCACCATTTGAAGCTTTGTATGGCCGTGCCTGTAGAACCCTGTTGAATTGGTCAGAAACAGCTGAACGTTCGGTATTCGGACCAGACATCATTCAAGAAGCATAAGAGCAAGTAGCCATGATCAGAGAAAGATTGAAGATAGCTCAGTCCAGGTAGAAGAGCTATGCTGATAATCGTCGTCAGGATCTCAACTTTGAACCCGAGGATTTTGTCTATCTGCGAGTTACCCCGCTCAGAGGTGTCAAAAGGTTTCATGCCAAAGGGAAGCTTGCCCCTAGGTATGTGATGAGCGCATCCCTAACACTTATACATCTTTCCCTATTGGTGGTCATGTACATACTGAGATGGGCGTCATAAATGAAGCTACAAATAATACAAGTGCAGAAGTGCATGTTGGTCCACTCACTAGAGCAAGAGCTAAACTTCTAAATCAACAGGTTTGAACATTGTGAAGCCTTTGGAACCGAGAGGGAGGAGAGGGAGGCCGGAGCCAAAGCAATCGAGGAGAAGCTCACATGGGTCAAGAAAGAGGAGAAAGGCCCAAGAATTCAAGCCCAATTCGGATCTTCCACAAGCCAAACCAAAATTCATCTCGGAATCAATTCAGAATTCAATTCGGATTCGGTTCGGGACAGCCCAACAGGCCTGTAATAAAAAGGCCATAACTTTTGCATACGGAGTCCGATTGGGGTGTTTTTGGACTTGTTTGAAAGCTTATTCCAAGGCCCACACAATAGGTATGGCCCCAACTTCAGAAGACTTACGGTCGCGCCGCTATGGCCGAAACAATGTGACGGATTTAAGTTAGGTTTTCCTTTTTGTGTGTTTTTGGGTCTTAGCAGAATTGGTGTTTGATTTGGCATGTGTAGCCGGCCCTAAGCTATGCGTGAGTCATGGAGGGCGCCTTAAGTACCCTTGCCCCTCCATTGTATCGATTAGACCAGTTTATGCATAAGAATTGAAACATAGCTATTGCTCGTTCTTTCTAAAACCAGAGTTCATGCGAGGACTTTGAGAGAGGACTAGGCGATCCATTGGTTCGTTCTGCAATTCAAGGTCAAGCCGTCGTTCCACTGGGAATCGGGGACTTGGCGTTCGTTGTTCGTTGTCTCGTGACGAACAATTTACCCAGTGCGTTTGGGCATTATCCAAAGAGTTGAGGGTTCATGCATTGGCGCGAGTGTTCGGCTAGCGACATCGTCTACTTCGCATCTACTATCGACGGTTCCTCACTGAGAAGATCGGGCCTCACCCGTATCATGTGGTATCAGATTCTAGGTTTACTCGGTAAGAACTTCTTTACCCGTAGTTAGATTTGTTTTCTTTCCTATCGTCCATAAAACCGAAAATTGTAATACCAAAACCGTAGTTTAATCTGTTATTTCTTGTGCGTTTCATTAAGGTTTCATCCATTAGAGTTTTGTTTTAGTGCTGATCCTTGTGTTTCCATTGTGTAGCTTAATCTTTGTCGAAAATTGCTGATTGAACTCCCTTAATTAGCAACCAAAAACTATAATCCGATCTGTCCTTGTTTTGGAGCGCGGCTCGGTTTGGGGCAAAAACCCTAGCCGTCTTTGGCCGTGCCACCTTTTGGTTGTGCGCCATCTTGCGAGCACAATCCGCGACGGTGTTGTTTCCTTATCCGAACTCCTTGGTGGGATTAGAGTCCGAATCAACCTCTAGCTCAAACACAATCCGAGTCCAATTGCTCCCTCTTGTGTTTCGGCCACTACATCATAGCCAGCCGAACCACATTTGGTGTCTTTTTATATCCTTTCATCTTGAGACTAGCTATTGATATCTGGGGAAATCTGGGGTTTTTATCTACGTGTACACCCCTGGGCACACGTACGGAAAACTTTGACCCCAAAAAACGTTGTTTAGGGCCTCAAAACGGGCCCGCAAACCGAGAAAAATTCAAGTTTCTCAGAATTCGCTCAAAATTGACACAGACCCTCTACAAGTGATTTTAAGGTTCCCCGTGAAGACGACATCCTTTTTCGAGTTGATCTACGCTTTGATTATTTGCGGCGATGCGGGTCATAGTTTCAGCTTGTGTTTTTCAATTTTCTTTGAGCAATCTTGTGCCCTAGTATATTTTGTTGCAATTAGCTAGCGTCTATCCTTGTACTTGGTGCCAAACGAGCTTGTTTTATCTCTATTTCCGTTTGATCTCATTCCTTTGTTTGCATTAAGTCTCATTTATCTTTGCGTGTGCGTTCATACACTTCGCTTAAACCTATTGGATCAGCACATAGGCAAAATATTCTAGCTTGGATCATTACTTAGCTTTACAATACCTTGAATATTAGATTGCATAGGATATACACATACCTGTCCAAGCTCCACTTACACCCATTTGTGTACTCCCTTGCTCTTGGTTACGCTCATACATTCTTTGGGTTAAGGTCGTCGTCATTTGTCTGGCTGTCGATTTGCCGTCCTTGATTCACTTTGGAAAGGTAAGCTTGTCTCGTTTTCAGGACAGTGAGTTGCGAGCGTAGTAGAGAGCTTTTGTTTTACTAACCCAGATATAATATCATTTCTTGTTTGTGAGTTGTTTCCATGTCAGGTCACGAGGAGGATCCACCTAATCCGGGCGCCGATTCACGTGGGCCAGAGTACACTCGGTTGCGCGAATCTTTGCAAAACTACTTCATGACGGTGACAATGGCGTGCGCGATGAGCTCAGGGAAGTTCAGACTGGACTGAACACCCTCGGGGAGGAGGTCACACAATTACGTTCGACCATCAATAATAACTTCCTGGAGCTGCGTGCCCTGTTCGCACAACACAATCTACGTGGGGGTGCGCAAGCTTGTAACATCCCAATTTTCAACTTGTGTTTCAAATGTAAGAAAATGAGGGGAAATTAAAACTTTTTCTTACATCTTGCAATTCTTGTATGTTCTAAAGGATTCTTGCAAAAGAATTATGGGATTACGAGTCACAAGTCTCTCGGATCGAAAACCTTGTCTTCCAAAAGCCCTTGTCTAATCTAGTGATCATCCACTGGAAATAGTTTTCTTGGGTGACCCTCTGAAAACTTTCACAATTTCTAGAAATTGTTTGGATATTCTCCGGGGCGGTCAACCCATTCGGACCTTTGGTCAAAACCCTAATCAGAACCTTGGATAATTTCTGGAGAAAAGTGCTCCGCATAAAAACCCCTGGAAATTTTACACAAGGTCCATCTCAAAGTCAGCAAGCTACCGTAAAAAAAAAATTCATAAATTTTGGAGTAGTTTGCTATCTCAAATGCTCCCTTAAAGTTTCAGCTCAAAATTGAATCCCTAAGCAAGCCACTACTCCTTGAGTTCAAGTCTAACCCGAGCCCAATGTTTTTCTCTGGTGGAACTCAACCTTCCCGGCTCGGCCCGAGCTCCTTCCTTGTCGCGACCATTTTCCAGCCGCTGGATCCTTGCCCTACCGCTTCGATCTGGGGAGCTCTCGGACCTCCCACTCACACGACCGCCCCGTGTCCGTTTTGCAAAGACAACCCTCCCGGGCATCCTCCAAGAACTCCGCAGGAAACCCTTGGAGACCTCCCCGAAAGTTCTCCAAAAGGCCTCCTCCAATCTCCCGCAGGACCTCCCGAAGACCTCCTCAAACCACGTTGGCTTTTTTGCAAAGACCACCCCGCTGGTCTTTCGCAAAACAACCCTCCTTGACCTCCCCTCGGACCACCCTTTTTCGCCCTTGCAAAGACCACCCTGTGCACCTTGGAGATCGTGAGCCATCCATCCTTAGATCTGTGGCACAGACCTCCTGGTGCGCTATGACCTCCGATCACCTCTTGGAATCGGGACCCTTCGTTTCAAATCCAACCACCCGGACCTCCTAACCCTAGCTCAAGTCCACCCGATCGCTTTGCTCCTTGACCAGCTCTTTTGGGCCCCTCACTGCCTGGTGGGACCTCTGGGACTGGTCATCATTGCTTTTGCAGGCATATGTGTGTGCCAGAGCTTCAGCAGTTGGGGCAGCGCCGTGTGAAATCATGTCCTTGTCAACGGCTACCTCTGACAACCTTTATTTCGTGTCAGCACCTTTTTCTCAAAGTCCTCCTTTCCACTTGCCCTGTCATTTCATGTACTTTCCTGGCAGGAACCCTTGACTCGAGTGCACCATGGAGCTCCACCATGCTCCACTCCTTTGCTCTGTCAGCTTTATTGAAACCCTGAGCTCCTCACTCAATCTTTTAGACTCCCTCTCCCTCATCCAGGCCTCGTTGTAGTCACTTGGGTTTATTTCTCCAAACTCCGAGACCTCCATTGTTTGGCTTGAAGCTCCTTGAAGACATCCGAGCTCCAGTGGTTCATTTGCATTTCTTGGCATGCCGACTTGTCCATTTGGGCACTTTGGGCATTTCCCTAACTTACCTTGTTTGGCCTCCTCAGGGATTGTCAAAGTGAGAACACGTTCCTTGAAGTCGGAATTTCTTTCTTCCTCATCTCCGGCTTGCACCATTGTCGTCGGAGCTCTTTCTGCCATCCCCGGACCTCCTCCATTCTCGGTGAGTACCTTAGCTTTGGAAATCCGCTCGTTGGACCTCGTTAGCTTTCCTTTGTCGCTCTGCACCTCGACGGTCATCTCGGCTAGCCGCCGGTAGGGGTGAGCTTTGCTCTAGTTTTGGCACCCTTAGATCCTCCTCGTAAGTTAGAGTTCATCCTTGTCCTTGGTTCCCACGGCATGGACCATGATGCACCCAATTATCTTTTGTTAATTCGGTGGGTTTTACGATACTTTGGATGCGCAGTTTGTTTTGTAAGAAGAAAGGTGCCACTTGCGAAGCAAGAGATCAAGGAAGAAGTTCTACTGCTGGCTATGCATGAAGATGTTTCAAGTGATGATCCGGCGCATGCGATCAAACCAACCATGTGCATGTGTGGTGCAATGCATGGGAAGATGAATAGCCGTATGGAGGAGCCAACGTGCACAAGTGCGAGGACTGTGCGTGAGGTGCTCGAGCGCAAGTCACCGGTGGTGCGCTCAAATGGAGATAAGCATGTGCAGTGCAAGCGTGTTCGCTTGATCCGGAGGGCTAGTTGCATATGAGTGCAGTCTTTGAGCGGGCGAGATATGCACAAGGGGATGAGCATGTGCAAGTGTCGACCCAACTATGTGATGTGCGTGAGGAGGATAATTATGCATGCATGGTTCGACCAAGGCCGGGCTTGTATTTGGTTCGGTTGTTATTGTCTCCGTAATATCAAACCATATTTGGTGGTTTGCATGGCATCCATCGATCATGTCCGAGAGGACTCTAAAGCAAGGTCAAACCGTGTGGAGCTAGACAAGGAACGTGAGTTGCTCTTTGATTGGTTTCCTTGTTCTACATGGACTCAAAGAGATAAGATGGAAGGAGATAAAATCGCCAAAATATCCGAAGCCAAGGTGATGTTTAACATTGCATGCATGTCCAGATATTTTGGGCTAGCTTTATGTGTTTCCTTGGCGCACGTGAGTTTCTTTCTCTTTGTACATGCGGTGGGGTCCACCAAACCAGCATGTATTACTGGACTAAATCCTTCACATCTTGACCGTGGGTCCCTCCATGATGAAAGCCAAACAATGCAGATCAAGTCTACCTTTATTTCTCCTATTCGGTTTTGGTTGTGTTCCGCGTGAGTCTAGATGGATGGTGTGCGTGTGTAGTGGCTATTGGTTGCTTTTCACGTGAACCATATATAATGTTAGTTGTTCACATATCAAGTTAGTTATTGAGTCTAATAAACTAGCGTGTGCGTGTGCATGTAAGCCTATAAAGGCCAAGGGTACGACCATGTAAGGAGCTAAGTTTGAGTTATGAATTAAACACGCAGCGTGTTGGCCTTGGCCGTTAGGGTTCATCCTGTTCTATGAGTGTTCTTGTGAATTCCAATTTTGGATTTTATCTTGGTGTGGTGGTTTCTAGTCGTGGTGCTAGGATTTGCTCGTTGGATCTTTGATCCCTATTTCTCGTTAGATGTCATTGTGGTGTGCGTGGCGTGAGATTTATTTATCCAGTGCGGATTGTCGTTTCAAAATACCGCTCACGCAAGGTACCGCTTCACGTGCATGGCTATCGCTCACGTGCATGGTACTGTTCATCAGACGCTTAAAGAAGAAGACGACGCACTACTGATCTTCGAGTTCCACCGTGAAAGATCGGGCAACCCACGGATTTAATCTCGCCTTGAGGTTGATCCGCATCAGGTGGTATCAGAGCGATGGTTGCTCATGGTGTATTCGTCCCGGCTACCTTAGCTGACGCAAAGTTCTTGGCGATGCTACCATCGACCATGCCGAAGCTAGCAACAAGAACCACTTCAGAAGAATACTTCATCTGGGAGGAAGCGATGGAGCAATTCTTTAAGCATCACAATTTCTCTTCTATCAGGAAGATGAGAATTGCGAAAAGAACCTTTGCTGATCAGGTTCGCAAATGGTGGGACAACATGCAAGAAGATCGTGATCGAAGAGATGAGCCATGGTGTACCACATGGGAGGAGATGAAGGTGTTGACGCGACATCAATTCGGTCGCCACCACGCAAGCCCATGAGGAAGAAGACGGAGATCGAGCTCGCTGAAATTTTTGGCTCCTGCTCAATCCGCCCATGAAGACTCGAAGATGAACTCAAACCGAGGACGGTTTCACTTGAAGGAGGGAGGATGATGCAGCCCAATTATCTTTTGTTAATTCGGTGGGTTTTTCGATACTTTGATGCGCAGCTTGTTTTGCAAGAAGAAAGGTGCCACTTGCGGCAAGAGATCAAGGAAGAAGTTCTACTGCGGCTATGCATGAAGATGTTTCAAGTGATGATCCGGCGCATGCGATCAAACCAACCATGTGCATGTGTGGTGCAATGCATGGGAAGATGAATAGCCGTATGGAGGAGCCAACGTGCACAAGTGCAGGACTCGTGCGTGAGGTGCTCGAGCGCAAGTCACCGGTGGTGCGTTCAAATGGAGATAAGCATGTGCGAGTGCAAGCGTGTTCGTTTGATCCGGGAGGGCTAGTTGCATATGAGTGCCGATCTTTGAGCGGGCGAGATATGCACAAGGGGATGAGCATGTGCAAGTGTCGGACCGAACTATGTGATGTACGTGAGGAGGATAATTATGCATGCATGGTTCGACCAAGGTCGGGCTTGTATTTGGTTGGTTGTTATTGTCTCCGTAATATCGAAACCATATTTGGTCGGGTTTGCATGGCATCCATCGATCATGTCCGAGAGGACTCTAAAGCAAGGTCAAACCGTGTGGAGCTAGACAAGGAACGTGAGTTGCTCTTTGATTGGTTTCCTTGTTCTACATGGACTCAAAGAGATAAGATGGAAGGAGATAAAATCGCCAAAATATCCGAAGCCAAGGCCGATGTTTAACATTGCATGCACGTCCGGATATTTTGGGCTAGCGCATGTGTGTTTCCTTGGCGACGTGAGTTTCTTTCTCTTTGTACATGTGGGTGGGGTCCACCAAACCAAAGATGTATTACTGGACTAAATCCTTCACATCTTGACCGTGGGTCCCTCCATGATGAAAGCCAAACAGCAGATCAAGTCTACCTTTATTTCTCCTATTCGGTTTTGGTTGTGTTCTGGCGTGAGTCTAGATGGATCGTGTGCGTGTGTAGTGGCTATTGGTTGCTTTTCACGTGAACCATATATAATGTTAGTTGTTCACATATCAAGTTAGTTATTGAGTCTAATAAACTAGCTGTGTGCGTGTGCATGTAAGCCTATAAAAGGCCAAGGGGTACGACCATGTAAGGGGAGCTAAGTTTGAGTTATGAATTAAACACGTGTGCGTGTTGGCCTTCGGCCGTTAGGGTTCATCCCTGTTCTATGAGTGCTCTTGTGAATTCCAATTTGGATTTTATCTTGGTGTGGTGGTTTCTAGCCGTGGTGCTAGGAGTTGCTCGCTGGATCTTTGATCCCTATTTCGCTCGTATCTTGTGGTGTGCGCGGGCGTGAGATTTATTTATCCAGTGCGGATTGTCGTTTCAAAATATCGTTCACGCAAGGTAATCGTTCACGTGCATGGCTGTATCCGCTGCATGCATGGTATCGTTCATCGACGCTTAAAGAAGAAGACGACGCACTCATCGATCTTCTAGTTCCACCGTGAAAGATCGGGCAACCCACGGATTTAATCTCGCCTTGAGGTTGATCCGCATCAGACCACGTCGCCGGCGGCAGGCCGTTGAGCGCGCTCGGGATGTTGCCGGTGCAAGCTCCCGTTTTCGTCATCTTTTTAGGACAACTTTAATGCACAATCATTGCTAATCATTGGTGCATTAATCGTGTCTTAATCTGCGCTGTAGTGTCACTGACATGTGGGCCATGGGCTTAGAAATTAAATCCGGAAGTCATTTAGTGCCCCTTTTAGGTTCATTTATTGCCAATCATCAAGGGCAATAAATTTGTCTTAGCCGCACTTTTTTGTCGCTGTCCGGTGGTCCCGCGCCATTAAAAGAAAACCCCGGACCTCCTCGGGCCAATCTTGGCCATTCACGACCTCTCCAAGATTAGATCTGGGCCTTAGGTTCGTTTCTGAAAAATCTTAGGTCGCATGACCTCTTCGGTTTTGAATCTGGGCCGTTAAGACCTCCCCCCTGGGAGATCTTAGCCATCAGGGTCCTCCTCCGCTAAATCCTCACCCCTAAGGCCTCCCTGTAAAACCCCAACCGCTAGGACCTCCTCCTCGAGTTATCTCCACCGTTTAGGACCACCCCGGGTTCAATCTGAGCCGTGGGCTCGTTTCTGTACAACGTTAAGTCTTCGGGACCTCCTCGTGCAATCTGAGCCGTTGAGGGCCTCTTCGAGCGTAGATCTTGACCGTAGGTCTCTGTTCGCAAAAACCTTTAGTGCTCACGACCTCACCTGGTTAGATCTCAGTCGTCCAGGACGTCCCGAGATCTAATCTGAGCCGCTAGAACAACTCCTGTGCAAAAAGACCTCCTCGTGGTCTTTCTGTAAAGACCACCCTCTCGGACCTCCTTGGGGTCCTCTTTTCAAAAAGACCTCCCTTAGTCGTTTCATAAAACCACCCCTGAGCCACCCCCCGAGGTTCTCTTTGCAAAAGACCACCCCTGGTCTTTTGTAAAGAAAACCTTCAAAACTGCCTTTGGGGTCCTCTTTGCAAAAGACCATCTCGGGTCCTTTGTAAAGGAGACCTCAAGACCTCCCTTCGTGTCGATCTGGACCGTTCAGGACCTCACTAGGCCTTATCTGAGCCGTCCAGATCTCCTCCCGTTAAAACCCTGTCACTTAGGACCTCCCCGAGTAGATCTTGGCCGTCCAAGACCTCCTCGGTTGAATCCCAGCCTTTAAGGACCTCCCTCGTTTGATCTTGATCGCCCAGGACCTCCCTCACTTCATCGTGTCCGTTAAAGACCTCCCTCTGGAGATCTAGACCGTTGAAGACCTCCTCCGTGAGATCTCAGCCGTCCCGACCTCCTTCCTTGGATTTAAAGCCTTAGGACCTCCCCTAGTGCTCGGGACCGCTAGATCTCGATCTGACGGTCACGACCTCCGTTAGGCGCGTAGACCTCCTTTGCGTGCGCTGTGCATGCACTGGTCGTGGCCGTTGGATCAGATCTCAACGGTCCAGACCTCCCCAGTGCGGGAGGAGGTCTTCCCGTGCGCTGTGCTTCAAGGTCTGTGGCCCCGCGATGCAAGATCAACGGCCCACGACCTCTCCTTTTTCTTCCAGTTCAATTGGATCTCCCGAGAGCTCAAGTTTTCTAAGTCTTTTGATGTTCCAAATTTCAAAAGTGCATAACTTTGTCATTTTAGCTCCTTTTTGAATAATTCCAGTTGCTGTAGCTCTGTTAGAGTATGAACTTTAATCTGAGAATGAATTTAGGCACTGTTATGAAGTAGAAAATAATATAAACTGCATGAACTTCTTAATATGATGTGGCTGTTTAGAAATTAACTCAAATTTGTAAAATACATAACTTTTTCTCTGTAAATCCAAACTAAGCAGACTCAACTTGGTAAAATTTGTCTGTAAACATGCTTTAATATGAACTAGGCTTTGTCTTTATTCTTGTTCCTGAAAAGCGATATATGCTAGTTTTAGAACTTAGAAAAATCATAACTAATCCACTTCAACTCCAAATTGTGCAAACTCAGTTTTGCTGTTGTTAGGATAACCATATCTACCCACCATAAAAATTTCAAGCTCCAGATCATTCTAGAAATTTTTGTCATAAACAGTAACCGAAATTAATTTAATTATGATTTTCAGGCTGAGAGAACTTAGTTTAGCCATAACTTTTTCATGCTAAGTCCAAATGACCTGTTTCTTGTTTCTAAATTTGTCTAAAATCAACCTCTAGCTGCTATAGAAATTTCATTGCATTTGGATAACTTTTGCTGTTGAGTTTTATTTGGAGTTCATGTTCTTATTTGGTTATCGCCTTTTCGCGTTAGGTTCCGAAGGAATTATTGATTACGTGAGTGAATCTTCTGCAGCAAGAAAGTGATCTACAGCAAGGCAAGCAGTTTGATCATATCCACTTAATCCCATTACTTTTAAAATCTAATACTTTGTTTTACTCGTACGTATGCATGCTTTTGTGTCAATGACTAATTTTGCCGAATAGCGGTAGCTAATCCTATTGCATTGTTTCCCTTAAATTGTTCACCCCTGCCACTACCTTAGGAATATTATCCTCACCGGTGAATTAGAGCCCGGTGAATGATTTAGGGCCTCTTATTTGTCTTTACGTTATGATGCTTAGCAATGCTTAGATACCGGTAGAATTGGGCGGTTATCGACTTAGTCGGTAACCTTGATCACACAAAATTATTATAACTTTATGATTCAGCATTTTGCTACGTTTATTGTGAACACTAAAAATGAAAACAAAATGATTTAGACTTGGGCACAATGGTATGTTGGTGTGCTTCTGGGTGTGACTGGAATGGTGCCCGAGTCAACAAGGACCGAACATCTTGTTACACTGAACCAAGCATTTTAGCGTGCTAACCACACTAGAGGGTATGGGACCTCTCTTGACTTAGTACTTTGGCGTGTATTGGCTTGGTCGCAGGGAGCCGCAGAGGAGGGATGGTGCTGGGAGCATTGTAGAGTCCGAAAGGCTTCCGTGATGGTGGTTGTCTTCGGTGGCAATGGCGTATGGATTCGGTCCATACGAGCGGCTCGTAGTCAATGCACAATATTGGAAAGCGTCTCGTAGGACTTAGCCGTGCGGCATACCTTCGAAGTGTGCTTTTGTGGCTTTAAGGGTCCAAGTGTGGGTACATTGGTACACCTGCGCAGGTTAAAACTATTCGAATAGCCTCGCCCTAGGTTATGGACACGCTTGGCAAGGTCTTTCAAGAGTTAGACTACAACCTTTTAAATTAAAACTTGACATGGGTGGTATGAATCTGGGATTCGTGCTATGTGTGGTGGCTGTTGGGATAGTCACCAATAGGTGGTTACTCTTGTACTTATTGTATCGCTGTTATTTCAACAATTACAATCAGTTTGTCAAATTGCTTTGAATCTATTACATTATTGCAAATGAAAACTTGCTTTATGCTAAAAGTCAGTCCAGAGCCCCCTCCACTTAAATAAAGCTTGCATGTAGTTAATTATAGTTACATTATCCCTACACGTCGATTTTGCAGTACAAAAACAATTTTTGTACTCAGTTGGTTTGCTTAATGTTTTTGTTACAAAGGAAGAAGGTGAGCCCCAAGGGCTTCCCTTTTGTGAGATGTGCTTCGGGTTTGGCGACTAGCTTGGCGGCCCGGTTGGTTGCCTTGTGGGTAAAGGCACACTAATTGGCTCTTTTGTTTTTGCCATCTTATGGCCCTTTTGCTTCCGCTGTCTAATTATTATTTTGTTGCTTTTTGGCCGGTTGGCCCTTGTTGTAATAAATCCCTATTATGTATGTCTTTGGTTAGACCTGTTGTATGGAATTGATGCATGATTTTGTAACGGGGTGTGTATACTGCATTTCTGGGAAGTATACATATCTCGGGGCTTGGTTTATTTGATTTGTGATGCTAGGGTCAATGGAAGACTAAGCATTACAAGCCGAATAAACCGGGGTCCCTGATGACACGAGTGTGCACGGCCCTCCGGCCATTTTGCACAATGAGACCAAGGAGGAGCGTGCTATTCGTGGTGGATGAGGAGCGACGACGGCGCCAGCGCGTCGCATGGCGGCCGCCAAATGTCGGGATGGCGGCGCGCACGCCTCAAGCTCCACGGCGTGGCCGAGGCAACGCGGCGGCGGTGGGCGCACCACGCAGGTGCCCACGAGAGGTGTGCATTGTGCACCACGTGGCTGGGCTAATGAGGTCGAGCAATGGGATGACGATTTCCCCGTCGACTACCACGATGACCGACAGCGCCACCACCGCAACAACGTGCAGCGTCCTCGACACGACGACGCCGAGGATTTTGTCGCTAAGCCCAAATTTACTCTTCCTATATTTTCAGGTGGTATAGATGTGGAGCAATACCTCACTTGGGAGCTGAAAGTTGATAAGTTGTTTCGGATGAACAACTATTCCAATGAGAAGAAGCTGTTGCTTGCATCCAATGGCTTGGATGATTATGCCACACATTGGTGGGAGCAGTTCATCCATAAGCGCATGGAGCGCCATGAGTTGCCGATTATCACCTGGGAGCAGATGAAGCAACATTTGCGGGCACGCTTTGTACCTCGCCACTACAAGCGCCACTATTTGAGAAGTTGATGGGCTGCCACAAGGTATGAGATCAATTGATGAATATCATAAGGAAATGGAGACTATCATGATACATGCAGATGTCCGCGAGAATGAAGAACAAACCATGGTGAGATTTCTAGCTGGCATGAATCATGCTGTCAAGCGTATTGTCAATCACCATCCCTATAATGATATGATTGAGTTGCTGCACCAAGCACGCCGGCCGAGGCGACAAGTGATTGAAGACGCACGGTTATTGCCGTGCTCACGTTCTTCACCATCCGACACATCATATAACAATAACCACCAAACAGAGCACTCGGCCGAAGCAATTCGGCAATGCGCAGTTCTGCAAATAAGAAGCAGGAGAGTACACCACCACCGGTGCGTCGACCTGCGGCACCTGCTGCTAGTGCAACCTCATCTATGGGGTCGACAGGCCGTTCACGTGACATTATTTGCCACAAGTGCAAGGGTTTTGGCCATTTTCAGAGGGACTGCCCCAATGTTAGAACTATGCTTATCACAGAGGATGGCGGTTATGTTTCAGCTAGTGATGATGAGTCGCCTGATGCACAGCCAGTTTTGCACACTGATGACATAGAGCAATGTGAGTGTGATCCCGAGTTCCTAACACCGAGCAAGATTCTATTGTTTGCACACCCAAGGTGCTTAGTGTGATGCCATCACCACACCGAGTAGCGGTGCAATTTATTTCAGACTTGGGCAAAACTTGATAAGGGTAAGGTGTGCAAAGTGATTATTGATGGTGGGAGTTGTCATAATTTGGCCAGCAAGGATATGTATCATAAGTTGGGTTTAAAGTACTTGCCGCATCCACGTCCTTATTATGTGCAATGGTTGAGTGACACAGAGGAAGTGAAGGTGAACTATATGGTATGTGTGATGTTTTCTATTGGGAAGTACACCGACACTGTGGACTGCGATGTTGTGCCTATGACGGTGTGTCACTTGCTCTTGGGACGGCCATGGCAATATGACCGTTCTGCTGTTCACGATGGGCTTAAAAATCGCTACACATTTCGATGGAATAATATGGATATCATCTTGAAGCCGCTTACACATAGCAATGCATTGTGAATTCTTCAATGCGAAAATTGAGATGCACGTTGAGGCGCCAAAGAGAGAGAAGAATTTAGTGATGTTAGCCACCAAATCAGAGATGAGAGAATTCAGCGAAGATCCCAATTTGGTGCACTTTGTCCTGCTGTACAAAGACGCCTTGCTTTCGACTAACGACTTGTCTTCTCTTCCTAGTGGTGTTGCTTGTGTTTTGCAGGACTTCAGCGATGTCTTTCCAGATGAGGTACCAACTGGGCTACCACCAATTCGTGGGATAGAACATAAGATCAACTTGATTCTAGGCTCGTCGCTGCCGAACCGACCACCGTACCGCACCAATCCTGAGGAAACAAAGGAAATTCAGAAACAAGTACAAGAGCTTCTCTCCAAAGGGTATGTACATGAAAGCTTAAGCCCTTGTGCTGTTCCTGTTATTTTAGTTCCTAAGAAAGATGGTTCATGGCATATGTGCGTAGATTGTCGAGCGATTAATAATATCACAATTCGATATCGTCATCCTATACCTCGCTTAGATGATACACTAGACGAATTGAGTGGTGCTATTATTTTCTCTAAGATAGATTTGCGCAGTGGTTACCATCAAATTAGGATGCATGAAGGGGATGAGTGGAAAACAACATTTAAAACGAAATTTGGGTTGTATGAGTGGTTAGTCATGCCTTTTGGTTTAACTAATGCACCTAGTACATTCATGCGCTTAATGAATCATGTTTTAAGGCATTTGATTGGTAAATTTGTGGTTGTGTACTTTGATGATATTCGATTTCTGATGCACTAAATCTGAACACATAGACCATCTTAGACAAGTTCTACAAGTTTTGCGTGAGGCTAGATTATTTGGTAACTTAGAGAAGTGCACTTTTGCAAAGATCGTGTCATCTTTTGGGCTATGTTGTTTCGCACAGGAGTTGAAGTAGATGAGTCTAAAATTGAAGCGATTAAAAATTGGCCAACTCCACGTGAGCGTAAGTCGATTAGGAGCTTTCATGGTCTCATTGGTTTTATCAGCGCTTTGTGAAGGATTTTAGCACCATCGCTGCCCCTTTGAATGAACTTACTAAAAGGGTGTTGAATTTGTGTGGGGTAGCGCAAGACAATGCTTTTCTGAACTTAAGAAATGCTTGATGTATAACGTTGCTTGTTTTACCCGATTTCACTAAAAATTTCGAAATTGAGTGTGATGCTAGTGAATTGGATATTGGCGGTGTTTTAATGCAAGAGGGTAGACCGGTAGCTTATTTTAGTGAGAAACTGAATGGTGCTCAATTGAATTATCCGGTCTATGATAAAGAGCTTTATGCGTTAGTGCGTGTGTTAGAAACTTGGCAATACTATTTATGGCCTAAAAAGTTTATTATTCATTCTGATCATGAGGCATTGAAGTATTTAAAGGGCCAAGCAAACCTGAACCGTAGACATGCAAAATGGGTTGAATTCATTGAGTCGTTTCCTTACATTGTGAAATATAAGAAGGGAAAGGAAAATATGGTAGCTGATGCTCTTTCTAGGAAAAGTATGCTTTTAACTCAACTAGGAGTGCAAGTTCCTAGTTTAGAGAGTTTGCGTGATTTATATGCTCATGACCATGATTTTTCCGTTCCTTACGCACATTGCAAAGAGGGAAAAGGCTGGGATAAATTTCACATCCATGATGGGTTTTTGTTTCGCACTAACAAATTATGTGTTCCAGAATCCTCCGTGCGTTTGTTATTACTGCAAGAATCACATGCAGGTGGATTGATGGGACATTTTGGACGTGAGAAGACGTTGTCTATGTTGAGCGATCACTTTTATTGGCCTAAGATGAGGCGAGATGTGGAGAGGTATGTGCAGCGATGCATTACTTGCCACAAAGCGAAATCGAAGTTGAATCCACACGGTTTGTATACCCCTCTACCTGCTCCCAATGCACCATGAGAAGATATTAGTATGGATTTTGTTTTAGGACTGCCTAGGACTAAGAGGGGAAGCGATTCTGTTTTTGTCGTTGTGGATCTTTTTTCGAAGATGGCACACTTTATTCTGTGCCACAAGAGCGACGATGCGTCGCATATTGCTAACTTGTTTTTCAGGGAGATCGTGAGGCTACATGGCGTGCCACACACTATTGTGTCAGATCACGATGTGAAGTTCATGAGCTACTTCTGGAAGACGCTTTGGGGTAAACTGGGGACGAAGTTGTTATTCAGCACAACTTGTCATCCCCAAACTGATGGTCAAACGGAGGTGGTGAACCGCACACTTTCGATGCTACTCCGGACCATGATCAAGAAGAATCTGCGTGAGTGGGAGGATTGTTTGCCGCACGTGGAATTCGCTTATAATCGGGCCGTACACTCCACTACGCAGTTGTGTCCTTTTGAGGTGGTGTATGGCTTCAAACCCTTTACACCACTTGATTTGCTGCCACTACCAAGTCAACACCGTGTTCATATGGAGGCGTCCAAGCGAGCTGAATATGTGAAGAAATTGCATCTCAAAACAAAAGAAGAGATAGAGCGCAAGGTTAAGTCCTATGCTGAGAAGGTGAACAAGAAGAGGAAGAAGATGATTTTTCAACCAGGTGATTTGGTTTGGGTACACTACCGCAAGGATCGTTTCCCAGAACACCGCAAGTCAAAATTGCTGCCGCGAGGTGATGGACCTTTCAAGGTGCTTGCGAAAATCAACGACAATGCCTACAAGATAGAGCTTTCCGGCGATGACTGTGGCGTGAGCTCTACGTTCAATGTCCCTGATTTATCACCTCTCTTTGGTGGTGACGATCCACCGTCGAGGACGACGCCTTTTCAAGAGGGGGAGGATGATGAGGGCATCCCTAACACTTATACATCTTTCCCTATTGGTGGTCATGCACATACTGAGATGGACGTCATAAATGAAGCTACAAATAATACAAGTGCAGAAGTGCATGTTGGTCCACTCACTAGAGCAAGAGCTAAATTTCTAAATCAACAGGTTTGAACATTGTGAAGCCTTTGGAACCGAGAGGGAGAAGAGGGAGGCCGAAGCCATAGCAATGGAGGAGAAGCTCACGTGGGTCAAGAAAGAGGAGAAAGGCCCAAGAATTCAAGCCCAATTCGGATCTTCCACAAGCCAAACCGAAATTCATCTCGGAATCAATTCAGAATTCAATTCGGATTCGGTTCGGGACAGCCCAACAGGCCTGTAATAAAAAGGCCATAACTTTTGCATACAGAGTCCGATTGGGGTGTTTTTAGACTTGTTTGAAAGCTTATTCCAAGGCCCATACAATGGGTATGGCCCCAACTTCAGAATACTTACGGTCGCGCTGCTATGGCCGAAACAATGTGACGGATTTAAGTTAGGTTTTCCTTTTTGTGTGTTTTTGGGTCTTAGCCGAATTGGTGTTTGATTCGGCATGTGTAGCCAGCCCTAAGCCGTGCGTGAGTCATGGAGGACGCCTTAAGTACCCTTGCCCCTCCATTGTATCGATTAGACCAGTTTATGCATAAGAATTGAAACATAGCTATTGCTTGCTCTTTCTGAAACCAGAGTTCATGCAAGGACTTTGAGAGAGGACTTGGCGATCCATTGGTTCATTCTGCAATTCAAGGTCAAGCCATCGTTCCACTGGGAATCGGGGACTTGGCGTTCGTCGTTCGTGGTCTCGCGATGAACAATTTACCGGGTGCGTTTGGGTGTTATCCAAAGAGTTGAGGGTTCATGCATTGGTGCAAGTGTTCGGCTAGCGACATCGTCTACATCGCATCAACTATCCACAGTTCCTCACTGAGAAGATCGGGCCTCACCCGTATCAGTATGTTGGTTCGTTCAAGATTTTAGAACGCCGTGGAGAAGTTGCTTATCAGCTGGAGCTACCGCAATCGCTAGCAGGAGTGCATGATGTTGAGAGACCATGTGGAGGTCATCCCATGTGTGTGATGAGTAATTGACATTGGTTTAGATAAGTCGAGTCGTTGCGTGGTGCAATCGGACTCGATCTAAGTCGAGTTTGGTTTGGGTGGTTCGGAGTCGAGTCGTTGCGTGGCGCAATCGGGCTCGGTCGGACTTTAGTCAAACTTGGTCGTACGGGATTAGGTTGCATATTCTGTTTGTTCGACAGGTTTGGACTTCGACATGGTAAGTGTGATGGTAGTTACGCTTTCATGATCGAGCGGTGCTATTTGATGTGGTTCTTGTCTGTGTGACTGCAGGACATCGGGTGAAGTCGTGGAGAGACACGGTGGACCGGACTAGGCGCAGGTGGCGCTGAGGTCAGAACGGTCAGGATGTGTCGAAGACGATGTGGACTCGAGGTGGTTGCGAGTCGGGCGAGACAAGGAGCGCGGAAGCTTCTCGGAAGAACATCGGGTGAAGTCGTGGCGAGACACGGTGGACCGGACTAGGCGCAGGTGGCGCTGAGGTCAGAACGGTCGGGATGTGTCGGAGACGACGTGGACTCGAGGTGGTTGCGAGGCGTGCGAGACAAGGAGCGAGGAAGCTTCCCGGAAGGTGCAGGAGGGGCGAAACGGGAATTTCGCAAGGCTGCACAAGTGGGAGCGGGCTCTGTTTCGACTTAGCGGGTGTAACGGGGTGGAGACCCGTTAGCCATGGGCTATAAATAGGTTGGAGGGGCTGCAAGCCCCAGTGAACACTTCAAGGGATTTTAGGGTTTCCTTTAGTCAAAAGAGACTGTAGAGTCTGCTTTGGCTTCAGGCTTTAGTGGTTGAGAGTTGTTGGGAGAGGCAGAGTTGTGTTCCCTCTGTGTCCCCTTCGTTGGTCTCTTGAGAGACTGTGTATCATCTCCTCTCAAGCATGTATGAGTTGTGTTCTTGAGTTGGAGAATGAGAGATTGGATTGATGAGCTTGTAATCTTCCCTGTTCGAATGTCCATGCGTATGGGGATGTATCTCTTTGTATTTCTCTCTTGATTCAATGAATGGAAATCTGAAGTTTTCCTCTGTTCTTGCTCTCTGTTCTCTCTGTTTTTCGTTCTCCCTTTTGGGTTGATTCTAGAGATTTTGTGTTGGGAGCTTTTGCTTGATTTCCTTTCTTGATCTAGCTTGCTGTGACATGTGGGAACACATCTAGGATCTTCTTGATCATCAATCACCCACGAAAGGTGTCTTTAGATCATATTTCGATTTTGACTTCGGTTTTGAAGCACCCTTCGTTCAAACTGAAAAAGATAGGAACTTTGGCAAGGATCTTAACGATCGTTGCGTGGAATAGGTTCCTGACATCTTTGAGAAGGTGTGTGTTAAGTTTTGTGAAGTCTGGAGTTGTGGAGCAAAAGTTAGATCTATTTTCGATCTCGAAATCGTGCTGAAATTCAGTTTCTTGTCTTGATTTTCAGAGCTACGAGTACTATTCGTTTGAGTTCTTGCTACGAGTACTGTAGCATCGAGTACCGAGTTCTTGATACAAGTACTGTAGCATCGAGTACCGAGTACTGTAGCATCGAGTTCTTGTTCGTTTCGAGTGCTAGCTGCGAGCAGTCTTGAGTACGACATCGTAGCTACGACAATCTTGTAACATCGAGTACTATTCATTTCGAGCTCTATTATTTTATCGAGTACTGTAGCATCGAATGCTATTCATTTCGAGTGCCAGCTACGAGTACTGTAGCACAACACTGTAGCTACGAGTACTGTAGCATCGAGTACTATTCATTTCGAGTTCTTGCTACACAGCATCTTGTAGCAAGACATCTTTGTAGCTTTCGAGTACTACTCTTTCGAGCACTGTTCATTTTCGAGTACAAGCTACGAGTACTGTTCATCAACCACTGTACTTTCGAGTACTGTTCATCAGGCTGTCTTCTTGTGTTTGTGGTCATTTCTTTTGGGGTTTTGATTGGATTCAATACAAGTCTTCCGCTGTGCTTGATTGATTGATCTTCATAGCTTTCATAGCTATTGGAGTGATATTCGTATTGAATTTGATTTGGAGACAAAAAGAGTTTGTGCTCCTATTCACCCCCCTCTAGTCGCCATTTCGGTCCAACAATTGTTATCAAAGCCGGTTAGCTCTAATCAATACATCTTAACCAGTCCCAAGAGCCATGGCGACGGACAAGTACTTGACCAAGACGCCCGTTTTCGATGGCATCGATTACCCTTTCTAGAAGAGCCGAATGGAGACATACATCCAGGCCCAGGGGTATGCCATCTGGCGGAAGGTCAAGGTACGATTCGTTGTTCCTGCCGATGAGAACATCAATGCCGGGAACATGGCTGATGTTGAGGCGAATGCAAAGGCAAGGAACATCATCATCCAGGGTTTGAGTCGTAGCGATTTTGACCGCATATCTCACCTGTTGTCCGCCTACGACATCTGGGTGACCCTCGACGCATACCATGAGGGCACCACCCAGATCAAGACGGTTCGACAGGATCAGTTCAAGCGCGAATACAACAAATTCGAGATGCTTGCTGGTGAGTCCCTGGACGAGTGCTTTTCGCGATTTCACAAAATCTTGAGCAACCTCCGAGCGGTCGGTCTCACATACCCCGACTCGGACAACGCTCGTTAGATGCTCGCGGCACTTGATCTGCGTGTTTGGGAGATGAAAGTGACCACCATCAAGGACACGACAGACCTCTCGACCTTGACTCTTGACGTATTTGTACTCGCACCTCAAGACTCACGAGATTGACGTTGTCTCGTAAGTCGAAGTCTGATCGATGGCTTTGGTCGCGATCCCACGTTGGCTTGGTTCCTCTTTTTCGATTCTCTTCGGATTCTCCCTTGCCGCTCTCGTGACATAATTGATGATCGTTAGAGCAGCTTGCGGATGAGCAGCTGGCCCTTCTTGCTCGAAGATTCTCCCATGCTTACAAGGGGAGGAGGGACGAAAGAGAGGAGAACGGTGATTTGCTTCGAGTGTGGTGGCCCCAACCACATTCGGCAACCGCCCTAAGCCGAGAAAGGCAAGAACGATTATGGCGGTTCGAGCAAGAACGACTACACCGACAAGAACCGCAATAAGAAGCCTCCAGCTCCTGCACAAGGCAAGAAGAAGTTCCGCAACTTTGGCAAAGCCAAGAAGCTCTTCCACCGCGTCCTCACCGCCTTCGACGACCTCGACCTCGGCGAGGTGGAAGGATGGAGCGGCGACGACGGACGGGTGACCAAGAGCCCAAGTATGGTGGCAACGACTTCTCGGCATGTGCTTCATGGCCTCGGGCGAATCGAGCGACAATGAGCCAGACCGACTCGGACGAGGTATGCCCACCTACGACCAGCTCAATCATGCTTTTCTTAAGCTAGGTGGTTTTCATGCTAGAGCTAGGGCTAGGTGTCTTGAGTTAGAGAAGGAAGTAGATAGACTATCACGGAGCTTACCTCACTTACATCTGCTCCCTCCGTGATAATTGTGATACATCTTTGTGCTCTATTGGGTGACATGGAGAAACTAAGGACCTCGCATGATAGTGTGTCCTCCGAACTTGATATTGTTAAGGTGAAGAATGTTAGTCTGCTTGCTGAGTTAGAGTTGAGTAGGATGGCTGTTACCCTACTTACTACTGATGAGACTACTTCTCCCACCTCATGTGAGGATAAGGACATTGCTGCTAGAGGACCTTGTGCCATGCTCCTTGATCTGCCCAAGTCTTGTGAAAATTGCAATAACTTGAAGATGAACTTAAAATGAGCAGATCATAAAATTGTTGAACTACAAGCTTCTTTACTTGAGCCGATTGATTCATGCTTGAACTGTCCTAAGTTAACTACTGAACTTGAAGCTGTTTCCAAACAGTTTCAAGATATGATTGATCATAATAGGAAGTTGGCTCAGTTTGCTTCTAAGGACCCTGTTAGTTCACCATGCATTAATTGTAACAAACTAAAATCTGACTTGATTGCTTTGGATGAGAAATATGTGAAGCTAACTAAGGACCTTCTAAAGAAGCCACATTGTGCTTGTAATGTGATTGTGGAGAAGGGGGAGAAGCCCCAGGGTAAGCGTGAGACGCCTAGAGACGCGAACCAACCTTCTAGTAGTAGAACTGTCCCATCAGAGTCGGCTGTGTGTGCACAAGCCATTCTTTCCTCTACTGTTGGTTCTTCTTCTGCTCCCTTACCTTCTGCTGTCTCTTCTTCCCCCTACTCTTCTTGCACCTCTCTCTTTCGGGAGTGTCAGTACCTTATGAACACTCTCGAGAGATTTGTAGGAGGCAAGAAGAAGCTCAATCTTATTCTAGACCAATCTAAGATCTGCAGGTTTAATCAAGGTCTAGGATATGATTTTTATGAGGACATAAGGAAGCATCCACCTGCCGTGCTTAGACCCATAGCACCAGGTGTGATCAAGACTAAGCCCAGGACCGAGAAAGTCCAATTTAAGTCAGCGGGCTATGTCCAGGATTTACGACGATAAAGTGATTCCACCCCATCGCTTGACCTCTCGAAGGCGAAGCCTCCCCGTGCTACTTCTACCTCTTAGAAGGTGAAGTATCACTGCACCTTCTGTCAGAAGGATGGACACACAGTTGATTGATGCTTCAGGCGCGCCAAGATCGCGCGTAGAGACCGTGTTGAGTCTCTTAGGCGTATTCAGGGTCGGCCCCAGACCTTGAGTGCACCTAGGACCACCACGAGGTCTAGGACTGTTAAGTCTGTGTTTGGGCAGTATGGAGGACTCAGTTTTACTGAGTTTTCTGGTTTTCGTCCTCGATATGCTCCTGGTCGTGACTTCCGCCGTCCTGATGGTAGATCTCGTTTTCTCCATCGAGATAGCTACCCGCGGCGTGATCAGCTTGTTGCCGGTGTTCCGACTCGCTCTCCCGTAGCAGTCGGACCTAGCAATGACTTCGTGTCCGCTCAAAGACATACGCTTTGAGTGACAGAGAGCGTAGGGTAGATAGAGGTCAGTCGTGCTTGACTACTTCATCTTCTCAACGTGTTAGTCAATATTGGGTGCCAAAATCACTGTTGATTTACCCCAGTGCTGAGACTTTACTCTCTTGTTGTCTCAGGTTCGCCGGGCAGGGAAGGGAAAGGTTTGGCTCGTCGACTCCGGGTGTTCTCGACACATGACCGGAGATTCTTGTTGGTTTTCTTCCCTAGTCCGTGCTCCAGGTGATGAGAAGATCACCTTCGGAGATGCTTCATCTGGGCGCGTCATCGCCAAAGGTACTGTGCACGTGAATGATTCTTTCATTTTGAAAGATGTTGCCTTGGTTAGTAAGCTGCAGTACAATTTGCTTTCAGTTTCTCAGCTTACCGATGACGGTTTCGAGGTGAGCTTTAAGAAAAACAATTGTAAAATTCTTGATTCTTCGGGTAGTCTGGTTTGCGGGATTTCTCGTTATGGGAGGATCTTTCGTCTTTGAGTTTTACGAGTCGTCCGCGATCCTCTCAGGTGTTTAGTTGCTTCTGAGTCCCGCGATCTCTCTTTCTGGCATAGGAGACTTGGTCATATTGGATTTGACCATTTGACCCGAGTTAGCGGCCATGATCTCATTCGTGGTCTGCCGAAACTCAAGATGGTCAAAGATCTTGTTTGCGCTCCATGCCGGCACGGCAAGATGGTTGCCGCTTCTCACCCTCCGGTCACAGTTACTATGACCGATGCACCAGGACAGCTACTCCACATGGACACAGTTGGACCAGCTCGAGTGCAGTCAGCAGGAGGGAAGTGGTATGTTCTTGTTGTGGTCGATGACTTCTCGAGGTATTCTTGGGTGCTTTTCTTAGCCTCGAAGGATGAGACGTTTTCACATTTCCGAGGTCTTTTTAGTAGGCTTTCTGTTGAGCTTCCAGGTGCCTTACGAGTGATCCGCAGTGACAATGGCACGGAGTTCAAGAATTCCTACTTTGAGAGTTTACGTGGTGAGGCAGTGTAGAGCACCGATTCTCTTCTCCATCGTCCCTCGTGAGAATGGCGTTGTGGAGAGGAAGAACCGTACCTTAGTCGAGATGGCCGGGCGATGCTTGATGAGTACTCTACACCGAGGAAGTTTTGGGCTGAAGCCATTGCGACCGCGTGCCATGTTTCGAATCGAGTTTTTCTTCGAGCACTCTTGCACCGCACTTCTTATGAGCTGAGATACGGGCGAAAGCCCAGCGTCTCTCACTTTCGTGTGTTTGGTTGCAAGTGCTTTATCCTGAAGTCTGGGAACCTAGACAAGTTCGAGTCACGTTCCTGTGACGGTATCTTTCTAGGCTACTCGACTTCTTCGCGGGCTTTTAGGGTCTAGAACTGCGAGTCTAGCAAGTTGGTAGAGACCTGCGAGGTGACCTTTGACGAGGCCAGTCCGGGGACTAGGCCTGATATCTCAGGTTCTCTAGAGCAGTCCGAGACCATCTTTGTGGATGATGAGGACAATGGAGACGATGGTTGTTTACCTGATCAAGCTCCTCATCCTCCCTTTGAGATGCCTTCTTCCACGGCACCTCAAGGTGATCAGCCCTTGCCTACCGTTTCCTCCGGAGCTAGTGGCTCTGTTCCTACCTCGTCTGCACACGAGGTAGAGGCCACTTCTTCTCCTCATCCAGGACCTCCCCGACATATCCAGAGAAGACATCCTTCAGAGCAGATGATTGGAGACCTCTTCGAGCGTGTCACACGCTCTAATTCTGGCTTTTCTCAATTCTGTCTCCATTCTGCCTTTGTTGCCTCCTTTGAGCCCAAGTACGTTTGTCACGCCCTTTCTGATGAGTCTTGGGTCAATGCCATGCATGAGGAGCTAGAAATTTTCGAGAGGAACAAGGTCTGGTCGCTTGTCGAGCCCCCGCGAGGTCACAATATTATTGGGACTAAGTGGGTGTTCAAGAACAAGCAGAGCGAGGATGGAGTGGTTATTCGAAACAAGGCTAGACTGGTAGCTCACGGGTTCTCTCAGGTTGAGGGTCTAGATTTCGAGGAGACCTTTGCCCCTGTAGCTAGACTAGAAGCCATTAGAATCCTGCTTGCCTTTGCAGCTTCTAAGGGTTTGAAGCTCTACCAGATGGATGTCAAGAGTGCCTTTCTCAATGGCTTTATTGAGGAAGAGGTCTACGTCCGACAGCCTCCAGGTTTCGAAAACCCAATATACCCAAACCATATCTTCAAGCTTTCCAAAGCTTTGTATGGACTTAAGCAAGCCCCGAGAGCTTGGTATGAGAGGCTTAAGTCCTACTTGTTAAGTCATGGTTTTGAGATGGGTAAAGTAGACAAGACCTTGTTCATCCGCCGGCATGGCACCGACTTTCTGCTCGTCCAGATTTATGTGGATGACATCATCTTTGGCGGCTCTTCCCATACTCTGGTTTCACAGTTCTCGGATGTCATGAGCACCAAGTTTGAGATGAGTATGATGGGTGAGTTGACTTTCTTTCTTGGCTTTCAGATCAAGTAGACTCGGGAGGGTACCTTTCTTCATCAGGGAAAGTACACTCGTGACCTCCTGAGACGCTTCGACATGAGTGATGGTAAGCCTGTGTCGACTCCCATGGCTTCTGACCTATCTTGACCTGATGAGGATGGCGAGCCAGTTGATCAAAAGGACTTTCGCAGCATGATTGGCTCCCTCTTGTACCTCACTGCCTCGAGACCAGACATACATTTTTCGGTGTGTCTGTGCGCTCGTTTTCAGGCTTCTCCTCGCGTTTCTCACCGCCAGGCGGTGAAGCGTATCTTTCGGTACCTGCGAGCTACCATTGACTATGGTATCTGGTACTCTTCCTCATCCTGTCTTTCCTTGAGAGCCTTCTCTGATGCAGACTTTGCCGGCTGTAGGATAGATAGGAAGAGCACTTCTGGCACCTGCCAATTTATTGACACTTCTCTTGTTTCCTGGTCTTCAAGGAAGCAGTCCGGTGTTGCACAGTCCACCGCAGAGGCCGAGTACGTTGCTGCAGCCAGTTGCTGTAGCCAAGTGCTCTGGATGGCTTCGACCCTACGGGACTTTGGGTTAGTTATCGACAGTGTTCCACTCTTTTGTGATAATACTTCAGCGATTAACATTGCCAAGAACCCAGTGCAACACTCCCGGACCAAGCACATTGATATCCGTTATCACTTCCTTAGAGACCATGTAGAGAAGGGCGATATAGTGCTCGGTTGTGGAAAGTGACCACCGTTCGACATCTTCACCAAGCCATTGGATAGTTCGAGGTTTTCACTCTGGGGAGAGCTTGGGGTGGTCTGTCATATGGGTGTAGTGAGGGGAGTTTCTATTCTTTCTTGCTTTACTATACTAATTATGCTCTTACTCCTTGTTGTTGCATTGCATTTTGGGTGCATTTGGGATTAGTCCTCCTAGCATAGATTAGAGTGTTTCTCTAGTCGAGTTGCTTAGACTTCGACTCTTATCTTGTGATTCTAGGATCTTGCTTATTAGTGTCTCTCTTCTCATTAGGTTGAGCTCACTCACCGCATGTGTTCTAGCGAGGGACGGGCCACCCTCGGGTAGACAGGGTATGTGTTTGCTCCCAGGTGTGTTAGGTGGGCAGTTGATAGTCCTAGATTCATATGGGGTAGATGAGAGTCAGTCCGAGCCATAGTTTTCTCTTTATCTTATCTATGCTTTAATTTGTCTTTTTGCTATTTTCTTTGCCACCTCTCGTTTTTATTGCTTTAGTTGGGGAGTTCATTTGGGAGCTTCGGGCTTAATGTTGACTTAACTCAACTTGAACTAAAAGTTGCATCTGATGTTGAGGTGAGCTGGATTTTCTTGCATTTCAACATTCTGCATTGTAATATAACTACATTGAGCCTTGGTTATTATCCTGCTATGACATGTTTAACAATGCTTTACACCTTGCCATGACTTGTGCCTATATGCTAGATTTATCATGACTTCATATGTAGCCTAGCTTTTGCTATGATAAGTTAATTAAAATTGCTCAACTGAAATTAAAACTTGTCATGCTAGCATTTGAGTTTAATCTATCTTTAGCTATCCATGTATGATTCATGCCATGTCAAATAGGTTGAGTTGAGCCTTGAATCTAGGTTGAATCTTAGATTGAGCTATTTTAGTATCTTGATTCATCATAAGTTAGCACAATCTGTTAAAAGCAAAAGATCTCTTTTATGTGCGAAAAACTGATTTCACCAATTCTTTCTCATGAGACGGCTTGCCATTGCACTAGGCGTGAACTCAGGGGGAGTTTTGGATGACCTAGACTATCTTCTTAAGCTTCGCTTGGAGTAGTCGCATAAGGCTTGAGATCTAGCACATGACAAAATTCTTGGTTGAAAACAGCCATAAGCTTTGAAAAGAAAATATGTCAAGTGTGCAAAATTTGCTTAATCATCTAAAGATGAAAAGTGCTTAAACACATGATACACTCTTGAGCTTGTAGCACTCTAATTGACTCAATATTAGCTTCCTTGTTCCGCTTAGCTTATTGACATGGCCTGCATCATCCTTGGATATCTCTAGTTAGACTTTGCTTATTGATGACTTGACATGCTCATAATATGCATTTCATTTCAGATCGTCATCTATGTGCTCAAGCTAGGATATACATGTCTTGTCATGATCTAGATAGCCTTTTATTGAGTTATGGCTGGGTGTAATTCATTATGGTCATTATGGATAATTCTCATGGCTCAACATGCTTAAAATAAATCGACTTCAGCCATTTTCATCCATTGACATGTCATATTCTCTCTTTTGCATCTTGATGTGTTTATTGCCAAAAGGGGGAGAATAGTAAAGAAAAAGGGGGAGAATAGAGAAGAAAAATTTGCTTTCAGTTGTTGCTCTAGTATTCCTTCTGTCGACATGGTCATTAGTTTCATTCTTTTCTTTGGACCATGTTGGACTTTGCAAATCAAACTCATCTTCAGGTTTTTCTGGGTTTGTCAATATACTCATCAAGGGGGAGATTGAGAGACCATGTGGAGGTCATCCCATGTGTGTGATGAGTAATTGACATTGGTTTAGATAAGTCGAGTCGTTGCGTGGTGCAATCGGACTCGATCTAAGTCGAGTTTGGTTTGGGTGGTTCGGAGTCGAGTCGTTGCGTGGCGCAATCGGGCTCGGTCGGACTTTAGTCAAACTTGGTCGTACGGGATTAGGTTGCATATTCTGTTTGTTCGACAGGTTTGGACTTCGACATGGTAAGTATGATGGTAGTTACGCTTTCATGTATTGAGCGGTGCTATTTGATGTGGTTCTTGTCTGTGTGACTGCAGGACATCGGGTGAAGTCGTGGAGAGACACGGTGGACGATCTAAGCGCAGTGGCGCCGAGGTCGAAACAGTCGAGGATGTGTCGAAGACGACGTGGACTCGAGGTGGTTGCGAGTCGGGTGAGACAAGGAGCGCGGAAGCTTCTCGGAAGAACATCGGGTGAAGTCGTGGCGAGACACGGTGGACCGGACTAGGCGCAGGTGGCGCTAAGGTCAGAACGGTCGGGATGTGTCGGAGACGACGTGGACTCGAGGTGGTTGCGAGGTGTGCGAGACAAGGAGCGAGGAAGCTTCCCAGAAGGTGCAGGAGGGGCAAAACGGGAATTTCGCAGGGCTGCACAAGTGGGAGCGGGCTCTGTTTCGACTTAGCGGGTGTAACATGGTGGAGACCCGTTAGCCATGGGCTATAAATAGGTTGGAGGGGCTGCAAGCCCTAGTGAACACTTCAAGGGATTTTAGGGTTTCCTTTAGTCAAAAGAGACTGTAGAGTCTGCTTTGGCTTCAGGCTTTAGTGGTTGAGAGTTGTTGGGAGAGGCAGAGTTGTGTTCCCTCTGTGTCCCCTTCATTGGTCTCTTGAGAGACTGTGTATCATCTCCTCTCAAGCATGTATGGGTTGTGTTCTTGAGTTGGAGAGTGAGAGATTGGATTGATGAGCTTGTAATCTTCCCTGTTCGGATGTCCATGCGTATGGGGATGTATCTCTTTGTATTTCTCTCTTGATTCAATGAATGGAAATCTGAAGTTTTCCTCTGTTCTTGCTCTCTGTTCTCTCTGTTTTTCGTTCTCCCTTTTGGGTTGATTCTAGAGATTTTGTGTTGGGAGCTTTTGCTTGATTTCCTTTCTTGATCTAGCTTGCTGTGACATGTGGGAACATATCTAGGATCTTCTTGATCATCAATCACCCACGAGCAAGTCTTTAGATCATATTTCGATTTTGACTCAGTTTTGAAGCACCCTTCGTTCAAACTGAAAAAGATAGGAACTTTGGCAAGGATCTTGACGATCGTTGCATGGAATAGGTTCCTGACATCTTTGAGAAGGTGTGTGTTAAGTTTCGTGAAGTTTGGAGTTGTGGAGCAAAAGTTAGATCTATTTTCGATCTCGAAATCGTGCTGAAATTCAGTTTCTTGTGCTGATTTTACTGTAGCTACGAGTACTATTCGTTTTGAGTTCTTGCTACGAGTACTGTAGCATCGAGTACCGAGTTCTTGATACAAGCACTGCAGCATCGAGTACCGAGTACTGTAGCATCGAGTTCTTGTTCGTTTCGAGTGCTAGCTACGAGTACTGTAGCACGACACTATAGCTACGAGTACTGTAGCATCGAGTACTATTCATTTCGAGCTCTATTCTTTTATCGAGTACTGTAGCATCGAGTGCTATTCATTTTGAGTGCCAGCTACGAGTACTGTAGCTACGAGTACTGTAGCATCGAGTACTATTGTGAGGACCCCAATTTATTTGGCTTGTAATGCTTAACCAACCACCTGGCCCTAGCATCACAAATCAAATAAACCGGGCCTCTTGATATGTATACTTCCCAGAAAGCAGTATACACACCTCGCCACAAAATTATGCATCAACTCCATTCCAAACATAGACTCCAAACATTACGCTACAAACAGAAGGTAAACAACAGTAGAGTTATTACAAACAATGGCCGACCGGCCAAAAGATACATAAATACCAGAAGAACGACAGCGGAAGCAAAAGTGCCATAAGATAGCTATAAACAAAGCCAATCAGCGTGCCTTCACCCACAAGGCATCTGACCGGACCGCCAAGTCTAGTCGTCGAACACGAAGCGGCAGCACAACTCATAGAAGTGAGGCCCTTGGGGCTCACCTTCTTCCTCTGCAACAAAAACATTAAGCAAAGCCGATAAGTACAAAGATTGTCTTTGTACTCGCAAGACTGACGTGTGAACTAACAGAGCTATTCATATGCTACATGCAGGCTTATCTGGTGGAGGCCATATGTTTTATTTGCATAAAGCCAACTTTATTTGCAATAATGTAATACAGTTTGAAGGCAAGTTTGCAATTCATTTTTAAAGTTGAAATAACAGTAAGGATAATATTAACAAAAGAGTAAAGATAAAACGACCTGGAAGTGACTATCCCAATAGTCACCACAACATAGCACGAATCCCCAGATTCGTACCACCCTTCAAGTTTTAATTTTAAAGGTTGTAGTCTAACTCTTGAAAAGCTTACCCAAGCGTGTCCATCACCTAGGACGAGGCTATTCGAATAGTTTTTAACCCTGCAGGGGTGTATTACTGTACCCACACTTCAGACCGCCTTTAAGCCAAAACACACTTTCAAAGGTATGCCGTGTGAGGACCCCAGTTTATTTGGCTTGTAATGCTTAACCAACCACCTGGTCCTAGCATCACAAATCAAATAAACTGATCCTCGAGATATGTATACTTCGAGCGATATACACACCTCGGTACAAAATTAGACATCAACTCCAGTTCAAACATAGAGTCCAAACACTACACTACCAAGCGGAAGATAAACAAATAGTAGAGTTATTACAGACAAAGGCCGGCGTGCCAAGATACACAAATAACAAGAACGCAATGAAGCAAAAGTGCCATAAGATGGCTATAAACAAAGCCAATCGGCGTGCCTTCAACCCACAAGGCATCGGACAGGACCGCCAAGTCTAGTCGCCCACGAAAGCGGCAACACGACTCACGTAAGTGAGGCCCTTGGGGCTCACCTTCTTCCTCTGCAACAAAAACATTAAGCAAAGCACACGAGTACAAAGATTGTCTTTGTACCCGCAAGGCGACGTGTGAACTAGCGGACTGTTCATAAGCTACATGCAGCTTCTTTGGTGGAGGCCATATGTTTCATTTGCATAAAGCCAATTTTCATTTGCAATAAGGTAATACAGATTTTAAAGGCAAGTTTGCAATTCATTTTAAGATTGAAATAACGAGAAGGATATTAATAACAAAAGCGAAAGATAAACCACCTAGAAGTGACTATCCCAATAGTCACCACAACAATAGCACGAATCCCATTCGTACCACCCATCAAGTTTTAATTTAAATGTTGTAGTCTAACTCTTGAAAAGCTTACCCAAGCGTGTCCATCACCTAGGGCGAGGCTATTCGAATAGTTTTAACCCGCAGGGTGTACCAATGTACCCACACTTGATCGCCTTTAAGCCAAAGCACACTTAGAAGGTATCTTTGTACAGCTAAGTCCTACGAGACTTGTTCCAATATTGTGTATTAACTACGAGCCGCTCGTATGGATAGAAACCCATACGCTTACATGGTAAAGCCGAAAGACAACTACCCACTCGGGATAAAGCTTTTGGACAACTACCATGCTCCCACCTCCATCCCTCCTGCGACCTCCTGCGACCGGAGCCAATACACGCCAAAGTACTAGGTCAAGAGAGGTCCCATATACTCTAGTGTGGTTAGCACGCGAAATGCTGGATAAAAATTCACTCACAAGATGTTCGGTCCTTAATTGACCGGGCACCTTTCGATCACACCCAAAGATCACACCAATATTACCATTGTGCGCGTCCAAATCATTTTTGTTTTCATTTTTAGTTTTGCAATTAAACAAAGCGAAAATGTCAAACATAAAGTTGTAGTAAATTTTGTGTGATCAAGGTTACCGACTAAGTCGATAACCTTGATTCTACCGATAGCTAAGCATGTCTAAGCAAGTTGACCGGATCTACTAAGTGATAAGAGATCATCCAATGACCTCGATCACGACAAATAACCTAGGCTCGGTAGTAGAGGTCAATATTTTGTCTACGGGATATGCACTACGGATTTAACTAATCAATTTAACACAAATTAAGCGATGCATACATACGGTGAAACAAAATATTAGACTTTAAAATACTGGGATTATCATGATCAAAGCTGCTTGCACATTCGTTGTTGCTCAATTTGTTATGAGGGTCGTTCTCGGGGTTGCGCAAATATCGAATCCTAACGATTGAATAAAACAGCGAATAAGAACGAATAACACCGGCAAAAATCAAATATGCAACAACAAACAAACATACTAAAAGTCACACAGCAGCTTAAGCATGATATAACAAAATTTTAGAAACAGAGAACAATTCATTTTAAGAGGTTATGAATTTTCTAAGAATTTTCCAAGCTAACAATACACATGAAAACACTAGCTAATTACTTAACAAATTTTCATAAACAAAAACAGTATCTAAAACCTAACCTGATAATTAGCACACTAAAAATGAAAATTTACAGAGTTGGTTTTACTGGATTTGGACAATTATTGAAAAAGATATGAATTTTCTAACTTGGAAAAATACATAAAACACCATTTAATTAATTAACAGATTTTTGCTACAGAGACAAGGTTGAGACTAATTTTAATAAATAGCACAATTAAAATGAAAACGAACAGCACTGGTTTCATGTGATTTGGATAAAAATTGAATTAGTTATGCATTTTACAAGTTTAATTGAATTATCAGCTCAACAGAAAACATAAACCAGAAATACTAAATCGTTTCTGAAATCTATAATGCACTAATTCCATTTCGCACCCACACCGGCTAGCCCTCGCCATCGGCGGGGCCCAATAAAGTCTTGACGAACAGTTGCCCGCGAAAGTGATGTCGTCGGCGTATTCTAAGAATACGCCTTTGACTTATCAAGGTGTACCTCTAACATATACACACGAGAAATCGCTTCCGACGAGAAAGCGATAACGAGCTACACGACCTAAGCGACGGCATGGACCCACATGGCAGTGACTCAGAGAACAAATAACGGGCTGGATTAAAGGATTTCTAAACGCGATTTAACAGAGAGGGCCCACAAATCAGAGACTCAGGCTAAACAAGATTAGCGCTAAACTAACTCCACCGGCGGCTCACCGGCGCGCCGACGAGGACGGCGCGCGCCGCAAGAATCGAACTTGCTAACGGCGGGTTTACGGGCGAGTGAGTGATACCCGGGTTCGCGAAGATCTCATGAACTCGATAGCGGTGGACGCGACCACGGGGATGCGAGTCCGGCGGCGAACGAGGCGGAGAAGAAGATGCGGCTTCGCGGAGGACGCGACAAGCTTCTAGAAGACTCCGGAAGGTGCGCACAAGCCGCCCCAACACCGAGGAGCAAGAAGCACACGATAGCGCCGACGAAGAAAGCTCGAGGTGGCGGAATTTCCGCGGTGGCGAAACCGAGCTTGAGAAGAATGGGTCGCACGCGCGCAACGATGCACAAAAGGCGTAAATAAGCCCACCGTTAGATTCGGTGCATCGGTGCGATCCTAAGGGGCTAGTTGGCGGAGCTAGAAACTCACCGGATCACAAACGAGCTTGCGGGCGAGATCGCCGGAGGCGAGACGACGATATCGCCCGGTGATCCATCGACGCCAAGGACCGGGTTGGGCAAAATGAGGCGGCGTCGGCGTGGATCACGGTGGCGTGGTTGCGAGAATCAAGCGGCGCTAACACGGCGGCGCTACCTTCGTCCTCTTCGCGGCAAAAACAGAAGCGGCGAGAAAGTGAGAGAGCGAAGAAGCGATGAATGAATGAGCGCGGTGAGGTTATAAAGCTCTGGCGTTGCTCCACGGACGGACACGAGGGCAAATAGGTGGCAGCGGCGAGGTACGTGGCACCCATGCGCGAACGGTCGCGAGCTCCGGTGAGGTGCGGAGAAGACGAGGCGAACCGGCGGTAGGGTCCACATCGGCCGACGACGAATGGCGGTGCGAACCGGTGGTTTGATTTGATCGCAACGCACCGACCGTTGGATCTGAAATGGACGGCTGGGATTGGTGTATGCATTCGGACAGGTCGGTTGCGCACGCGACATGGATCGTTCGATCTCCATCGGACGGTCACGATTGATTGGACTCGGGCGGTGCGATTAGTTGACGCGACCGAGTCCATTAGTGCGGTCGGACTCGAGCCCAAGTGTGGTTCGGGCCCAACAAACAGTGTTTTCAGAATTCGATTTAAAAGACAGAGAGGTTTTGGGAAATTTTTAGAGATAGCTCCAGGGCTCCAAAAATTTCTAAATTTTTATGGAAGCTAACTAGAACAGAGGACCACCTTGTGAAATTTTTCCAGGAGTTTTCATGCACCAGATTTCTCCCAATAAAATTCACAAGCTGCTGAACAGAAGTTTGACCAGATTTCAAACTAGGTTGACTTGGCCATTTGAAATAGCAAATAAAATCTAAAAATTGTGAGATAATTCAGGGAGGTAGATAGGATGATCAAGATGATAGGAAAAATAATTTCAGAGGATGATCACAAGTTTGAAAGCTAAGAATTTGCTGACAACAATTTCCATTCACAAGAATTTAATTCTAGAAAATGGAAATTGCTAGGGAAAATTTGGAAAACTTCCAAATGATTTGATGAGACAACAAAAGTTTTTATTTCTCCTCAAAATTTTACATTGGAAATACAAACCCTAAGTTAGGGCTGTTACATGCCGGCACAGCTAAGTCCTACGAGACTTTTTCCAATATTGTGTATTAACTACGAGCCGCTCGTATGGATCGAAATCCATACGCTTACATGGTAAAGCCGAAAAGACAACTACCCACTCAGGGTAAAGCTTTTCAGACAACTACCATGCTCCCAACACCATCCCTCCTGCGACATCCTGCGACCCGGAGCCAATACACGCCAAAGTACTAGGTCAAGAGAGGTCTCATATACTCTAGTGTGGTTAGCACGCCGAAATGCCTGGATAAAAATTCACTCACAAGATGTTCGGTCCTTAATTGACCCGGGCACCATTGCAGTCACACCCAAAAATCACACCATCTTACCATTGTGCCCGCGTCTAAATCGTTTTTGTTTGCAGTTTTAATTTTGTAATTAACACAACATAAGCCGAAACATAAGAACAATAATAAATTTATGTGATCAAGATCATCGACTAAATCGATGATCGCCCAAATCTACCGGAAGCTAAGCATGGCTAAGCAACTGAACTCGTAATCTACTAAGTGATAAGAGTTCATCCAACGAACTCTAATCACAGCAAGTAACCTAGGCTCAGGTAGTAGAGATCAATGTTTTACCTACATGATATGCAGCTATGGATTTAACTAATCAATTTAACACAAATTAAGCAATGCATACATACAGCTGAAACAAAATATTAGACTTTAAAATACTGTGATAAACATGATCAAACTGCTTGCCTGGCTACTGCTGCTCAGAAATATCAACCTGTTTCAGAGGTTCACTCTCGACAAAATCAGACCCGTCTCAATCTATCGATTGAGCAAAAGCAACAAATAAGAACAAATAACAGCGACAAAACATGCAACAACAACAAAACATACCAAAACTCACACATCAGCCTAAGCATGGTCTAACACATTTTTAGAAACAGAGAATAACTTATTTAAAGTGGTGATGAATTTTCTAATAATTTTCTAAGCTAAAATACACCTTAAAGCACTAGTTAATTACTTAACAAATTTTCATGAACAGAAACAGTACCTAAAACCTACCCTAACAATTAGTACACTAAAAATGAAAATTTACAAAGTTGGATTCACTGGATTTGGACAATTATTGAAAAAGATATGAATTTTCTAATTTGGAAAATACAAAATACACCATTTAAACAATTACCAGATTTTTGCTAACAGAGACATGGTTGAACTAATTTTAGTAAATAGTACATTTAGAAAGAAAATTAACAGCACTGGATTCATGCGATTTGAAGAAAAATTGAATTAGTTATGAATTTTCTATGTTCAATTGAATTATCAGCAAACCAGAAAAGCATTTCAGAAAAACTAAAGCATTAATTCCTTTTTCTACCGACAAATTACCATTAGCCTGACCACTAACAAAGGGATCACGCGAGCGCCGACAGACAGACACCACCACGAAGGTGACATCGAAGGCGTATTCTGAGAATACGTCTTCGGCTTACTCAGACGTACTCCTAACATACATGCACAGAGAATTACGCTTTCTAACAAAGGAAACGCATTAACGAAGTTACACAATCCTTAACTAACGACCTGGGCCCGCATGGCAGCGACTCAGAGTATAACATAACGGTTGGATCAAATGATTTCCTAAATGCGATTAGCTCTGGAGGGCCCACAAGACAGTGACTTACTTAAACGAGATTAGCGCTAAACTAAACTCCACCGGCGGTTCACGCGCAAGACGGGACGCAGCGCGCGCGCGCGCAGTGGATCTCGCGAACCAGAAGGTTTCAAGGCGAGTGGGTGATACCTTGAGGTTCGTAATGATCTCGCGAACACGATGACGGTGACGCGGAGCCCGAAGGTTGCCGGAGACGGGCTCGCGATGGCCGGAGGCGGAGAAGAAGAAGGGGCTCCCGAGGAGAAGGCGCTACGGGCTTCTAGAAGACTCCAGATGGTGCGCACAAGCTCCGCCTCGACTCCAGGAGCAATACACCCAAGATAACGACGATGAAGAAGGTCCGAGGCGACCGGAATCGTTGTGGCGGCGAATCACCGAGCTTGGAGAAGAACCGGTCGCACGCCCGCAACGATGCACCAAAGACGAAAATGAAACCACCGTTAGACTCAGTGCATCAGTGCGATCCTAAGGGATCAGACGTTGAGGTAAGAGACTCACTGGAACGCAAACGAGCTCGCGGGGCCGCAGCAACCGGAGTTGGAGACGAAGAAATCGCCCCGGCGACCCAGAGCATGCCAATGATCCGGGCTGGGCAAAATGGAGGCGGTGATGATCAAGGAAGTCGAAGGTGGAGTTGCGGAAGCACGAGCGGCAACGAGGCGGTGGCGCTGCGCTCGGGTTTTTCTCCGGCCGAAGCTAAAAGATGGACGGAGAAGTCGCGAGAATGAATGCGAGGGAGAATGGATGACCACAGGGGGTAGATGGACTCCTGGCGATCCTCCGGAGGGGACACGTCCACGACGTGGCGCCGACGGCGTCGTGGCACACATGCGCGAAGCGCCGTGAGCTCGGTGAGACGCGACCGCGGTAGGGCCCACTCGTCAGTGATAGCAGCGAAGCGGCGCGAGCCGGAGTCTGGTGCGGCCCAATTAGATGGTTTGACTCGATCAGGAACGTGTCGATCGATCGATCGAAAATGGACGGCTGAGATCTGTGTATGCATTCGGACAGGTCGACGAGATGAGCAGTGTGGATCGTTCGATTTGCATCGGACGGTTGGCAACGCTCGGGCGCGCGCGGTGCAGCTAGGCGGTGCGGCTGAACCAAGTGGCGCGGTCGGACTCGAGTTGTTGTGTCCGAGCCCGAGGAACAGTAGTTCCAGAGTTTGAATTCAAAAGGCTGAGCAGGTTTGGGGAATTTTTAGAGATAGCTCCCGAGCTCCAAAAATTCCGAAATTTTTATGGGAGCTAACTGGAACAGAGGAAAACCTTGTGTAATTTTTCCAGAAATTTTCATGCATTAGATTTCTCCCAAGAAAATTCACAAGCTACTGCCCCAAGGTTTGACCAGATTTCTAAACTGGTTTGACTTGGCCATTTGAAATAGCAAACAAAATCTAAAAATTGTGAAATTTTTCAGGGAGGTAACTAGGATGGTCAAGATGATAGGAAAAATACTTGCAGAGGATGATCACAAGCTTGAGGCCAAGAATTTTGATGTCAACAACTTCCATTCACAAGAATATAATTCTAGAAAATGGAAATTGTTTAGGGAAAATTTAGAAAACTTCCAAATGACTTCATGAGACATCAAAAGTTTTTATTTCTCCTCATAATTTACATTTGAAACACAAACCCTAACTTAGGGTTGTTACAAATCTCCCCTTACAGGAATCTCGCCCGAGATTGACATCGGGAGAAGAAGGATGGGTAGTCGCACGAGACGATCTTCCCGCTCCCAAGTGGCTTCATCCTCGGAGTGATTCGACCACTGAACCTTCAGGAACTTGATCGCACGGTTCCTTGTTCTTCGTTCAGCTTCTTCGAGGATACGAACGGGCGCCACGATATGAGACAGATCCTCCCGCACATCGATATTTTCCAATGGTGTTTCCTCAATCGAACACGGAGGCACTTCTTCAATTGCGATACATGGAAAACATCATGCACTCCTTCGAGTGTAGCCGCAATTCCAACTTGTATGCAACAGCTCCCACTTTCTTGATGATGCGATATGGCGGAGCATATCGAGGAGCGCTTGCCCTTAACACCGGCGCGATGACCTTCTTGAGGTGAGACTTTGAGATACACAAAGTCATTGGGTGAAACTCAGCTCACGACGACGCCGATCCGCATAGCTCTTTTGCGACTGAGCTACGGCGCAAGTGCTCACGAATCAGCGCACTTGACTTTGGCCTCATTAATTGAATCAGGCCAAAGAACCGTCTTTCCCGGTTCGACCGGTTCAATGGGGTTACGCATCGTTTTCCATACAAAGCCTCAAGCGGTGCCATACCGAGACTAGCCTCGAAGCCGTTGTTGTAGGAGAACTTCGGCAAGCGGTAGGCACTTCTCCCAATTCTTCCCATAGGAAAGAACACAAGCACGAACATATCTTCAAGAACTTGGTTGACTCGCTCCGTCGACCATCTGTCTCGAGGATGATAGTTTGAGTGAAAGAAAGACGGGTCCCCATGGCCTCTCGTGAAAGTGTGCCCAAGCCGAGAAGTGAAAAGAAAGCCACGATCGACACAATCGTTCGTGGCACACCATGCAAGCTCACAATGCGGGAGATATAGAGATTCGCCAATCGACTAACACCGAGTGGTAAATCTTGGCGGGAAGTGCGCTACCTTCGTCAATCGATCGATAACAACCCAGATAGCATCCTTCCCTGAAGAAGCATAGGGCAGACCAGTGATGAAGTCCATGCCCACAGAATCCCATTTCCACTCTGGTATAGGTAAGGGCTGAAGAAGACCATTTGACGCCGATGCTCGGCCTTGACACGACAACATCGTCGCATCGGCAACGAACACGGCAATCTCGCGCTTCATGCGAGTCCACCAGAATCTCTGACGCAGATCTTGATACATTTTGGTGGCCCCGGGATGGATAGACAAGGGTGAATCATGGGCCTCATGGAGAATCAAATCCCGCAATTCCGGAACCTTTGGAACCACGAGACGCTGCCCAAACCACACAACACCATGCTCATCTTACGCAAAGCACTTGGCTGATCCATTCTTGATGTTACGCTTGATTTTACCCACCAACATCGATTCTTTGCACGACTTGATTTGGTCTACTAGGTTGGTTGCACAACCAAGGCGACAAAGGAACCATGCTCAACCAACCCAAGTTGAGGCTGAAGTGCAAGAAGTGCAGGTTCTTGCTCTTGGACCATCAAAGTATTGCGGTACACCTTTTTGGCTAAGTGCATCGGCAACCACATTAGCTTTGCGGGATGATCTTGAATACCCATGTCATAATCTTTGATCAATTCCAACCATCTCCTCTGCTGAGGTTCAGATCTATTTGGGTGAACAAATATTTCAAGCTCTTGTGATCAGAATACACTTCACACAATGTTACCTATCGATAATGCCGCCAAATCTTGAGTGCATGAACCACAAAGAACAAGCTCTAAATCATGCGCCGCCACGGCCGAGTCACCGAGCTCGGGGCTGCGTCGGTTGTGTTGTCGGACAGCAGCGGTAGCGTAAGATCGTTCGGACACGATGGCGTTCTTTAATGCCTAATCATTGTTAATCATGGGTTAGTAATCATTAGCTGTCTAAACCACCTCCTCGGCCGCTTGGTGGGCGCGTCCTCAAAACCCCCGCAATGCGCGTGCGTTTAAACCGACATGTGACTTAGATCGACGGTGGGCCTATTGTCGGTAGCCCTGTTCAAATCGTGAGCGGCCCAATCAACATCGGCGTTCGATCTTGGATCGTGGGGGATCGTGGGAGCATTTGGGCGTCGAGCTCCCTCAATCGCCCTTCATCGCGATCAACGGCCCGGGATGGGCGGCATCCATTCGGTCAGATTGCCATCTCGATCGGTTGTTGGATCTTGATCAACGGTGAGCCTCGTGGGTTACGTGCGTGTGTGTTGTGCGGCGTCGTGCTGGCGTGGGCGTCGATCGAGATCGACGGTCCATGTCGACCACATCTTTTCTTTTGGTTAGGGATATAATTTCCTCGGTAGCTTTATCTTTCCACTTGAAAATGTTGTTAAAACTTTAGAAATTCATATCTTTTCATTATAGATCCTTTTTGGGTGATTTCAGTAGTATTAATTTTCTTTTAGGATAGAGATTAATCTAGAGATGTTTCAGTACTGTTAGAACCGAAATGTTGAGGATCGATTTTAGCCTTTTCATTTATTAAATATTCAAAAATGTTGTAAAAGCTTAGAAAATCCATAACTTGTTCTCTGTAAGTCCAAATAGAGCGAACTAAATTTTGTTAATTTCCTTTAGGGATGAACTTTAGTGAAGGACGGTTTGCTAGTGGTCTTTACTCTTGATAAATGATGTCCTAGTTTTAGAACTTAGAAAAATCATAACTAATTCGTTATAACTTGAAATGACCTGAAATTTTATATGGATTATCACTACACCAGTAGTAGCTACCATAAAAATTTCAGCTAAATGATCTTGAAATAAAGAATGCGATGCTCGTAATCAAATAATACCGCAGCAGACGATAATTAACAAGAAGTGTACCCATCACGACATCTGGCGCCTCGAGCCTCCTCGCTGAAAGATGGTTGACTCGACCGGACCGCTCACACCTCGGCCTCGATGATCTTCTGGTCGTGGGTGACCACCCCGCTCGCGCCTCCATTAGGATGAGGGACCGCTCCAAAGACTCTGAGGGCAAGCGCTGGCGAGTGGCCCTTGTTATGGCGGTGGAAACAAGTAACCTCGGCCGCCGGATTGGCGAGGCCACCTCCGCTGATCGCAGCGCACGTGGCTGAAACACGCTCGGCGGTGGATGAGGAGTCGGTGCCGATGGCCTGCGTGCCGATGGAGCAAAAGAACGGGCCTCGGTGCTAGCCAATTACCGGGGACGAATGAGGTCGCTCAGTGCATCGATGGGCCTCCCATTTGTGCCATGGACTCACCCGAGCCTTTGGCTTGTGCTCAAGAACAATGGCCTTATCAACCAAAGCTCGAAAGCCTGGAAGTCCACAATAGACAGCACCGTCTCGCAGCCTCCTGGACAAGCCATCCATAAACTTCTCCCGCTTAGCCTCATCTCGAGGCCACCTCACCCGAGCATAACGAGCCGTGTGATTAAACTCGATAGATACTCCGTCACGCATTTGCGCCTTTGCTTGAGCGCGAGGAATTCTTTCTTCTTCTTCATCGTGCCATCGGGATGTGGCCCGACGAAAAGCCGATCTAAACCTCCCACGAGACTACACATATGCGCGCCGATGGCGAGGTAGTTCTCCCACCATGAGAGTGTGCGCGCTCAAGCCGGTGGGACGCCAAGAGTGCCTTCTCCCGGCTCGGCATCAGCGATGTTGAGCTTCGCCAACCATGCGCAGCCAATCATCCGCATCGAGAGGGGTCCTCGAGCGCGTAAAGTCGGCGTCGCGCGACGGAGGAACTCGCAAGTCCTCGATGAAGTCCCGTGCCCGCCACTCTCCAGATCCGAGGCACGGCAGGAGTGGAGGTATTCCTAGCAATAACCTCCAAAATGCGCTGTCGATCCATGCGCCGCCGATCCGAGCGAGAACCTCACCCATAGCCGGAGGAGGGAAGCTCTCATCATGACCACCACTGATCGCCACGCGCTCTCTCCGGCCATCTTGTTTCACTAAGATAGGTTAGTGATAGATCGAGAGCAAGAAATCGACAAATCACCAAACGTTTTTAAAACAAAGACGAAATAAATGCAAAACTTCAAGTCACAAAGCCAACTCGACAAAATTTAGACACTTAGCAGACTTACAACACATTTTACCCTTACATTCCCATAAGCTTTAGTTAGATTAGCCTTCCATGGTCCTCCCAAATACTAATTCCACCGGTAGTAACTATCTTTTGAAACCAAGGAAAGAGAGAAACCAAGTTTTAAAAACTCAAATTAGAGTAAGATGAGAGTAGAAGGCTAAGATAGATAAGGAGTAAAACCTGAGAATCTGGCTAGGTTTTCATAAACCCTTTTTATACTTTGAAAATAAGCCTTTCCAAAATATCCTAAGGACGACTATGCTTGGGTATTACACATGGTCGAATGGCTCTGATACCAACTTTGTGAGGACCCATATTTATTTGGCTTGTAATGCTTAACCAACCACCTGGCCCTAGCATCACAAATCGAATAAACCGAGCCTCTAGATATGTATACTTCCTAGTAAAGCAGATACACACTCGCCACAAAATTATGCATCAAATCCATTCCAAACATAGAGTCCAAACATTACACTACAAACAGTAGGTAAACAAAAAGAGAGTTATTACAGACAATGGCCGACCTACCAAAAGATACATAAATAATGTAAGAACGATAATGAAGTAAAAGTGCCACAAGATGGCTATAAACAAAGCCAAACACAGGTGCCTTCACCCACAAGGCATCTCGACCGACCGCCAAGCCTAGTCAGCCGAACACAGTTACAAAGACAACTCAAAGAAGTGAGGCCCTTGGGGCTCACCCTTCTTCCTACAACAAAAACATTAAGCAAAGCCGATGAGTACAAAGATTGTCTTTGTACTCGCAAGATCGACGTAGAACTAGCGCACCTATTCATATGCTACATGCAGCTTATCTCGGTGGAGGCCATATGTTTTATTTGCATAAAGCCAACTTTATTTGCAATAATGTAATACGCTTTGAAGGCAAGTTTGCAATTCATTTTAAAGTTGAAATAACAAAAGAGTAAAGATAAATGATCTGGAAGTGACTATCCCAATAGTCACTATTAACATAGCACGAATCCCCGCATTCGCACTCACCCTTCAAGTTTTAATTTTAAAGGTTGTAGTCTAACTCTTGAAAAGCTTACCCAAGCGCTGTCCATCACCTAGACAAGGCTATTCGAATAGTTTTAACCTCGCAGGGTGTACCACTGCATCACACTTCGCATCGCTTTTGCCAAAGCACACTCCGAAGGTATGTCAAGACAACTAAGTTCTACGCAGACTTTTTCCAATATTGTGTATTAACTACGAGCCGCTCGATGGATCGAAATCCATACGCTACATGGTAAAGCCAAAAGACAATTGCCCACTGAAAGGTAAAGCTGATAACTAACATGCTCCCAACACCATCCTCCCGCGACCTCCTGCGACCTGAGCCAATACACGCCAAAGTACTAGGTCAGCGAGGTCCCATATACTCTAGTGTGGTTAGCACGCCTAAATGCTCGATAAAATTCACTCACAAGATGTTCGGTCTCACTGACCCGCACCATTCCACTACACCCAAAAATCACACCATCTTACCATTGTGCCTGCTGCCTAAATCGCTTTTGTTTTCAGTTTTAATTTTGTAATTAACACAACATAAGTTCAAACATAAGAACAATAATAAATTTATAGATCAAGATCATCGACTCAAATCGATGATCGCCAAATCACCGGAAGCTAAGCATGGCTAAGCAATCAACTCGTATCTACTAAGTGATAAGAGTTCATCCAACTAACTCTAATCACAGCAAGTAACCTAGGCTCGTAGTAGAGATCAATGTTTTACCTACTGTGATATGCAACACGGATTTAACTAATCAATTTAACACAAATTAAGCAATGCATACATACATTAATTGAAACAAAATATTAGACTTTAAAATACTGGGATAAACATGATCAAACTGCTTGCCTCGCTGCCGCTCAGAAATATCAACTCGCTGCAGGTTCACTCGACAAAACTGCAAATCGCCGAATCTATCGATTGAGCAAAAGCAACAAATAAGAACAAATAACACCGACAAAACATGCAACAACAAAACATACCAAACTCACATAGCAGCCAAGCATGGTCTAACACATTTTTAGAAACGAGAGAATAATATATTTAAAGTGGTGATGAATTTTCTAATAATTTTCTAAGCTAAAATACACCTTAAAGCACTAGTTAATTACTTAACAAATTTTCATGAACAGAAACAGTACCTAAAACTCACCCTAACAATTAGTACACTAAAAATGAAAATTTACAAAGTTGGATTCATCTAGATTTGGACAATTATTGAAAAAGATATGAATTTTCTAATTTGGAAAATACAAAATACACCATTTAAACAATTACCAGATTTTTGCTAACAGAGACATGGTTGAACTAATTTTAGTAAATAGTACATTTAGAAAGAAAATTAACAGCACTGGATTCATGCGATTTGAAGAAAAATTGAATTAGTTATGAATTTTCTAAGTTCAATTGAATTATCAAGAAACCGTAAAAGCATTTGTAAAAACTAAAGCATTAATTCCTTTTTCTACCAACACCACTAGCCTCAATAGCATCGACAAGCGGGATCGCGCGAAGGCCGACCGACACGCACTCACTAAGGTGACATCGGCGATTCGAGAATACGCCTTCGCTTACTCGACGCACTCCTAACATACATGCACGAGAATTACGCTCTAACAAAGGAAACGATTAACGGTTACACAATCCTTAATCGACGACCAGCCCGCATGGCAAGCGACTCGTAGTATAACATAACCGGTTGGATCAAATGATTTCCTAAATGCGATTAGCTCGAGGCCCACAAGACGTTGACTTACTTAAACGAGATTAGCGCTTAAACTAAACTCCACCGCGTTCACCGCCACAAGACGGGACGGCGGCCGCGCAGCAGTTGGATCTCGCGAACCGAAGGTTTCAAGGCGAGTGGGATCAACCTTGAGGTTCGTAATGATCTCGCGAACACGATGACGGTGACGCGAGCCCGGCGTTGCCGAGACGGGCTCGCGATGGCCGAGGCGGAGAAGATGAAGGGGCTCCCGAGGAGAAGGCGCCACGCTTCTAGAAGACTCGGATGGTGCGCACAAGCTCCGCCGACTCTGTGAGCAATACACCCAAGATAACGACGATGAAGAAGGTCCGAGGCGGACTGAATCGCTAGGCGCGAATCACCGAGCTTGAGAAGAACCTGGCCGCACGCCCGCAACGATGCACCAAAGACGAAATGAAACCACCGTTAGACTCGATTGCATCGCGCGATCCTAAGGGATCGACGTTGAGGTAAGAGACTCACCGAACGCAAACGAAAGCTCGCCGGGCCGCGCAGAACCGAGTTGAGATTTAAGAAATCGCTTCTGGCGACCTGCAGCATGCCAATGATCCGGCCGGGCAAATGGAGCGGTGATGATCTGGCGAAGTCGAAGGTGGAGTTGTGGAAGCACGAGCGCAACGAGGCGGGCGCTGCGCCGGGTTTTTCTCCGCCGGCTTAAAAGATGGACGGAGAAGTCGCGAGAATGAATGCGCGAGGGAGAATGGATGACCACTGGGGTAGATGGACTCTGGCGATCCTCCGAGGGGGACACGCGCCCACGACGCGGGCGGCCGACGCAGCCGCCGGCACACATGCGCCGAGCGCGTGAGCTCTCGGTGAGACGCGACGGACTGCCAGTAGGCCCACTCGCCGCTGATAGCAGTGAGCGCGCGAGCCGAGTCCGTGCGCCCAATTAGATGGTTTGACTCGATCAGAACGTGTCGATCGATCGATCAAAATGGACTACCGAGATCGTGTATGCATTCGGACAGTCGACGAGATGAGCGATGTGGATCGCTCGATTTGCATCGGACGGTTGGCAACGCCAAGGCTGCGGCAGCGGTGCAGCTAGGCGGTGCGGCTGAACCAGTGGCGTGGTCGGACTCGAGTTGTTGTGTCCGAGCCCGAGGAACAAGAGTTCCGCAGTTTGAATTCAAAAGGCTGAGCAGGTTTGGGGAATTTTTAGAGATAGCTCCGAGCTCCAAAATTCCGAAATTTTTATGGGAGCTAACTGGAACAGAGGAAAACCTGTGTAATTTGTCCAGAAATTTTCATGCATTATATTTCTCCCAAGAAAATTCACGTTGCCTCTGCCCTAAGGTTTGACCAGATTTCTAAACTGGTTTGACTTGGCCATTTGAAATAGCAAACAAAATCTAAAAATTATGAAATTTTTCAGGGAGGTAACTAGGATGGTCAAGATGATAGGAAAAATAATTGCAGAGGATGATCACAAGCTTGAGGCCAAGAATTTTGATGTCAACAACTTCCATTCACAAGAATATAATTCTAGAAAATGGAAATTGTTTAGGGAAAATTTAGAAAACTTCCAAATGACTTCATGAGACATCAAAAGTTTTTATTTCTCCTCATAATTTACATTTGAAACACAAACCCTAACTTAGGGTTGTTACAACTATTCATTTCGAGTTCTTGCTACGAGTACTGTAGCAAGACACTATAGCTTTCGAGTACTACTCTTTCGAGCACTGTTCATTTTCGAGTACAAGCTACGAGTACTGTTCATTGACAAGCTGCATTTTCAAGGCATCATTTATCGTTGTCTTCTTGTGTTTGTGGTCATTTCTTTTGGGGTTTTGATTGGATTCAATACAAGTCTTCCGCTTTGCTTGATTGATTGATCTTCATAGCTTTCATAGCTATTGGAGTGATATTCGTATTGAATTTGATTTGGAGACAAAAAGAGTTTGTGCTCCTATTCACCCCCCGCTCTAGTCGCCATTTCGGTCCAACAAATGGCTTTCATGTCTCGCAGTTGAAGAAGTGTCTTCGTGTGCCAGAGGAGCAAGCCCTGTTGGAATCGATTGACTTGAAGGAGGATCTTACCTACAAGGAGCAGCTAGTCAAGATTTTGGATGTCGCAGAGCGCCACACAAGGAGCAAAACTGTTTGTTTCTGCAAGGTTCAGTGGAGCAACCACTCAGAAGGAGAAGCAACGTGGGAGCGTGAAGAAGAGCTGAAAGCCGAGTTTCCTAGCCTTTTCTCTAGCTAGCCTGAATCTCGGGGTCGAGAATCCTTTAAGGGGGGAGGTTTGTAACATCCCAATTTTTTGAGCTTAAAAATCTTTTAAATAGTTAGTAGGAAGAAAAGTCACCATTTGGTTTTATTTGAATTTGATTCAAAAGCATAATATTGGACTTTACAATCAAAAATATTTAATGTGAATAATCCCAACATGAACAATAGCCAAAACTATTTTATTTGGGTTCTATGTGCTCAGACATATTTTCTAGATTTTTCTAGAATTTGTCTGAGTTCATTTGCTAATTTCTATTGCTTATTTGAATTTCTGGTAATTTATAAGATAGAAAAGCTATTTAAAATCTCAGAAAACCCTTCAGGCCGAATTCCCTAAACCCGACCTTTTTCCCTCATGCCCAATCCCAATCCCAGCCTGGGCCAGTTCGACGCAGCGCTGCCTCGCCAGCGAGTGGACCCCACTGCCGATCTCCGCCTCTTCTCTCTCTCTCTCTCCGAGCGCCCCGCTCATCCTCCACCGTGCGATAAAAAATGGATGGCTGGATGCGCGTGATCTAATCGGGGGTCCGAACGTCGCATGGATTGTGGGTCGTTCGATCTTGGATGGACGGCCGATCTCGTGAGTCCGCTTTCAACAGCGCCGTTCGCGCGCCGCCCGCTGCCGTCGCCGCCGACATGTGGGCCCCGTCCACCACGTCATCGTCGTCTTCGACGCGGACTCCACCTTCCCTCCGAGTTCTCTCGCCACCGCGTCGTATTCCTCGCGGACACGCCTCCCGGGGCTATTTAAGGCCCCGAGGACCCTCGTGCTCCGCACCCCGAGTGGCGCCGCCGCCAGATCGCCGCCAGGAGCCCTAGCCGCCACCTTCGTCTTCAGCGCCGGCCAAAGGACCTCGTCACCTCTGCCGCTTTCCAACCCTCCCTGTCGCCATTAGACGCCATCTTCGGGATCGCCGCGTCGCTCGCATCTCGGAACCGCCGTCGCCTTCGCTGGGGAGCCCCTCCAACGCCGTCGCCGTCGAGCCCGAGCCTCACCCTCCACCTTAACCTCGCCACCGGTCATCCTCGTCCACCACGAGCACCCGTGAGCACACCGTTGAGATCCCTTCATCCCCCTCTACCTCACGGAACCATCCACCGCCGACGAGGAGGCGCCGTTCACCGGGACCATCGGCTCCCGAGCCTCCGCCGTCGTTTAACCGCCGCGTCAGCGCCACCTCGGTGCCATGTCAGCACCCTCGCCGACGTGTCGTGTGCATGGCGTCCAGTCAGCGTCCATGTGCACGCGTGCGTGGGCAGTCCACCGATCTACAGATCCCGAGGCTCGGTAGACTTGGTCTACCGGGAGCCGTGTCTCTAACATGTGGGTCCCACATGTCAGTGTTTTCTTTTTATTTATCTCTTTTCTGAAATCCTGAGGGCTGACGTCAGCATTGTGCAATAATCCGATGTTTCTTTTAAGAAATAATTCGGAAATTCTGGAAAATCCAATTTAGGGTTTTTCTTTTAGATTTAAACTTCCAAAGCCCATAACTTTTGCATCCGAACTCCGATTGAGCTCATTAAAATTCCTAAATTCATCTAAATTCGAGCTCTGTTTATCTGAGATTTTTATTTAATTTTTGGAGTTTTTTTACCTCTGTTATTTATTTGTTTTGTCTATTTGTCTCGTTTGCGAGTAGACGTCGATTCGTCGGGAAATTTTGGAGAAGAAGGAGCATCTCAAGATCAAGACCAGTACTTAGACCTTTTCCAAGGCAAGTCATACCTTTGATCATCTTGAACCCAGTTTTCAAATTACTTTGTTTCAAAGTACTGCATTCTATTTTAATTATGTATTTAAATGCTTTTGGGCATAGTTATCATCCAAATTGTTATCATCACCTTGACTTTGTATGCCATAATTCCTTGTCACCCTAGATTGGTTACTAGTTGGTAATATTATAGCACCAACGTGGGTTGGTTAGATACGAGTACAATTGCTTAGCCATGCTACGAGTCTCACATCTCATTGGAGTTGCAAATATTGAATTCGACTAAGTGACTATGGAACTTTGTGTAAAACTGTGTGTGCTATGTGTTATTACTTTGTGATAGCATGTGTTGCACCAAAACCAACCGGGTGGAAAAGGATTTAGACTGAGCCAAGTGGTGGATACTTCGTGATATGGTGGACTTTGTGAATGGGAATGATAATCTTTGTGGCATAGTGTCGGGACTCAGAATTACGATTCTGGAACCCTCTGTGTATACTACACTAGTCCAGGATCACGCTAGTGCACACAGGGTTAACATAGGTAAATACCGATCCACACAAGAGATAAATAAAGTAAACGATTAGTTTGAAAAACAAATAAGGGTTTTGACCTTATGGTCGAGTTTACACTTGTTAAGCCACGCAGGGCTAACAAAGAATAAAGCAGCAGCGGAACGGAAATAACTCCAGCGTAGATCCCACCAATTCACCACAGGCAACCGACTGGGATCCAAACCTTAACGATCAACAACCTTCGGCGAACTCCTCCTCGAAAGCAGGCGTAGACTCCTCCTCTTTTGTAGGTTTGGGCGCATGTTTTACAATAAGCGTGAGTACACAACCGTACTCGCAAATCATACCACAGAATGCAATGTATAGATGCAGGCTTATTCCAAAGAAAAGGCTTCTGTGGTTCTTTTGCACAAAAGCAACATTTGCAATTGAATACGAATAATAGATTGAAAGCATAAGTCAAAACAAATAAACAATATTAATTTAACAGTTGTTTCCACAAAGACACATAGCCTAATCAAATTCTTTCACACACCATATGACTTAAATCACACAGCTCCCATCCCAACATTTTATGAAAACTACCCTCGTGAAATCCCGAGCATGTCCATGATCATGACGCGTTATTCGAATAGATTGATTTAACACTCTGCAGAGGTTGTACACTTTACCCACAAGATAAAACTAGTGTAGCAAGCACCAATCGTAACAAAACAGTTCGGAAACTTCATCTCAAACATTGACGTTCCCAGTGTGCTTACAAACCGCTATACCGCCACATAGAATTGGTATAACACACATCGCCGACGGGGAAGACGAATCGTCCCGCGATGCAACCACCAAGTAGTCACACCTCCACCCTGTCACACAGCCTAACCTATCCACCTGAACATCAATGTCGAGAATCCATAACTTACTAAGTTATGCCCGTCCCATACCAGGCATGTGGTCGTACAGTAAGGCTCAGTTCAATGGCGCACAAAGTTGAGTCCTTAATTGACCAAGGCAAGACTTTCATTCTCTAACTATGTGTAACATCCCAATTTTTTGAGCTTAAAAATCTTAGCATGGCTTACATGAAGTTCCATAGTCACTTAGTCATAGTTCATATTTGCAACTTTCATGAGATGTGAGACTCGTAGCATGGCTATGAAATTGTACTCGCATCTAACCAACCCACGTTGGTGCTATAATATTACCAACTAATAACCAATCTAGGGTGACAAGGAATTATGACATACAAGGCCAAGGTGTGATAACAATTTGGATAATAACTATGCCCAAAGCATTTAAATAAATAATTAAAGTAGAATGCAATAATTTAACACAAAGTAATTTTAAAACTGGGTTCAAGATGATCAAAGGTATGACTTGCCTTGGAAAAGGTCTATGTACTGGTCTTGATCTTGAGGTGCTCCTTCTTCCACAAAATTCCCCAACGAATCGACGTCTACTCGCAAATGAGACACAAACAAACTAAACAAATAAATAACAGAGGCAAAACAAGCTCCAAAAATTAAATAAAAATCTCACATAAATAGAGCTTGAATTTAGACAAATTTAGAAATTTGAATGGGCTCAATCGAAGTTAGGATGCAAAAGTTATGAGCTCTGGAAGTTTAAATTTAAAAAGAAACCATAATTTGGATTTTCCAGAATTTCCCGAATTATTTCAAGAAAATCGGATTATTGCGCAACGCGACGTCATCCGAGGACGTCGGACGGGATGAAAATTGGTCGACGGTGGGACCCACATGTCGCTGGCTCGCTACCACGGTAGACTAGGTCTCATCGAGCCTCGTTTTCGGAGACCGTGGATCGCCACGTGGACTCGAAGCCGACCAATCACAGCGCGACACATCAGCGGCGGCTGCTGATCTGGTGCTGACTCGGGCGTACACGTGTGAGCTGACGGGGCTGCTGACACGGTGCTACGTGGGACGACACGCAGGCGCGACCGCTGAGGTGGCGAGCCACGTGGCTGGTCGGGGACTAGCGGTGCTCTGGACCGCCCGACAACGGCGAACGGCGGCGCCTCGCCGAGGTGAGTGGTACCGACATAGCCCGGTTATTTTCGCACATGTGGGTGCACTCACGGGTGGTGAGACGCCGCGACACCGGCGGCGAGGTTTAGGCGCGAGTGCTTCGGTTGTTGTCTGACGGGCTCCCGCTGGTCGGGCGCGGTGAAGACTCTGTGAGGTAGCCGAGGTGACGGCGACGACGCGGTGCACTCCACGAGGCGGTGTCACCGTGGTGGCGCAATTTGAAGAAGAACACCGGCGCGACAAAACCCTAAAGCTCAAGTTGTGGCGCGCTAGGGTTTTAAGTCGCAAAAGGTTGGGGTTACGATGCGACGTCAAAGCGGTCCTGTGGTGCCTTTATAGGGCCGGGAGGCTAGGGAGGCGTCGCGCGCGAAAACCTAAAAGAGTCCAAAACGAGCACGAGAGAGAAACGGAGATAGAAACGAATCCAGTGTTTGATTTTGATCCGAGAAGATGCGGGGGGGTTAGGGATAAGATTCTACGCGTTTTCTAGAAGGGTCAGATTGGAAAGGATGTGTTATCATACGGGCTTGAGCTTGGAAACATGATGGCGAAGCGCGGCCGGCGTGAGGGCAAGCCGGGCGCGAGGCGAAGACTGTGTGGGCCCACACGTCACGGGTGCGAGCGCGCATGGCGCGGAGCTGGGCTCGCATGAGACGAGGCCGGAAGGAACAGAGGGCCGAGGGAAAGGAATTCGCCCAAACCAAACTCGAGATTTTAAATAGGTTTTCTAATTTAGAAAATACTGTAAATTCAAATAAGCAATAGAAAATAGCAAATGAACTCAGAAAAATTCTAGAAAAATCTAGAAAATATATCTGAGCACATAGAACCCAAATAAAATAGTTTTGGCTATTGTTCATGTTGGGGTTATTCACATTAAATATTTTTGATTGTAAAGTTCAATATTAAGCTTTTGAATTTAAACTCAAATAAAATCCAAATGGTGAATTTTCTCCTACTAACTATTTAAAAGATTTTTAAGCTCAGAAAATTGGGATTTTTGACGACTGTGGAAGCTCCAACTGATAAGCAACTTCTCCACGACGTTCCAAAATCTTGAACGGACCAACATACCTAGGGGCACGCTTCCCTTTGGCATGAAACCTTTTGACACCTCTAAGCGGGGTCACTCGAAGATAAACGAAATCCTTGGGTTCAAAACTGAGATCTCGACGACGATTATCCGCATAGCTCTTCTGCCTGGACTGAGCTACCTTCAACCTTTCTCTTATCATGGCCACTTGCTCTTCTGCTTCTTGAATAATGTCTGGACCGAAAACTGATCGTTCAGCTGTTTCTGACCAATTCAACGGGGTTCGGCAGGCACGGCCATACAAGGCTTCAAATGGTGACATTTGCAGACTAGCTTGGTAACTGTTGTTGTACAAAAATTCTGCATACGGTAAACTTTTATCCCATCGGGTAGCATTAGCTAGAGCACAAGCTCTCAGCATATCCTCGAATATATGATTAACTCTTTCAGTCTGTCCATCTGTCTGTGGATGATACGCGGTACTGAAATTCAAATGGGTGCCCAACGCTTCATGCAAACTTTGCCAAAAACGAGAGGTGAACTGAGATCCTCGATCTGACACTATCTTCTTGGGCACACCGTGCAAACTGACAATTCTGGCCATGTACAACTCCGCAAGGCGATCTCCTTAGTACGTGGTTTTGACCGGCAGGAAATGGGTGACCTTGGTCAAACGATCGACTATTACCCAGATCGAATCGTAACCCGATTGAGTCTTGGGTAAACCGGTAATGAAATCCATACCGATCTCTTCCCACTTCCATTCTGGAATCTTCAACATTGCAAGCAAACCCGCCGGTCTCTCGTGTTCTCGCTTTACTTTTCGGATGTGTGTTGCACAAGGCAACGAACTCTGCGACTTCTCGTTTCAAATTTGGCCACCAAAATTTAGTCTTAGTATCCTGTACATCTTGGTACTTCCAGGGTGAATCGAATACTTTGAGTCATGGGCTTTTTTAAGATTAACTGTCTTAGACCATCGATATCTGGTACACAGATACGACCATTAATCCAGAGTATGTCTTGATCATCCTTGGTGAAATCTTTGAATTTCCCTTCTGCCATTTTGATCTTGATTTCAGACAACACAGAATCCTTTGGTTGTGCTTCACGAATCTGCTCCTCCAGGGTAGATTGTACCTCCAAATTGGCTATAAATCCTTCGGACACAACTTCTAGTTTTAGCTTCTGAAATTCTTCATAAAGTTCTGGGCAACTTTCCTTTACTTCCAAAGCATTGCAATAACTCTTACGACTTAGAGCGCTCATGCGACTACGTTGGCTTTTCCGGATGGTAATGGATTCCAAGATTATAATCCTTGATCAATTCCAACCATCTTCTCGCCTCATATTCAAATCGGGCCGGGTGAAGATGTACTTTAGGCTCTTATGATCTGTGTAGACTTCACAACGACACCGGCGAGGTAGTGACGCTAAATTTTTAAAGCATGCACTACGGCAACTAATTCCGGATGATGAGTAGGGTAATTCTCTCGTGAGGTCTCAAGCGCCTTGACGATAGGCGATCGCTCTTCCTTCTTGCATCGTGACGCATCCTAATCCTTTACGTGAAGCATCACAAGAGATATCGAAATCCTTTCAATATCCGGAAGAATCAACACTGGGGCTGAAGTCAAACGCTTCTTCAATTCTTGAAAACTTTCCTCACAGGCTGGAGTCCAAGTGAACTTTTTCTCCTTCTTCAACAATTGCGTGAGGGCTTAGCAATCGATGAGAATCCTTCGATGAAACGGCGGTAATAACTCGCCATTCCCAAGAAACCGTGAATCGAGTCACGGCCTTGGGCTGCTCCCAATGTAGCATCGCTTAACTTTACCGGTCAACTACTACTCCTGTTTGTCATCACATGACCCAGGAAATCCACTTCCTTTTTCCAAAAATCACACTTACTGAACTTGGCATACAACTGATGCTCTCGGAGTTTTTCCAAAATTATCCTTAAATGATCGGCGTGGTCTTCCTCCGACTTGGTGTACACTAGAATATCATCAATGAACACGACTACAAACTTGTAACATCCCCATTTTCAACTTGTGTTTCAAATGTAAGAAAATGAGGATAATTTAAAACTTTTCTTACATCCTTGTGCTTTTGAGCTTTTCTGAAATTCTTGTAAAAGGATTTTGGAAAATTCAAAGTCAAAACCCTCAATTATCAATTCAAAAACATCCTTGGTGAAATCTTGTGTCAAACCCTTGGAAATAATTTTCATTGGTTCTAAGGTTGCTTGGTAATGCCTCTGAATTATTTCATAATTTTTGGAAAATATCTGAAATATTTTAGAGGCAAGTCAAACCTTGGTCAAGCCTTTGAATTAGCCTTCGAAATTCTTGAGAAACTCCCGAGTGCACACAAATTCTGGAAATTTTATGGGAGGTTAACCCAAGGTCAGAAGCTCCAGTTAAAATTTCATAAATTTTGGAGTTGGTTTGATACCTCAATTAAATCCCCAAAGTTTCAGGTTCAAAATCAAAACCTAAATCGATTCAAGACTATTCTCTGCTCGAAGTCTTTTGATTTGCCGAGCCAACCAAGTTGCACCGGTTGCTTTCAAAGTGGGGCGTAATCGGGCCGCCGGACCTAATCCGACGGCCAAGATTAATCGGGTTGACTCAGCCCATTAGGCCTCGCTGACCCGAGCCGCCTCGTCCCTCTCGCTCTTGTGGCCGCGCCGCTCGGTCATCTTCCCCAACCTCCCGCCGCCTGTCTTGCGCGTGCGCCAGGCGCACATGGCGTGTGCAGCGTGGGAGGGTAGAGTCAAGTCCACTCTTCGCCTTGCAACGTCTATTTGCATTTAAGGCGTGCGTGGTGCCTCAAAGTCGCCCATTACCGCCGCCATCCTCTCGCACGCCACGGCGCGCCATGAACCAGCGCACCCGCAAGAAGGGTTCTGCTCAATTATTTCTCCTCCGGCTATAAGAAGCCCTCAAGTTTCTCCTTTGCCCTCCTTTCACCTTTCCGCAACCCCAGGCGGCACATTCTTTCTTGCTCGAGCTCAAGTCACCGAAACACCGAACCCGCCATTGTTGGCGCAATCGAGCGTGGGCATCCTAGTTCCAGTGGCTCCCTTGCTCCATTTCTTGCTTCAACTTGTTACTTTAATCCTCTGGAACCTTAACCATCATTCAATTTTGGTTGTCTCCTCAGAGTTTCGGGTGATATTGAGTTCCCCATTCGACCGAACTTCACCCCTTCTTCCCCATCTCCGTGAAGGAGCTTCATTTCTAATTCTTTGCTCATGAAGCATATATGAGCTATTGTGGAGTGTTGTGATGACCGGCCTCACCCTTTTGCTCAGTCGTCATCTCCACTTCTTCTTCTTCGTGCCGACGCGCTCTTCGTCGCCGAGCCACCTCGCCACCTCCGAGCTCCACCAAGATGTGTACCCTTCTAGTAGTCCCTAGAAGCCTTGGCGCCCGCTACCTAGACGGTGCGGAGTTTTGAGCATTTTCGCCTTCGGCGTTTTGGTCACCGGTGCTCACCGCCGACTCGCCGCCGTTCTGGGGCACTATCGCCAGGGTGAGTGATACCAATGTGTGCGCATTGGTATTGCGGTCCCATTTTGTCCCTTGGCTCGCGCCGCCACGACCGGAGTCACCGGCGGCGAGCTCGGGACTGCGTCGGTTGTGTTGTCGGACGAAAACGGCAGCGCCGTAAGGTCGTTCGGACACAGTAATGACGTTCTTTAATGCCTAATCATTGTTAATCATGGGTTAGTAATCATTAGCTGTCCTAAACCACCTCCTCAGCCGCTTACAGGTGGGCCCGCCGTCCTCAAAACCCCCCCTGTGCGCGTGCGTTTAAACCCGACATGTGACTTAGAGTCGCGACGGTGGGCCCCTATTGTCGGTAGCCTCGCTCAAATCGTGGAACGGCCCAATCAACCTCACCGCTCGATCTTGGATCCGTGGTCGGATCGTGGGAGCATTTGATCGTCCGGCGCTCCTCAATCCCAGCCCTTCATCGCTTGATCAACGGCCCAGGATGGGCGAGCATCCGCTCGGTCCGATTGCCATCTCGATCTGGACTGTTGGATCTTGATCCAACGGTGAGCCTCCGTGGGTTACGTGCGTGTGTCTTTGTGCTGCGTTGCGTGGCGTGGCCGTCCGATCCAGATCGACGGTCCATAATCGACCACATCTTTTCTTTTCTGGTTAGGGATATAATTTCCTGTAGTTTTATCTTTCCACTTTGAAAATGTTGTTAAAACTTTAGAAATTCATATCTTTTCATTATAGATCCTTTTGGGTGATTTCAGTAGTATTAATTTTCTTTTAGGATAGAGATTAATCTAGAGATGTTTCAGTGCCTCATTAAGAACCGAAATGTTGGGGATCGATTTTAGCCTTTTCAAACCTTTATTAAATATTCCAAAATGTTGTAAAAGCTTAGAAAATCCATAACTTGTTCTCTGTAAGTCCAAATAGAGCGAACTAAATTTTGTTAATTTCCTTTAGGGATGAACTTTAGTGAAGGACCAGTTTGCTAGTGGTCTTTGCTCTTGATATAAATGATGTCCTAGTTTTAGAACTTAGAAAAATCATAACTAATTCGTTATAACTTGAAATGACCTGAAATTTTATATGGATTATCACTACACCAGTAGGTAGCTACCATAAAAATTTCAGCTTCAAAATCTTTCTAGAAAATATTTTGCTACAGTACCTAATTATGGTAGAAAATAGGTTTTTAGGGAATATCTTTGCACCACAAATCCAAATTAAGTTTTTCCAGTTTCTATGACTAGGTATATTAGTATTTTACCTTGTGTATAAATTTTGTCGCATTTGGATAATTTTTGGCTTGTTGTTTCGCTTAAGTGTTGCTCGTCTTATTGGTTGTTTTCGCTCTTTCGCTTAGGTTTCGACATTTGCGGTAACCCCGAGAACGACCCTCCGCAACAATTTGAGCAACAGAAGGTGCAAGCATTTGATCATTTCCATTGATCCCATTACTTTTAAAGTCTAATATTTTGTTTAACTTCTATGTATGCATTGCTATTTTGTTGTTAAATTGATTAGTTAATCCTCTAGTTGCATAATCTGAGGTAAATAATTATCCTCTACTACCCGAGCCTAGGTTATTTGTCGTGATTAGAGTTCGTTGGATGAGCTCTTGTCACTTAGTAGATTTTCGAATAAATATTGCTTAGCCATGCCTAGTATCGGTAGTATTGGGCGATCATCGACTTAGTCGATGGTCTCGATCACACAAATATTTATACTTCTCCATTATGTCCAACCCTTGTGTTTTATTGATTTACAAATCAAAACTGAAAACAAGACTATATCTTGACTTGGGCACAATGGTATGTTGATGTGATCTGTTGGGTGTGTTGAATGGTGCCTAAGTCCCCAAGGACCGAGTTACTTGTGTCACTAAGCCAGCGCTATTGCGTGCTAACCCACGAGGGGATATGGAACCTCTCTTGACTAAGTACTTTGGGGTGTTAATTATGAGCTGGTCGGTGGGTGTGTTCTGTGTGTGTGTGTGTGGTGTTGGAGGAGCATTAGCGCACCGGTTAGGCTGCCTAATGTGTCCTTCTCCCGTGGGTTGCGTGCTCTTAATTAGCATCGCCCATTGGAAAGCGTCTTGTTAGACTTAGCCATGCCTCGCATACCAAAGGAAGTGTGCTAACCGTGGTGGTGGAAAGGCGGTCTATCATGTGGGTACATTGGTACACCCTGCAGGTTAAAACTATTCGAATAGCCTCGCCCTAGGTTATGGACATGCTTGGTAAGGTCGTGCAAGAACTAGACTACAACCTTTTAAAAACTTAAACTTGACATGGGTGGTATGAAGGGTACTTCATGCTATTGTTGTGGTGACTATGGGTTAGTCACTTCTAGGTTGGTGTTGTCATCTATCTATTGTTATAATTGTCTCTCTTTATTTGAACAATAAAAGTTAATTGCAAACTTGCTTTGAATCTATTACCTTATTGCAAATGAAAACTTGCTTTATGTGAAAATAAGTCAGAGCCTCATCCACTTAAATAAAGCTTGCATGTAGTTAATTATAGTTCGTTATCTCACACGTCGGTCTTGCGAGTACAAAAACAAGTTTTGTACTCATCCGCTGCTTAATATTAATTGTTGCAGAGGAAGAAGGTGAGCCCCAAGGGCCTCACTTTTGTGAGCTGTGTTGCTTGCGCTGTTTGGGACGATTAGCTTGGCGGTCCGGTTGGTTGCCTTGTGGGTAAAGGCACACCGATTGGCTTTTGTTTATCGCCATCTTATGGCCATTTTGCTCCTGTGTATTTACTTATTTGTATGATCATTGGCGGTCAGCCTCTCTTTGTAATAACTCTCTTTATATTATCCATGTCTTTAAGTTGTTGCTTTTGCTTGGCTCTATGTGAATGAATGGAATTGATGCATGATTTTGTAACAGGGTGTGTATACCGCACTGCAGGAAGTATACAGATCTCGAGGCTTGGTTTATTTGATTTGTCTTTGTTAGGACCAAGTGGATGGTTAAACAGTACAAGCCGAATAAACCGGGGTCCTCACAAAGTTGGTATGAGAGCCATTCCGACCGTAGTAACCCAAGCTTGATCGTCTTTAGGATATTTTGGAAAACTTAATTTCAAAGTATCAAATGATTTATGAAAGCTTAAGTAAGTTCTCATATTTTATTCCTTACCTATCTTAACTTTCTTCTCTCATCTTGCTCTGAATTGAGTTTTAAAGAGTGTTTTCCCTTTCCTTCTCTCAAAAGATAGTCATTATCGTTTAAATTGGGTTTTGGGAACCAATGAGTTTGGCAAATTGAAGTGTTAGCTGCCCTCTACAAGGTTTTGAAGCTTCCGAAGTTGAAGATTTCAATTAGGAGGCTTGGATGCGAAATCTGGACAGCGACCATTCAATTTCCGGACAGCAAGCTCAAAGGTTCTACATAGGATAAAAAAATGAGAGGTTAATCAACTAAAACTTGTGGGGATAAAAGGGTAAGGTGTGATACTAGTTAGCTAAGTATCTAACACTATTTTTGCCGCCTTAACCTTGCTCTTGAGTAGTGTTAGACTTGAGGTAGTGTGCTGAAATTTTATCTTCTCAAACCATTGCTCGTTCATTCAATACGGGTTAATGGCAATGAGAAGTTGAGCTTGGTTTAATGTTCCTTTGCTGATTTGGAGCCTTTTTGGAAGCATTTAAAGTTGTTTATTTGCTGTTTTTGGCTTTCGGTTAGGGTGATATCTCATTCCCTTAATCGTTAGCTTTTCGCTTTCATCAACTTCTAGTATTAGTGCTTTGGTTTCTAACCTAAATTTCTTGAACCAGATGGTCGAGGTACTCGAGCGCGGCGTGGTCGCACTGGTTTGGATGAGGAGCTTCCGCCTCCTCCGACCATGGCTGAGGTCCTTCTTCAGATCGAGCGCAACCGTTCAGAGGACAGGAGGGTCCTGCTGGATGTTATTGCTCGCAACACCTCCGCCCTGACCGGTGCCTCGTGATCCGGCGGGGCGACATCGATCTCGTGGGGGCCTTGTTGAGTTTCTTCGCACTCGCCCCACGTTCTCAGTCCGAGGACCCATTGACGCGGATGACCGGTCGTCGGAGTTGAGCGTAAGCTCGACGTTGCTCAGTGCCTGGACCAGGACAAGGCCCTCTTTGCCTCCCATCAGCTTTAGAGGGCAGCACTCTCCTGGTGGGAGAACTTCTTGGCCATGCAGCCCGCCGGCCACACTGTCTCTTGGGATGAGTTCCGGACGGCGTTCCGTCGAGCTCACATCCCTGCCGGCTTGATGAAGCTGAAGAAGAAGGAGTTTCTCGCGCTCAAGCAAGGGCGTAAGTCAGTGATGGAGTACCTGTACGAGTTCAACCACTTGGCTCGTTATGCTCCATCTGAGGTGGCCACTGATGAGGCCAAGCAGGAGAAGTTCATGGAGGGCTTGTCTGAGGAGCTGCAAGACAAGCTCTCCATTGTGGACTTTGCTGACTTTCAGGCCTTGGTGGACAAGGCCATTGTTGCTGAACACAAGGCGGCGCTCGGCGAGTCCCGCAAGCGCAAGTGGGAGGCCCAGTGTCCGCACAAGCCGGCCTCTCGCCCCCGTGTCGGACCTACCCGAGGCCCGCTACGGTGGCCGCTACCACCGAGGCCGCCAAGACTCCGCCCTCTCCGCAGCCGTGCCCGAGTCACGCGCGCCACGAACCATGAGGGTGGCCCCGCAATCCGGCCGCGGGGTCACTTGCTTTTCATGCAACCGAGAAGGGCATTATGCCAATAGTTGCCCTAACAGATCGAGCGGCCCTCGTCCTAATGGAGGACGCGGCACGGAGGTGGTCCTCCCGTGATCGAAGGTTGTCCCGCTACCCAAGGCGTGGGTAGTGGCGCGTCAACCTCATCTCCGCGAGGAGGCACAGAGGCACCGACGCCGTGTTGGGTACCCTTTCGGTTAACTCTTTCCTCGCTACGCTTTGTTTGATTCAGCGCATCTCATTCGCTTGTTTCGAGTCTTTTCTTTGCTATGGGAGGTCTTCTTTTACTCCATTGTTGGTCCCGCTGCTCATTCGCTCTCCGGTTCGGAGTTGAGAGCCGAGTCCGAGTGTAGGGATGTCCTCTGTTGAGATAGAAGGGTAGGATTCTTGGCAAACCTTATCCTCCTTCGATCGGCAATCTTAGATGTAATCCTAGGCATGGATTGGTTGCCTCAAAGACATGGGACAAATTGATTGCGCTAGGAGGCTCATATACCTCACGATCCTTCCGGTGAGCGAGTTCGCGCGCAGAAGGCTGCAGGATCCGCATCTCTTCGCTTGAAGCGAAGCCAGCTCTAGATATTAGTGAAGTCCCGGTGGTATGTGACTTTGTTGATGCCTTCCCGATGACCTTCCGTGGATGCCACCATTCGAGACCTCGAGTTTGTCATTGAGTTGGTTCCTGCATCGCCCGATTTCAAAGAGGCCTTACCGGATGGACCCAATTGAGTTGGTGGAATTGAAGAAGCGGTGGGTGAGCTTCAAGAGAAGGGTTTCATCCGCCTAGCTCATCTCCTTGGGGATGCTCGGCAATCTTTGTCCGAAAAAGGACAAGACGCTGCAAGATGTGCGTTGATTACCGTCCACTTAATGAAGTAGCGGTAAGAACAAGTACCCTTTGCCCGTATCGATGACCTCTTCGATCAATTAAGCGGAGCTCGAGTCTTCTCCAAGATTGATTTGAGAGTGGGATATCATCGTTGGATTCGACCTGAGGATATTCCAAAGACGGCTTTTTCTACTCGTTATGGCTTGTACGAGTATACCGTCATGTCTTTCGGCTTAACCAATGCTCCGGCCTTGTTCATGAACCTCATGAATTCGGTGTTCATGGAGTATTTGGACAGGTTCGTTGTGGTCTTCATCGATGATATCCTTATCTACTCCAAGAGCGATGAGGAACACACCGAGCATTTGAGGCTTGTGTTGGGCAAGCTTCGCGAGCACCAGCTGTATGCGAAGTTCAGCAAGTGCGCGTTCTGGTTGAAGGAAGTAGCCTTCTTAGGCCATATTCTTTCGGCAGGAGGCGTAGCTGTGGATCCTAGCAAGATCAGCGACGTGCTTTCCTGGAGTCAGCCCACTTCGGTCACCGAAGTTCGGAGTTTTCATGGTTTAGCGGGATACTATCGTCGCTTTATCGAGAACTTCTCCAAGATAGCGGCCGATGACGGAGTTGCTCAAGAAGGACAAGAAGTTCTCGTGGTCGCGATTGCAGGAAAGTTTCCAGCGCTTAAGACGCGATTGACCACCGCTCCCGTTCTTGTTCTTCCCGATGTCCATCGAAGCTTTGATATCTTTTGTGACGCTTCTCGTCGAGGCCTCGGTTGTGTCCTTATGCAAGAAGGCAAGGTAGTGGCCTATGCATCAAGGCAATTGAGACCTCATGAACTCAACTATCCTACCCATGACTTGGAGTTGGCCGCTGTGATCCATGCACTTAAGATTTGGCGACATTACCTAATCGGTAATCGTTGCGAAGTGTATTCGGATCACAAAAGCTTAAAATATTTATTCACCCAACCAGATCTGAACCTCAGGCAAAGGAGATGGTTGGAGCTGATCAAGGACTATGACATGGGTATTAACTACCATCCGGGCAAGGCCAATGTCGTTGCGGATGCGCTTAGTCGCAAAGCGCATTGCAATGCATTGTTACTCCAAGAGCCTCAGCCCCCCCTTCTGGAGGAGTTCCAGCATCTCAACTTGGGTTTGGTTGAGCATGGTTCCCTCGCTGCCTTGGTTGTACAACCAACCTTGGTGGATCGGATCAAGTCTGCTCAGCAGTCAGATGTTGGAGTAAACCGCATCAAGGAAAATGTCAAGAATGGAACAGCCAAGTGCTTCTCCATAGATGAGCTTGGTGTCGTAAGGTTCGGACAACGCCTTGTAGTTCCAAAGGACATGGAGTTGCGGGATTTGATCCTCCGCGAAGCCCATGATTCTCCGTTATCCATTCATCCCGGGGCCACGAAGATGTATCATGATCTCCGACAGAGATTTTGGTGGACCCGAATGAAGAGGGAGATCGCAAGGTTCGTTCTCGAGCGCGGCGTGGTGCCGTCGTGTCAAGGCCGAGCATCAGCGTCCAGCTGGGCTGCTTCAGCCCTTACCAATTCCGGAGTGGAAGTGGGATTCGGTCGGGATGGACTTTATCACTGGTCTACCCCGGTCTCCCAAGAAGAATGATGCCATCTGGGTCGTCATCGATCGATTGACTAAGGTGGCTCATTTTCTTCCTGTCAAGACTGACCTTCTAGTGGGTCTTCTGGCGGAGCTCTACCTAGCCCGCATCGTGAGTTTGCATGGTGTGCCAAAGACAATTGTGTCGGATCGTGGTTCATTGCTCACGCCTCGATTTTGGCATAGCCGCAAGAGGCTATGGAACTCACCTTTCTTTCACTCGACATTTCACCCCCAAATAGATGGTCGGACCGAGAGGTCAACCAAGTTTTGGAGGACATCTTTGCGAGCTTGTGTCCTTTCCTATGGGAAGCATTGGGAGAAGTGCTTGCCATTCGCGAGAGTTTTCTTATAACAACGACTTCCAAGCCGCCTCGGCATGGCACCATTTGAGGTCTTATACGGAGAAAGTGTAGAACCCGTTGAACTGGTGCGAGATCGGTGAGAGACCTTTCTTTGTCCGGACTCGATTAATGAGGCCGAGGGTCAAGTCCACTCATTCGTGATCGCCACGCACGCCTCAATCCTGCAAAAGAGCTGCGCGGATCGCCGTCGCCGTGAGTTGAGCTTTGAGCCCAATGACTTCGCTTATCTCAAGGTTTCTCCTCCAAAGGTCACCGGCGTTTTGGTGTCAAGGGCAAGTTAGCTCCTCGATATGTCGGTCCATACCGTGTCATCGAAGAAGGGAGCTGTCGCCTACAAGTTGGAGTTACTGCTGCACTTGCGGGGTACATGATGTGTTCCATGTGTCCCAACTTAAGAAGTGCCTCCGTGTTCCAACAGAGGAAGCTCAGTTGGAAACTCTTGATGTTCGGGAGGATTTGACCTATCGCGAGCACCTGCTCGCATACTCGAGGAGGTCGAGCGAAGAACAAGGAACAAGACCATCAAGTTCCTTCAAGTTCGTGGTCAAACCATTCCGAGGATGAGGCTACTTGGGAGCGAAGATCGCCTCCGCAAGTGCACTACCCTCTTTCTTTTCCGAGTGAACCAAATCTCGGGACGAGATATTTGTAAGGGGGGGAGGTTTGTAACATCCCCATTTTCAACTTGTGTTTCAAATGTAAGAAAATGAGGATAATTTAAAACTTTTCTTACATCCTTGTGCTTTTGAGCTTTTCTGAAATTCTTGTAAAAGGATTTTGGAAAATTCAAAGTCAAAACCCTCAATTATCAATTCAAAAACATCCTTGGTGAAATCTTGTGTCAAACCCTTGGAAATAATTTTCATTGGTTCTAAGGTTGCTTGGTAATGCCTCTGAATTATTTCATAATTTTTGGAAAATATCTGAAATATTTTAGAGGCAAGTCAAACCTTGGTCAAGCCTTTGAATTAGCCTTCTGGAAATTCTTGAGAAAATATCATTGCACAAAAATTCCTGGAAATTTTATGGGAGGTTAACCCTAAGGTCAGGAAGCTCCAGTTAAAATTTCATAAATTTTGGAGTTGGTTTGATACCTCAATTAAATCCCCAAAGTTTCAGGTTCAAAATCAAAACCTAAATCTGATTCAAGACTATTCCTCTGCTCGAGTCTTTTGACTCGGCCGAGCCAACCGTTGCACCGCTTGCTTTCAAAGTGGGCGTGCAATCGGGCCGCTCGGACCTAATCCGATGGCTAAGATTAATCGGGTTGGACTCAGCCCATTAGGCCCTGATGACCTCACCGCCTCGCCCCACTCTGCCTTGTGGCCTCGCGCCGCCTCGGTCATCTTCCCCAACCTCCGCGCCTCGTTTTGCGCGTGCGCCCGTCATGGCGTGTGCAGCGTGGGAGGGTAGAGTCAAATACACTCTTCGTCCTTGCAACGTCTATTTGCATTTAAGGCGCTGTGGTGCCCTCAAAGTCGCCCATTACCGCCCCATCCTCTCGGCACGCCCACGGCCGCGCATGAACCGAGCGCACCCGCAAGAAGGGTTCTGCTCAATTATTTCTCCTCCGGCTATAAGAAGCCCTCAAGTTTCACCTTTGCCCTCCTTTCACCTTTCCGCAACCCCAGTCGGCACCTTCTTTCTTGCTCGAGCTCAAGTCACCGAAACACCGAACCCGCCATTGTTGGCCGCAATCGAGCTTCGTGGGCATCCTAGTTCCAGTGGCTCCCTTGCTCCATTTCTTGCTTCAACTTGTTACTTTAATCCTCTGGAACCATAACCCTCATTCAATTTTGGTTGTCTCCTCAGGAGTCGGGTGATATTGGAGTTCCCCCAATTCGGCCGAACTTCACCCCCCTTCTTCCCCATCTCCGGTAAGGAGCTTCATTTCCTAATTCTTTGCTCATGAAGCATATATGAGCTATTGTGGAGCTGTTGTGATGACCCGGTCTCACCCTTTTTGCTCAGGTCGTCATCTCCACTTCTTCTTCTTCGGTGCCGACGCCGCTCTTCGTCGCCGGAGCCACCTCGGCCACCTCGGCCACCTCCGAGCTCCACCAGTGCTCAGGTACCCTTCTAGTAGTCCCTAGAAGCCTTGGCGCCCGATTACCTAGACGGCTGCGGAGTTTTTGAGCATTTTCGCCTTTCGGCCGTTTTGGTCACCGGTGCTCACCGCCGACTCGCCGCCGTTCTGGGGCACTATCGCCAGGGTGAGTGATACCAATGTGTGCGCATTGGTATTGCGGTCCCATTTTGTCCCTTGGCTCGCGCCGCCACGACCGGAGTCACCGGTGGCGAGCTCTGGATGCGTCGGTTGTGTTGTCGGACGAAAACGGCAGCGCCGTAAGGTCGTTCGGACACAGTAATGACGTTCTTTAATGCCTAATCATTGTTAATCATGGGTTAGTAATCATTAGCTGTCCTAAACCACCTCCTCAGCCGCTTACAGGTGGGCCCGCCGTCCTCAAAACCCCCCCTGTGCGCGTGCGTTTAAACCCGACATGTGACTTAGAGTCGCTGACCAGTGGGCCCCTATTGTCAGTAGCCCCTGTTCAAATCGTAAACGGCCCAATCAACCTCAGCCGTTCGATCTTGGATCCGTGGCCGGGATCGTGGGAGCATTTGGACTGTCCGAAGGCTCCCTCAATCCCAGCCCTTCATCGCTTGATCAACGGCCCAGGATGGGCGAGCATCCGCTCGGTCCGATTGCCATCTCGATCTGGACTGTTGGATCTTGATCCAACGGTGAGCCTCCGTGGGTTCGTGGCGTGTGTCTTTGTGCGCTGCGCGCGCGCGTGGCCGTCGATCCAGATCGACGGTCCATAATCAGCCACGCTTTTCTTTTCGGTTAAGGGATATAATTTCCTGTAAGCTTTATCTTTCCACCAAAATGTTGTTAAAACTTTAGAAATTCATATCTTTTCATTATAGATCCTTTTGGGTGATTTCAGTAGTATTAATTTTCTTTTAGGATAGAGATTAATCTAGAGATGTTTCCAGGCCCTGTTAAGAACCAGAAATGTTGGGGATCGATTTTAGCCTTTTCAGCCTTTATTAAATATTCCAAAAATGTTGTAAAAGCTTAGAAAATCCATAACTTGTTCTCTGTAAGTCCAAATAGAGCGAACTAAATTTTGTTAATTTCCTTTAGGGATGAACTTTAGTGAAGGACCAGTTTGCTAGTGGTCTTTGCTACTGATATAAATGATGTCCAAGTTTTAGAACTTAGAAAAATCATAACTAATTCGTTATAACTTCAAATGACCTGAAATTTTATATGGATTATCACTACACCAGTAGGTAGCTACCATAAAAATTTCAGCTTCAAAATCTTTCTAGAAAATATTTTTGCTACAGTACCTAATTATGGCCGAAAATAGGTTTTTAGGGAATATCTTTTGCACCACAAATCCAAATTAAGTTTTTCCAGTTTCTATGACTAGGTATATTAGTATTTTACCTTGTGTATAAATTTTGTCACATTTGGATAATTTTTTGGCTTGCTCTTTCGTTTAAGTGTTGCTCGTCTTATTGGTTGTTTTCGCTCTTTCGCTTAGGCTTCGACATTTGCGGTAACCTCGAGAACGACCCTCCGCAACAATTTGAGGAACAGCAAGCAGGCAAGCAGTTTGATCATTTCCCATTGATCCCATTACTTTTAAATTCTAATATTTTGTTTAACTTCTATGTATGCATTGCTATTTTGTTGTTAAATTGATTAGTTAATCCTCTAGTTGCATAATCTGTAGGTAAATAATTATCCTCTACTACCTGAGCCTAGGTTATTTGCTGTGATTAGAGTTCGTTGGATGAGCTCTTGTCACTTAGTAGATTTTCGAATAAATATTGCTTAGCCATGCCTAGTATCGGTAGTATTGGGCGATCATCGACTTAGTCGATGGTCTCGATCACACAAATACTTATACTACTCCATTATGTCCAACCCTTGTGTTTTATTGATTTACAAATCAAAAAAATGAAAACAAAACTATATCTTGACTTGGGCACAATGGTATGTTGATGTGATCTGTTGGGTGTGTTAGAATGGTGCCTAAGTCCCCAAGGACCGAGTTACTTATGTCACTAAGCCAAGCGCTTATTGCGTGCTAACCACACGAGGGGGATATCGAACCTCTCTTGACTAAGTACTTTGGGGGGTGTTAATTATGAGCTGGTCGGTGGGTGTGTTCTTGTGTGAGTCTGTGGTGTTGAAGGGGAGCATTAGCGGCTAGGTTAGGCTGTCTAATGTGTCCTTCTCCCGTGGATTTGCTCTTAATTAGCATCGCCCATTGGAAAGCGTCTTGTTAGACTTAGCCATGCTCGCATACCAAAGGAAGTGTGCTAACGTGGTGGTGGAAAGGCGGTCTATCGTGTGGGTACATTGGTACACCCGCAGGTTAAAACTATTCGAATAGCCTCGCCCTAGGTTATGGACATGCTTGGTAAGGTCGCAAGAACTAGACTACAACCTTTTAAAAACTTAAACTTGACATGGGTGGTATGAAGGGTACTTCATGCTATTGTTGTGGTGACTATGGGTTAGTCACTTCTAGGTTGGTGTTGTCATCTATCTATTGTTATAATTGTCTCTCTTTATTTGAACAATAAAAGTTAATTGCAAACTTGCTTTGAATCTATTACCTTATTGCAAATGAAAACTTGGTTTATCTTGAAAATAAGTCCGAGCCTCATCCACTTAAATAAGGCTTGCATGTAGTTAATTATAGTTCTGTTATCTCACACGTCGGTCTCGCGAGTACAAAAACAAGTTTTGTACTCATCCGCTTGCTTAATATTAATTGTTGCAGAGGAAGAAGGTGAGCCCCAAGGGCCTCACTTTTGTGAGTCGTGTTGCTTGTGCTGTTTGGGACGATTAGCTTGGCGGTCGGTTGGTTGCCTTGTGGGTAAAGGCACACCGATTGGCTTTTGTTTATCGCCATCTTATGGCCATTTTGCTTCATTGTGTATTTACTTATTTGTATGATCATGGCGGTCGACCTCTCTTTGTAATAACTCTCTTTATATTATCTATGTCTTTAAGTTGTTGCTTTTGCTTGGCTCTATGTGAATGAATGGAATTGATGCATGATTTGTAACGGGTGTGTATACTGCACTCAGGAAGTATACATATCTCGAGGCTTGGTTTATTTGATTTGTAATGTTAGGACCAAGTGGATGGTTAAACAGTACATGTCTAATAAACCGGGTCCTCACAAAACTTGTCCAAATATTCCATGAATACTTTATTCATCATGTTCATGAAGCACGCGGGGCATTAGTCGACTAAAGGACATGACTAAGAACTCATAATGTTCATACGCGTTGAGAAAGCGGTCTTGGTATATCCTTAGGACAAATCTTTAGTGGTGGTAACTTTGATCGCAGTCGATCTTCGAGAATAACTGCTCCTTTCATCCGATCAAACAGATCATCTATCCGGGGTAGTGGGTACTTGTTTTTGATAGTGACCTCGTTGAGAGAACGGTAATCAATACACATCCTCATACTTCCATCTTTCTTCTTGACAAACAATACTGGCGCTCCCATGGCGACGAACTAGGTCTCACGAAACCTTTCTCAAGAAGTTCTTCTATCTGCTTCTTCATCTCTACCAATTCATCGGCTGGCATCTGTAACATCCCAATTTTCTGAGCTTAAAAATCTTCTGAATAGTTAGTAGGGAGAAAATTCACCATTTGGATTTTATTTGAATTTAATCCAAAAAGCTTAATATTGGAATTTATAATAAAAAACATTTAAAGTGAATAATCCCAAGTGGAACAGTAGCCAAAACTATTTTATTTGGGTTCTATGTGCTCAGATATATTTTCTAGATTTTTCTAGAATTTTTCTGAGTTCATTTGCTATTTTCTTTTGCCCATTTGAATTTCTGGTATTTTCTAAAATAGAAAATCTATTTAAAATCTCAGAAAATCAATCGGGCTGAATTCCTTTTCTCCGGCCCAACTCTCTCCTCACAAGCAAATTTTCCATCGCCACATTGACCGCCACAGATCGCCTCCAACTGACATGCGGGCCCTGCATGTCAGCCTCTCCTCTCTCTTTCCTTCCGAGCCCCGCTCGTTCCCCTCCGCTCGATCAAGGTTGGGCGGCTAAGATACGCGGATGTAGCGGAAGTTCGATCGTTTCCTTGATTGTGGACCGTTGGATCTTGGAGGGACGGCCGATCGTGAGTCCGCTTTTGCGGCGCGCGCGCTGCCGCGACGCGCCGCACGCGCCGCCGCCGTCGCCGACGGTGGGCTCACCGCCACGTCACCGCGTCTTCGAGGCGGACTCCGCCGCCGCCTCTATTTCGCCGCGCCGTGTCGTCCTTCGCGCGGACTCGCCTCATGGGGCTATTTAAAGCCCCGAGGATCCTCGTGCCCTCCACCCCGAAGCCGCGCCCGAAAACCCTAGCCGCCACCAGGCGCGCCAGAGCCCTAGTCGCCGCCGTTTTGACCCGCCGAACGACCCCATCAGCTGCCGCCGCCGCTCAGCCCCTCGCCACCGACCCCACCTCGGGATCGCGCGCCGCCGCATCTCGGGAGCCGCCGCCGCCACGAGAAACCCTCCAACGCCAGAGCCGCCGAGCCCGAGACTTTGCGCGCTTCTACCTCACCGCCCGCCACGGTTGTCCCCGTGCACCAGTGAGCACACCCACGTGATCCTCGTGTCGCCCTCTACCACCTGGTGCCATCCGTCGCCGCCGGCGAGCCGCCGTTCGCCGAGACCGTCGGAACCCGAGCACCACCGCCTTCGCTGTCGTCCACGACGGTGCCACCTCGGCGCCGTGTCAGCGCCCGTGCCTCCGTGTCGCATGCGTGGCGCCCAGTCATCGCCCACGCAGCGCGTGAAGCGATCGCCCACCTCGAGAACCGAGGCTCGGCGGACCCGCCTACCGTGAGCCGTGTCTCTGACGTGTGGGCCCCACATGTCAGGTTTTTCTTTTATTTATCTTTTTCCGAAATCCTGAGCGCTGACGCCAGCATTGCGCAATAATCCGATTTTTCAATAGAAAAGTAATTCAGAAATTTCAGAAAATCCAATTTAGGGTTTTTCTTTTAAATTCAATCTTCCAGAGCTCATAACTTTTGCATCCTAACTCCGATTGAGCCCATTCAAATTTCTAAATTTGTCTAAATTCAAGATCTATTTATCTGAGATTTTTATTTAATTTTTGGAGCTTGTTTTGCCTCTGTTATTTATTTGTTTTGTTTGTTTTTGTTTCGTTTGCGAGTAGACGTCGATTCGTCGGGAAATTTTGTGGAAGAAGGAGCACCCCAAGATCAAAACCAGTACATAGACCTTTTCCAAGGCAAGTCATACCTTTGATCATCTTGAACCCAGTTTTCAAATTACTTTGTGTTAAATTATTGCATTCTACTTTAATTATTTATTTAAATGCTTTGGGCATAGTTATTATCTAAATTGCTATCACACTTTGGCCTTGTATGTCATAATTCCTTGTCACCCTAGATTGGTTATTAGTTGGTAATATTATAGCACCAACGTGGGTTGGTTAGATGCGAGTACAGTTGCTTAGCCATGCTACGAGTCTCACATCTCATGTAAGTTGCAAATACTAATTATGACTAAGTGACTATGGAACTTTGTGTAAAACTGTGTGCTATGTGTTATTACCTCGTGATGGCATGTGTTGCACTAAAACCAACTGGGTGGTAAAGGATTTAGACTGAGGCAAGTGGTGGAGACTGTGTGACATGGTGGTCTATGTGATGGGAATGATGGTCTTTGTGACTTAGTTAGAACATGGAAGTCTTGCCTTGGTCAATTAAGGACTTAACTTTGTGCGCCATTGAACCGAGTCTTCTTATGCGACCACATGCCCGGTATGGGACGGCCTAACTTAGTAAGTAATGGATTCGGGCATTGATGTTCGGTGGATAGGTTAGCCAGGTGACAGGTGGAGGTGTGACTACTTGGTGGTTGCATCGCGGGACGATTCGCCTTCCCCTGTCTAGCGGTGTGTGTTATACCAATTCTATGTGAGTGGTATAGCGGTTTGTAAGCACACCGGGAGTGTCAATGTTTGAGATGAAGTTTCCGAACTGTTTTGTTACGATTGGTGCTTGCTACACTAGTTGTATCTTGGGGTAAAGTGTACAACCTCTGCAGAGTGTTAATCAATCTATTCGAATAGCAGCGTCGCGATCATGGACATGCTCGGGATTTCACACGAGGGTAGTTTTCATAAAATTGGGATGGGAGTGTGTGACCTTAATCATATGGCTATGTGAAATAATCTGTTTAGTTGTGTGTGTCTTTGTGGAAACAACTGTTAAATTAATATTGTCTATTTGTTTTGAATTATGCTTTCAATCTATTATTCGTATTCAATTGCAAATGTTGCTTTTATGCAAAAGAACCACGAAGCATTTTCTTTGGAATAAGCTCGCATCTATACATTGCATTCGTGGTATGATTTGCGAGCACGGTTGTGTACTCACGCTTGTTGTAAAACTTGCGCCCAAACCTACGTAAGAGGAGGAGTCTACGCCGCTGAGGAGGAGTTCGGCCAAGGCTGATCGTTCGTTAAGGTCCGGATCCCGCCGTTGCTGTGGTGAATTGGTGGGATCTACTTTGGAGTTTTCCGTTCACGGCCGCTGTTTATTTCTCAGTTAGCCTGCGTGGCTTAATAAGTGTAAACTCGACCATAAGGTCAAAACCCTTATTTGTTATTCAAATTAATCGCTTACTTTATTTATCGCTTGTGTGGATCGATATTTACCTATGTTAACCTGTGTGCACTAGCGTGATCTGGACTAGTGCAAGATACACAGAGGGTTCCAAAATCGTACTGCAGGTCCCGACAGAGGTGGTATGAGAGCCATCACTGATCGAGGTCTTGACCTTAGTTAGATTGGCCGTCTTTAGAGTGTCCAAATTATTTTCTAAAGGAAAATTAACTTGCAAGGTTAATTAATTGCTTAACTCTCCTCATATCTCTCTCGCCTCAACTATTGCTATAATCCTTTCTCTCCCCGCTGTTTTAAAGTTGCTCTTACCCTGTTCGTCTGTCTTGATAGATGCCTCGTCTTCAGAGCTATGGTGAGCGCACTAGGGGTTATGCCGCCGAGCTTTGGAAGTTGCTCCAGGTTCTTGGAGGTTTTGATCATCCGCTGTACGTCGGCAACAACTGGACAGTGAATGGACAAAACCGTGGAGTTATTTGTCGCCTGACGATCTACGCCAGGAGGAACGACAAGGCAAGCCAACCTTCGCACGCCTCGTGAGGAAGATCACTTGGTGGAAGGTATCCAGAGTCGCTGCGCTTGGCCAAAGCACGATTCGCAACATCTACGCACGGAGATTCAGACACCGCCTTCGCTACCACCCGTAGCCGCCGCTGTGGACTTGCCAAAGACGCTACCCATCCACGTATGAGAGAGCAACGCTACTGATCGTGCACCTCGCCCAGTCGTGGCCGCCAGAGGAAGCTTTGGAGAGGACTGTAATATCCCAATCTTGGGCTTGTGTTTCAAATGTAAGAAAATCAGTAGGAATTAAAACTTTTTCTTACATCATGTATTTCACAGTCGAACAATTCTGTACAAGGGATTATGGAAATACATTGTCACAAGTCTAGTTGATCCAAATCTTGTTATTCCAAAAACAATCTTGTCAAATCTTATGATCATCCTCTGGAAATATTTTTCCTAAGTCTCTGTGATGGTATGTGACCCCTCTGAAAAATTTCACAATTTTTAGAAATTGTTTGAATATTTTTAGAGGCAGTCAAACCTGTTTGACTCTCTGTCAAACATTAAAACAGAGCCTTGCAGAATTTTTGGAGATTTATTCGCAGCATAAAAACCTCTGAAAATTTTACACAAGGTTAATATCTGGGTTAGCAAGCTCCTGTAAAAATTTCATAATTTTTGGAGTTAATTTGCTACCTCAAATAAATCCTTCAAAGTCTCTGTTCTTATTTCAAAGTCAAACTTGGTTTTACTGTTACTTGGGTTCGAGTCAGACTCGGGCTCGAGCCAATTGATTCGGTCCAGTCAACTAATTGCACCGAGTCTCTCTTTAAAACACGCGTTGGATCACAACCGTTGGATCTAAATCGCACGGCCGCGCGCGTGTAACCCTTCGGACCTTCCGGTTGCAAGTTTGATTGTCGACCGTTAGATTCCCTTCCAACCGTTGAGATTTCCCGAACCCTTCGGACCCTCCGGTTGCATTTCTGAATCAGGGCCGTTGGATTAAGATCCAACGCCCGCATGTTCCTCCGTTGTAAATTGAGTTTGCGACGTGGGGCTATCTGAGCCGTTCGTTTCTAATCCTAGGGCTCGGAACCTCTCCGTTGTGTTTTAAAGCCCGAGGCGTGGCACTATCTCACCGTCCGTGTCTCATCTAACTATTGTGAATCACCGAGCCTTTCGCTGGTCGTCTTCTACCTCCGCTGTGCGAGCAATCGTAGGGGAGTAATGGCGTGTCATTTCTTGCTCCCTAAAGCCACCCTAGCCGACGTTTAGGGGCATGGGAGGTACACTGAGCCAGGCCATGCCCTAATGCACGTCTTCACCCCCTTTTTCCTTGTCGGCCGCACCTTGTGCTTTGTGTTTTGCCGCCCAAAAGATGTGTGGTGCAAACCCTAATGCTTTCATGGCTTTATAAACACTCTCAAGACCTCCTGGTATTTCTTTAGACCACCATCAAGCTTCATTCACGATATTGGAGCTTAACACCTCAAAAATGGCAAATCGCCATTGTTGACCCGTGGAGCTCCATTGGTGTTCTTGGTGTTCCAGTGGTCCTCCTTCACGTTTCTTTGCCCTAACCTTATCTCTTTACTATCTTGAACATTTCCCCTCACTTAATTTTGGATTTGATTCTCAGGAATTGTCCAATTTGGGGTTTGTTCAAATTCGGCCGAAATTGGTCATCGTCTTCCTCAGCTCAGGTGAGTGCTCTATTTTCTAATTACTTGCTCATGTAGCTTCTGTGAATCATTATGAAGCTATACTGATGCTTTGGAATCACTCATTTGGCTCAGGGCGTCGTTTTCAATCTTTCTTCTCCTAGTCCGCTGAGCTTCCTCTGTGATCAAGCATCTCCGGCCATCTTTGAAGCTTCTTGTCACTAAGGTAGCTTCTTATTAGTCCTTAGAAGCTTTGGCACCCGCTTCCTTGGACCGCAGCGGAGCTTTTCACTATTTTCATGTTTAGCAGTAAAAGCTCCCATTTTCGTTTTCCGGCTAGCCGGCGTTCTAGTCCCTTACCGCCGGCGAGAAAGCTACCATTAGATTCGTTGTGCTATTGCGAATCCATTTTGGTTCTTGGTGGGCGCCGCCGCGGCCAGTGTCGCCGGCGATTTGCCGTTGAACTCGCTCGGGTTTTGCCGGCACAGCAGCTCCCGTTTTCGTCGCTTATTAGGACACATTAATTGCTAATCATTAGTTATTAATTGTGTCTTAATCATTGTCGTTGAGCCATTGACCAGTGGGCCCAATATCCTTAAATCGCTCTCTGGTTCAATCCCGCACTGTTCCGACATCATTAAGATTAATCATTGGTTAATTGAATGTGTCGGCGTTTGATCCCTGTCGGAATTTTCCTCTGGGTCGCTGACTTGTGGGCCCGAGGGGTTAAAATCAAATCTCAGGAGTCATTAGTGCCTAGTTAATGTTAATCATTAGAATCTTTAATCCTGTCCTAACCGCCAATCTTGCGGCTCGGTGCATCGTGCGTGGGTTAAACGGTAGCGTGGGTGACTCAAGTCACCGACATGCGTCCCACATGTCAAGATCTCCCTTTGAACTGCGATCAATATCTACCGCTCATTTTTAGATCTGCGGCCTCGATCTTTGTGTGCGTCGACCCTCCGGATGCCTTGATCGTTCTCGACCGTCGATCTTTCGATCAACGGCTGAGATCGTGTGTGCAACCGCACCGTCCGAATGCATACACTCGGTGCGCCGTTGATCTTGATCCAACGGTGGGCTCCGATTAGGTTTGCGCGTCTGCGCTGTTTCGCGTGAGCCGAGGATTTTAGATCAAGGGTTGGGAGTTGTCCACGTCGTTTTCTTTATTTGAGTTTGTCTGTATTTGGTAAGTATTTGTTTAACAACCAAAATGATGTAAAACTTTAGAAACTCATAACTAATTCATTTTAATCGCTTAGATAATTCCAACGGTAATAAATGATGTTGTCACTTTAGTTTATTATAAAATGGATTTTAGCATGTTCAAAGAGCGTAAAATTGTATAACTAGGAATAACTTGATTTTGTCATTTTGAATATTCCGAAATAGTTTTAACCTTGGAAAATGCATATCTTTTTTTGTATAAATCCAAATTGTGCAAAACCAATTTTGTTAAATTCGTCTGTTAGTATACTTTCATATAAAATAGGATTTGAGCATGTTCATAATTCTGTAAAATGATTTGCATTAGATTTACAACTTAGAAAAATCATAAGTAAATGTGTATAACTCCAAAATTAGTGAATCCAACTTTGCTGTTATTAGGATGTCATAATCTACCTGCTATAAAAATTTCAGACCCTAGATCACTCTAGAAAATTTCGTCATGAACAGTACTAATTATTAATTAGGTTGTTTTAAGGCTGAGATAGAGAACTTTGCTCATATCTTTTGCATGCTTAGTTCTAATTGCATAATTCTGGTTCCTATCATTGTCTTAGATCATTCCCTAGCTGTAGTATAAATTTTATTAGATTTGAATGTGTTTTGCTGTTGGAGTTTATTTGGTGTTCTTCGTTCTTATTTGCTTATCGCCTTTTCACGTTAGGTTCCGAGGATAATATTATTAATCTTGATATTGAGCCACAGCAGCCATCAGATCCTGCACTTCAGCCAGGCAAGCAGATGTAGCATTCATTTGATCATATTGTTCCTACTATTTTCAAATTCTAATATATTGTTTGCAAATTCTATGTATGCATTGCTATGTTGTTTTAAACTATTGTCGATAGTTGGCCTACTAGATGCATTATCAATAGGAAATGTTTATTCCTCTACCATCAAGCCTAGGTTACTTGTTGTGATTTTGGGTTATTTGGATGGACCCTTGTCACTTAGTAGTTTAGGTGTCATTATGCTTAGCCATGCTTAGCTATCGGTAGAAATGGGCGGTTATCGACTAAGTCGATAACTTTGATCACACAAACTATTACTATGTGTATATTTCAGCCTTGTGCTTTGTCTAAATTGCAAAACTAAAACTGAAAATGAAAACAATTTAGACTTGGGCACAATGGTAAGATGGTGTGATCTTTTGGGTGTGATTGGAATGGTGCGGGTCAATTAAGGACCGAACTACTTGTGAGTATCTCATTATCCGGAGCATTCGTGCGTGCTAACCACACTAGAGGGATATGGGACCTCTCTTAGCCGAGTACTTTGGGCTGTGTTAATTAATGAGTCGCGTGGTGGGTTGCATATTTGATTATATGCAACATGGACACGTTTGTAGGGAGGGGAACACCGCCGAGGCGGTGTATCTTGCTCCACGTATGGGTCCTTGTGATCCATATTTCGTCTTCAGATCACTAAGGATTAACCCCATACGTGCGTCTCTTGATTAGCATATTCCATTGGAAAGGGTTCAGAGGACTTAGCCGTGTAGCATACCAAAGGAAGTGTGCTTAATAGCTTGGCAAAAGGCGTGCAAGTGTGGGTACATTGGTACACCCCTGCAGGGATTAAAACTATTCGAATAGCCTCGTTCTAGGTTATGGACACACTTGGATAAGCTTTTCAAGAGTTAGACTACAACCATTTTAAAATTAAAACTTGATGGGTAGTATGAATCAGGGATTCATGCTATGTTGTGGTGATTTTTGGGAAAGTCACTTCTAGGTGGATACTTGTACTTATGATTACTCGTTGTTATTTAAATGCTTAAAACAGATTTTACAAACTCTTTATTCAATCTATTACAATATTGCAAATGAAACTTGCTTTATGCGCCCAAAGAACCATAAAACCACATTCCTTTGAATACACTTTCATGTAGCTATGTATAGGCTTGCTACTCGTAAGTCTTGCAGTACATTTTTGTACTCACCGCATTGCTTGTGTTGTGCAGAGGATGATAGTGAGTCCGATGGACCTCACTTTTGTGAGTTGTCTTTGTGGCGGTTTACTGGCGATTAGCTTAGCGCCCGGCCGGTTGCCCGTGGTGTTATGTGGCTAACCTCGTCTTTTGGTTTAAGCCATCTTATGGCAAACTTTTGCTTCATTATTACTTATTTGCTACTTATGTCATTTGGCCATTTCCACTGTGTTGTAATAACTTATATTATGTATGTCTTTTGGTAGGCTTGTTATAATCTGTTGTATGGAATTGATGCATGCTTGGATATGATGTATGTGTGCTGCTTGTTCAGGAGGCACATATTCATCGAGACGCGGATTATTCTATTTGTGATACTAGAACCGAGAAAGGTTAAGTATTACAAGTTTAATAAACCGGTCTCACGAGCTTGTATCGAGCCATACCGACCGTGAAACCCTAGCTTGGTCGTCCCTAGTATATTTTGAAAACTTACTTTCCAAATATCGGTGCTTTCCTGAAAATCTTAAGTAAGTTCTCGGATTTTACTCCTCACCTATCTTAGTTTGCTCATCTCACCTCATTCTAAACTGAATTTGAAAGCTGAGTTTTCCTCTCATCTTCTTTCAAAAGATAGTTGTTTATCGAGTAGATTGGTTTTGGGTACACCATGAGAGTTATAAAATGAAAGTGTTGGCTGTCTTGGGAATATATGAAGCAATTGAAAGCTGCAAGTTTCGGCCAGGAGCTTAGAGGGAAGATCTGGACATCAAGCAAGAATTTTCTGGACAGCTAGCATTTAGGTAGTAAAAGTGCTGAAATGAGAGGTTAATTCCACTAAAACTTGTGGGGATAAAAGGGTAAGAAGTGATATGAGATAGCTAAGTATTTAACCCTTCTTTAGCAAATTTCCACCTGTTTCCTTGCTGTTTCGAACCGGTTGTTTTTTTCTCTCAAATTTGTCTTCCGACAATTGGCTACTTGTTCTTTAATACGAGTTAGTCATAATGGGAAGATGGATATTATCTTTGTGATCTTGCTGCAGATTCTATGTGGTTACTTGAGCTTTTAGGGATGGTTTTGTTAGTGGTTAGTAGTTTTCTTTGTCTCTGTTAGGAGTTGTGTTTAACCTATTTTTGTGGAACAGATGACAAGAACCACTCGTGATCGGCCGTTGGTTCCGATGAGGAGCTTCCCCTCCTCCGACCATGGTGAGGTTACGCTCGACGGCGGAATCGCATGGACCGGACCGGATCTTGGAGGTCATTGCGAGAACACCTCGCTCCCCGCCGCCGAGATCCGGAGGTGGTGGCCACCGGTCTCGTGGTGGGCTTGCGGAGTTCCTCCGTCGACGCACCGCCACTTTCTCGATCCGAGGATCCACTCGACGTGGATGATTGGTCTGCGTCTTGTCGAGCGAAAGCTCAATATCGCCGATGCGGGAGCAGGGCGGGCACTCTTTGCATCCCATCGCCTGAGGTGCAGCACTATCTTGGTGGGAGAACTTCTCGCCATGCAGCCCGCAGCCACGTTGTCTCGTGGGATGAGTTTCGACCGCTTTCCGTCGGCCCACATTCGATGGCCCGATGAAGCTCAAGAAGAAGGAGTTTCTTGCGCTTAGCGGGCGCAAGTCCGTCTCTGAGTATCTTTACGAGTTTAACCACTTGGCTCGTTATGCTCCGGGAGAGGTGGCCTCTGATGAGGCTAAACAGGAGAAGTTCATGGATGGTTTGTCCGAGGAGCTACAGGACAAGCTATCTATTGTGGACTTTGCTGACTTCCAGGCCTTGGTTGACAAGGCCATCGTCGCCGAGCACAAGGCGAAGGCACTGGGTGAGTCCCGCAAGCGCAAGTGGGAGGCCCATCGGTCTGCACAGGCCGGCCTCACTCGTCCCCGTGTTGGGCCCACACCAGGGCTCGTGCTTTGGCTTCACCACCGCCGAGGCCGTCGGCGCGATTGCTCGTGCCCGCAGCCGTGTTTCAACCACGTGCACGCGACCAAGAAGCAGTTGCGCCCGCAACCCCTTGCCGACGTTACTCGCTTCGCCGCAACAAGAAGGGCCACTATGCTAGCGCTGCCCTCGAGGATTGGAGCAGCCCTCGTCCTAATGGAGGATGCGGGAATGGTCACACATGACGGAAGGTGATCGGAAGACCCAGTGTCGGGAGTGGTCGAGTCAACCACATCTCTACCGAGGAGGCTCAGGAGGCACCCGACGTTGTGTTGGGTACGTTCCTTGTTGCTTATCGCCCCGCTGCAGTCTTGTTTGACTCTCGATCTTCACATTCCTTTATTTGGGATCTTTTGCTGCCGATTGTGACCTTCACTTTGTTCCTTTGGGATTCCTTGCTTATTCGCCTCCGGAGCGGAAATGAGAGCCGATCAAGAATGTCATGCGTTCCTATTAATATTGAAGGAGTGGAATTCTTGAGAATCTCATCTTACTTGACTCGCGCGCGTCGGATGTGATTCTTGGTATGGATTGGTTGTCCCAACACTTGGGGCAAATCGACAGCCGTGAAGATGGTTTTCTCACTAGTCCTCAAAGCGAGCAAGTTGGGATTTCACTGCGTCGCAAGGGCCACATCTTTGTGCCCTTGAAGCTAAGCCACCATGGAGATTCGGGATGTGCCCACGATGCAGTGACCGTGGATGTCTTCCCGAAGATTTGCTCGGTATGCCTCGATTCGAGACTTGGAGTTTGTGATTGAGTTGTTGCCGTGCGCTCCAATTTCAAAGGCGCCGCATCGAATGCCTCTAATGAGTTGGAGGAGCTGAAGAAGCGATTGGGTGAGCTCCAAGCAAAAGGCTTCATCCGTCCTAGCTCATCTCCTTGGGGTTGTCCGGTTATATTTGTGAAGAAGAAGGACAAGACCTGCGATGTGTGTGGATTACCGTCCATTTGAATGAAGTGACGGTGAAAACAAATATCCCTTGCCTCGCATTGATGATCTCTTTGACCGCTTGACTGAGCTTGTGTGTTCTCCAAGATTGACTTGAGATTGGGGTACCATCAAGTCTGGATCAAGGCTGAGGATATTCCAAAGACGGCGTTCACTACTCGTTATGGCCTTTACGAGTACACCGTCATGTCTTCGGTTTGACCAATGCTCCACTTTGTTCATGAATCTTATGAACTTCTGTTCATGGAGTATTTGGATAAGTTTGTTGTGGTGTTCATTGATGACATTCTTATCTACTCCAAGAGTGAAGAAGAGCATCTTTGAGCATCCGCAGTTGTATTGGGAAAGCTGCGTGAGCATCACCGTATGCTAAGTTCAGCAAGTGCGAGTTCGGTTGAAGGAAGTGGCATTCTTGGGCCATGTTCTTTCAAACAGTGGTGTCATGAGAGATCCTAGCAAGGTCAACGATGTTCTATCTTGGGGCAGCCCAAGTCACCACCGATGTGAGGAGTTTCCTTGGTTTAGAGGGCTACTATCGCGCTTTATCGAGAACTTTCGAAAATTGCTAAGCCCATGACCGAATTGCTCAAGAAAGAGAAGAAATTCGTGTGGTCATCTGCTTGTGATTTGAGTTTTCAAGAACTCAAAAGGCGATTGACGTCGGCACAGGTGCTTGTTCTCCCGATGTGCATAAGAGCTTTGACATTTATTGTGATGCTCTCGTCAAGGACTTGGTTGTGTTCTTATGCAAGAAGGCAAGGTTGTGGCCTATGCATCGAGGCGCTTGAGGCCTCATGAACTCAATTATCCTACCCATGATTTGGAGTTAGCGATGGTTCATGCACTCAAGATTTGGCGGTATTACCTCATTGGTAAATTTGTGAGGTGTATTCGATCACAAGAGCTTGAAATATTTGTTCACCCAGCCAGATCTGAACCTCAGGCAGAGGAGATGGTTGGAATTGATCAAAGATTATGATATGGGCATTCAGTATCACCCGGGCAAGGCTAATGTTGTTGCGGATGCACTCAGTCGCAAGGTGTATTGCAATACCTTGTCACTTCAAGAGCAACAACCTACCCTTCTCGAAGAATTTCAGCGGCTTAATTTGGGATTGATTGAGCATGGTTCTCTTGCTACCTTGGTTGTGCAACCGACTTTGGTGGAGCAAATCAAGGCTGCCAGTGAGCAGGATGTTGGTGTGATCCAAATCAAGCGTAACATCAAGAATGGGACAGCTAAGTGCTTTTCTGAGGATGAGCACGGTGTTATGTGGTTTGGACAGCGCTTGGTGGTTCCGAAGGTCGTGGAATTGCGGGATTTGATTCTCCGCGAGGCCCATGACTCCCCTTTGTCTATCCATCCTGGAGCTACCAAGATGTATCAAGATCTTCGACAGAGATTCTGGTGGACTCGCATGAAGCGCGAGATCGCTAGGTTCGTGGCGAGTGCGGCGTGTCTCCGTCGTGTCAAGGCCGAACATCGCGTCAGCAGCCTTCTTCGCCTTTGCGATGCGAGAATGGAAGTGGGATTCCGCTGGTATGGATTTCATCACCGATGCGCCTGCATTTCTTCGGAAAGGATGCTATCCGGGTTGTCATTGATCGATTGACAAAAGTGGCACATTTTACGCGGTCGCGTACCAATCTCGGTGTTAGTCAGCGGCGGATCTCTATGTGTCTCGCATTGTATGTTTGCATGGTGTGCCACGAACGATTGTGTCGATCGTGGTTCTCTTTCACCTCTCGCTTTTGGCATAATCGCATAAGGCAATGGGTACACGTCTTTCTTTCGATTCGACTTATCATCCTCAAACCGATGGTCGACGGAGAGAGTCAACCAAGTGTTGGAAGATATGCTCGTGCTCGTGTTCTTTCCTATGGAAAGAAGTGGGAGAAGTGCTTGCCGCTTGCGAGTTCTCCTACAACAACATTTCCAAGCTAGTCTTGGCATGGCACCGCTTGAGGCTTTGTAAGGGAGAAGTGTAGAACCCCATTGAACTGGTCGAAGCGGTGAGCGCGGTTCTTGGGCGATTCCATCAATGAGGCCGAAAGCCAAGTTCGGCTTGATTCGTGAGCATTTGCGCGTGGCCCACCCGAGCAAAGAGCTATGCGGATCGTCGTCGCCGGAGTTGAGCTTTGAGCCCAATGACTTTGTTTATCTCAAGGTCTCACCCTTGAAGGGCCATCGCGTTTTGGCATCAAGGGCGTTAGCTCCTCGATATGTTGGGCCTTATCGCATCATCGAGAGGATTGGAGCGTTGCATACTGATTGGAGTTGCCGGCTTCACTTGAGGGTGTGCACGGCGTGTTCCATGTCACACTTGAAGAAGTGCCTCCGTGTTCCGATTGAGGAAACTCCGTTGGAAAATCTCGATGTGCAAGAAAATTTAACCTATCATGAGCATCCTGTTCGTATTCTCGAAGAATCGAACGAAGGACAAGGAACCGTGTCATCAAGTTCCTTAAGGTCGGTGGTCCAACCATTACGAAGATGAGGCAACATGGAGCGCGAGGATCGTCTTCGTGCAGATTACCCATCCTTCTTCTCCGAGTAAAGCGAATCTCTGGCGAGATTCTTGTAAGGGGGAGGTTTTGTAACATCCCAATCTTGGGCTTGTGTTTCAAATGTAAGAAAATCAGTAGAATTAAAACTTTTTCTTACATCATGTATTTCTGTTGCGAACAATTCTGTACAAGGGATTATGGAAATACATTGTCACAAGTCTAGTTGATCCAAATCTTGTTATTCCAAAACAATCTTGTCAAATCTTATGATCATCCTCTGAAATATTTTTCCTAAGTCTCTGTGATGGTATGTGACCCTCGAAAAATTTCACAATTTTTAGAAATTGTTTGAATATTTTGGAGGCGATCAAACCTGTTTGACTCTCAGTCAAACATTAAAACAGAGCTTTGCAGAATTTTGGAGATTTATTCAGCATAAAAGCCTCTGAAAATTTTACACAAGGTTAATATCTGGGTTAGCAAGCTCTGTAAAAATTTCATAATTTTTGGAGTTAATTTGCTACCTCAAATAAATCCTTCAAAGTCTCTGTTCTTATTTCAAAGTCAAACTTGGTTTTATCGTTACTTGGGTTCGAGTCGGACTGGGCTCGAGCCAATTGATTCGGTCCATCAACTAAGCGCACCGAGCCTCTCTTTAAAGCGCGTTGGATCTCAACCGTTGGATCTAAATCGACACGCCGCGTGTAACCTTCTGACCTTCCGGTTGCAAGTTTGATTGTCGACCGTTAGATTCCCTTCCAACCGTTGAGATTTCCCGAACCCTTCGGACCCTCCGGTTGCATTTCTGAGTCAGGGCCGTTGGATTAAGATCCAACGCCCGCATGTTCCTCCGTTGTAAATTGAGTTTGCGACGTGTGGCTATCTAAGCCGTTCGTTTCTAATCCTAGGGCTCGGAACCTCTCCGTTGTGTTTTAAAGCCCGTAGGCGTGGCACTATCTCAGCCGTCCGTGTCTCATCTAACGGCTGTGAATCACCGAGCCTTTTCGCGGGTCGTCTTCTACCTCCGGCCATGCGAGCACTATAGGGGGAGTAATGGCAGTGTCATTTCTTGCTCCCTAAAGCCACCCTAGCCGACGTTTAGGGGCTTGGGAGGTACACTAAGCCAGGCCATGCCCTAATGCACGTCTTCACCCCCTTTTTCCTTGTCGGCCGCACCTTGTGCTTTGTGTTTTGCCGCCCGAAAGATGTGTGGTGCAAACCCTAATGCTTTCATGGCTTTATAAACACTCTCAAGACCTCCTGGTATTTCTTTAGACCACCATCAAGCTTCATTCACGATATTGGAGCTTAACACCTCAAAAATGGCAAATCGCCATTGTTGACCCGTGGAGCTCCATTGGTGTTCTTGGTGTTCCAGTGGTCCTCCTTCACGTTTCTTTGCCCTAACCTTATCTCTTTACTATCTTGAACATTTCCCCTCACTTAATTTTGGATTTGATTCTCAGGAATTGTCCAATTTGGGGTTTGTTCAAATTCGGCCGAAATTGGTCATCTTCTTCCTCAGCTCAGGTGAGTGCTCCATTTTCTAATTACTTGCTCATGTAGCTTCTGTGAATCATTATGAAGCTATACTGATGCTTTGGAATCACTCATTTGGCTCAGGGCGTCGTTTTCAATCTTTCTTCTCCTAGTCCGGTGAGCTTCCTCTGTGATCAAGCATCTCCGGCCATCTTTGAAGCTTCTTGTCACTAAGGTAGCTTCTTATTAGTCCTTAGAAGCTTTGGCACCGCTTCCTTGGACCGCAATGAGCTTTCGCTATTTTCATGTCTAGCGAAAAGCTCCCATTTTCGTTTTCGGCTAGCTGGCGTTCTAGTCCCTTCTGCCGCGAGAATGCTACCATTAGATTCGTTGTGCTATTGCGAATCCATTTTGGTTCTTGGTGGCGCGCCGCGCCGTTGTCGCGGCGATTTGCCGTTGAACTCGCTCGGGTTTTGCCGCATGCAGGCTCCGTTTTTGTCGCTTATTAGGACACATTAATTGCTAATCATTGGTTATTAATTGTGTCTTAATCGTGTCGTTGAGCCAGCGACCGATGGGCCCAATATCCTTAAATCGCTCTCTGGTTCAATCCGCCTTTGTTCCGACATCATTAAGATTAATCATTGGTTAATTGAATGTGTGGCGTTGATCCTATCGAATTTTCCTGCGTCCGTGACTTGTGGGCGAGGGGTTAAAATCAAATCTCGTGAGTCATTAGTGCCTAGTTAATGTTAATCATTAGAATCTTTAATCTCGCCCTAACCGCCACTCTTAGTCGTTGACATGCGGGCGATGCAGCGTGCGTGGGTTAAACCAGTAGCGTGGGTGACTCGAAGTCACTGACATGCGGTCCCACATGTCAGCATCTCCCTTTGAACTGCGATCAATATCTACCGTTCATTTTTAGATCTGCGGCCCTGATCTTTGTGTGCGTTCGGACCCTCCGGATGCCTTGATCGTTCTCGACCGTCGATCTTTCGATCAACGGCTGAGATCGTGTGTGCAACCGCACCGTCCGAATGCATACACTCAGGTGCGCCGTTGGATCTTGATCCAACGGTGGGCTCCGATTAGGTTTCGCGCGCGTGCGCTGTTTTCGGCGCGCGTGAGCCGTAGGATTTTAGATCAAGGGTTGGGAGTTGTCCACGTCGTTTTCTTTATTTGAGTTTGTCTGTATTTCGGTAAGTATTTGTTTAACAACTGAAAATGATGTAAAAACTTTAGAAACTCATAACTAATTCATTTTAACTGCTTTTTAGATAATTCCAACGGTAATAAATGATGTTGTCACTTTAGTTTATTATAAAAATGGATTTTAGCATGTTCCAGTAGCAGAAAATTGTATAACTAGGAATAACTTGATTTCTGTCATTTTGAATATTCCAGAAATAGTTTTAACCTTCGAAAATGCATATCTTTTTCTGTATAAATCCAAATTGTGCAAAACCAATTTTGTTAAATTCGTCTGTTAGTATACTTTCATATAAAATAGGATTTGAGCATGTTCATAATTCTGTAAAATGATTTGCATTAGATTTACAACTTAGAAAAATCATAAGTAAATGTGTATAACTCCAAAATTAGTGAATCCAACTTTGCTGTTATTAGGATGTCATAATCTACCTGCTATAAAAATTTCAGACCCTAGATCATTCTAGAAAATTTCGTCATGAACAGTACTAATTATTAATTAGGTTGTTTTAAGGCTCAGATAGAGAACTTTGCTCATATCTTTTGCATGCTTAGTTCTAATTGCATAATTCTGGTTCCTATCATTGTCTTAGATCATTCCTAGCTGTAGTATAAATTTTATTAGATTTGAATGTGTTTTCTTTGTTGGAGTTTATTTGGTGTTCTTCGTTCTTATTTGCTTATCGCCTTTTCACGTTAGGTTCCGAGGATAATATTATTAATCTTGATATTGAGCCACAGCAGCCATCAGATCCTGCACTTCAGCCAGGCAAGCAGATGTGGCATTCATTTGATCATATTGTTCCTACTATTTTCAAATTCTAATATATTGTTTGCAAATTCTATGTATGCATTGCTATGTTGTTTTAAACTATTGTCGATAGTTGGCCTACTAGATGCATTATCAATAGGAAATGTTTATTCCTCTACTCATCAAGCCTAGGTTACTTGCTCGTGATTTTGGGTTATTTGGATGGACCCTTGTCACTTAGTAGTTTAGGTGTCATTATGCTTAGCCATGCTTAGCTATCGGTAGAAATGGGCGGTTATCGACTCGTCGATAACTTTGATCACACAAACTATTACTATGTCTATATTTCAGCCTTGTGCTTTGTCTAAATTGCAAAACTAAAACTGAAAATGAAAACAATTTAGACTTGGGCACAATGGTAAGATGGTGTGATCTTTTGGGTGTGATTGGAATGGTGCCGGGTCAATTAAGGACCGAACTACTTGTGAGTATCATTATCCGAGCATTACGTGCGTGCTAACCACACTAGAGGGATATGGGACCTCTCTTAGCTGAGTACTTTGGGTGTGTTAATTAATGAGTCGCGTGGTGGGTTGCATATTTGATTATATGCAACATGGACACGTTTAGGAGAGGAACACCCGCCGAGGCGGTGTATCTTGCTCACGTATGGGTCCTTGTGATCCATATTTCGTCGGCAGATCACTAAGGATTAACCCCATCGTGCGTCTCTTGATTAGCATATTCCATTGGAAAGGGTTCGTAGGACTTAGCCGTGTGGCATACCAAAGGAAGTGTGCTTAATAGCTTGGCAAAAAGCGATGCAGGTGTGGGTACATTGGTACACCCTGCGAGGATTAAAACTATTCGAATAGCCTCCTCTAGGTTATGGACACGCTTGGATAAGCTTTTCAAGAGTTAGACTACAACCATTTTAAAATTAAAACTTGATGGGTGGTATGAATCAGGGATTCATGCTATGTTGTGGTGACTTTTGGGAAAGTCACTTCTAGGTGGATACTTGTACTTATGATTACTCGCTGTTATTTAAATGCTTAAAAACAGATTTTACAAACTCTTTGTTCAATCTATTACAATATTGCAAATGAAACTTGCTTTATCGTCAAAGAACCATAAAACCACATTCCTTTGAATACTGACTTTCATGTAGCTATGTATAGGCTTGCTACTCGTAAGTCTTGCGAGTACATTTTTGTACTCACTGCATTGTTTGTGTTGTGCAGAGGATGATAGTGAGTCGATGGACCTCACTTTTGTGAGTTGTCTTTATGCGGTTCTGGCGATTAGCTTGCGGCCGATCGGTTGCCTACTGTGGTGTTCTGTGGCTAACCGGTCGTCTTTTGGTTTAAGCCATCTTATGGCAACTTTTGCTTCCATTACTTATTTGCTACTTATGTCATTTGGCCGGTGGTGTGTTGTAATAACTTATATTATGTATGTATTTTGGTAGGCTTGTTATAATCATTGTATGGAATTGATGCATGCTTGGATATGATGTATGTGTCTTTGCTTGTTCGGGAGGCACATATTCATCGAGACGCGGATTATTCTATTTGTGATACTAGAACCAGAGGAAGGTTAAGTATTACAAGTTTAATAAACCGGGGTCTCACAGGACCATCACAGAGTTGGATCATGTCTATGAAGCCTTGCAGAGATCTGAAGAGAAGGTCGCCACTCTGCAAGAGATCCTCTACGACCAAGTTCCCGAAGAAGAGGAAGACCCCGAGGAGGACTCTGAAGAAGATCCGGAGGAAGGCCCAGTTGAGCCAGAGAATGATGCAGAGCCAGAGAAGTCGGTGAGCGGTTGCACCGAGCGCTTTATTCTTCGCCGCACGAGTTCAGGCATCGAGATCGGTTGCCAAGATGTCGGCTCACTTCCGAGTCTACAGCCGTCAGGAGCGCCGCCGCGGTTGTGGAGGCTTTCTTGAGTAGTTCGTTTTAGGCTTGATTTTGAGCTTAGCGATTTGATTTAGCGAGTCGCCTTTAGGCGGTAGTTTTGTGTGCTTAGGTCGTTGTTTTTTTTGTGTGCGAGTATGAGCTGCAAAGGCCCTTAGGCATTTGTTGCAGCAATGCTAAGACCCTAAGTAATAAAGGTATTTCATTTGAGTTTTCTTGATCTGTGTTTTGTTGGGTTTAACCTACCCCCTGCTTAGTTCTCGACTTATCTTGTGCTTGCTACCTTATCTAACCTATGGAGCTTCGCCAGATGGTTCAAACTCGTCGGCTAACGCTAGTGGTTCCGGCACGACCAGAAGCAATGAGCAACCAGCCGCAGGAGAAGTTCCGCCACAAGCACCTCCAATTGACTTGCAGAACTTTGGAGCTTTCATGGCAGCACAGACTCAGCTGATGAACACTATGATGACTCAGATGCAAGCTTTGAACAACCAGGCCAACAACAATAACAACAATCAACAGTATGGAGCCCCAGCCGCTCATGGTCACCATGGACCATCCAAACTTGCAGAATTTATGAGGACTCGTCCACCAACATTTTCGGACACGTCTCTCCAGTGGAAGCAGACGATTGGCTCAGAGTTATCGAAAGGAAGCTGCTGATCACCCAGTGCAGCGATCGTGAAAAGGTTCTGTATGCCACTCACCAGATGGAAGGCACCGCTGCTGAATGGTGGGAGAACTTCTGCGCCGCCCATGAGACGCCACAGGATATCACCTGGGAGGAATTTTCGCGACATTCGCGCGTTATCACGTACCAGAAGGCATTATCGATCTAAAGAAGGATGAGTTCCGCGCTCTCAAGCAAGGAGCTATGTCAGTGTCTGACTACCTCAACAAGTTTTCTCAGCTAGCTCGCTATGCAGCGGAAGATGTAGCCACAGACAAGGCTCGTCAGAGTCGCTTTTGAAGGACTAAACTTTGGACTACAAGTCGGTTTGATCGCCCATACTTTTCCGATTTCCAAGAGCTGGTCAACAAAGCCTTTGTTATAGAGGACAAGCGCAAGGAGGCGGAAGATAACAGTAACGCCGGATGGCTTAGCAAGGGAACCATCAATCACAGAGAGGGCAACGGTGCGGCCGACAGTTCAGCGAGTTTCCACCCGGACTTCGTTGAGCACACGCACCAACTTCAACCCGTCCGGTGCCGAACTTCCGCAACCCGCACCGTCAACCCCAATCCGAAGCAACCAAGAGAACGCGCAAAGGTGCATTACGCTGTCGTCGGCGAGGACATTTTGCCAACGGTGTCCGCAAAGGGGACAATCACTCGATGCGCTTCAACCTTGGAGCTACTCCATCCAAGACGCCCGACACCGGGCATCAACGAAGGAGCGCAAGTTGCCGATCAAGCGAAGGAGCACCACGATCGTGATCGAGAGGCGTGTCAACCACATTACTCGGAAGGAGCCGGGAATCACCGGACATCGATCGGGTAAGTTTACGGTTAACTCGCACTGCATCGGCTTTGTTTGATTAGGACCGCATTCATTTGTTTACGGAATGTTTGCAACCAAGAATAAATTGAAAGTTATGCAACTTAAGCATACTCTGTTAGTCGATCGCTGGAGCAGAGCTAAGTACTAGAGTGGGATGTTTAGGAGCTAAGTTACTCATAAGCTCGAGTTGAGTTTCTAGCCAACCTAATTGTCCTAGATACCCAAACCCTAGATGTCATTCTTGGCATGGATTGGTTATCAAGCACAAAGTCAGTGCTAGATTGTGGCAAGAGCCGTAACGATCGAGGATGCTAAAGGAAACAAGGTAGAGTTTCTAGCTACCTCGGTTCGTGATGGACATTTGCTAGTAAACGGTTTGAAGACCCTTTCCTTGGAAGAAGTACCATGGTCGGTGAATATCGGATGTGTTTAGGAGAATTACGGGAATGCCACGGATCGTGACATCGAGTTAGTCATCGACCTAGTGAGCGAGGACAACACCAATTTCAAAGAGACCTTATCGGATGCGGTAGATGAGTTGGTAGAGATGAAGAAGCGGATAGAAGAACTTCTTGAGAAAGTTTCGTGAGACCTAGTTCGCCGCCATGGGGAGCACGGTGTTGTTTGTCAAGAAGAAAGATGGAAGTATGAGGATGTGTATTGATTACCGTTCCCTCAACGAAGTTACCATCAAGAACAAGTACCCACTACCCCGGATAGATGATCTATTTGATCAGATGAAAGGAGCAGGATTATTCTCAAAGATCGACCTGCGATCAGGTTACCACCAGCTAAAGATTTGTCCTAAGGATATACCGAAGACCGCGTTCTCAACACGGTATGGACATTATGAGTTCTTAGTCATGTCCTTTGGTCTGACTAATGCCCCTGCATATTTCATGAACATGATGAATAAAGTAATCATGGAATATTTGGACAAGTTCGTAGTTGTGTTCATTGATGATATTCTAGTGTACTCCAAGTCGGAGGAAGAACACGCGAACATTTAAGGATAGTATTGGAAAAACTCCAGAGCATCATTTGTATGCCAAGTTCGATAAGTGTGATTTTTGGAAGAAGGAAGTGGATTTCCTTGGTCATGTGATGACAAGTGAGGAGTAGTGATTGACCCGGTAAAGTTAAGCGATATTACATTGGGAGCAGCCCAAAGCGTAACTCGATTCGCAGATTTCTTGGGAATGGCGAGTTATTACGCCGTTTCATCGAAGGATTCTCATCGATTGCTAAGCCTCTACGCAATTGTTGAAGAAGGAGAAAAGTTTACTTGGACTCCAACTTTGTGAAGAAAGTTTTCAGGGAATTGAAGAAGCGTTTGACTTCACCCGATCTCGATTCTCGCGGATATTCGCAAGGATTTCGATATCTATTGTGATGCTTAGCGTCAAGGATTAGGATGCGCCCCGATGCAAGAAGGAAGAGCAGTCGCTTATGCGTCAAGGCAGTTGAGACCTCACGAGGATAATTACCCTACTCATGATCTGGAATTAGCTGCCGTAGTGCATGCTTTAAAGATTTGGCGTCACTACCTTATCGGTGTCATCGTGTGAAGTCTACGGATCATAAGAGTCTAAAGTACATCTTCACCCAGTCAGATTTGAACATGAGACAGAGAAGATGGTTAGAATTGATCAAGGATTATAATCTTGGAATCCATTACCATCCCGGAAAAGCCAACGTAGTCGCGGACGCTCTAAGTCGTAAGGGTTCTTTGCAATGCTTTGGAAGTAAAGGAAAGTTGCCCGAACTTTATGAAGAATTCGAAGCTAAAGCTAGAGTTATGCCGAAGGATTTGTAGCCAATTTGGAAATCAGTCTACCTGGAGAAGCAAATTCGTGAAGCACAACCAAAGGATCCTGTGTTGTCAGACATCAAGGTCAAAATGGCAGAAGGGAAATTCAAAGATTTCACCAAGGATGATCAAGACATACTCTGGATTAATGGTCGTATCTGTGTACCAGATATCGATGGTCTAAGACAGTTAATCTTAAAGGAAGCCCATGACTCAAAATATTCGATTCACTCTGGAAGTACCAAGATGTACCAGGATGTTAAGACAAAATTTTGGTGGCCAAATTTGAAACGAAGTCGCGAGTTCGTTGCCTTGTGCGACACCCGCCGTAAAGTAAAGCGAACACGAGACCAGCAAGTTTGCTGCAACCACTGAAGATTCCAGAATGGAAGTGGGAAGAGATCGGTATGGATTTCATTACCGGTTTACCCAAGACTCAATCGGGTTACGATTCGATCTGGGTAATAGTCGATCGTTTGACCAAGGTCGCCCATTTCCTGCCGGTCAAAACCACGTACTCAGGAGATCGCCTTGCGGAGTTGTACATGGCCAGAATTGTCAGTTTGCACGGTGTGCCCAAGAAGATAGTGTCAGATCGAGGATCCTAGCTCACCTCTCGTTTTTGGCAGAGCTTGCATGAAGCATTGGGTACCCATCTGAATTTCAGTACCGCGTATCATCCACAGACAGATGGACAGACTGAAAGAGTTAATCAGATATTGGAGGATATGCTGAGAGCTTGTGCTCTAGCTAATGCTGCCCGATGGGATAAGAGTTTACCGTATGTAGAATTTTCGTACAACAATAGTTACCAAGCTAGTCTGCAAATGTCACCATTTGAAGCCTTGTATGGCCGTGCCTGCCGAACCCCGTTGAATTGGTGAAGCAATTTGAGCGATCGATTTCGGTCGAGACATTGTTCGAAGCGAGAAGAGCAAGTGGCCATGATCAGAGAAAGATTGAAGATAGCTCAGTCCAGGCAGAAGAGCTATGCTGATAATCGTCGTCGTGATCTCAGTTTTGAACCGAGGATTTCGTTTATCTTGAGTTACCCGCTCAGAGGTGTCAAAGGTTTCATGCCAAAGGAAGCTTGCCCTAGGTATGTTGGTCCGTTCAAGATTTTGGAACGCCGTGGGAAGTTGCTTATCGGTTGGAGCTACGCGATCGTTAGCGAGTACATGATGTCTTTCATGTCTCGGATTGAAGAAGTGTCTTCGTGTGCGGAAGAGCAAGCCCGTTGAAATCAATTGACTTGAAGGAGGATCTTACCTACAAGGAGCGGCCGATTAAGATTTTGGATGTCGCGAGCGCCTCACCAGAGCAAGGCATTCGTTTTTGCAAGGTTCGGTGGAGCAACCACTGAAGGAGAAGCAACATGGGAGCGTGAAGAAGAGCCAAAGCAGAGTTTCTAGCCTTTTCTCTAGCTAGCCTAAATCTCGGGGTCGAGATTCCTTTAAGGGGGGGAGGTTTGTAACATCCCAATTTTCTGAGCTTAAAAATCTTCTGAATAGTTAGTAGGGAGAAAATTCACCATTTGGATTTTATTTGAATTTAATCTAAAAAGCTTAATATTGGACTTTATAATCAAAAACATTTAAAGTGAATAATACCAAGCGGAACAGTAGCCAAAACTATTTTATTTGGGTTCTATGTGCTCAGATATATTTTCTAGATTTTTCTAGAATTTTTCTGAGTTCATTTGCTATTTTCTTTTGCCCATTTGAATTTCTGGTATTTTCTAAAATAGAAAATCTATTTAAAATCTCAGAAAATCAATCGGGCCGAATTCCTTTTCTCCGGCCCAACTCTCTCCGCTCGCGGCCCGTTTTCCCCGCCGCCAGCCCAGCCCGCGCGCGCACCGCCTCCAACTGACATGCGGGCCCCGCATGTCAGCCTCTCCTCTCTCTTTCCTTCCGAGCCCCGCTCGTTCCCCGCCGTTCGATCAAGGTTGGACGGCTAAGATACGCGGGATGTAAGCGGAAGTTCCGATCGTTTCCTTGATTGTGGACCGTTGGATCTTGGAGGGACGGTCAGATCGTGAGTCCGTTTCGCGCGCGCCGCCGACGCCGCCGCGCCCGAGCGCCGTCGCCGGCGGTGTGCTCGACCGCCACATCACCGTCGTCTTCGGCGGACTCGCTTTGCCGCCCGATTCGCGCCGCCGCGCGTGTCGCCAGCGGACTCGCCTCCGGGGCTATTTAAAGCCCCGAGATCCTCGTGCCTGCACCGAGCCGCGCCCGAAAACCCTAGCCGCCACACCGGCGCCGCCAGAGCCCTAGTCGCCGCCGTCTTCGCCGGCGAACGACCCATCGCCGCTATCATTGTTCCGGTCCCCTCGCGCCACCGGACCCCACCCTCGGGATCGCCGCGTCGCCCGCATCTCGGAGCTGCCGTCGCCTTCGCCGGAGAAACCGTCCAACGCCGTCGCCGTCGAGCCCGAGACTTCGCCGCCGCTTCTACCTCACCGCCGGCCACCCTGGTTGTCCCCGTGCACCAGTGAGCACAACCGCGTGATCCTCGTGTCGCCCTGTACCTCCTGGTGCCATCCGTCGCCGCCGGCGAGCCGCCGTTCGCCGAGACCGTCGGAACCCGAGCGCCACCGCCTTCGCTGTCGTCCACGTCGGTGCCACCTCGGTGCCGCGTCAGCGCCCGTGCCTCCGTGTCGCATGCGTGGCGCCCGATCGCCGCCACGTGTGCGCGTGGCGATCCACCGATCTCGAATCCGAGGCTCGGTGAGACCAGCCACCGTGAGCCGTGTCTCGGCGTGTGGGCCCCACATGTCGTTTTTCTTTTATTTATCTTTTTCTGAAATCTTGAGGGCTGACGCCAGCATTGCGCAATAATCCGATTTTTCAATAGAAAAGTAATTCGGAAATTTCAGAAAATCCAATTTAGGGTTTTTCTTTTAGATTCAATCTTCCAGAGCTCATAACTTTTGCATCCTAACTCCGATTGAGCCCATTCAAATTTCTAAATTTGTCTAAATTCAAGATCTATTTATCTGAGATTTTTATTTAATTTTTGGAGCTTGTTTTGCCTCTGTTATTTATTTGTTTTGTTTGTTTTGTTTAGTTTTATGAGTAGACGTCGATTCGTCGGGAAATTTTGTGGAAGAAGGAGCACCCCAAGATCAAGACCAGTACATAGACCTTTTCCTAGGCAAGTCGTACCTTTGATCATCTTGAACCCAGTTTTCAAATTACTTTGTGTTAAATTATTGCATTCTACTTTAATTATTTATTTAAATGCTTTGGGCATAGTTATTATCCAAATTGCTATCACACTTTGGCCTTGTATGTCATAATTCCTTATCACCCTAGATTGGTTATTAGTTGGTAATATTATAGCACCAACGTGGGTTGGTTAGATGCGTGTACAGTTGCTTAGCCATGCTACGAGTCTCACATCTGATGTAAGTTGCAAATACTAATTATGACTAAGTGACTATGGAACTTTGTGTAAAACTGTGTGCTATGTGTTATTACTTCGTGATGGCATGTGTTGCACTAAAACCAACTAGGTGGTAAGGGATTTAGACTGAGGCAAGTGGTGGAGACTGTGTGACATGGTGGTCTATGTGATGGGAATGATGGTCTTTGTGACTTAGTTAGAACATGGAAGTCTTGCCTTGGTCAATTAAGGACTTAACTTTGTGCGCCATTGAACTGAGCCTTACTGTACGACCACATGCTTGGTATGGGATGGGCCTAACTTAGTAAGTTATGGATTCTCGGCATTGATGTTCAGGTGGATAGGTTAGGCTGTGTGACAGGGTGGAGGTGTGACTACTTGGTGGTTGCATCGCGGGACGATTCATCTTCCCTGTCCAGCGGTGTGTGTTATACCAATTCTATGTGAGCTGGTATAGCGGTTTGTAAGCACACTGGGAGTGTCAATGTTTGAGATGAAGTTTCCGAACTGTTTTGTTACGATTGGTGCTTGCTACACTAGTTGTATCTTGTGGGTAAAGTGTACAACCTCTGCAGAGTGTTAATCAATCTATTCGAATAGCCGCGTCCGCGATCATGGACATGCTCGGGGATTTCACACGAGGGGTAGTTTTCATAAAATGCTAGGATGGGAGCTGTGTGACCTTAATCATATGGCTATGTGAAATAATCTGTTTAGCTGTGTGTGTCTTTGTGGAAACAACTGTTAAATTAATATTGTCTATTTGTTTTGAATTATGCTTTCAATCTATTATTCGTATTCAATTGCAAATGTTGCTTTTATGCAAAAGAACCACAGAAGCCTTTTCTTTGGAATAAGCTGCATCTATACATTGCATTACGTGGTATGATTTGCGAGTACGGTTGTGTACTCACGCTTGTTGTAAAACTTGCGCCCAAACCTCTGAAGAGGAGGAGGAGTACGCCTACTTTCGAGGAGGAGTTTGAAGGCCGATCGTTCGTTAAGGTCGGATCGATCGGTTGCCTATGGTGAATTGGTGGGATCTACTGTGGAGTTTTCGTTCATTCTTTGCTTTGTTTATTTCTCTGTTAGCCCTCACGTGGCTTAATAAGTGTAAACTCGACCATAAGGTCAAAACCCTTATTTGTTATTCAAATTAATCGTTTACTTTATTTATCGCTTGTGTGGATCGATATTTACCTATGTTAACCTGTGTGCACTAGCGTGATCTGGACTAGTGCGGTATACAGAGGGTTCGTAATCGTGATGCAGGTCTGACAAAGATCCGATAAGGTCTCTTTGAAATTGGTGCTGTGTCACGGCACTAGGTCGATGACAAACTCAATGTCACGATCCGGTGGCATTCTGGTAATTCCTCCGAAACACATCCGGGTATTCACCGACGATCGCACTTCTTCTAAGGAAAGGGTCTTCAAGTCATTTACTAGCAAATGTCCATCACGAATCGAGGTGGCTAGAAACTCTACCTTGTTTCCTTTGGCGTCCTCATTATTACGGCTCTTCGCCACAATCTAGCACGACTTTGTGCTTGGATAACCAATCCATGCCAAAAATGACATCTAAGGTCTGGGTGTCTAGAACAATTAGGTTGGCTAGAAACTCAACTCCAGCTATGAGTAACTTAGCTCCTAAACATCCCACTCTAGTACTTAGCTCTGCTACAGGCGACTGGACTAATAGAGTATGCTTAAGTTGCATAACTTCCAATTTATTCTTGGTTGCAAACATTCCAGAAACAAATGAATGTGAAGCTCCAGTAATCAAACAAAGCGATGCAGTCTCGAGTTAACGAAACTTACCCAAAGTCGACGCCCGGTGATTCCTAGGCTCCTTCCAGAGTAATGTGGTTGACACGGCCTCTGATCACGGACTGTGGTGCTCCTCCGGCTTGACCGGCAACTTGTGAAACTCCTTGGTTGATGCCTGGTGTTGGCGTCTTGGATGGAGTAGCTCCAAGGTTGAAGCGTACTGGAGTGATTGTTCCCCTTTGCGGACACTGGTTGGCAAAATGTCCTGGCTGACGATAGGGGTAACAGACCTTTGGTGCGTTCTGCTGGTTGCTTCCTGGATTGGGGTTGACAGGTGCAGGGTTGCGGAAGTTACGAGCGGCTAGGCGAAGTCTTGAAGTTAGTGCAGTGCTCACGAGCGAAGTGCAGGGTGGAAACACATTGAAGCTGGCTTGCACTTGTTCTTGCTCTCTTGTGATTGATGGTTCCCTTCTTGAGCCATCCGGCGCGTTCTGGTTATCCTCCAGCTCCTTGCGTTTGTCCTCCAAAACAAAGGCTTTGTTGACCAGCTCTTGGAAATCAGGAAAAGTATGGGCGATCAAACTGACTTGCAGTCCAGTGTTTAGCCCCTTCAGAAAGGGACTTTGGCTAGCCTTGTCCATGCCTACATCTTCTGCTGCATAGCGAGCTAGCTGAGAAAACTTGTTGAGGTAGTCAGACACTGACATAGCTCCTTGCTTGAGAGCGCGGAACTCATCATTTTTCAGATCGATAATGCCTTCCGGTACATGATACTGGCGAAATGCCGCGGAAAATTCCTCCCATGTGATATCCTGTGGCGTTTCATGCGCGGCACAGAAGTTCTCCCACCATTCAGCAGCTGTGCCCTCCATCTGGTGAGTGGCATACAAAACCTTTTCACGATCGTTGCCTTTGGGTGATCGCGACTTCCTTCGATAACTCGAGCCAATCGCCCGCTTCCCGGAGAGATGTATGCGGAAAATGTTGGAGGACGAGTCCTCATAAATTCTGCAAGTTTGGATGGTCCATGGTGACCATGAGCGGTGGGGCTCCATACCGTTGATTGTTGTTGTTGTTGGCCCTGGTTGTTCATAGCTTGCATCTGAGTCATCATAGTATTCATCAGTTGAGTCTGTGCTGCCATGAAAGCTCCAAAGTTCGCAAGTCAATTGGGGGTGCTTGTGGCGGAAGCGCTCCTGCGTGGTTGCTCATTGCTTCTCGGTCTTTGGTATGCGGAACCACTAGCATACCGATCGGAGTTTGAACCATCTCGCGACGCTCCATGGGTTAGATAAGGTAGCAAGCACAAGATAAGTTGAGAACTAAGCAGGGGGTAGGTTAAACCCAACAAAACACAGCTCAAGAAACTCCAATGAAATACCTTTATTAATTAGGGTCTTAGCATGGCTGCAACAAATGCCTAAGGGCCTTTGCAGCTCATACTCGCACAAAAAAAAAGAAACAACGACCTAAGCACACAAAGCTACAGCCTAAAGGGCGACTCACTAAACTGAAACTGGCTAAGCCTGAAACTGGAACTAAGACCAACTATTCGAGAAAGCCTCCACAACCGCGGTGACGCTCCTGACGGCTGTAGACTCGGAAGTGAGCCGGCATCTTGGCAAACCGATCCGATGCCACAGGCGGTGCAGCAGAGCAGCGTTCCTTGCAACCGCTCCGCCGCTCCTCGGCTCTGCATCTTCTTCGGGCTCAGCTGGGCCTTCTGCGGATCTTCTTGTAATCCTCCTCTGGTCTTCCTCTTCTTCGGGAACTTGGTCGTAGAGGATCTCTTGCGAGTGGCGACCTTCTCTTGGCTCTCTGCAAGGCTTCATAGACATGATCCGGCTCGTGATGGTTCTCTCCAAGGCTTCCTCTGGCGGACACAACCGGGCGAGGTGCACAATCGTAGCGTTGCTCTCCTTACGTGGGCGGGTAGCGTCTTTGGCAAGTCCACAGTGCAGCTACTGGGTGGTATCGGAAGGCGGTGTCACGAAGCTCCGTGCGTAGATGTTGCAGATACGCAGCATGGCCAAGCGCGACGACTCCTGGATACCTTCCAGCCAAGTGATCTTCCTCACAGAGACGTGCGAAGGTTGGCTTGCCTTGTCGTTCCTCTTGGCGTAGATCGTCAGGCGACAAATAACTCCACGGTTTTGTCTATTCACTATCCAGTTGTTGCCGACGTACAGTGGACGATCAAAACCTCCAAGAACCTGGAGCAACTTCCAAAGCTCGGCGGCATACCCTCTAGTGCGCTCACCATAGCTCTGAAGACGAGGCATCTGTCAAGACAAACGAACAGGGTAAGAGCAACTTTAAAACAGCGAGGAGAGAAAGGATTATAGCAAAAGTTGAGGCGAGAGAGATATGAGGAGAGTTAAGCAATCAATTAACCTTGCAAGTTAACTTTTCCTTTAGAAAATAATTTGGACACTCTAACGACGGCAAATCTAACTAAGGTCAAGACCTACAGTAAGTATGGCTCTGATACCACCTCTGTCGGGACCCAGAATTACGATTCTGGAACCCTCTGTGTATACTGCACTAGTCCAGGATCACGCTAGTGCACACAGGGTTAACATAGGTAAATACCGATCCACACAAGCGATAAATAAAGTAAACGATTAGTTTGAAAAACAAATAAGGGTTTTGACCTTATGGTCGAGTTTACACTTATTAAGCCACGCAGGGCTAACAAAGAATAAAGCAGCAGCGGAACGGAAATAACTCCAGCGTAGATCCCACCAATTCACCACAGGCAACCGACTTGGATCCAGACCTTAACGATCAACAACCTTCGGCGAACTCCTCCTCGAAAGCAGGCGTAGACTCCTCCTCTTCTGTAGATTTGGGCGTAAGTTTTACAACAAGCGTGAGTACACAACCATACTCGCAAATCATACCACAGAATGCAATGTATAGATGCAGGCTTATTCCAAAGAAAAGGCTTATGTGGTTCTTTTGCATAAAAGCAACATTTGCAATTGAATACGAATAATAGATTGAAAGCATAATTCAAAACAAATAAACAATATTAATTTAACAGTTGTTTCCACAAAGACACATAGCCTAATCAAATTCTTTCACACAGCCATATGACTTAAATCACACAGCTCCCATCCAAACATTTTATGAAAACTACCCCTCGTGTGAAATCCCCGAGCATGTCCATGACCGCGGACGCAGCTATTCGAATAGATTGATTTAACACTCTGCAGAGGTTGTACACTTGACCCACAAGATACAACTAGTGTAGCAAGCACCAATCGTAACAAAACAGTTCGGAAACTTCATCTCAAACATTGACGTTCCCAGTGTGCTTACAAACCGCTATACCAGCTCACATAGAATTGGTATAACACACACATTTGGACGGGGAAGGCGAATCGTCGCGATGCAACCACCAAGTAGTCCCACCTCCACCGTGTCACACAACCTAACCTATCCACCGAACATCAATGCGAGAATCCATAACTTACTAAGTTAGGCCGTCCCATACCGGGCATGTGGTCGATGAAGGCTCGATTCAATGGCGCACAAAGTTAAGTCCTTAATTGACCAAGGCAAGACTTCCATGTTCTAACTAAGTCACAAAGATCATTATTCCCATCACATAGACCACCATGTCACACAGTCTCCACCACTTGCCTCAGTCTAAATCCTTTACCACCCAGTTGGTTTTAGTGCAACACATGCCATCACGAAGTAATAACACATAGCACACAGTTTTACACGAAGTTCCATAGTCACTTAGTCATAGTTCATATTTGCAACTTTCATGAGATGTGAGACTCGTAGCATGGCTAAGCAATTGTACTCGCATCTAACCAACCCACGTTGGTGCTATAATATTACCAACTAATAACCAATCTAGGGTGACAAGGAATTATGACATACAAGGCGAAGGTGTGATAACAATTTGGATAATAACTATGCCCAAAGAATTTAAATAAATAATTAAAGTAGAATGCAATAATTTAACACAAAGTAATTTGAAAACTGGGTTCAAGATAATCAAAGGTATGACTTGCCTTGGAAAAGGTCTATGTACTGGTCTTGATCTTGAGGTGCTCCTTCTTCCACAAAATTCCCCAACGAATCGACGTCTACTCGCAAATGAGACACAAACAAACAAAACAAATAAATAACAGAGGCAAAACAAGCTCCAAAAATTAAATAAAAATATCACATAAATAGAGCTTGAATTTAGACAAATTTAGAAATTTGAATGGGCTCAATCGGAGTTAGGATGCAAAAGTTATGAGCTCTGGAAGTTTAAATCTAAAAAGAAACCCTAATTTGGATTTTCCAGAATTTCCCGAATTATTTCTCTGAAGAAAAATCGGATTATTGCGCAACGCTGACGTCATCTGAGGACGTTCGGATGGGATGAAAATTTGTCTGACAGGTGGGACCCACATGTCAGTGGCTCGGCTCACGGTAGACTAGGTCTACTGAGCCTCGGGTTTCGGAGACCGTGGACTGCCACGTGGGCCTGAGTGGACCAATCACGTAGCGACACGTCGTGGCGGCGCGCGATCCGTGTGTCGACTTCGGCGCGTGCGTGTGAGCTGACGGGGCTGCTGACACGGTGCTACGTGGGACGACACGCAGGCGCGGCCGCTGAGGTGGCGAGCCACGTGGCTGGTCGGGGACTAGCGGTGCTCTGGACCGCCCGACAACGGCGAACGGCGGCGTCTCGCCGGAGGTGAGTGGTACTGGGACGTAGCCCAGGTTATTGCGCACATGTGGGTGCACTCACGGGTGGTCGGAGACGTCGCGATGGCCGCGCGAGGTTTAGGCGCGAGTGCCGGTTGTTGTCGGACGTGGGCTCCGGCGGGGTCGGGGCGGCGGCGAAGACTCCAGGAGGTAGCTGAGGTGACGGCGACGACGGCGGTGCACTCCACGAGGGCAGGGTGTCACCGGTGGTGGCGCAATTCGAAGAAGAACACCGGCGGCGACAAAACCCTAAAGCTCAAGTTGTGGCGGCACTAGGGTTTTAAGCGGTAAAAAAGGTTGGGGGTTTTGATGCGGACGTCAAAGCGGTCCTGGGGGTGTCTTTTATAGGGGCCGGGAGGCTAGGGAGGCGTGGGGCGACGGAAACCCTAAAAGAGTCCGAAACGAGCACGAGAGAGAAACGGAGATAGAAACGAATCCGGTGTTTGATTTTGATCCGAGAAGATGCGGGGGGGTTAGGGATAAGATTCTACACGTTTTCTAGAAGGGGTTCAGTTGGAAAGGATGCGTTGTCGTACGGGCTTGAGCTTGGAAACATGGTGGGCGGGCGCGGCCGTGCGTGAGGACGAAGCCGGACGCGGGGGCGAAGACCTGACGTGTGGGGCCCACACGTCGCCGGTGCGAAGCGCGCGCGCGGAGTGGGCCTCGCGCGAGACGGCCGAAGGAAGAGAGTGGGCGAGGAAAGGAATTCGGCCCAAACCAAACTCTGAGATTTTAAATAGGTTTTCTAATTTAGAAAATACCAGAAATTCAAATAAGCAATAGAAAATAGCAAATGAACTCAGAAAAATTCTAGAAAAATCTTGAAAATATATCTGAGCACATAGAACCCAAATAAAATAGTTTTGGCTATTGTTCATGTTGGGGTTATTCACATTTAAATGTTTTTGATTGTAAAGTTCAATATTAAGCTTTTGAATTTAAACTCAAATAAAATCCAAATGGTGAATTTTCTCCTACTAACTATTTAAAAGATTTTTAAGCTCAGAAAATTGGGATGTTACACATAGTTAGAGAATGGAAGTCTTGCCTTGGTCAATTAAGGACTTAACTTTGTGCGCCATTGAACTGTTCCTTACTGTACGACCACATGCCTGGTATGGGACGGGCCTAACTTAGTAGGTTATGGATTCTTGGCATTGATTACTTAGGTGGTAGGTTAGGCTATGGGTGGAGGTGTGTACTACAAGGTAGTCGCATCACGGGGCGGTTCGCCGTGTCCCTGTCCAGCGGTGTGTGTTATGCCAAAGCGCTCCGTTTGGGTTGGCATAGCGGTTTGTAAGCACATCGGGAGTGTCAATGTTAAGATGAAGTTTCTGAACCGTTTTGTTATGATTAGTGCTTGCTACACTAGTTGTATCGTGTGGGTAAAGTGTACAACCTCTGTAGAGTATTAAATCAATCTATTCGAATAGCGCGTCATGATCATGGACATGCTCGGGGATTTCACACGAGGGGTAGTTTTCATAAAATATTTGGGATGGGAGCTATGTGATCTAAGTCATGTGGCTATGTGAAATAATCTGTTTAGCTTTGTGTCTTTGTGGAAAATAACTGTTAAATTGATATTGTCTATTTGTTTTGAACTGCATTTCAATCTATTATTGTATTCAATTACAAATGTTGCTTTTACGCAAAAGAACCACAGAAGCCTTTTCTTTTGGAATAAGCCTGCGTCTATAAATTGCATTCTGCGGTATAATTTGCGAGTACAGTTGTGTACTCACACTTGTTGTAAAACTTGCGCCCAAACCTACAGAAGAGGAGGAGTCTACGCCTGCTTTCGAGGAGGAGTTTGCCGAAGGTTGGTGATTGTTAAGGTCTGGATCCCAGTCGGCTGCCTCTGGTGAATTGATGGGATCTACACTGAAGTTATTTCTGTTCCGCTGCTATTTTATTCTCTGTTAGCCCTGCGTGGCTCAATGAGTGTAAACTCGACCATAAGGTCAAAACCCTTATTTGTTATTCAAACTAATCGTTTACTTTATTTATCGCTTGTGTGGATTGATATTCACCTATGTTGACACTGTGTGCACTAGCATGATCCTGGACTAGTGCATTATACACAGAGGGTTCCAGAATCGTAATTTTGGGTCCCGATAGAGCCTGAGTGTGGTTTTAAAAGACTTGGCTCGACCTAGTCAAGTGGTTGGGCTCGGGTCTGACTCGAGCCTAACAGTGATTTGAATTCAGGGTTTAGAAATGAGACAGAACTTTAAGGAATTGGATTAAGATCGCAAACTAACTCCAAAAATTCTAAAAAATTTTGCAGGAGCTTGCTAACTTTACGGTTGACCTTGTATAAAATTTTTAGAGGTTTTTATGCAATGTATTTTCCTCCAAAAATTCTGCAAGGTTCTGAGCTAGGGTTTGACTGACCTCTTAAAGCATTCAAAAAATTTCTAAAAATTATGAAATTTTCTCGAGGAGTCACACATTAACCCTAGACCTTAGGAAAAATATTTTCAAATGGTGATCACAAGATTATCCAAATGAGTTTTCAAAGGGTCAAGGCTAAGGTTTTAGAAGCTTGTGATTTTCTAATTCCACATTTCCTTAAACAAGAATTGCAGAATAGCTCAACTACAGCAAGATGCAAGAAAAGTTTTAATTTCTACTCATTTTCTTACATTTGGAACACAAGCCAAGATTTGGGATGTTACACTTCGCGTCAACGCCCATCACCAGTCCTGTCACCAGCGCCACGCCCATTCTGCGCGCTCGCCACTCCCATTGATGCTCTGTCCCCTCCAACAGCTCCCTTGCCCCCTTGCACACCTATAAGAGGCCCCTGTTCACCCCCTTGGCTCCCCACACCTCCTCTTTCCCCCCGCCATTCTACTCCTCACCTTCTTCTTCCTCGAAGTAGAGCCGAAGTCGCGCTCCCCTTCTTCGGCCGCGCCACCTCGTCGCCGCACCACCGCTCCGGTCAGCTCCACCCCCGGATGACCCCGTCACGAGGTGCCCCACGACATGAGGAAGCCGTCCCCAACCTCCGTCCTTCCTCCCCTCTGCCAAGATGTGCCGCCACCGTCGCTCCTTCTCTTCTGCCCTGGCCGCCGCCGCCAGACCGCCTCGGGCGGCCTCCGCCCTCCCCGCTCGACCTCGCACCTCCCTCATGGTGGCGCGCAACCCGTGCGTGCACCATCTCCGCCGCTCCGCTGCTGGTTTGCCTACACCTCTGCGAGCTCGTGCACCGCCTGCTGCCATTGGAGCCCCATCGCTGCCGCCGTGTGCTTCACCACCGCCTCCTCCCGTCGGCGCCACCACTGCTCCCTATCGCTTGCCCCTCCCTCTGTTCTCTTCTCTCTGTGAACCGAAGAGAAATCGAATGGGATTGATTGGGTTTTGCCCTGAGTGGCCCCCACCTGTCATTCACTTCCTCTCTCCCCTTGTCTCCCTTCCAAGTGGGCCCAGCCACATTAAACCCCCTAGACCCATGCGCATGGACTTGGTCCATGTACTGTGGGGTGCACCCATCCTCTCTCCTCCCTTTATTCTTTTGATTTATTCCCAATTCAAACTTCAAAAGTCCCATTCTCCCTCATCGTAGCTCCAAAAATTACGAAATTTGTTTCTAAAATTTTGTTAATTCAAGATCTTGCTAGTGGCATATGACTTATTTAATTTGTAGTTTATTTGTTATTGCTTTTGTATTTATTTGTTCCATTTGCTTGTTTGTGCCTTTTTCCGGTACGTTCGTCCTAATAGGATTCGAAGACGTGGGAGATCTCCAAGTTGATCAAGAGCAAGACCATCAAGACTCTCTTACCTTTAATCCAGGAGAGTCAATACTTTGATCATATTGAACCTACATTTTATGCAAATTATATTCTTTTAAAAATAGCAAATTGCATGCTTAAATTCCTTAATCAAAAGTATGTTAAAATCCCATCCTTTGATAATTGAATCCATTATTCCATCTCACCCTAGTAACTATATGGTAAACCTTTGTGGGAGGTATGAAAAATGTGGTAGGCTCACGTAGACCATGATTTGGATTTTCCCTGGGTTCTCGGACTCAGCGCGGTTAATAATTGGAGGTAGCTCCAATGAAAATAAGCATAAGGTAGAGTTTCCGACGGAGGGAACCTCTGTTGTTATTAAATATTGCACAATTACTCTCTTTAATAAAATACAATTTGGTTAAAATGCTAAGTGATAGGAATTTGTAATTATGATAATTGAAAACATTGCTTTAGCAAAGAAAAGAACCCGAGCCATCCTTGTTAAGCCTTACATGTATATTATTACATTGTGTGTTGGCTCGCTAGCACGGAAGTTGTGCTCATTCTCGCTCTCTCCCCCAAAACCATCAGAAGCAGGAAATCCGGGAGATTACGACTACTACGAGGATCCAGAAATTGGAGGGTCAGGAGATGATGAGGAGTAGTTTAGTTCTTTTAGTCTAGGTCTCGCCTCAGTCCAGCTAACTCCATTGGCACTTGTGTGCATCCAATATTATCCAAGTCTTTGGTTAATATCGGATGCACACGGGTTTCCCCAGTCACTTGTCTGTGGAGAGATGTGCTCTCACCCTTTTGCTTCCACTGTAGTTACCGTTGTCTTCTGTAATGTAATCTTTTGGGCCTGTTTGGCCCTTATTGTAAAAACCTGACCTGATACGGTCTATGTAAACTCTGATATGTCAATTAATGAATGGTATGGTCTTACGTCATGTATGAATTGATTCAGTGATGTATTCAGTGAGTGCTAGCTACTGATCCAGGGAATAGCACAATGTTTTCATAGATGATTCTAGATTATGAAATCCGGGTCCGACAGAGCTGGTATCAGAGTATATGACTGTAGGAGCCTTAGCTAGCTGGTCGAGCCTAAGGACTTGAGTCTTATTTTTGAAAACTAAGAAAAAGCTTTTGTTAAAATATAGCGTAATTATTGCTCCTTCTCATCACTCTTAGTTCTTCACTTACCTTGACTTCACTTGATTTTTTACTCAGTCATGACCCTCCCTCTTGTTCAAAATTTGTAGATGGTCGCACCGTCATCCGATGGCCCATGGGACCTTCTCTCTCACCGAGAATGGAGGGCTCGCGGACATCCTCTGCCAACTGATGCAGTACTCGGACTACCATCACCAGCCCATCTTCCGGGATCGGAAGACTCAGATCATGACCTACGAGTCTTGGTCTATGGAGGTGTACCTCTACTCAAGGGAAGGCGAGATCCTCAGCCACACCTTCAGAACCGAGCACCCTAGGAGCCGCTGTTCTGATGCAATCCAGGATGTAGCTCATTTCGCCTTAGCTCATCTATGCTAGATGCACGAGGACAACCTGCTGGGATCTCCGTTCTGCTTCTATCCGTCTCTTCAGGAAGGATTGCACTACCCCAAGCTCTTCAACGTTCGGGTGGATGACCCACGCCTGTCCCACCAGGTGCAGCTCACTCAGGCCTTGACAGCTTCCCTCGTCACCGTTGTGTATGAGGTTGGGCAACTTCAGATGCTTCTCACCAGCAGCTACGCTCACTCTGATACCCTCCACAACCGGCTGATCAGATGGGATGCAGCTCTCTCTAGGGCGAAGCAGGAAAGAGACGCCGCCATCGCAGAGTTGGCACACCTCACAGCTGCCACTACGATCTGCTCAGCTCCAGCTCCTCCTCCTCCACCAGCCATCGCCTCCAGCGACAAGACGCTTGATCGACCACTCCAACCCAGAGGAGCCCACACCAGGATTACTACACGCAAGAGCATACAACGCCCCATTCCGCCGCCCGTCATCAACATAGAAGACTCCCGTCGAGGACGTAGCCTTTCTCGTTCTCGCTCTTGTTCCCGGCCACCTGACTTCAGTCACAACTGTTCTCGCTCTCACTCCCCATTGGAGTAGTAAGGCTAGTCTAAGTTAGCTAGCAGTGCATGCTAGATAGTCTTTTGGTTGCAAGCACTTTCTGTTCTTTTATTTTGTAGACATTGTGTTCGTACCTTGTGTCGTGGCTTAGCATGGCCTATATGCTGTGCTTCAAGAGTCATGTAACACTTAACCCCTATTAATATAATGCAGCCACCCTAAGCTTTGTATTGTATTTGATCGTTTCTCCTCGTTGATTTGAAGTTCTTCTATTGTGCTCTAGAGGGCCAGTAAATCCTCCTGTATCTCCTCTAGTTCTAAGCTGAGCTGTTCCCTTAGATGGCACCAAAGAGGGCAGTAGCCCAAGGAAGTGGTGTCAGTCGCAAAGGATGCTTCTGTCTTACCCCCTTATTCTCTCTCATCTAGTGTGCTTTTCCCTCTCACCGATCGTGCTTTCTTCCTCTCATCTATGAAACCTGTGAAGAATTATTGAAGATGGTTCAAATAGGTAAGTTGTAACACCCTGGCTATTCGGAAGCCAAGATGTCACCTAAAACATCTAACATACATCCATAATGCGGAAGAATTTGAATAAAATCAACTAATGATAGTATCAAAACAACCAAGACATGATGAAGGTATCCTTCCTTCACCATCTAATCTATTTATTTCAGTTCATTGATAATGAAAGTTCACATGCAGTAATAATTCAACATCAATGTGGAGAAGGTATCCTTCCTTCACCAATTATAAATTTATTATTACAGTTCATCATTTACGAATGTAAGATAGAACTAAATTTAATCTTGAACATGAATTGGATGATGTGAACAAGTAGTGCGTGTCTACTCCCTCCCAAGTGAGCCAACATCAGGGGTTACCTAAAATAAACAAACAACGCAAGAGTGAGTCCACGACTCAGCAAATCTGATAAAGGGACATAACACACATATGAACAAGTCATCATCATAAGAGAATATGAGCATACATCGAATGAAAACTTAGGAATGCATGGCATGAATGAATGTACTCAAGGATGGACTGCACACATGCTTATACCGGTATAGCGAGTGACACACCCGTCGGTGTTCACTTAAGCCCGCACCTTAACTAAAGTGCGGGGATCCAAGTCCTATATGAAGAACGTTTCATATAGGTGTCCAAAGCTGCCCATACTGGAATTGATGGGTCTTACATGCCCATACTGGAATTGATGGGTCTTTCAATCCACTCCGTGGGCGGGACATGACAATGTCCAAACTCGCCCACATTGGAATGGTGGGACTTACATCCACTCCCGTGGACATAGCATGAATAAAAGGATGCATGATATGAACATGAACAATGCTAATATCATCTTTCGGCATTTACTCCACATATTGATAGAACATAACCAATTCAGCATTTTGGGTATCACAAGATGTCACATCATATTCATGTAAACATTCACAATCACAGCACTTAAAACCAACAAAGTACTTGCCTTCCGCGTTGCGACGCGTTAGCAGGCAACGATGGCGCTCCCAAACCCGTAGACTCGCGGCCTAAACAATTAAATAACCGAAATAAGAACAACATAGAGCCCGTCATGAATTAATATTCTACACTACCCTCTTGCACACCCAAAACATAGTCATAACCCGAATCTGAAATTCCAGCAGCAACATGGAATCCCATCAGGACAGCAGCACGGTAAAGACCAAAACTAATGATCTGGGACTCCAAAAGAGATGAGCCCAGATCCTACACGAGCTTAACAAATATATCTACAACTTTGTAGTTGACGAGATAACCCAATTCGGCCAAACTAAATTGCTAACTGTCAAACGAAACAGCAAAACAGAATCTGACTGAGCAATTAGAACAGCAGAACTAAAACGTCCAAAACATTGAAACTACAACTCCGAATTGAGTGTTCTTTAACAATCTGAAAAGGTTATGAAATTACCTACAATAACCTAGTTGGCACGACATTCATATTTTGCATTTAACAAAAAGTGGCACACGGGTCAAAACTAAAGATAGAAACTGACATACAATCTGGACAGACTGACCTACAATCTGGACAGTCACAATGAAAAGTGCATAACTTTTGATCTATAAATCCAAATGAGGTGTTCTTTATCAATACTGAAAGCTAGTGATATCACCTTCAAAATTTGTTATGGGCAAGACCTCTGAATCACCCTCTAACTAGGCCATATATCAACATATACAGAGACTGCTAATTCTCGTGAGGATTCTGGACAGCAGATAATAAATCTATCATAACTTTTGACTCGAAAGTCGGAATTTAGTGTTCTTGGCGGCCACCGAAAGCTAAGAACAAAACCTACAATACTCTAGGAGATGGGATCCTCTGATTTGACATCTAAGATTGCGAAAACAGACGCGCAAACTACTGGACAGAATTGAATTTCCAACAGACAGACTTTGATCTAATCAAATTTAATCGGTTTCACTTCTACGACTAATCAAACCACAACAACCGGCAATCGTTACCCTTGGAGACACGCGTGCCCGCTGAATTACCCCCGCTAGATGCTCATCTCCTCTTCTTCTCCTCTCTCCCTCCACCTTTCTCCTTGGCCGACAGCAATGGGAGAGCATCACCAAGAGAGAGCAACGGAGTGCAAGGAGGGCGCGCACTGTAGCGGCACTGTAGCGGCGGCGGAACACTGTAGCAATGCGTGCTACAGTGGTGGGCTAGGGTTTCCCCCTCCTTTTATTAGTGGCCGGCCCCTCATGGGCCTCCTAGGCCAAAGCCCGAAGTACAAGTTGTCAAAGAATTGCAGATTTTCCCTCGTCTAAAGTTTAATTTCTCTTTTCACTGCTTCCTTCATTACAATAAGTTGGAGTATTACAGAAAAACCCCTTTTTCGTTTACTCTCCTTCCATAGAAACATTCGGGGTATTACATTCTACCCCCCTTAACAGATTCGACCCGAATCTAAACACTTAGCGAAAGAACAATCACGACTGAGAACGAACAACGGTAACCACGTACCCGTTGTGAACAACACCGGCTAAAGCTCATGCACGCGAAACTCCAACTTCCCCAGTAGCCTCTCCCTCGGACTGAAAATACCACAACACAACGACGTAACACGACGTCTGATCTAACACTCAACCCGGTACTTCCAGGTACACTCATCGGACAAAACTCGAAGGTAAGATCTCACTCGATGGTCAACGGCGCAAACGAAACCTCAAACTCTGGATCTCCTAGGTACTCACTCAACACGAGAACATACAAGACGTTACGTACTCCGCGTAAGGACTCGAGACAGTCCTGGCGATACGCCAACTAGCGAAAACAACCCAATATATCTTGGGTTAACCTTCCCAATGATACCGAACCACACGACAAGCACAAAGAACACGGAACTCGTGTTCCACCTCTCAATCGAACTCTTCACTAAAGCAAGGATCACCTCCTTTAACCAGAAACATACGACAAAACTGTCGGGACCGGATTTCTGAATCCGAACCCCTTTGTGTATTTCCGCACCAGTCCCATGATCAGTAGCTAGTGCACACAGTGGAAACATTGTTGATAACAAATTCGAATCACGAATAACATTATTAAACAACTGAGTACCGGCCTTATGGCCACTTATTACAAAAGAGGTCGGAAGACCTTGAGTCTTACAGCAGCAGAAACAACAAATGATAAACTCCAAGTGATGGCCCATCAAATTGCCCACCGGCATTCGATGGGAGCGCAACCTAGTACTCGGGTATCCTTCGTCAAAGCCACGCATTTAAGTAGTCGTAGTCCTCCATGTCGATGAAGGCTTCTGAGATTTAATTATGAGTGTAGAATGTGAGTACATAAAGTACTCCGCGAGTCTTGGGAAACATGCTTATACATAGCTTTAACAAATGAGGCTTATATGGTTCTTTTGCACAAAGCAATATTTTAAGTTTAAAACAATTTTCATAAAGCACATTTGACAAACGTAGTTTCAATAAATAAATTAATTGTATTACTAGTGGAGATTCTAGCTACCAACCACTAGCATCAAGGCTCTAGCTGCCCAACTGGCTCTAGCTGCCAGAAACTACCCGAGAGTCCCAACTGCTCCCGGTTCTCAAAATTACTCTTTTAAAATCAAAACCAAAATCTACCATGTGAAAACGCACCTTGCTCGCCCTTGACCGTGGGCACGGCTATTCGAATAGTTTTTAACACTCTGTAGAGGTTGTACAGCTTGACCCACAAGAGATGATCGCCTGATATACCACACGTTTCCTTTGACGTGTGAATCAAGGAGAGAACATCACAAGGCTTTTACAAAGCTTCCTTTTGACTCGGTTCTGCCCGCTAAGGTTTCGCCTTCCTGGCCCCCTCTTGCGCCATGTGAATCAGCACACACAACCATGACAAAACCGACTCAAAATTTTGCTAATTAGTTGGCCAGGTCCGTTCCCATTTTGGACATGTGGTTGTACGGTAGTGCTCAGTTTGAATAATCACAAGCGTCGGTCCTTAATATGACTTGGGCGGGACTAACACAATACATGATCTCGTGCTCTAGCTGCACCCGCCTGATCTTACCATCCACCCAAGTCTAAAACATACTTTCATCATTATATTTTATTTTCCAAACACTGACATTACCTAATGTCAAACATTTTCCAAAGAAAGCATAAAGGGTAAATAATGGTTTTTCTCCCCCAAAGGTTAAATAAAGCCGTAAAGCATGTCTAAGCAATTCTATCGTAATAAACTATTCTGCAAAATTGGATTCAATAATGCAGAATTTCTACACTAGGGTTACAAAGGTGCAGGATATCAAATATCAAGGATTGTAGTAGCAAACTTTAGGTTTAACTAACAACTACACTTTGAACTTATTATTATATAGGAATTAGAAATGCATAATTCTTTGAAAACTGAAAACACAATTTAAAAATCATAGGTTCAAAGTGGTCAAAGGAGACTCGCCTTCGGTGACGTTGGAGGTAAGCGCTTCCTGTTGATCTAAACTCGCGTCGGTGATGTCGGATTCTACACACGCGCAACGGACCAAATAAATAGCAGAAAATAAATAAAATTCAAAAATTACAAAATAAATACTGGAAGTAGAGAATGAATTTAGATGAATTTAGGAGAAAGAATCGTTGGATTCGGAGTTCGTATGTGAACGAACGAAAATCTAGAAAATCAATTCTCCAAAAAAAAAACCATGTATGTACATACACCATGCACGTATACTATACTGCATGGCACTGTTCATGAACAGTGAACAAAATAAAATGGCGATATTTGGGGAGCAAAATCCAGGGATGTGAAGAGGAAGCCGAGGGGCACGCGGCGACGTAGTCGGTTCGGGAAATGACTGACCGAGGAGAGAGAACGGAGGAGAGATGTACAAAGCATCTAACAAGACTAACTAGTAGCAGCACGTTCAAGTTCTTCTCCAAACGAACAGAAGCAAACCATTGCGCAATGAAGTAAAACAGAAGCACGCAGCCGAAGGAGAATCTCAAGGTGTTGGCATTACAAGGTGGCGAGGTGACCGTGGTGTGGATGGCTAGGTGGAGCTCGGCTAGGAGGTGACTTACCAAGCTTACAACAGCAGCAATGGTGGTATTAGCTACTGTCAAAGGAGATTGCTATGCTCTGAAGAATCTAAAGCTTAGAGGGAAAGCAAGGGATCAAAGAAGAGATAGCATGCCCTTATATAGCCGCAATCGAGCCGCAACGTCGGGTAGACAAAGAGCTACGGCATCGGTTCGGTTTGGCAACTGAAGAAACGTAGCGGTGCACTGATGGGCTGCTCAAAGATGGCATGTCTACGTGGGAGAGATTAATGCATACTTAGTGCTTCAAACGGAATCAAGTTTAATGCTTTGAATGGAGAGGAATGGTGGAAAGAAGAAACGACTGCCATTAATGGCAACAGAAGCTCAAGGATTCGGCTGGGAGCAAAAGGGAGGGGAGGGGAGGCGGTGGTGACCGGAACCGGCGGCGAGGGCGGCCGAAGGTGGCGAGGGTGGGGTTGGGCAGCAAGGAGGCGGCCGGCCATGGAGCTGTGTTAGAGAAATAAAGCAACAGAGAGAGATACTCCCGTGAGGAAGAAGATGAATAGGTGAGAGAGAAAGAATAGAGGATAAAACGAGAGGAGGGAGTATATAGACAAATGAATGCAAGACCCACGTTGGTAGTGCATGCATGCATAGCTTAGAGTTAAGTGAGCCTGGGAGCAGGGTTGGGATGGGTGACCCGACGGGAATTCATTTTTTTTTTTAGAAAAAGAGAGAAGTGCGACAAATAAATAAATTGGATCAAATATTTTTCTGGAGATTTCAATTTTAGATTGGAAATGGAGTTTTGGAATTTAAGATTTCGATCCAGAATCACACATAAAATACAAATAAGATCCAAATAAAATCTAAACAAATTTAATTAATTAATTTGAAATTAAATTTTAGAGAATGCGAATTTTGGGATGTTACAAAAACTCTCTTTAAGCAAACTCTTTTACCAACAAAACCCATCTGAAAACGAAAGATTCACATCGCAACTAAGCGTTACCAGCTCGGTACTAAAGAGTCAAATCCATAAATCAGAATTTCATCACGAAAACCTTTCCACCTTCCAAGTGGCAGTTTGCGAATAAACATCACGAAAACTAAAGGAGGAATAATTTTAAATGCCCAAATCAAAAACTTCCTTTATTCTTCCCGAACCGATAAGAACCACACATACCAAAATTGAGTCAAACTCAACTTACGAAAGACATTGGTCAACAAAGACAAAGCTCATGCGAGAATAAAGAAAATGCTTCACTAATCAAGAAGACATCTTTTCCTTGGTTTCACTTTTTGGAATAAAATATCTCTCCAACCTTGGAATTCGAATTCATCGCATACCACACGGTCTCAAACCTCTTAATTTAACATCCTCAAATTATGCTTAAACTGAAATACATCATCACCTCCAACTTTCAAGAATAACACGTCAGAATCCTCAGTATACCCGCTCATGAACTACATCAGAAGGGTTCTATCGACAATCATTCCACTACTCAGAATACTCCAGTTTTCTATCTCCTCTACACACAAATCTTTGGGCGACCAAAAGTATAGCATGAAAATGGAAAACCCAAATTTAACCTCCAAGACCCCTACAACGAATTCCTCTTATAACACATGGTGAAATCATCGGATTAAATCTCTAACATCCCCACAATTCCGACATAATCACTCATTAACATCATCAGGAATCACTCAACATCGCAATACTTTCCAATTGTGTTACTCTATAGAATTAATTAAGGTTTCCATACATTTGATAATCCCCAACATTTCAACATGAATCAAAGTTCTGGAACTACACTATACCATAGGTCCTACTTAGTCGAACACTATACGATTTTACTTGAAGCCATACATTCCATCTTAATCAACTTCCTCCAAGAGGTTCAGTCAAAACCAACTCATCTTCTATTACTCCTCCAATAGCTTGGTAGCAAAAATCTCACCCTACAATCACTTAACCACCACCAAACAATTGACAACTTACGCTTTGTAAAACTTTGCAACACAAAATTGTTGATCCTTTCTCAAAAGAAAGAGGCGAACAAGGGCAAGTTTCACCACACAGAAAATGTTCTTGCTCACAAAGTGAGCACGAAACCAAAAGAAATAATCGATAATGAAGATATGGAAAACGAAAGTTGAGTTCACAATGAGGGTACGCGTCCCTCAAAAAGGAATAGCAAATAACCAAAAATAAGAGAAAAAAAATGACATTGCGATTGAAACTCGACAACTCTTGAGTGAAAAGAGCAAAAAAAGTTTATGAACAATTCGAATAACTACAAGTTACAAAACTGGACTCAAATTCTCAAATATTTCTACTGCACTCTTTCCTTTAACACTGAAATTAATTCTTTGAATAACATCGCTTTGCCACAACGTACAAGATAAGATCTTTAGTCCAAACCACAAGGACTAATTAAGAACCAATGAAATTCTTCAATACGTCATATTTGTTCAGAACCGTTCAACTACACAAGAAACATGAGATCCAAATAATCTCAATCACCAAACTCAAAACTTTTCCAATTACGGGATTTCATGAAAAGAAAGCGATTAATCTCCTTTTAAGGGAACCAATATAATTTTCTTTAATTGCGACTTCACGTTGCCAACTCAAACCAAATCCGTTAAGATTCAATCACATGAATCTCTTAAGAAGCAACAAGACAATTCAATACCTCAATTTATTTAAAATAATTTCATTACGGTGATTCAATAGCTCAAAGAAAATATCACAAAAGCTAAACTTGAAATATTCTCATCTCGAACGATATCACCAAAGGCGATCAAATTACTATGGGTATTAACATCAATTTCACAACAACAATTAGAAAACACTTGAAAGACCCACGAAAAGAATGGGTTGATTCTTTCTCAAAAGAAGAGACAAATGGAAACGACTTTCACCAACTAGAAAACTCATCTACCACTCGATTGAACACGGGACCAAGGAAGAAACCAATTAAGCAATGAACTTATAGAACATAAGTGAAGTCCACGATTGAAAGCATAAGCCTCACAAGAAGAGAATATCGAATCTTAACAGATAAGAACAAATAAGTATTCAAAATCAAGCACTTGCATCACTAAAGAACCATTATAACTTTGCAACATATCGTTACTCGATAACTTCATTTACCACATAAAAGCCCGAACCTCAAAAGATCATGAACATAAAACTTGAAATTTGATCATTTAGAGAATATCACCATAGGTGATCAAGTTACTACGAGAATTAACCTCATTCTCACAATTTTGTGATTTAATAACATCGACAACATACACTAGTCTTGAGAATCATCAAACTTTATTACTCCATCCTAAAACTTCCCAAAGGGAATACAAACCACAAGGTTGAAACAAATTTATTATAACAAGATTATGCTAAGCAATATCAATATCACAAGGCACGATAGCAAAGACTACTTACGAAATTAATCTACTCAACTATTGGTGTTGCTTAACACCTTCTTCAAACTCATTAACAATCGATGATGGTATTAATCATGTGTGTACATACAGTACTAATTCCATTTGTAATCACATAACCATATGTAAACATAGATTCACATTTCACCTTTGTTCAGAAATCATTTAAAAACATGATTAAATATTCGCTAACATAATTTTCTATGAACAAGGTTTCACGAATCGATACACCAGCACCCATCTGGTCCTTTATGCAAGTTTCAACAATTTTAGCATACCAGGAAATAGACAAATCTAGCTCTTACGTAAGATCTATAGGTTCTGAACGGATATGGACAGTCTTTATTTAACCTACACCATGTATCAAATACAAGGACATTTCAAATTAATCAATTTCACTTTCATGGATGGTAGTTAAGAATAATTTATTTGCACCATGCTAATAACCCAACTTGGTAACTCATATCGTAACAATTTATTCGTTTAGTTATAACTTCTCATTTTAAGCATGGCAAGACATCACAAAAGGATTCTAACACCTTACTACAGCAAAAGAGAGACTTCAAACCTCAACGCTCGAAGTAATCCAAAAGAAACGCATAAAGCCAAAGCTTTCCCATGCAAACGAACTTACAGCGGAAAACTCTCACTAACCAAGCTATCAAACGAGTAAATGAGTCATTCTTTTTCAATGAGAAAGAAGGAGCAACCATGAAAACATCAATCTTGTCAATTGACAACGACCACAAGTGGTAAAAGTAACTCAATAGTTGAAAAGCAATATTTGTTTCAGAGAACCAAGAGGAATCTATTGAAAACCATAAACTATCATGAACCACAAACCCAGGAGAAATTCATCAACCACCATAGGACAAGAATTGCCAAATTCAGAAATCAACAACGAGAACAACTTTCTAAAGCAACTCACGCTTAACACCTGAAACTATGGTACTCGGGGTAACTACTCCTCTAACCACGTTCTGCGAACAGTGGTGTAACCTGGTGAATCCCAGAGTAACAACCACGACCCCCACTTCTTATCATCCATTAACAACACGCTTCACCAAAATACTCCATTATGAATATACAGGATCATCTCATGACAATCATAGAATTAGTTCATAGATATTGAATATCACAGCAGATCATAGATTAACCACAACATTGATAGTACGGAAGCAATTCAAGAACAGTTCAACATGATGAATCACATCACTAGAAATACGGATATGCTGGATTACCCAAACCCCACCTACTGTGCACAGTGTGTCATTTTAATATCTTAATTACCATGGACCTAAAGCCCGCTCTGATACCAACTGTAACACCCTGGCTATTCGAAAGCCAAGATGTCACCTAAAACATCTAACATACATCCATAATGCGGAAGAATTTGAATAAAATCAACTAATGATAGTATCAAAACAACCAAGACATGATGAAGGTATCCTTCCTTCACCATCTAATCTATTTATTTCAGTTCATTGATAATGAAAGTTCACATGCAGTAATAATTCAACATCAATGTGGAGAAGGTATCCTTCCTTCACCAATTATAAATTTATTATTACAGTTCATCATTTACGAATGTAAGATAGAACTAAATTTAATCTTGAACATGAATTGGATGATGTGAACAAGTAGTGTGTGTCTACTCCTCCCAAGTGAGCCAACATCGGGGTTACCTAAAATAAACAAACAACGCAAGAGTGAGTCCACGACTCAAGCAAGTACTGAGAAAAGGGACATAACACACATATGAACAAGTCATCATCATAAGAGAATATGAGCATACATCGAATGAAAACTTAGGAATGCATGGCATGAATGAATGTACTCAAGGATGGACTGCACACATGCTTATACCGGTATAGAGAGTGACACACCGTCGGTGTTCACTTAAGCCCGCACCTTAACAAAAGTGCGGGGATCCAAGTCTTATATGAAGAACGTTTCATATAGGTGTCCAAAGCTGCCCATACTTTGGAATTGATGGGTCTTACGTACCCATACTGGAATTGATGGGTCTTTCAATCCACTCCGTGGACGGACATGACAATGTCCAAACCGCACACATTGGAATGGTGGGACTTACAGTCCACTCCCGTGGACATAGCATGAATAAAAGGATGCATGATATGAACATGAACAATGCTAATATCATCTTTCGGCATTTACTCCACATATTGATAGAACATAACCAATTCAGCATTTGGGTATCACAAGATGTCACATCATATTCATGTAAACATTCACAATCACAAGACTTAAAACCAACAAAGTACTTGCCTTCGCGTTGCGGCGCGTTAGCGTGCAACGATGGCGCTCCCAAACCCGTAGACTCGCGGCCTAAACAATTAAATAACCGAAATAAGAACAACATTGAGCCCATCATGAATTAATATTCTACACTACCCTCTTGCACACCCAAAACATAGTCATAACCCGAATCTGAAATTCCAGCAGCAACATGGAATCCCATCAGGACAGCAGCATGGTAAAGACCAAAACTAATGATCTGGGACTCCAAAAGAGATGAGCCCAGATCCTACACGAGCTTAACAAATATATCTACAACTTTGTAGTTGACGAGATAACCCAATTTGGCCAAACTAAATTGCTAACTGTCAAACGAAACAGCAGAACAGAATCTGACTGAGCAATTAGAACAGCAGAACTAAAACGTCCAAAACTTTTAAACTACAACTCCGAATTGAGTGTTCTTTAACAATCTGAAAAGGTTATGAAATTACCTACAATAACCTAGTTGGCACGACATTCATATTTTTCCTTTAACAAAAAGTGGCACACGGGTCAAAACTAAAGATAGAAACTGACATACAATCTAGACAGACTGACCTACAATCTGGACAGTCACAATGAAAAGTGCATAACTTTTGATCTATAAATCCAAATGAGGTGTTCTTTATCAATCCTGAAAGCTAGTGATATCACCTTCAAAATTTGTTATGGGAAAGACCTCTGAATCACCCTCTAACTAGGCCATATATCAACATATACAGAGACTGCTAATTCTCGTCAGGATTCTGGACAGCAGATAATAAATCTATCATAACTTTTGACTCGAAAGTCGGAATTTAGTGTTCTTGGCGGCCACCGAAAGCTAAGAACAAAACCTACAATACTCTTGGAGATGGGATCCTCTGATTCGGCCTCTAAGATTGCAAAAACAGACGCGCAAACTACTGGACAGAATTGAATTTCCAACAGACAGACTTTGATCTAATCAAATTTAATCGGTTTCACTTCTACGACTAATCAAACCACAATAACCGGCAATCGTTACCCTTGGAGACACGCGTGCCCGCTGAATTACCCCCGCTAGATGCTCATCTCCTCTTCTTCTCCTCTCTCCCTCCACCTTTCTCCTTGGCCGACAGCAATGGGAGAGCATCACCAAGAGAGAGCAACGGAGTGCAAGGAGGGCGCGCACTGTAGCGGCGGCAAAACACTGTAGCCATGCGTGCTACAGTGGTGGGCTAGGGTATTCCCCTCCTTTTATTAGTGGCCGGCCCCTCATGGGCCTCCTAGGCCAAAGCCCGAAGCTCAGGTTGTCAAAGAATTGCAGATTTTCCCTCGTCTAAAGTTTAATTTCTCTTTTCACTGCTTCCTTCATTACAATAAGTTGGAGTATTACAGAAAACCCCCTTTTTCGTTTACTCTCCTTCCGTAGAAACATTCGGGGTATTACATAAGTCGCATGGAAGCTATTCTTGTTGGGATTAACTAGTGTGTTTGGATACCAAGCTACATAGTTTTGGAAAAATCATTGATAGGACTGATTTTGCAAATTGAAAATTTTGAGATTTGCTGATGTTATAGGAAGTTCTTGTGAATACTAAAGTATGATGATGAATAAGCCTTGATTATGAATGGTTTAAAGAATAGCAGATTAGTGGATTATATAGATTATGTAGAAAGAAAATGATCGTGGAAAGAAATTTTGACTAATCATGAAGGATATAGGAATCTGAAGTACCGATTTGATTATTAGGAGAAATTGGATTTTTATCGAGTCTTAAGTTGAATATGATGTTGGCTAGAAACTTGAAATTGAGATATGTGTGCATTAAAGGTAAAGAGTAAAATACAAAAAGAATTGGATTTTCCATATCAATTTGTGATGTTAATTTTGGGTAGAGTCGGTTAAATCTTGGTGGACTGTCGAAATACATGATTATTGGGCTATGGAGAGCTAATTATGGAAGATTGGATTATAAGGTTACCAATTCATGATGTTGATTTTGGCGGATTAGGTTGAGTCAAGAAAATATGGAATTAATTGGGTATGTTGGTAACATTTAATTCAAATTGGATATGATTGAATAGAGAAGTTGGAATTTAAAAAAAAATTGGTTGGACTATATAGATATGTCTGGATCATATTATAAAATTGTATAATTATTGGATGTTGATTATAAGAATACCTTACTAATGGATTATAGCAATACCTGATTGGTGAAAAGATTGGATTGTAGAAATGCGTGATTCTTGGAGAATGATTATAGGATTATACAATTGTTGATTGTTGGAGGGTTGAATCATAGGAATAAGCTATTGTTTAAGATTGGATTATAGACCTATAATCGTTGGTGATTGGATTATAGAAAATAGATCATTGCTGAGAGTTGGATATTTGAAATACATGATTATTAACTATTGGATTGTTGGATATTGAAGTACGATTCTTATATTAATGGATATCTTACTGGTATTAAAGTTGGACTAAATGATTATTGGATGGATGGTGATAAAATAATTTTACGGATTAAAATTGAATTTATGGATTACAACTAGTCTTTTGGAAGGTTCTATAATGAAGATATTGGATTTATATAAAGACATTCTGGAGGGTTGCAATTGATAAATATACTTGAAGAATTAAGTGAATGATATCGTGAACCTAGTCAAGACTTTTGGAGAAAGCAATTGCGCGATTATAATCTTTGAGGAATTTCATTCCAAAAAGGGATAGAATGAAATTTAACATGATCTTGGAGTTTATCAGATTGGAAGATGTGATTTTGGCTACTAGATTTTTATGATTTGTGCAGAGAATAAATCATGCAATCAAAGTAGTGAATTTGTTGGATTATCTAAGCTTATGCCCAAAAAAGATATGTAAATTATGTTGTTGTACCAATAGAATGCAAGGTTAATTAAATGTCTGATTTATATATATATATATATATATATATATATATATATATATATATATATATATATATATATATATATATATATATATATATACTTTATGTTATGTTATTGGAATGATGGAATTTCAATAATAGTGCGAATTGGATCCAGCAATTTGGAAGACATAATTGATAGTTTGTAGTTGGCACTACAGTACATGGTTGTGAACCAGCAATTTGGCATCAGTTTACCAAGTTGGACCAACCACTACAGCTGTCAGAGGTGCACAACATCTTTACTTCGGGCCGCAGTAGAAGAAATATCATAAAGTACCTGAAGAGCAAACTCTAGTCAAACCCATCGCACTTGAGAAAGATTTGACTTACCCGAAGCATCCAATCAAGATTCTTGACATCGTGGAGAAGCAAACCAAACGCCAGATCATCCGCCTTTGCAAAGTTCAATGGAGCAATCACTCAGTAAAAGAAGCCACCTAGGAGCGCGAAGACTAGTTGAAGTTGGACTTCCCGTCCCCGTTCTCGGAGCAGCTCGAATCTCGGGGTCGAGATTGCGTTTAAGGTAGGTAGGATTTGTAATATCCCATTTCCGAAAACGGTGATTAGTATTTACATTTGGCTTTTGGTTTTCAAACCGTATTTCAAATTAGCCGGTATTTTCAAATCTTCTAGCTTCTAACTAAGGTTGAGTTTGTGTTTCAAACCTCCTTGAAACTCCCGGATTCAAAATTCAAGTTTGAATCTCTCTTTTCAAAATTTGGGCCCTTCTCAAATTTTTCCCTCCTCTTTTCTTGGGCTCAGCCCGAAGCCTTCCTTGGGTCTCGGCCCATCTGCCCTCCCCCTTGGCCAGCCCAGCCCAGCCCCCTTTTGGCCCATCTCCCTCCTTGGCCCTGCTCCCTCTGCCTTGTCTTCTTCTCCAGTCGACCGGTAGTGCCTCTGCCACCACCATGCCACACATGTCGCCCCCATCTTGTCGTCGGCCAGTGTCACCTCCTTCACCTGCCCGTCCTCACCGGGTCCCATCGCTAGTTCGTGTCCTTGTCCCGCAATCTCTGCGTCAACGCCCGTCGCCAGTCGCCAGTCTCGTCGCCAGCGCCACGCCCATTCCCGTGTGCCCGCCGCTCCTACCGACGCTCTGTCCCCTCCAATAGCTCCCTTGCCCCCCTTGCGCGCATATAAGAGGCCCCTGTGCACCCCCTTGGCTCCCCAAACCTCCTCTTTCCCCTCCCCACCATTGTACTCCTCACCTTCTTCTTCCTTCAAGCAGAGCCGAAGTCGCACTCCCATTCTTCGACCCTGTCGCCTCGTCGCTGCACCACCGCTCCGGTCAGCTCCACCCTCGGCTGACCCCGTCACGAGGTGCCTCGTGACATGAGGAAGCCGTCCCCAACATCCATCCTTCCTCCCTGCCGCCGCCGCTCCTTCTCTTCCACCCCGACCGCCTCGGGCCACCTCCGCCCTCCCCGCTCGGCCTCGCACCTCCCTCATGGGGGCGCACAACCCATGCACGCGCCATATTCGCTGCTCCACAGCTGGTTTGCTTGTGCCTCCGTGAGCCCGTACGCCGCCTGCTGCCATTGGAGCCCCGCCGCCGCCGTCTTGTGCTTCAACGGGGCCACCGCTGCCTCCAGTGTGATCCCCACCCTCTCGGGAGCCCATTTCGCCCACTCACCGGCCGCTCTGCGCCTCCTCCCTCTGTCGCCACAACCGCTCCCTGCCGCTCGCCCCTTCCTCTGTTCTCTTCTCTTTGTGAACCAAAGAGAAATCGAATGGGGATTGATTCGGTTTTGCCTTGAGTGGCCCCCACCTGTCATTAACCTCCTCTCTCCCCTTGTCTCCCTTTCAAGTGGGTCCAGCCACAGTAAACCCCCTAGACCCATGCGCATGGACTTGGTCCATGTACTGTGGGGGTGCACCCATCCTCACTCCTCCCTTTATTCCTTTGATTTATTCCCAATTCAAACTTTGAAAGTCCCGTTCTCCCTCATCGTAACTCCAAAAATTACAAAATTTGTTTCTAAAATTTTGTTAATTCAAGATCTTGCTAATGGCATAGGTCTTGTTTAATTTGGAGTTCATTTGTTATCGTTTTTGTATTTTTTTTGTTCTATTTTCTTATTTGTTCCTTTTTCCGGTACGTTCATTCGAATAGGATTCGAAGACGCGGGAGATCTCCAAGTTGATCAAGAGCAAGACCATCAAGACTCTCTTACCTTTAATCCAGGCGAGTCAATACTTTGATCATATTGAACCTACATTTTATGTGAATTATATTCTTTTAAAATAGCAAATTGCATGCTTAAATTCCTTAATCAAAAGTATGTTAAGCTTAAGGTAGTTAAATACCCATTTGATGATTAATTAATTATTATCCCATCCTTTGATAATTGAATCTATTATTCCATGTCACCGTAGTAACTATATGGTAAATACTAGTTATATGTTGTACTTAAGCGATATGCTAGTCTTGCTTAAGTACCGGGACATTATATGTCCTAATCATCATCTTTTAAACATAAAAATGGTTTTGACAATCATTGTGGGTAAATGACTGAGATGATTGTGTTAATGTATTTTTGTTCCCCAAAAACCTTGTTAATTGCCGTTACTATCTGGGTGGATGGTGTGGTGGCTGGTACGACAGTGGGTGCTAATGTAGACCAAGAACTGTTGTTTTGTGGTTAGTATGTGGAATGAACCGCTCAGATAACTCTAAGAACTTAATCCGGTGATGACCTCTCGTGTAAAACAAGTACAATCATAAGTTTGTAAAGTACAATTTGGCTTAGTAAATTTATTAAACCCTGAATGTCATCTTGCTGGATGGATAACGGGAATGGGCAAGCGTGCGGTACATCCAGCTTGAATGGGACACCGATATAAGGTGAAGTTGCCAACGTTGTGGGTAGTCCAACTACGCCAAACGCTACGGTACAACAATCCCGCCCAAATGTATGGACGTAACCCCATATGGGTGAGATGACGGAAGGGGAGAGATATTTTGAAAGGTTACTGTGACGATCGCTCAACTACATGACTACGGAATCGTGTAGGGTAATGAGTATGATCATCTCTTGTGGGTAAAGTGTATAATCTCTGTAGAGTCTAAACTGTTTAAACAGTCGTGCCTACGGTCAAAGGCGGACATGGGAACTTAACTAAGGTTAATTCTATTTCAAAAACCTTTGTGAGAGGTATGAAAAATGTGGTAGACTCACCTATCTCATGATTTGGATTTTCACTGGGTTCTCGGACTCAGCGCAGTTAATAATTGGAGGTAGCTCCAATCAAAATAAGCATAAGGTAGAGTTTTCGACGGAGGGAACATCTGTTGTTATTAAATATTGCACAATTACTCTCTTTAATAAAATACAATTTGGTTAAAATGCTAAATGATAGGAATTTGTAATTAGTATAATTGAAAACATTGCTTTAGCAAATAAAAGAACCCAAGCCATCCTTGTTAAGCCTTGCATGTATATTATTGCATTGTGTGTTGACTCGCGAGCACGGAAGTTGTGCTCATTCTCACTCTCTCTCCCCCAAAACCCTCAAAAGAAAGAAATCCGGGAGATTACGACTACTATGAGGATCCAGAAGTTGGAGGCCCAAGAGATGAGGAGGAGTAGTTTAGTTCTTTTAGTCTAGGTCTCGCCTCAGTCCAGCTGACTCCGTCGGCGCTTGTGTGCATCCAATATTATCCAAGTCTTTGGTTAATATCAGATGCACACGGGTTTCCCCAATCGCTTGCCTGTGGAGAGATGTGCTCTCGCCCTTTTGTTTCCACTGTAGTTACCGTTGTCTTTTGTAATGTAATCTTTTGGGTCTGTTCGGCCCTTATTGTAAAAACCTGACCCGATGCGGTCTATGTAAACTCTGATGTGTCAATTAATGAATGGTATGGTCTTACGCCATGTATGAATTGATTCAGTGATGTATTCTGTGAGTGCTAGTGTGGAGACCCCGGTATATTGGAAATGTGCTTAATTAAAATTATACTATAGCACAATTCTTAATTAAGGAACAGTGCTGCTCCTTTATTAAAGATCATGCTAGAAGCATAATTTTAATAAGTAACAAATCCAATATTTAGGTTTCCCGGATATATGTCTTACAATGGTTCCCAGGATCAGTGACCATTGCACATATATCCTTAAACAACATTGCATCATACACATACAAGTCATACATTTACATAATTAAACATAAGTTTACAATTTGGTTGAGTACTACAATATCAAGTGACTTGGTCACTACAAAAGACTGACAGCGGAAGCAAAATAAACGACAAAACCACCAATGGCCCCATCACCCGCAGGCTATTGCGTGGAGGAAAGAAATAGCTTCACTCGTTAGCGTCACCCTGATCGGCGCTAACGGGCACTTCATATAAATAACCGTCCTCACCTGCAACAATAGGTTATAGCAGCACCTTGAGTACGGAAGGTACTCAGCAAGACTTACACAAACTAATAAAAGAAAGTGTTGGTTAGAACCTATACAAAGGACTAGAATTTATACATGCATAAGGTTGCAACAGGAAGGCATATTGGTTCAATTTTGCATAAAGCAATACGTCTTAACCTACAATTGCTAAGTTTTGATAAAGCAATTTAATGAAACAAACTGGACTAAAACAGTAAGTAAATGAAAATAAATGTAAATGACATTGCATGAATTCCTCATGTTGAACGTAAACCAAAACAAAAGTTTAAATCAAAACTCTATACAGTGACATCAACTCAAGTTATCGCCCATGACCGTGGACACGCTATTCGAATAGTTTGATACCTGCAGGTGTACAACTTACCCACACGACTTAGTCACCGTTGCCTTGGATGCCTCCGAATGATGACATACTTCCTTTGGTATGCCGACCGGGAAACTAAGATTTGGCATTTTTCAACAAGTTGACACTATCGAGTTGGATACCCATGTGTGAACCGATCTCGCTAAACAACGATCGATAGTATACGCTAACCGGGCACACATGTTGCGTCAGAATGCCGACCCAAACAAAAGAAATACAACTGGTTCGCTACCCATACTAGATCGCAATCGGCATCTTTAAGGTGCGTACATGCGATGGAACACAAATACGCCTCACCCTTCTAAGAACATCCGATATTGATATAAAACTTACATGGCATAAGACACAGCCCGAAGACCTAAGCATCTATGCCATACAAGATCAATACACATATCCTTACTCCCCTGTCTCCAACTCAATAGTATTAACTCTTTACTTAACCAAACAGCGCCCATACACCGCGTGTGGAAGTACGTAGGGACTAGAATCGAATAATCAGAGTTCAGTCCTTAAGTGATCTAGACAAGTCCACCACGTTTCCCAATCTCGTGCACAAAGGCACCACCACTAGCATCCTCTTGTCCAGATCAATTGAAATTTAAAATTCACTTCTGATCTAAAGAAATTGGACAGAAAGTTAAAGTGACTGAAATTTATTTGTTGTTCCCATGTTTGATAAGATAATCTTGTCAAACTTTAAAGTTCTCTAGACTGCATGGCTAAGCAAGCTCTGAAAATAAACCTTGTAGTATACAGTACTACTCTAGGTTTGAGTGTGTAACATCCCAATTTCGGGCTTGTGTTTCAAATGTGAGAAAATGAGTAGAAATTAAAACTTTTTCTTACATCATGTATTTCCTGTGTGTACTAAACAATTATTGTACAAGGGTTATGGAAATACAAAGTCACAAGTCTTTTGATCCAAATCTTGATCCTTCAAAAACAATCTGGTCGAGTCTTTTGATCATCTCCTATGAATATTTTTCCTAAGTTCTTGTGATGGTATGTGACCCCTCTGAAAAATTTCACAATTTTTAGAAATTGTTTGAATATTTTTAGAGGGCAGTCAAACCTGTTTGACTCTTAGTCAAACCTTGAACCAGTACCTTGTAGAATTTTGGAGAAATATGCATAGCACAAAAACCTCTGAAAATTTTACTCAAGGTCAATCACTCAGTCAGCAAGCTCCTGTAAAAATTTCAGAATTTTTGGAGTCAATTTGCTACCTCTAATAAATCCTCAAAAGTCTCTATCTAAATTAAAACCTAAACCTGGTTCACTGTTCCTCGGGTTTGAGTCGGACTCGGGCTCGAGCCAGTGGACTTGATTGAATCAACTAACTGCACCGGGCCCCTTTTAAACGCGCTTCATGTTTTGCTGAAAAAGCTCCATCTGTGTTTTCCGGCTCACCGGCGTTCTAGACCTCCACCGCCGGCGAGGTCATCACCATTAGGTCCGCATCGCTTTTGCGAACCCATTTTGGTCTGGGGTTGGCGCCGCCGATCGAGTCGCCGCGACAAGCCGTTGTTCGCTCGGATTTTGCTCGCGTAACCTCCGTTTTCGTCAGATTATTAGGGCACAGTTAATGCTTAATCATTGTCAATCATTAGGAGTATTAATTGTGTCCTAATCCGGCCTAATGTCTCACTGACATGTGGGTCCAACCCCTGTAATCCCCTCCGCTGGCGCTAATCAGTGCGTTTAGGACATTATTAATGTCTAATCATTGATTAGTTAAGTGTCGGCATTAATGACTGTCGAAAATAACCCCTGTGCCACTGCCAGGTGGGCCCGTAAGCTTAAAACCGAAAACCAGAAGTCGTTAGGGCTGATTTTGGGTTTATTTATTGCTAATCATTGTTAGCAATAAATGTGTCTGAAGCCGCCAGCCCGTGCCACCGCCAGGTGCGCCCTCAGTCCCTAAATCCACCTCTGTGACAGTCTTTAGGACACATTAATTACTAATCATCACTAATCATTGGTCATTAGTATTTAATTAGTTGTCCTAAAACCTCCGAGTGTCTCGCATTTGTGACTTGAAGCCACTGACATGCGGCCCCACCTGTCAGCGCTCCATTTTGCACTTCGATCTTTGGCCACCGTCCATTTTGCGATCTGTGGCCCAGATCAGTTGGGCCGATCGGGTCACCCGATCCTCCCATCGTCATGGGCCGTTCATTTGATGATCAATGGTCCTGATTCATGTGCCGTTCGCGAGGTCCGAACCCCCCTCGTTCTTGGCCATCAGATCTTCGATCAACGGTCGAGATGAGTTGGGCCGTTCGGGTTGCTCTCGCGCACCCCTCGCGCGCGCCGTTAGATTCCAAATCAAGGGCCCATAGTTGTCCACGTTGATTCCTTTCCGATAAGTGTGTTTTATTTCGGTAAATAGTTATTTGTCAACTGAAAAATTGTATAAAAACTTTAGAAATTCTTATCTAATTCAAAATAAATCCCTTTTAAATGAATCCAACTGTAATAAATTTATAATTCACTAAAGTTTAATATAAAAATGCTTTTAGCTATGCTTCTGTGGTAGAAAATTATGTAATCTTTAATAGCTTGTTTTTAGCCATTTTTGTATATTCCAGAATTGAATTAAAACTTGGAAAATGTATATCTTTTTTGGTATATCTGTAAATTGAATAGTTTTAACTTTATTAATTTTGTTATTTACTAAACTTTAATCTAAAAGTGGTTGTAGGCCCAAATCAGCACCAGAAAAATATGTTAATAGATTTAACCTTATTGGTAGCATTTAAAAATTCATTTAATGTTGTAAAAGACACAAGTAATTCCCTGTAAATCCTAAATATATAAAACTGATGCTAGAAAATCCCTCTGTTAGCATACTTTAGTATGAAATAGGTTTTGCACATGTTTATATTCCTGGAAAGTGCATTATGCTAGTTTTGCAACTTAGAAAAATCATAAGTAAATCATTATAACACCAAATTTAGTAAACTCAACTTTGTTGTGATTAGAGTGACATAAACTACCTACCATAAAAATTTTGGGTTCTAGATCATTACAGAAATTTTTGCCATGAACAGTAACCGAAATTAATTTAATTAGGATTTTTCTGGCTGAGAGACTTTGTTTTGGCCATAACTTTTTCATGCTAAGTCCAAATAGAGTGATTCTTGTTTCTAAAATTGTCTAAAATCAACCTCTAGCTGCTGTGTAAATTTCATGGGATTTGGACGTCTTTTGCTGTTGAGTTTTGTTTGGTGTTCTTCGTTCTTATTGGTTTTATCGTCTTTTCACGTTAGGTTCCGAAGAGTTTATCGAACCTGAGCACTCCCCTCTGCACCAAGACCAATCCAAGCAAGGCAAGAAGTTTGATCATGTTAATCCCAGTATTTTTAAGTATTTACGTTGTTTAGAACTCTATGTATGCATTGCTAGTTTGTGTTCAACTATTATCGTTAGTTTACCTAGTAGATGCATTTCCTTAGGCAAATGATTATCCTCTACTACCATGAGCCTAGGTTATTGCTGTGATTTAGAGTTCGTGGATGAGCTCTTGTCACTTAGTAGTTTTGCGGATTAATTGCTTAGCCATGCTTAGCTTCCGGTAGAAATGGGCGGTTATCGACTTATCGATAACCTTGATCACATAAAACTTATTATGATTTATGATTTCAGCCTTGTGCCATGTCTACTTATGAAAACTAAAACTGAAAATAAAAATGATTTGGACTTGGGCACAATGGTATGATCGGTGTGATTATGGGGTGTGACTGGAATGGTGCCCGGGTCAACAAGGACCGAACATCTTGTTACACTAAACCAAGCATTTGTGCGTGCTAACCACACTAGAGGGTATGGGACCTCTCTTGACTTAGTACTTTGGCGTGTATTAGCTTCGGGTCGTAGGAGGTCGCAGGAGGGATGGTGTTGGGAGCATTGTAGTGTCCGAAAGTCTTCACCCGTGATGGGATTTGTTGTCTTTCGGCTTGCAATGTAAGCGTATGGGTTTCTATCCATACGAGCGGCTCGTGGTTGATACACAATATTGGAAAACGTCTCGTAGGACTTAGCCGTGCCGGCATACCTTCGGAAGTGTGCTTTGTGGCTTAAGGCGGTCTGAAGTGTGGGTACATTGGTACACCCCTGCAGGGTTAAAACTATTCGAATAGCCTCGTCCTAGGTTATGGACACGCTTGGCAAGGTCTTTCAAGAGTTAGACTACAACCTTTTAATTAAAACTTGATGGGTGGTACGAATCAGGGATTCGTGCTATGTTGTGGTGGCTATTGGGATAGTCACTTCCAGGTTGTTACTTGTATTTATTATTAATTCGCTGTTATTTTCAACATCAAAATAGACTTGCAAACTTGCTTTTAAATGTATTATATTATTGCAAATAAAGTTGGCTTTGTGCAAAATGAGACATATAACCTCCACTTAAATAAGCCTGCATGTAGCATATGAATAGGTCTGCTATTCCACACGTCAGTCTTGCGAGTACCTTTGTGTACTCAGTTATCTTGCTTAAATGTATTTGTTGCAGAGGAAGAAGGTGAGCTCGATGGGCCTCACTTTTGTGAGCTGTGTTGTGGTAGCTTGCGGGGCGACTAGCTTGGCGGCCCGGTCGGTTGCCTTGTGGGTTGTGTTGGCTAACTGGTCGACTTTTGTTCTTAGCCATCTTATGGCGCTTTTGCTTCCGCTGTCATTCTTGTATATTGTGTCATTTGGCCGGTCGGCTCTTTTGTAATAACTTACTTTATCTATGTCCTTTTCTAGACTTGTTAATGTATGTTGTATGGAAATGATGTGTAATTTTGTGATGATGTGCATGTGCTGCAATTCTGGGAAGCATATGCCCATCGAGGCTTAGAATGTTTAATTAGTAATGCTAGAACCATTTGGAGGTTAAGTGTTACTAGTTAAATATTCCGGGTCCTCACAAAGTTGGTATCAGAGCCATACTGACCGTAGAAACCCCTAGCTTGGTCGCCTTTAGGATATTTTGAAAACTTACTTTTAAACAGTTCATAAAAATTTAAGTAAGTTCTCAGATTTTACTCCTTACCTATCTTAGCTTGCTCATCTCACCTTACTCTCACTTAAGTTTTGAAAGAGTTGTTCCTCTCTTCCTTTCAAAAATTAGCCGCTATCGATTAAATTGGTTTTGGGAGAACCATGAGAGCTTGGAGAAAGAAATTTGGACAGCTAGCTAGTGGTTAGTGAATAAGGTAGGAAATGAGAGGTTAATTCAACTAAAACTTGTGGGAATAAAAGGGTAAGAAGTGATATGAAATTAGCTAAATGCCTATACTCTATTAGGTGGTTATACCTTGATTTTTGGGCTGTTTAGAGCTAGAATTTAGTTCTGAAATTTTGGTCTTCTCAAGCGATTACTCATTCTTTCCATACGGGTTAGTCGTTTCGGGAAGTTGATTTGGTGACTTATGGTCTTATGCTCTTTTGTGGTTATTCTTGAGCCCTTCTAATTGAGTTTATATTTCCTTGCCTTTTGATCTCAAGTTGTAGCTAACTTGTCTTAGTGAAACAGGATGGCAGGAGGAACACGTAGTGGTCGGAATCAGCCAGGTAGTCCCGATGAGGAGCTTCCCCCTCCTCCGACCATGGCTGAAGTCCTCATGCAGATCGAACGTAACCGTTCAGAGGACCGCAGGGTGTTGGAGGTTATCGCGAGGAACACCTCCACTCCCTCTAGCGCCTTCGGATCTGGAGGTGGTGGACATCAGACTCGTGGGGGGCTTGCGGAGTTCCTCCGTACTCAGCCTCCTACCTTCTCCAGGTCCGAGGACCCCTTGGACGCAGACGGTCGCGCGTCGGTTGAGCGAAGCTCAACGTTGCTCAGTGCCAGGAGCAGGAGCAGGCACTTTTCGCATCCCATCAGCTGGAGGGTGCGGCACTCTCATGGTGGGAGACTTCCTCGCCATGCAGCCCGCGGGACACGTGGTCTCGTGGGAGGAGTTCAGGTCAGCTTTCCGTCGGGCCCATGTTCTCGCCGGCCTGATGAAGCTGAAGAAGAAGGAGTTCCTTGCGCTCAAGCAGGGCGCAAATCGGATCGAGTACCTCCATGAGTTCAACCATCTCGCGAGGTACGCTCCTGCTGAGGTGGCCACTGATGAGGCCAAGCAAGAGAAGTTTATGGAGGGCTTGTCTGAGGAGCTTCAGGACAAGCTCTCTATTGTGGACTTCCCCAACTTCCAGACCTTGGTGGACAAGGCCATCATCGTCGAGCACAAGGTGAGAGCGATGGCGAGTCCCGCAAGCGCAAGTGGGAGGCCCAGCGGTCTGCACAGGCCGACCTCGTTCGTCCCCGTGTTGGGCCTGCACCGGTGGCCCGTTCTTTGGCTTCACCACCGCCGAGGCCTTCGGCACCAACTCCACGTCCTCCACAGGCCGTGACTCAGTCACATGCGCCTGCGATCCAGCAGCAGGTTGCTCACCGCAACCCCACTGCCAACGTCACCTGCTTCTACTGCCACAACAAGGGCCACTATACGAGTAGTTGCCCTAAGAAGACTGGAGCGGCCCCTCGTCCTAATGGAGGACGCGGGCAAGGGAGTGGTCACCCACCTGACTAGAAGACCCCGGGCTTGGGGAGTGGCCGAGTCAACCATATCTCGGATGAGGAGGCACAGGAGGCGCCCGACGTGGTGTTGGGTACGCTTCTTGTCAATTTACGTCCTGCTACAGTTTTATTTGACTCTGGAGCTTCGCATTCTTTTATTTCGAGGTCTTTTGTTACTGCTTGTGGACTTCACTGTGTTCCTTTGGGGATTCCATTGCTTGTTCGCTCTCCAGGTTTGGAAATGAGAGCTGACCAGGAGTGCCGGGACGTTCCTATCTACATTGAAGGAGTGGGATTCTTGGCGAATCTTATCCTACTCGACTCGGCGCGCCTGGATGTGATTCTTAGTATGAATTGGTTGTCCCAACACTTGGGGCAAATCGATTGTGCCAGGAAGATTGTCTACCTCACCAGCCCTTCAGGTGAACAGGTTGGGTTTCCCCGATGTTGCGAGAGCCCCATCTTTATGCCCTTGAAGCAAAGCCAGCCTTGGAGATCCAGGATGTTCCCACAGTATGTGATTTTGTGGATGTTTTTCCCGAAGATTTGCCTGGAATGCCTCCCGTTCGAGACCTGGAGTTCGTGATAGAGTTGCTGCCCGGTACCGCCCTGATTTCTAAGGCGCCGTATCGAATGCCTCCTAATGAGTTGGAGGAGTTGAAGAAGCAACTAGGTGAGCTTCAAGCAAAAGGGTTCATTCGTCCTAGCTCGTCTCCTTGGGGCTGTCCAGTTATTTTTGTGAAGAAGAAGGACAAGACCCTGCGTATGTGTGTTGATTACCGTTCGCTTAATGAAGTGACGATAAAGAACAAGTATCCTTTGCCCCGTATCGATGATCTTTTTGATCAGTTGACCGGAGCCCAGGTGTTCTCCAAGATCGACTTGAGATTGGGCTATCATCAAGTCAGGATCAGGGCCGAGGATATTCCGAAGACGGCCTTTGCTACTCGTTATGGTCTTTACGAGAATACCGTCATGTCTTTTGGCTTAACCAATGCTCCCGCTTTATTCATGAACCTTATGAATTCGATATTCATGGAGTATTTGGATAAGTTTGTGGTGGTTTTCATCAATGATATCCTTATGTAACATCCCCATTTTCAACTTGTGTTTCAAATGTAAGAAAATGGGTAGAAATAAAAACTTTTTCTTACATCATGTATTTCCTGTGTGTACTAAACAATTATTGTACAAGAGTATGGAAATACAAAGTCACAAGTCTGTTGATCCAAATCTTGATCCTCCAAAAACAATCTTGTCCAGTCTTGTGATCCTTCTCGGGAAATATTTTCCTAAGTTCTTGGGATGGTTGGTGACCCCTCTGAAAAATTTCACAATTTTTAGAAATTGTTCGAATATTTTTAAGGGTCAGTCAAACTTGTTTGACTTGTAGTCAAACCCTAGCTCAAAGCATTGTATAATTTCTGGAGAAAAGTGCTCAGCATAAAAACCTCTGAAAATTTTATACAAGATCCATCTCAAGGTTAGCAAGCCACTGTCAAAATTTCATAAAATTTGAAGCTAGTTCTATCTCTTAAGACCCCTTCAAAATCTCAATTCAAATTAAAACTCTAAACCTGGTCCGAGTCAGACTTGGACTCAGACCTCCAGGTCTTGGTCACACCGAGCCGCTTAGCCGTGTCGGGCTCGGTCAGGTTGGGCGCAGGTGGTCTGGGCCATTGGACTTTCAAACTGACGCCAAAGACCTCCTCGGGTCTTTGTAAAGGACCTCCCACCCGCACGACCTCCTCGGGTTCTTTTACAAAGACAACCTCGAGGGCCTCCCGGGACCTCCTTTGCACCTTTGCAAAGACCACCTGAGGCGACCTCCTCGGCCCTCCACGACCACCCCTAGCGCTGGGTGATCTTGAGCCGTCCATCTTGAGATCCGTGGCTCAGGACCTCCCTAAGTGTTAGGACCTCTAATACTTGGCTCAAGATCCGAGCCCTTGGATTTCAATCCAACGACCACGACCTCCTAGTGGGGCTCGGTGGATTTTAGCCGTTGAGCTCCTTGACCTGGTCCTCTCACCGTCGGGTGGGCACGGGCATTATCAATTTTGTGTGTGGCAAGAGGGAGCGGTGCCTTGTCAACTTTGGGTCGACAAGCGGCTATGTGTCGCCAACATTAAATGTCCGCAGCACCTTTGCTCAAAAGTCACCTCGACAACCTACTCCCATCGATTCAGGTACTTGGGCTCGAGTGCCACCACCGACTTTGCCATCCTTCCCACCGGCTATATTTGAAGCTCAAGCTTCTCTCATAGTTCCTTTAGTCACTCTCTTGCACCCTAGTTCTTTCTCCGCTCTTGAGCTCAAGTCACCCGAAAATCTCGCCACCATTGCTCGACCTTGGAGCTCTCCCACACCCTTGAGCTCCAAAGTGGTTCATTATTGCAATTTTGGCTAATCCTTTTGTTCTCTTGGTCACCTCGAGCCTCTCGACTTGCTTTGTTTGACCTTCACGGAGGTTGATAAAGTAGAGAGCGTGTGGTTCGTGGCCGAGCGTCGCCTTCTTCACCTCCGCGACCTCCACCTTCACCGAGCTCTTGCGCCACCTCTAGCTCCTCCATTCCCTCGGTCAAGATTTCAAGATCGGAAATCCCTATTCTTTTAGACCTCTTCGGTTTTCGCCGTGTAATTGGTCCCCGCGGTTATCTCAAGTTAGCCGCCGGATTGGTGGTGCTTGTTGGTGTAGTTTTGGCACCCTTAGGTCCTCCGTCCTATTTGGAGCTCATTCGTGCCTTTGGTTTCGCGACAAGGTCCACATCGCCGGCAAGCAAGTCGGCACGCCGGGTTTTAATCACTCAAAACCTCCTGCTCGTTATATTCTTAGGACCAATTTAATGCTCAAATCATTGCTCATCATTAGTGCATTAATTGTGTCCTAATTTGTGCCGTGGAGTCACCGACGTGTGGGCCATGGGTTTAGAATTAAAGTTTGGAAATCATTAAGTGTCCCTTTAGTTTCATTTATTGTCAATCATCCGAGCATTTAATTTGTCTTAACCGCGCTTTGTCGTTGTCCGGAGGTCCGCGCCATTAAAACCACTCCAGACCTCCCACAAATCTCGCCGTTAAAGACCTCCCGAGGTTAAATCCCACCGCTAGATCACCCTCCTCCTTGGGGTCCTTTTGCAAAAGACCTCCTTGAGGTCCTCTCAGCGTAAAAGGTCACCCCGGCCGCTTTTGTCAAACCGCCTCTCTGACCTCCTTGGGGTCCTCTTTGCAAAAAGTCCTTCCTTAGTCGCCAAAACCACCCCCGAGCCACCCCACCAAGGTCCTCTTGTGCAAAAGACCACCCGGTCATTTGTAAAGAGAACCTTCAAAACTACGTTAGGGTCCTCTTTGCAAAAAGACCACCGCCCTTTGTGAAGAAGTCGAGGACCTCCTCCGCTCAGACCGACCGCTCATGACCTCCCCACGAGATCCGAACCGCCCGCACTTCTCTCTGCTGAACACTGTCGCAGAGGACCTCCCGCGAAGATCATGGCCATCCATGACCTCCTCGGTGAAATCCTAGCCGCCCCGACCTCCTCGCTTCATCTTAGCCGCTCAGACCTCCCACCGGAGATCGTGACCGCTCAGGACCTCCTCGCCACTCGGACCGTTAGATTTAGATCTAACTGGCAGACCTCCTGTAGATCTCAACCGCCCAGACCTCCTATGGGAGATCCGAGCCGTTAAGATCTCGTCCGATCAATCGTTGACCTTTAGACTTCCCCAGTGCTCGGGACCGCCAGATCTTGATCCGACGGCCACGACTCTCAAGCGAGGACCTCCTCGTTAGATCTTGCCGCCTAGGACCTCTCGTTAGATTGCACCATCAAGTCTAGATCTAACGGCCAAGACCTCCCTTGGCGCGATGAGGTCTTTGCGCCTGTGTGCTCGTAAGCGGGTTTTAGCATTCGAGATCGTGAGCCGTGCGATCTTTGATCAACGCCCACGACCTCCCGCTTTATGGGTTTTCCAGATTTAGTCCGAAAAGCTTTTATTTGCACATATTAATTGTTTTAAACTTCAAAATTATGTAACTTTTCTCTGTAACTCCAAATTTAACAAACTAAAGTTCGATAAATGCATCATTAAAGTACTTTAGCTTAGTATAGGTTTTGCAAGAATCTTTAATAACTAAATTAATCATGTCTTAGATTTAAAACTTAGAAAAATCATAACTAAATCATTTTAACTCCAAATGACCTGAAATTTTATATGGGTTACCACTATACCAGTGGGTAGCTACCATAAAAATTTCAGCTTCAAAATCTTTCTAGAAAATATTTTGCTACAGTGCTAATTATGGCCGAAATTAGGTTTTTAGAGAATATCTTTTGCACCACAAATCCAAATTAAGTTTTTTCAGTTTCTATGTCTAGGTATGTTCGTATTTTACCTTGTGTATAAATTTCGTCACATTTGGATAATTTTGCTTGCTCTTTTGTTTAAGTGTTGCTCGTCTTATTGGTTGTTTTCGCTCTTCCGCTTAGGATTCGATATTTCTGTAATCCCGAGAACGACCCTCCGCATAACAAGTTGAGCAATGCAAAAGCGAACAAGCGAGCTTGATCATTTCCCATTAATCCCATTACTTTTAAAGTCTAATATTTTGTTTAACTTCTATGTATGCATTGCTATTTTGTTGTTAAATTGATTAGTTAATCCTCTAGTTGCATAATCGTAGGTAAATAATTATCCTCTACTACCCGAGCCTAGGTTATTTGTCGTGATTAGAGTTCGTTGGATGAGCTTTTGTCACTTAGTAGATTTCAATAAATATTGCTTAGCCATGCCTAGTATCGGTAGTATTGGGCGATCATCGACTTAGTCGGTGATCTTGATCACACAACTACTTATACTACTCCATTATGTCCAACCCTTGTGTTTTATTGATTTACAAATCAAAAACTGAAAACAAAACTATATCTTGACTTGGGCACAATGGTATGTTGATGTGATCTGTTGGGTGTGTGGAATGGTGCCTAAGTCCCCAAGGACCGAGTTACTTGTGTCACTAAGCCAAGCGCTTATTGCGTGCTAACCACGAGGGGATATGGGACCTCTCTTGACTAAGTACTTTGGGAGGTGCTAATTATGAGCTGGTCGGTGGGTGTGTGCGTGTGTGTTTGTGGTGTGCGAGGAGCATTAGTGTCGGTTAGGGCTGTCTAATGTATCCTTCTCCCGTGGTTGCGGCTCTTAATTAGCATCGCCCATTGGAAAGCGTCTTGTAGACTTAGCCGTGCCTCGCATACCAAAGGAAGTATGCTAACCGTGGTGGTGGAAAGGCGGTCTATCGTGTGGGTACATTGGTACACCCTGCAGGTTAAAACTATTCGAATAGCCTCGTCCTAGGTTATGGACATGCTTGGTAAGGTCGCAAGAACTAGACTACAACCTTTTAAAATTTAAACTTGACATGGGTGGTATGAAGGGGTACTTCATGCTATGGTTGTGGTGACTATGGGTTAGTCACTTCTAGGTTGGTGTTGTTCTCTATCTATGTTATTATTGTCTCTCTTTATTTGAACGATAAAAGTTAATTGCAAACTTGCTTTGAATCTATTACCTTATTGTAAATGAAAACTTGCTTTATGTCAAAATAAGTCCGAGCCTCATCCACTTAAATAAAGCTTGCATGTAGTTAATTATAGTTCTGTTATCTCACACGTCGGTCTTGCGAGTACAAAAACAAGTTTTGTACTCATCCGCTTTGCTTAATATTAATTGTCGAGAGGAAGAAGGTGAGCCCCAAGGGCCTCACTTTTGTGAGTTGTGTTTGTGCTTGTTTGGGACGATTAGCTTGGCGGTCGGTTGGTTGCCTTGTGGGTAAAGGCACACCGATTGGCTTTTGTTCATCGCCATCTTATGGCCATTTTGCTTCCATTGTGTATTTACTTATCTTTTGAATTTTGGCGGTGGCCTCTCTTTGTAATAACTCTCTTTATATTATCTATGTCTTCGCTTGTTGCTTTTGCTTGGCTCTATGTGTATGAATGGAATTGATGCAGGATTTTGTAGCGGGGTGTGTATAACGCATTTAAGGAAGTATACATATCTCGAGGCTTAGTTTATTTGATTTGTCTTGTTAGGACCAAGTGGATGGTTAAGCAGTACAAGTTTAATAAACATGGGGTCCTCACAAAGTTGGTATCGAGCCATTCCGACCGTAGTAACCCAAGCTTGATCGTCTTTAGGATATTTTGGAAAACTTAATTTCAATGTATCAAATGATTTATGAAAGCTTAAGTAAGTTCTCAGATTTTATTCCTTATCCATCTTAGCTTTCTATCTCATCTTGCTCTAATTGAGTTTTAAAAATTGTTTTCCTCTCATCCTCTTCTAAAAAGATAGTGTTATCGTTTAAATTGGGTTTTGGGAACCAATGAGTTTGGCAAATTGAAATGTTAGCCACCCTCTACAAGATTTTGAAGCTTCCGAAGTTGAAGGTTTTGGCTAGGAGGCTTGGATGCAAAATCTGGACAGCGATCATTAAATTTCCGGACAGCAGGCTCAAGGTTCTAAATAGGGTAGAAAATGAGAGGTTAATCAACTAAAACTTGTGGGCATAAAAGGGTAAGATGTGATATTAGTTGGCTAAGTATCTAACACCCTTATTAGTGATTTTACCCGTTATTTAGTTATGATAAGACTTAAGTGGTGTGCTGAAATTTGCATTCCTAAACCGATTGCTCGTTCTTTTCATACGAGTTAGTCGAATGGAAGTTACTCTTGTGGTTGAAACCTTGTGCTGATTTTGTGGTTGTTTTGGGCCTTTTGAGTTCATCTCCTAATGAGTTATTGTTTCTTTGCCTTGAGCTTTGGGTTTAATCCTTGTCCATCTTAGAATCTATCCCCACTCCACCTTTCTGCCGAACTCCTAGTCCTTGGCTTTTCTTTCGCACCTTTCATCTTCTAGTTTTAGGGTTGCGTTGCTAACCCATCTCTTCAGAGTGTGATGTCGGACGGACCGGTGAGTGACGGAGTTTGGTCACGTTGCCAGAGGACCGGCGGTTACCTCCCTTTGTTTAGTTTGTGGTGAAGAGAGCCACGCGCCGAAGGTTGTAACTGGGAAGGTCAAGGTGCGCGTATTGTGGTGAGGAAGGACACTACGACAATGAGTGTACTACTGACGCCCAAATCGTGACGAAGACCACTTGCCCGAAATTGCCCGATTGCGAGAATCACTTGTTTCCTCATGAGGAAGCAATCAACGTCCCCAAGGAGTGTAGCTTGAACTCGTGATCGCTAAGTCACTAGAATTTCAGCGACTACTTCTTCGGTCATCTACAAATATCGCGATCGCCGATGCCTCGGACGGAGAAGTTCTCGAATGATTTGTCTAAGGAACGCATGATGGATTACCGTCTATACCTTCCCGACTTTGGTTGTGGTGGAAAATCCGTTGTTGCTAAAGGCGTAAAGGAAAGCCAAAGGATCGTCACAAGCATCAACAGATAGCCGATGTCACTTGTTTCTTACGCAACAACAAGGGTCACTATACGTATAATTGTCCTAAGGAGAGTGCAGCCCCCTCACCCTCTGCAGTCGTGCCTCAATCACGTGCACTGCGAGTCGCAGTGTGCCCCCATAATCTCGCTGATGTCACTTGTTTCTTTTGCAACAACAAGGGGCACTATGCGCTTAATTGTCCTAAAGAGAGTGCAGCCACCCCTTGTCCTCCAAAGGCTGTGTCTCGATCTTGGGCACCTGCGAGTCAGCAGAGCGGCCTCTGTAACCTAGCCAAAGTCACTTGTTTCCGCTGCAAACTCCAGGGTCATTGTGCTTTTAATTGTCCTAAGGACCTTGCAGCAACCTCTCGATTCTTTTCGCGGCCTGTGATTCGATCGCATGCACTGCGCTGTCGTCGGACCGGAGGGTCGTCCGTGCTCAAGTCAATCCTATCTCTGTTGGGAAAGCTCGGGAGGTACCCGACGTGTAAGGTACACTTCTTAGCCCTTACCCTAATACTATTGTATTCAATCCCGGAGCATTTCATTCCCTTGTATCCCCATCTTTTGCTGCTTTTGTGGCATTTGTTTCGCTCTTTTATCTGGTGCTCAGTACCTCCCTAGTTTCGAAAGGTCTTGCTAATCTATCTCAAACCCCAATATACCTTCCGGATTGTCGTCGTTTGTTTGACTAAGCGGTACTCTTCCTTCCTTTTTTTTATCCTAGGGCATCACATGTCGCTTTTGCCTCAAATCCTGCGACCCCAAAGGGCGCAGCTCTCTAATCAACTAGCTCCGGAGGGATGACTCAGTATAGCTAGTTAACCGATCATGGTCTTGTTCGTTAGTGAAGTAACCGGACAATTTGCTTCACCAACTAAGGATGACCATAGTCACTCTAAGATAGCTAGGCATGAGGGATGACTCCGTATAGCTAGTTAGCAGGCTGAGATTCCGTTGTTAGTGGAATTAACCAGACAAATCGCTCCACCAGCTAACAACGGCCCTGCACCACCACCCTTAGAATCAAGAGAGATCTCTCAATCTGTCAATCCTTGTTATATCCGGACTCGTAAGTTTCCTCGTGTCGACTAAAGTGGCACGCTTCCTACCGATCCAACAAGGTTCATACCGGTCACCTAGCGGAGCTCTATATCGCCAGATCATGAGCTTGCATGGGGTGCGAAGACGATCATCTCGATCGTGGTTCCATCTTCACTTCCTAGCTCGCATAGCTTGCAAGAAGCTATGGAACTCGTCTTTCTTTCAAGACGGCGTATCACCCCAAGCGCATGGTCGACCGAGAGGGTCAACCAAGTTTTGGAGGACATGTTGCGAGCTTGTGTCCTTGCCTATGGGAAGCACGGGAGAAGTGCTTGCCATTCGCCGAAGTTTTCTTACAACAGGTTTCAAGCCGCCTCGGCATGGCACCATTCGAGGCCTTATACGGAGAAAGTGTAGAACCCGTTGAACTGGTCTCGAGACCGGTGAAAGACCTTTCTTTGGCGGGCTCGATTAATGAGGCCGAGAGTCAAGTCCAGCTCATTCGTGACCGCTTGCGCACAGCTCAATCCAGGCAGAAGAGCTATGCGGATCGTCGTCGTCGTGAGTTGAGCTTTGAGCCCAATGACTTCGTTTATCTCAAGGTTTCTCCTCCGAAGGTCACCGCGTTTTGGTGTCAAGGGAAAGTTAGCTCCTCGATATGTCGGCCCCTACCGTATTATCGAGAAGAAGGGAGCTGTTGCCTACAAGTTGGAGTTGCCTTCTGCACTTGCGGGAGTACATGATGTGTTCCATGTGTCCCAGCTAAAGAAGTGCCTCCGTGTTCCAACAGAGAAGCTTCGCTGGAAACTCTTGATGTCCAAGAAGATTTGACCTATCGCGAGGCGTCTGTTCGCATACTCGAGGAAGTGAACGAAGAACGAGGAATAAGACCATCAAGTTCCTTAAGGTTCGTGGTCAAATCATTCCGAGGATGAGGCTACTTGGGAGCGAGAAGATCGTCTCCGTCAAGTGCACTACCCCTCTTTCTTTTCCGAGTGAACCAAATCTCGGGACGAGATTTTTGTAAGGGGAGGTTTGTAACATCCCCATTTTCAACTTGTGTTTCAAATGTAAGAAAATGGGTAGAAATAAAAACTTTTCTTACATCATGTATTTCTGTGTGTACTAAACAATTATTGTACAAGAGTATGGAAATACAAAGTCACAAGTCTGTTGATCCAAATCTTGATCCTCCAAAAACAATCTTGTCCGATCTTGTGATCCTTCTGGAAATATTTTCCTAAGTTCTTGGGATGGTTGGTGACCCCTCGAAAAATTTCACAATTTTTAGAAATTGTTCGAATATTTTTAAGGGTCAATCAAACTTGTTTGACTTGTAGTCAAACCTAGCTCAAAGCATTGTATAATTTCGAGAAAAGTGCTCAAGATAAAAACCTCCAAAATTTTATACAAGATCCATCTCAAGGTTAGCAAGCCATCACAAAATTTCATAAAATTTGAAGCTAGTTCTATCTCTTAAGACCCTTCAAAATCTCAATTCAAATTAAAACTCTAAACTCGGTCCGAGTCGACTTGGACTCGGACCTCAGTCTTGGTCACACCGAGCCGCTTAGCCGTGTCGGGCTGGTCAAAGTTGGGCGCAGTGGTGCGGGCCATTGGACTTTCAACCGACGCTCAAAGACCTCCTCGGGTCTTTGTAAAGGACCTCCCACCCGCACGACCTCCTCGGGTTCTTTTACAAAGACAACCCTCGAGGGCCTCCCCAGACCTCCTTTGCACCTTTGCAAAGACCACCTGGCGACCTCCTCGACCCTCCACGACCACCCCTAGCGCTTGGGTGATCTTGAGCCGCCCATCTTGAGATCGTGGCTCGGACCTCCCTAAGTGTTAGGACCTCTAATACTTGGCTCAAGATCCGAGCCCTTGATTTCAATCCAACGACCACGACCTCCTAGTGGGGCTCGGTGCGGATTTTAGCCGTTGAGCTCCTTGACCTGGTCCTCTCACCGCATCGGGTGGGCTGGGCATTATCAATTTTTGTGCGTGGCGGAGGGAGCAAAGGTGCCTTGTCAACTTTTGGGCCGACAAGCGGCTATGTCTTGCCAACATTAAATGTCCGCAAAGACCTTTGCTCAAAAGTCACCCGACAACCTACTCCCATCGGTTCGTGTACTTGGGCTCGGTGCACGGTGACTTTGCCATCCTTCCCACGGCTATATTTGAAGCTCAAGCTTCCTCTCATAGTTCCTTTAGTCACTCTCTTGCACCCTAGTTCTTTCTCCGCTCTTGAGCTCAAGTCACCCGAAAATCTCGCCACCATTGCTCGACCTTGGAGCTCTCCCGACCCTTGAGCTCCAAAGTGGTTCATTATTGCAATTTTGGCTAATCCTTTTGTTCTCTTGGTCACCTCGAGCCTCTCGACTTGCTTTGTTTGACCTTCACAGAGGTTGATAAAGTAGGAGCGTGTGGTTCGTGGCCGAGCGTCGTCTTCTTCACCTCCCGCGACCTCCACCTTCACCGAGCTCTTGCGGCCACCTCTAGCTCCCTCCATTCCCCGGTCGAGATTTGAAAGATCGGAAATCCTATTCTTTAGACCTCTTCGGTTTTCGTTTGTCAGAATTGGTCCCCGCGGTTATCTCCGGTTAGAAGCCGGTTGGTGGTGTGTTGGTGTAGTTTTGGCACCCTTAGGTCCTCCGTCCTATTTGGAGCTCATTCGTGCCTTTGGTTTCCGCCACAAGGTCCACATCGCCGCGGCAAGCTGCGGCACGCTTCGGGTTTTGTCGGTTCAAAACCTCCGTTTTGTCATATTCTTAGGACCAATTTAATGCTCAAATCATTGCTCATCATTAGTGCATTAATTGTGTCCTAATTTGTGCCGTGGAGTCACCGACGTGTGGGCCATGGGTTTAGAATTAAAGTTTGGAAATCATTAAGTGTCCTTTTAGTTTCATTTATTGTCAATCATCTGGAGCATTTAATTTGTCTTAACCGCCTTTTGTCGTTGTCCAGGAGGTCTGCGCCATTAAAACCACTCCAGACCTCCCGCCAAATCCTCGCCGTTAAAGACCTCCGTGAGGTTAAATCCCACCGCTAGGATCACCCTCCTCCTTGGGGTCCTTGCAAAAGACCTCCTTGAGGTCCTCTCAGGCGAAAAGGTCACCCTGTCGTTTTGTCAAAACCGCCTCTCGGACCTCCTTGGGGTCCTCTTTGCAAAAGTCCTTCCTTAGTCGTTTTGAAAAACCACCCCGAGCCACCCCACCAAGGTCCTCTTGTGCAAAAGACCACCGGTCATTTGTAAAGAGAACCTTCAAAACTACGTTTAGGGTCCTCTTTGCAAAAAGACCACCCGCCCTTTGTGAAGAAGTCGTAGGACCTCCTCCGCTCAGATCTGGACCGTTCATGACCTCCCCACGGAGATCCAACCGTCTGCACTCTCTCTGTTGAACACTGTCGCGTGAGGACCTCCCGCGAAGATCATGGCCATCCATGACCTCCTCGGTGAAATCCTAGCCGCCCGACCTCCTCGCTTCATCTTAGCCGCTCGGGACCTCCCACTGGAGATCGTGACCGTCTCAGGACCTCCGCCCGACTACGGACCGTTAGATTTAGATCTAACGGGCTGAGACCTCGAGTAGATCTCAACCGCCCAGACCTCCTATGGGAGATCCGAGCCGTTAAGATCTCGTCGATCAATCGTTGACCTTTAGACCTCCCCAGTGCTCGGGACCGCGGATCTTGATCCGACGGCCACGACCTCTGACAGCGCGAGGACCTCCTTTGCGTGCGCCGTGTGCGTAATCGGTCGTAAGCCATTGGATTCAAGATCTACGGCTTAGACCTCCTCGCTAGATCTTGCCGTCTAGGACCTCCTCGTTAGATCGGACCATCAAGTCTAGATCTAACGGCTAAGACCTCCCTTGGCGCGATGAGGTCTTTGCGCCCGTGTGCTCGTGCGGGTTTTAGCATTCGAGATCGTGAGCCGTGCGATCTTTGATCAACGCCCACGACCTCCCGCTTTTATGGGTTTTCCATTTAGTCCAGAAAAGCTTTTATTTGCACATATTAATTGTTTTAAACTTCAAAATTGCGTAACTTTTTTCTGTCAGAATCCAAATTTAACAAACTAAATTTCGATAAATGCATCATTAAAGTACTTTAGCTTAGTATAGGTTTTGCAGTAATCTTTAATACTGAAATTAATCATGTCTTAGATTTAAAACTTAGAAAAATCATAACTAAATCATTTTAACTCCAAATGACCTGAAATTTTATATGGGTTACCACTATACCAGTGGGTAGCTACCATAAAAATTTCAGCTTCAAAATCTTTCTAGAAAATATTTTTGCTACAGTGCTAATTATGGCCGAAATTAGGTTTTTAGAGAATATCTTTTGCACCACAAATCCAAATTAAGTTTTTCCAGTTTCTATGTCTAGGTATGTTCGTATTTTACCTTGTGTATAAATTTCGTCACATTTGGATAATTTTTGCTTGCTCTTTTGTTTAAGTGTTGCTCGTCTTATTGGTTGTTTTCGCTCTTCCGCTTAGGATTCGATATTTATGTAATCCCAGAACGACCCTCCATAACAAGTTGAGCAACAGCAAGCGTGCAAGCAGTTTGATCATTTCCATTAATCCCATTACTTTTAAAGTCTAATATTTTGTTTAACTTCTATGTATGCATTGCTATTTTGTTGTTAAATTGATTAGTTAATCCTCTAGTTGCATAATCTGTAGGTAAATAATTATCCTCTACTACCCGAGCCTAGGTTATTTGCTGTGATTAGAGTTCGTTGGATGAGCTTTTGTCACTTAGTAGATTTCGAATAAATATTGCTTAGCCATGCCTAGTATCGGTAGTATTGGGCGATCATCGACTTAGTCGGTGATCTTGATCACACAACTACTTATACTACTCCATTATGTCCAACCCTTGTGTTTTATTGATTTACAAATCAAAACCGAAAACAAAACTATATCTTGACTTGGGCACAATGGTATGTTGATGTGATCTGTTGGGTGTGTGGAATGGTGCCTAAGTCCCCAAGGACCGAAAGTTACTTGTGTCACTAAGCCAAGCGCTTATTGCGTGCTAACCACACGAGGGGGGATATGGGACCTCTCTTGACTAAGTACTTTGGGAGGTGCTAATTATGAGCTGGTCGGTGGGTGTGTGCGTGTGTGTGTTTGTGGTGTGCGAGGAGCATTAGCTGTCCGGTTAGGGCTGCCTAATGTATCCTTCTCCGTGGGTTGCGCTCTTAATTAGCATCGTCCATTGGAAAGCGTCTTGTAGACTTAGCCGTGCTCGCATACCAAAGGAAGTATGCTAACCGTGGTGGTGGAAAGGCGGTCTATCGTGTGGGTACATTGGTACACCCCTGCAGGGTTAAAACTATTCGAATAGCCTCGTCCTAGGTTATGGACATGCTTGGTAAGGTCGTGCAAGAACTAGACTACAACCTTTTAAAAATTTAAACTTGACATGGGTGGTATGAAGGGGTACTTCATGCTATGGTTGTGGTGACTATGGGTTAGTCACTTCTAGGTTGGTGTTGTTCTCTATCTATGTTATTATTGTCTCTCTTTTATTTGAACGATAAAAGTTAATTGCAAACTTGCTTTGAATCTATTACCTTATTGTAAATGAAAACTTGCTTTATGCTGAAAATAAGTCCAGAGCCTCATCCACTTAAATAAAGCTTGCATGTAGTTAATTATAGTTCTGTTATCTCACACGTCAGTCTTGCGAGTACAAAAACAAGTTTTGTACTCATCTGCTTTGCTTAATATTAATTGTTGCAGAGGAAGAAGGTGAGCCCCAAGGGCCTCACTTTGTGAGTCTGTGTTGCGCACTGCTTGGGACGATTAGCTTGGCGGTCCGGTTGGTTGCCTTGTGGGTAAAGGCACACCGATTGGCTTTTGTTCATCGCCATCTTATGGCCATTTTGCTTCATTGTGTATTTACTTATCTTTTGAATTTTGGCGGTCGGCCTCTCTTTGTAATAACTCTCTTTATATTATCTATGTCTTTCGCTTGTTGCTTTTGCTTGGCTCTATGTGTATGAATGGAATTGATGCAGATTTTGTAGAAGGGTGTGTATACTGCATTTGGAAGTATACATATCTCGAGGCTTGGTTTATTTGATTTGTACTGTTAGGACCAAGTGGATGGTTAAACAGTACAAGCCGAATAAACCGGGGTCCTCACAAAGTTGGTATCAGAGCCATTCCGACCGTAGTAACCCAAGCTTGATCGTCTTTAGGATATTTTGGAAAACTTAATTTCAAAGTATCAAATGATTTATGAAAGCTTAAGTAAGTTCTCAGATTTTATTCCTTATCCATCTTAGCTTTCTATCTCATCTTGCTCTAATTGAGTTTTAAAAATTGTTTTCCTCTCATCCTCTTCTAAAAAGATAGTGTTATCGTTTAAATTGGGTTTTGGGAACCAATGAGTTTGGCAAATTGAAATGTTAGCCGCCCTCTACAAGATTTTGAAGCTTCCGAAGTTGAAGGTTTTGGCTAGGAGGCTTGGATGCAAAACTGACAGCGATCATTCAATTTCCGGACAGCAGTGCTCAAGGTTCTAAATAGGGTAGAAAATGAGAGGTTAATCAACTAAAACTTGTGGGCATAAAAGGGTAAGATGTGATATTAGTTGGCTAAGTATCTAACACCCTTATTAGTGATTTTACCCGTTATTTAGTTATGATAAGACTTAAGTGGTGTGCTGAAATTTGCATTCCTAAACCGATTGCTCGTTCTTTTCATACGAGTTAGTCGCATCGGAAGTTACTCTTGTGGTTGAAACCTTGTGCTGATTTTGTGGTTGTTTTTGGGCCTTTTGAGTTCATCTCCTAATGAGTTATTGTTTCTTTGCCTTGAGCTTTGGGTTTAATCCTTGTCCATCTTAGAATCTATCCCCACTCCACCTTTCTCGCCGAACTCCTAGTCCTTGGCTTTTCTTTCGCACCTTCATCTTCTAGTTTCCGGGTTGCGTTGCTAACCCATCTCTTCAGAGGAGGATGTCGGGACAGACCGAGAGGACGGAGTTTGGTCACGTTGCCCGAGGACCGGCGGTTACCTCCCTTTGTTTAGGCTGTGGTGAAGAGAGCCACGCGCGAAGGTTGCAACTGGGAAGGTCAAGGTCACGTGCCATTGTGGTGAGGAAGGACACTACAAAGACAATGAGTGTACTCTACACCGCCCAAAGCGTGACGAAGACCACTTGCACGAAATTGCCCGATTGCGAATCACTTGTTTCCTCGCGAGGAAGCAATCACCGCCCCAAGGAGTGTAGCTTGAACTCGTGATCGCCAAGTCACTAGAATTTCAGCGACTACTTCTTCGGTCATCTACAAATATCGCATCGCCCGATGCCTCGGACTGCAGAAGTTCTCGAATGATTTGTCTAAGGAAGCGCATGATGGATTACCGCCTATACCTTCCCGACTTTCAGATTGTGGTGGAAAATCCGCTGTTGCTAAAGGCGTAAAGGGAAAGCCAAAGGATCGCCACAAGCATCAACAGATAGCCGATGTCACTTGTTTCTTCCGCAACAACAAGGGTCACTATCGTATAATTGTCCTAAGGAGAGTGCAGCCACCCTCACCCTCGCAGCCGTGCCTCAATCACGCACTGCGAGTCGTGTGTGCTGCCCCGCAATCTCGCCGATGTCACTTGTTTCTTTTGCAACAACAAGGGGCACTATGCGCTAATTGTCCTAAAGAGAGTGCACCACCCTTGTCCTCCAAAGGCGTGTCTCGATCTTGGGCACTGCGAAGTCGCCAGAGCGGCCTCAGTAACCCAGCCAAAGTCACTTGTTTCCGCTGCAAACTCGTGGTCATTGTGCTTTTAATTGTCCTAAGGACCTTGCAGCAACCTCTCGATTCTTTTCGCGCTCGTGATTCGATCGCATGCACTGCGAAACATCGTGGCCGGAGGGTCGTCCGTGCTCAAGTCAATCCTATCTCTGCTCGAAAGCTCAGAGGTACCCGACGTCGTGTAAGGTACACTTCTTAGCCCTTACCCTAATACTATTGTATTCAATCCCGAGCATTTCATTCCCTTGTATCCCCATCTTTTTCGCTTTTGTGGCATTTGTTTCGCTCTTTTATCGGTGCTCGCACTCTCCTAGTTTCAAAGGTCTTGCTAATCTATCTCAAACCCCAATATACCTTTCGGATTGTCGTCGCTTGTTTGACTAAGCGGTACTCTTCCTTCCTTTTTTTATCCTAGGGCATCACATGTCAGTTTTTGCCTCAAATCCCTGCGACCCCAAAGGGCCGCAGCTCCTCTAATCAACTAGCTCCGGAGGGATGACTCGTATAGCTAGTTAACCGATCGTGGTCTTGTTCGTTAGTGAAGTAACTGCACAATTTGCTTCACCAACTAAGGATGACCATAGTCACTCTAAGATAGCTAGGCTGCGGAGGGATGACTCCGTATAGCTAGTTAGCAGGCTGAGATTCCGTTGTTAGTGGAATTAACCAGACAAATCGCTCCACCAGCTAACAACGGCCCTGCACCACCACCCTTAGAATCAAGAGAGATCTCTCAATCTGTCAATCCTTGTTATATCCGACTGGTAAGTTTCCTCGTGTCGACTAAAGTGGCACGCTTCCTACCATCCAACCAAGGTTCATACCGGTCACCTAGCGGAGCTCTATATCGCCAGGATCATGAGCTTGCATGGTGCCAAGACGATCATCTCGATCGTGGTTCCATCTTCACTTCCTAGATTCGCATAGCTTGCAAGAAGCTATGGAACTCGTCTTTCTTTCAAAGACGGCGTATCACCCCAAAGCAGATGGTCGACCGAGAGGGTCAACCAAGTTTTGGAGGACATGCCGCGAGCTTGTGTCCTTGCCTATGGGAAGCACGGGAGAAGTGCTTGCCATTCGCCGAGTTTTCTTACAACAACAGTTTCAAGCCGGTCTGCATGGCACCATTCGAGGCCTTATACGGAGAAAGTGTAGAACCCGTTGAACTGGTCCGAGACCGGTGAAAGACCTTTCTTTGGCCGGGCTCGATTAATGAGGCCGAGTCAAGTCCACTCATTCGTGATCGCTGCGCCGCCTCAATCCAGCGTAAGAGCTATGCGGATCGTCGCCGCCGTGAGTTGAGCTTTGAGCCCAATGACTTCGCTTATCTCAAGGTTTCTCCTCCAAAGGTCACCGCGTTTTGGTGTCAAGGAAAGTTAGCTCCTCGATATGTCGGCCCCACCGTATTATCGAAGAAGGGAGCCGTTGCCTACAAGTTGGAGTTGCCTGCTGCACTTGCGGGAGTACATGATGTGTTCCATGTGTCCCAGCTAAAGAAGTGCCTCCGTGTTCCAACAGAGGAAGCTCCGTTGGAAACTCTTGATGTCCAAGAAGATTTGACCTACCGCGAGGCCCCTGCTCGCATACTCGAGAAGTCGAACGAAGAACGAGGAATAAGACCATCAAGTTCCTTAAGGTTCAGTGGTCAAATCATTCCGAGGATGAGGCTACTTGGGAGCGAGAAGATCGCCTCCGTGCAGACTACCCCTCTTTCTTTTCCGAGTGAACCAAATCTCGGACGAGATTTTTGTAAGGGGAGGTTTGTAACATCCCCATTTTCAACTTGTGTTTCAAATGTAAGAAAATGGGTAGAAATAAAACTTTTTCTTACATCATGTATTTCCGTGTGTACTAAACAATTATTGTACAAGAGTATGGAAATACAAAGTCACAAGTCCGTTGATCCAAATCTTGATCCTCCAAAAACAATCTTGTCCATCTTGTGATCCTTCTGGAAATATTTTCCTAAGTTCTTGGGATGGTTGGTGACCCTCCGAAAAATTTCACAATTTTTAGAAATTGTTCGAATATTTTTAAGGGTCAGTCAAACTTGTTTGACTTGTAGTCAAACCCTAGCTCAAAGCATTGTATAATTTCGGAGAAAAGTGCTCAAAGATAAAAACCTCTGAAAATTTTATACAAGATCCATCTCAAGGTTAGCAAGCCACTGTCAAAATTTCATAAAATTTGAAGCTAGTTCTATCTCTTAAGACCCCTTCAAAATCTCAATTCAAATTAAAACTCTAAACCTGGTCCGAGTCAGACTTGGACTCAGACCTCCAGGTCTTGGTCACACCGAGCCGCTTAGCCGTGTCGGGCTCGGTCAGGTTGGGCGCAGGTGGTCTGGGCCATTGGACTTTCAAATCCGACGCTCAAAGACCTCCTCGGGTCTTTGTAAAGGACCTCCCACCCGCACGACCTCCTCAGGTTCTTTTACAAAGACAACCCTCGAGGGCCTCCCCCAGGACCTCCTTTGCACCTTTTGCAAAGACCACCCTGGGCGACCTCCTCAGCCCTCCACGACCACCCCTAGCGCTTGGGTGATCTTGAGCCGTCCATCTTGAGATCTGTGGCTCAGACCTCCCCTAAGTGTTAGGACCTCTAATACTTGGCTCAAGATCCGAGCCCTTGGATTTCAATCCAACAGCCCACGACCTCCCTAGTGGGGCTCGGTGCGGATTTTAGCCGTTGAGCTCCTTGACCTGGTCCTCTCACTGTCGGGTGGGCCTGGGCATTATCAATTTTTGTGCGTGGCAGTAGGGAGCAGTGCCTTGTCAACTTTTGGGCTGACAAACGGCTATGTGCTGCCAACATTAAATGTCTGGCAGCACCTTTTGCTCAAAAGTCACCCTGACAACCTACTCCCATCAGTTCGTGTACTTGGGCTCAGTGCACCGGCTGACTTTGCCATCCTTCCCACCGGCTATATTTGAAGCTCAAGCTTCCTCTCATAGTTCCTTTAGTCACTCTCTTGCACCCTAGTTCTTTCTCTGCTCTTGAGCTCAAGTCACCCGAAAATCTCTGCCACCATTGCTCGACCTTGGAGCTCTCCGGCGACCCTTGAGCTCCAGTGGTTCATTATTGCAATTTTGGCTAATCCTTTTGTTCTCTTGGTCACTTGAGCCTCTCTGACTTGCTTTGTTTGACCTTCACAGAGGTTGATAAAGTAGGAGCGTGTGGTTCGTGGCGGAGCGTCGTCTTCTTCACCTCGGCGACCTCCACCTTCACCGAGCTCTGCGCCACCTCTAGCTCCCTCCATTCCCCTGGTCGATATTTCAGATCGGAAATCCCTATTCTTTAGACCTCTTCGGTTTTCGCCGTCAGAATTGGTCCCCGGCGGTTATCTCCGGTTAGCGCCGGTTGGTGTCTTGTTGGTGTAGTTTTGGCACCCTTAGGTCCTCCGTCCTATTTGGAGCTCATTCGTGCCTTTGGTTTCGCCGACAAGGTCCACATCGCCGCAAGCTGTGGCACGCTGGTTTTGTCGATTCAAAACCTCCGTTTTCGTCATATTCTTAGGACCACTTTAATGCTCAAATCATTGCTCATCATTGGTGCATTAATTGTGTCCTAATTTGTGCCGTGGAGTCACCGACGTGTGGGCGATGGGTTTAGAATTAAAGTTTGGAAATCATTAAGTGTCCCTTTAGTTTCATTTATTGTCAATCATCCGAGCATTTAATTTGTCTTAACCGCCGCTTTTGTCGTTGTCCGAGGTCTGCGCCATTAAAACCACTCCAGGACCTCCCGCCAAATCTCGGCCGTTAAAGACCTCCGTAGGTTAAATCCCACCGCTAGGATCACCCTCCTCCTTGGGGTCCTTGCAAAAGACCTCCTTGAGGTCCTCTCGTGCGAAAGGTCACCCTGGCCGCTTTTGTCAAAATCGCCTCTCGGACCTCCTTGGGGTCCTCTTTGCAAAAAGTCCTTCCTTAGTCGTTTTGAAAAACCACCCCGAGCCACCCCACCAAGGTCCTTCTTGTGCAAAAGACCACCCTGGTCATTTGTAAAGAGAACCTTCAAAACTACGCTTAGGGTCCTCTTGCAAAAGACCACCTCGGCCCTTTGTGAAGAAGTCGTAGGACCTCCCTCCGCTCAGATCTGGACCGCTCATGACCTCCCCACGGAGATCCAACCGCCCGCACTTCTCTCGTTGAACACTGTCGCGTAGGACCTCCCGCCAAGATCATGGCCATCCATGACCTCCTCGGTGAAATCCTAGCCGCCCCGACCTCCTCGCTTCATCTTAGCCGCTCGGGACCTCCCACCGGAGATCGTGACCGTCTAGGACCTCCTCGCCGCCACGGGACCGTTAGATTTAGATCTAACGGGCAGACCTCCTCTGCAGATCTCAACCGCCCAGACCTCCTATGGGAGATCCGAGCCGTTAAGATCTCGTCGATCAATCGCTGACCTTAGACCTCCCTAGTGCTCGGGACCGCAGATCTTGATCCGACGGTCACGACCTCTGATAGCGCGAGGACCTCCTTTGCGTGCGCTGCAGGCGTGCACCGGTCGTAGCCATTGGATTCAAGATCTACGGCTTAGACCTCCTCGCTAGATCTTGCCGCCTAGGACCTCCTCGTTAGATTCGCACCATCAAGTCTAGATCTAACGGCTAAGACCTCCCTTGGCGCGATGAGGTCTTTGCGCCTGTGTGCTCGTAAGGGTTTTAGCATTCGAGATCGTGAGCCGTGCGATCTTTGATCAACGCCCACGACCTCCCGCTTTTATGGGTTTTCCAGATTTAGTCCAAAAGCTTTTATTTGCACATATTAATTGTTTTAAACTTCAAAATTGCGTAACTTTTTCTCTCAGAACTCCAAATTTAACAAACTAAAGTTCGATAAATGCATCTGTTAAAGTACTTTAGCTTAGTATAGGTTTTGCAGTAATCTTTAATATCAAATTAATCATGTCTTAGATTTAAAACTTAGAAAAATCATAACTAAATCATTTTAACTCCAAATGACCTGAAATTTTATATGGGTTACCACTATACCAGTGGGTAGCTACCATAAAAATTTCAGCTTCAAAATCTTTCTAGAAAATATTTTTGCTACAGTGCTAATTATGGCCGAAATTAGGTTTTTAGAGAATATCTTTTGCACCACAAATCCAAATTAAGTTTTTCCAGTTTCTATGTCTAGGTATGTTCGTATTTTACCTTGTGTATAAATTTCGTCACATTTGGATAATTTTTGCTTGCTCTTTTGTTTAAGTGTTGCTCGTCTTATTGGTTGTTTTCGCTCTTCCGCTTAGGATTCGATATTTGCGGTAATCCCGAGAACGACCCTCCGCAACAAGTTGAGCAACAGCAAGCAGGCAAGCAGTTTGATCATTTCCCATTAATCCCATTACTTTTAAAGTCTAATATTTTGTTTAACTTCTATGTATGCATTGCTATTTTGTTGTTAAATTGATTAGTTAATCCTCTAGTTGCATAATCTGTAGGTAAATAATTATCCTCTACTACCTGAGCCTAGGTTATTTGTCGTGATTAGAGTTCGTTGGATGAGCTTTTGTCACTTAGTAGATTTCGAATAAATATTGCTTAGCCATGCCTAGTATCGGTAGTATTGGGCGATCATCGACTTAGTCGGTGATCTTGATCACACAACTACTTATACTACTCCATTATGTCCAACCCTTGTGTTTTATTGATTTACAAATCAAAACTGAAAACAAAACTATATCTTGACTTGGGCACAATGGTATGTTGATGTGATCTGGGTGTGTGGAATGGTGCCTAAGTCCCCAAGGACCGAGTTACTTGTGTCACTAAGCCAGCGCTTATTGCGTACTAACCACACGAGGGGATATGGGACCTCTCTTGACTAAGTACTTTGGGAGGTGCTAATTATGAGCTGGTCGGTGGGTGTGTGCGTGTGTGTGTTTGTGGTGTGCGAGGGAGCATTAGTGTCCGGTTAGGTCGTCTAATGTATCCTTCTCCCGTGGGTTGCGGCTCTTAATTAGCATCGTCCATTGGAAAGCGTCTTGTAGACTTAGCCGTGCCTGCATACCAAAGGAAGTATGCTAACCGTGGCTGGTGGAAAGGCGGTCTATCGTGTGGGTACATTGGTACACCTGCAGGTTAAAACTATTCGAATAGCCTCGTCCTAGGTTATGGACATGCTTGGTAAGGTCGTGCAAGAACTAGACTACAACCTTTTAAAAATTTAAACTTGACATGGGTGGTATGAAGGGGTACTTCATGCTATGGTTGTGGTGACTATGGGTTAGTCACTTCTAGGTTGGTGTTGTTCTCATCTATGTTATTATTGTCTCTCTTTATTTGAACGATAAAAGTTAATTGCAAACTTGCTTTGAATCTATTACCTTATTGTAAATGAAAACTTGCTTTATGCTGAAAATAAGTCCAGAGCCTCATCCACTTAAATAAAGCTTGCATGTAGTTAATTATAGTTCTGTTATCTCACACGTCAGTCTTGCGAGTACAAAAACAAGTTTTGTACTCATCCGCTGCTTAATATTAATTGTCGCAGAGGAAGAAGGTGAGCCCCAAGGGCCTCACTTTTGTGAGTCAGTGTTATGTTGCTGCTTGGGACGATTAGCTTGGCGGTCCGGTTGGTTGCCTTGTGGGTAAAGGCACACCGATTGGCTTTTGTTCATCGCCATCTTATGGCCATTTTGCTTCCACTGTATTTACTTATCTTTTGAATTTTGGCAGTCGGCCTCTCTTTGTAATAACTCTCTTTATATTATCTATGTCTTTCGATTGTTGCTTTTGCTTCGGCTCTATGTGTATGAATGGAATTGATGCAGATTTTGTAGCGGGTGTGTATACTGCATTTTGGAAGTATACATATCTCGAGGCTTGGTTTATTTGATTTGTACTTGTTAGGACCAAGTGGATGGTTAAACAAGACAAGTTTAATAAACCGGGTCCTCACACCTTATCTACTCCAAGAGTGAAGAAGAGCATGCTGGGCATCTTAAGCTTGTGTTGGGCAAGCTGCGCGAGCACCAGCTGTATGCAAAATTCAGCAAATGTGAGTTCTGGTTGAAGGAAGTGGCATTCTTGGGCCATGTTCTTTCAGCAGGAGGTGTGGCCGTGGATCCTAGCAAGGTCAGTGATGTGCTATCTTGGGGTCAGCCCAAGTCGGTCACCGATGTGCGGAGTTTTCTTGGTTTGGCTTGCTACTATCGCCGCTTTATCGAGAATTTCTCCAAGATTGCGAAGCCTATGACTGAATTGCTCAAAAAGGACAAGAAGTTTGAGTGGTCCACTGCTTGTGATGTGAGTTTTCAGGAACTCAAGAAGCGGTTGACCTCAGCCCCAGTGCTTGTCCTCCCTGATATTCACAAGAGTTTTGATATCTATTGCGATGCTTCTCGTCAGGGTCTTGGTTGTGTTCTTATGCAGGAAGGCAAGGTAGTGGCCTATGCATCAAGGCAGTTGAGGCCTCATGAACTCAACTATCCTACTCATGACTTGGAGTTAGCTGCAGTGGTTCATGCACTCAAGATTTGGCGGTATTATCTGATTGGTAACCATTGTGAGGTGTATTCTGACCACAAGAGCTTGAAGTACTTGTTCACCTAGCCAGATCTGAACCTCAGCCAAAGAAGATGGTTAGAATTGATCAAGGACTATGACATGGGCATCCAGTATCATCCGAGCAAGGCCAATGTCGTTGCGGATGCACTCAGTCGAAAAGTGTATTGCAACATGTTAATACTCCAAGAGCAGCAGCCTACCCTCATTTCAGAATTTCAGCGCCTTAATTTGGATTTGATCGAGCACGGTTCTCTTGCTACCTTGGTTGTGCAACCAACCTTGGTGGACCAAATCAAGGTCGCTTTCGCATGTGATGTTGGTGTGAGCCAAATCAAGCAGAACATCAAGAATGGGATAGCCAAGTGCTTTTCAGAGGATGAGCATGGCGTTGTGTGGTTTGGGCAGCGTCTTGTGGTTCCTAAGGTCATGGAATTGCGGGATTTGATTCTCCGCGAAGCCCATGATTCTCCTTTGTCCATCCATCCCGGGGCTACCAAGATGTATCAGGACCTTCGTCAGAGATTCTGGTGGACCCGTATGAAGCGCGAGATTGCCAAGTTCGTTGCCGAGTGCGACGTGTGCTGTCGTGTGAAGGCCGAGCATCAGCGTCCAGTAAGCCTTCTTCGGCCTTTGCCTGTGCCTGAATGGAAATGGGATTCCGTTGGCATGGACTTCATCACTGGTTTGCCTCGCTCGTCCAAGGGAAATGATGCCATTTGGGTCATGATTGATAGGTTAACTAAAGTGGCACATTTTCTTCCTGTCAAGACTCAGCTTCGGGTGGGGCCTTTGGCCGAACTCTATGTCTCGAGGATTGTGAGTCTTCACGGTGTACGGAATACGATTATTTCCGATCGTGGTGCGCTGTTTACCTCTCGGTTTTGGCATAGTCTACAAGAGGCTATGGGGACCCGCCTTCATTTCAGTACAGCTTTTCATCCCCAAACTGATGGTCAGACGGAGAGAGTCAACCAAGTGTTGGAAGATATGCTCTGTGCTTGTGTTCTTTCCTATGGGAAGAAGTGGGAGAAGTGCCTACCATTTGCTGAGTTCTCCTACAACAACAACTTTCAGGCCAGTCTTGGCATGACACCATTTGAGGCTTTGTATGGGAGGAGATGCAGATCCCCATTGAACTGGTCAGAGACTGGTGAGCGGCAGTTTTTCGGCCCGGAGTCGATTAATGAGGCCGAAAGTCAGGTTCAATTGATCCGCGAGCATTTGCGCACGGCTTAGTCCAGGCAGAAGAGCTATGCGGATCGTCGTCGCTGTGAGTTGAGCTTTGAGCCCAATGACTTTGTGTATCTCAAAGTCTCACCCTTGAGGGGCCATTAGTGTTTTGGCATCAAGGGCAAGTTGGCTCCTCGCTATGTTGGGCCTTATCGCATCATCGAGAGGGTTGGGGCTGTGGCATACAGATTGGAGCTGCCAGCTACACTTGAGGGTGTGCATGATGTGTTCCATGTATCCCACCTGAAGAAGTGCCTCCGCGTCCCAACTGAGGAAACTCGTTGGAAGTTCTCGATGTGCAAGAAGATTTGACCTACGCGAACATCCTGTTCGTATTCTCGAGGAATCTGAACGGAGAACAAGGAACCGTGTCATCAAGTTCCTTAAGGTTCAGTGGTCAAACCATTCTGAAGATGAGGCAACTTCGGAGCGAGAAGATCGCCTTCGTGCAGATTATCCATCTTTCTTCTCCGAGTAAACGGAATCTCGGGTCGAGATTCTTGTAAGGGGGGGAGAGTTGTAACATCCCAATTTCGGGCTTGTGTTTCAAATGTGACAAAATGAGTAGAAATTAAAACTTTTTCTTACATCATGTATTTCCTGTGTGTACTAAACAATTATTGTACAAGGGTTATGGAAATACAAAGTCACAAGTCTTTTGATCCAAATCTTGATCCTTCAAAAACAATCTGGTTGAATCTTTTGATCATCTCCTGCGAATATTTTTCCTAAGTTCTTGGGATGGTATGTGACCCCTCTGAAAAATTTTACAATTTTTAGAAATTGTTTGAATATTTTTAGAGGGCAGTCAAACCTGTTTGACTCTCAGTCAAACCTTGAACCAGTACCTTGTAGAATTTTGGAGAAATATGCATAGCACAAAAACCTCTGAAAATTTTACTCAAGGTCAATCACTCAGTCAGCAAGCTCCTGTAAAAATTTCAGAATTTTTGGAGTCAATTTGCTACCTCTAATAAATCCTCAAAAGTCTCTATCTAAATTAAAACCTAAACCTGGTTCACTGTTCCTTGGTTTTGAGTCGGACTCGGGCTCGAGCCAGTGGACTTGATTGAATCAACTAACTGCACCGGGCCCCTTTTAAACGCGCGGTCGATTTTGGCCGTTGGATTTAGATCGGGCCATCCTGATTGAATGAGCTGTTCGGGTCACCCGAACATCTTAGTTAATCTCAACCGTTAATTCTTGATCGGACCGCCCTAGTTGTTGGTGCATTAAAAACCCTCAGCCGCACCCTTTTAATCTCAGCCGTCCATTTGGGATCCAACGGACATGGCTTGCTTTTCTGTTCTTCTTCCTCCTCTGTCTCTCCGTGCGCGCATGCAAACAATGGCAGGAGGAGAGAGAGAGGGCGGTTCGTTGTGTCACTGAGCTTGCTCGTCAACATCACTCGTGGGGCATTAAATGCACCCTGTGCTTCGGCTCCTCCATCCCGAGTCTCACTGCTCCCATCATTTCTTGGTCCATGGTCAGAGCATGAACCGAGCCCACCTTGGACTCATGTTCTTGCTCGAAACCCTAATCCCTTCCCTATATATTGCCCCCTCTAGGTCCTCCTGGTGTTCCTTTACACCACCCCTAGCTCTTCTCTGTGTTTGAGCTCAAAACCACTTCAAATCCTCAAACCACCATTGTTGACTCGAGAGCTCCAATGGCGATCTTGGTGTCCAGTGGTTCACCTTCAATCTTTCTTGTACCCTTTTGAGCTCCTGAACTTCCTTTATATTTCCCCTAACTTAATTTTGGGTTGCATTCACAGGAATCACTCAATTTTAAGTTTGGAGATTTTCGGCTGATTTCACCCCCTTTCTTCTCCAACTCCTGTAAGTGGTTCATTTTGCAATTACTTGTCTGTTAGAGTTTCTCGGGCTATAATGAAGTTGTGGTAATGAGTTGGTTCCACTCATTTTGCTCGTAACCTCATTTCTACTTGTCTTCCTCGACTCCGTGAACTTCATCGTGTTCTAGTCATCCCCGACCATCTTTGAAGTTCCTCTCGGTTAAGGTAGCTTCTATTTAGTCCCTAGAAGTGTTGGCACTCGCTTTCTTGGACCGCAATGAGCATTTTGCTATTTTCATGTTTTGCCGAAAAGCTCCATCTGTGTTTTCCGGCCGGCGTTTCTAGACCTCCACCACGGCAAGGTCATCACCATTAGGTCCGCATCGCTTTTGCGAACCCATTTTGGTGCAGGGTTGGCGCCACGTGATCGAGTCGCGGCGACAAGCCGTTTCGCCGGGATTTTGCCGGGCGTAACCTCCGTTTTGCAGTTATTAGGGCACGATTAATGCTTAATCATTGTCAATCATTAGGAGTATTAATTGTGTCCTAATCTGGCCTAATGTCTCACTGACATGTGGGTCCAACCCCTGTAATCCCCTCCGCTGGCGCTAATCAGTGCGTTTAGGACATCATTAATGTCTAATCATTGATTAGTTAAGTGTCGGCATTAATGACTGTCGGAAATAACCCCTCTGCCACTGCCAGGTGGGCCCGTAAGCTTAAAACCGAAAACCAGAAGTCGTTAGGGCTGATTTTGGGTTTATTTATTGCTAATCATGGTTAGCAATAAATGTGTGTGAAGCCGCCAGCCTGTGCCACCGCCAGGTGGGCCCTCAGTCCCTAAATCCACCTCTGTGACAGTCTTTAGGACACATTAATTACTAATCATCACTAATCATTGGTCATTAGTATTTAATTAGTTGTCCTAAAACCTCCGAGTGTCTCGCTGCCATGTGGGCCCGAGCCGTGTGCTCGTGTGTTAAAGCCCGCATTTGTGACTTGAAGCCACTAACATGCGGCCCCACCTCTCAGTGCTCCATTTTGCACTTCGATCTTTGGCCACCGTCCATTTTGCGATCTGTGGCCCAGATCAGTTGGGCCGATCGGGTCACCCGATCCTCCCATCGTCATGGGTCGTTCATTTGATGATCAACGGTCCTGATTCATGTGCCGTTCGCGAGGTCCGAACCCCCCTCGTTCTTGGCCATCAGATCTTCGATCAACGGTCGAGATGAGTTGGGCCGTTCGGGTTGCTCTCGCGCACCCCTCGCGCGCGCCGTTAGATTCCAAATCAAGGGCCCATAGTTGTCCACGTCGATTCCTTTCCGATAAGTGTGTTTTATTTCGGTAAATAGTTATTTGTCAACTAAAAAATTGTATAAAAACTTTAGAAATTCTTATCTAATTCGAAATAAATCCCTTTTAAATGAATCCAACTGTAATAAATTTATAATTCACTAAAGTTTAATATAAAAATGCTTTTAGCTATGCTTCTGTGGTAGAAAATTATGTAATCTTTAATAGCTTGTTTTTAGCCATTTTTGTATATTCCAGAATTGAATTAAAACTTGGAAAATGTATATCTTTTCTGTATATCTCAAATTGAATGGTTTTAACTTTATTAATTTTGTTATTTACTAAACTTTAATCTAAAAATGGTTGTAGGCCCAAATCACACTAAAAATATGTTAATAGATTTAACCTTATTGGTAGCATTTAAAAATTCATTTAATGTTGTAAAAGACACAAGTAATTCCCTGTAAATCCAAAATATATAAAATTGATTCTAGAAAATCCCTCTGTTAGCATACTTTAGTATGAAATAGGTTTTGCACATGTTTATATTTCTGGAAAGTGCATTATGCTAGTTTTGCAACTTAGAAAAATCATAAGTAAATCATTATAACTCCAAATTTAGTAAACTCAACTTTGCTGTGATTAGAGTGACATAAACTACCTACCATAAAAATTTTGGGTTCTAGATCATTACAGAAATTTTCGCCATGAACAGTAAAAAAAATTAATTTAATTAGGATTTTTCTGGCTGAGAGACTTTGTTTTGGCCATAACTTTTTCATGCTATGTCCAAATGGAGTGATTCTTGTTTCTAAAATTGTATAAAATCAACCTCTAGCTGCTGTGTAAATTTCATGGGATTTGGACGTCTTTTGCTGTTGAGTTTTGTTTGGTGTTCTTCGTTATTATTGGTTTTATCGCCTTTTCACGTTAGGTTCCGAAGAGTTTATCGAACCTGAGCACTCCCCTCTGCACCAAGACCAATGCCAGCAAGGCAAGCAGTTTGATCATGTTAATCCCAGTATTTTTAAGTATTTATGTTGGTTACGAACTCTATGTATGCATTGCTAGTTTGTGTTCAACTATTGTCGTTAGTTTACCTAGTAGATGCATTTCATTAGGCAAATGATTATCCTCTACTACCATGAGCCTAGGTTATTGCTGTGATTTAGAGTTCGTGGATGAGCTCTTGTCACTTAGTAGTTTTGCGGATTAATTGCTTAGCCATGCTTAGCTTCCGGTAGAAATAGGCGGTTATCGACTTGTCGATAACCTTGATCACATAAAACTTATTATGATTTATGATTTCAGCCTTGTGCCATGTCTACTTATGAAAACTAAAAGTGAAAACAAAAATGATTTGGACTTGGGCACAATGGTATGATCAGTGTGATTATGGGGTGTGACTGGAATGGTGCCCGGGTCAGCAAGGACCGAACATCTTGTTACACTAAACCAAGCATTTGTGCGTGCTAACCACACTAGAGGGTATGAGACCTCTCTTGACTTAGTACTTTGGCGTGTATTAGCTTCGGGTCGCAGGAGGTCGCAGGAGGGATGGTGTTGGGAGCATTGTAGTGTCCGAAAGTCTTCACCCGTGATGGGATTTGTTGTCTTTCGGCTTGCAATGTAAGCGTATGGGTTTCTATCCATACGAGCGGCTCGTGGTTGATACACAATATTGGAAAACGTCTCGTAGGACTTAGCGTGCTGCATACCTTGAAGTGTGCTTTGTGGTTTAAGGCGATGCAGTGTGGGTACATTGGTACACCCCTGCAGGGTTAAAACTATTCGAATAGCCTCGTCCTAGGTTATGGACACGCTTGGCAAGGTCTTTCAAGAGTTAGACTACAACCTTTTAATTAAAACTTGATGGGTGGTACGAATCGGGGATTCGTGCTATGTTGTGGTGGCTGTTGGGATAGTCACTTCCAGGTGGTTACTTGTATTTATTATTAATTCGCTGTTATTTTCGACATCAAAACAGACTTGCAAACTTGCTTTTAAATGTATTACATTATTGTAAATAAAGTTGGCTTTGTGCAAAATGAGACATATAACCTCCACTTAAATAAGTCTGCATGTAGCATATGAATAGGTCTGCTATTCCCCACGTCAGTCTTGCGAGTATCTTTGTGTACTCAGTTATCTTGCTTAAATGTATTTGTTGTAGATGAAGAAGGTGAGCTCGATGGGCCTCACTTTTGTGAGCTGTGTTGTGGTAGCTTGCGGGGCGACTAGCTTGGCGGCCCGGTCGGTTGCCTTGTGGGTTGTGTTGGCTAACTGGTCGACTTTTGTTCTTAGCCATCTTATGGCGCTTTTGCTTCCGTTGTCATTCTTTTATATTGTGTCATTGTGCCGGTCGACTCTTTTGTAATAACTTACTTTATCTATGTCCTTTTCTAGACTTGTTAATGTATGTTGTATGGAAATGATATGTAATTTTGTGATGATGTGCATGTGCTGCAATTCTGGGAAGCATATGCCCATCGAGGCTTAGAATGTTTAATTAGTAATGCTAGAACCATTTGGAGGTTAAGTGTTACTAGTTAAATATTCCGGGTCCTCACAGAGTGCATGATTATAATTAAGGTAATCCACAATGTTAGGTCATAACTAACTACTAACAGATCACAATTATATTTTCAGAAAATTAGCATGCAACAGTTATCACTGTATTTGGAAAACCTATTGTATAAAACTTTGGGATCAACATGGTGCAAAGAAGATGCTTTCCTTGATAATAATATACTTCTTGTGCAGGCTCTGGTTGCTCAGAAATAGAGTCAAATACTTCAGAAGAACCAGATTCTAAAAAGAGACAATAAAATCCAATGAATACAAAAACTGACAGTACATAAAAATGAAAAGAAAAGGTATGATCAAGATTGTAATGCATGATTAACAATATACTTAGATTATATCTACCCCATTAAAGATAATAACTCATATTATTATCTACATCCTTTAAATAACAGAGACTAGAATTTAGGTCAAGGTTACAGTTTTCAGATTTTGAAAAGAAAGGAAACAGGGCAGACTACAGTTTTCAGGTTGATTGAAAATAGACCAAGCAAAAGATCCTAAATTGAAGCTTAGCCTGATCTTTAGAGTAGATAATATCCCAGGCTAACCCTAATCTAATCCTAATCGATCAGATTACAGAAACGGTCAAAACTTCAAAAGTTGTCGGTTTGGCCGACAACAGATGACAGAGGTAGATTTCTTCTACAAGGCTTAGTAGAAGACAAGAAGAATCAAAAGAACATCTGATTATGCTACTAGGGTTCAACTGAGACCTAAACAGGATGATAAGTTGACAGGAGAAACCCTAGAATTTGAAAACGATATGAAAGACCGAAAAGTTATGAAAACAACTTTTCAGTTTAAAGAAGGTTGGATTTACTGACGTACAAGTGAATGATTCATGTGAGCTTCTAAGGTCCTTAAGGTGCACAAGATGGCAAAAATTAATGACTTAGCTTACTAGGACATGAGATACACCAAAGGTTTCTAAAAATTGGCTCTGATTAACAGAGAGAAAAACCTCCGGTTTCAACCTACAAAAGATACTAAGCTTATATCACAAAGTGAAACAAGCATCTAGGATGGATAAGCAAAAGGGTAGGAGCAAGAAACTCCACTGGAACGGCAATGGAAGATGAAGAGTTCCTTCGGTCAACAATGGCAGCAGCAAAAAGCTAGGGTATATATATAGATGTTGAGCTACAGGGCAAAGGGGAACTGTCTAGAGCTGATGAGGTGTCCAATTAGGGCTAAATATCCAAATAATAGTTGTATTATATTTGGATAATGCCTCTACTCCGGTCACAGAGCCGGCGACGACGCACAGAGGCAAGGAGGAAGAAATACAACTCCCTGGCATGCGGGCCCCGCTGGCAGCCGCAGTCGCGCGCGCCTTCTAAAACGCGAAAGAACATCGACTGTCCGATTAGAAATGGGCGACAGTGATGAATAGAGGGGTTAAAAGAATTTAATCGAGATCGTTTAATATGGGCCGTGCGATCTCAAATAGGCGATTGAGATTTAAAGGAGTCCCACGGAAGTCTGGAGGTTTTATTCAAAAAGGAGCGTTGGATTAGAATCCAACGGTCGATCAAAAAGGATACACGTCACTTTAAATGAGATGACGTGGTACCGTCAGATTGGTTTTCTACGGTCAAGATTGAAAAAGAACCGGGGTGGTCCGAATGTTATCTCAATAGGGACCCTACGATGAAATCCAACGGTCCATTAAAACTAAGCCTCAAATGCACGCGGTCAAAAAGGGCACCGTAGGATTTGAATCCGACGGCCAAAGATGATTGCGCGCCTTTAAGTTCAAAACAAAAAGGGCGCGCGCGGTTGGATCTAATATCGACGGTGGAGATCAAGAGGGGATCCGGAGTGGTGCGATTGTTTTCGCGCCTCTCGGTCGCTCGATCAAGATCCAAGGGTGGAGATTAATCTGCATACGTGGACCGTCCACGCAGCGTCGCAAACCTCGTCCGTTCGATTGAAGATCAACGGCTCGCGTCACGTGTGGAGTTGGGCTCGCGCCCGAGCGTGACTGAGCCGGACCACATTGCACCGGTTGGACTCAACCTCATTGGGTTTGAGTCGCTACAGTGCTAGGGTCTGGGTTTAGACCGGAAGAATTGACTAGCCCTAAATTCAAAGTTTAAAAGTTTGATCGGGCTTTAGAAATAGTAAATAAATTTGTAAAATCATGAAATTTTGCAAGGAGGCTACTGGGATAATATATTTCTCAAAGAAATTTCGAAAACCATTGTTTCACTTTTAAAACTTCATAAATAATTTCCATACCCCGAATAGGTTTATTTAAAGTCAAATATTTTTCTCCAAGACAAAATAATTTCTAAAAATTCAACAAAATTATTTCTGGGCAAGATAATTTATCTAAGCTTCGATAAAAATACTTCCCAGCAATAATACAAGCTCTAACTTGTATTTCCTTTGAAACTTCGAATAGGTTTTGGATTTTGGCTAGAAAAGGAAAGTTTTCATTTGCAACATAATGCCCAATCTGTAAAAATGAACAGCGATGCTATAAACAGCACCTCATTACTGTTCAGAAAATATTTTATTACTGTTCATAAAGTTGGGGCTGTTACAGCTAGCTACTGATCTAGGGAATAGCACAGTGTTTTCACAAAGAATTCTGGATTACAAAATCCGGGTCCAGCATAGACATCCTATCATAAACAAGAAAAGGAGTTATGAGAATTAGCAAACCATCTAACAATACTGCCTTCTCCAAAAAAAAGTAGTAAATGTTGAGTAGGTGGGTCTATGCACTTGAAAAAAACTTACCACAAAAGTACTATCCTTGAACGACAATACAAGTGCATTAGAAAAAAGAAGTGTCATACTCATAGCAGCAAAGATGCATAACTGCTGCCAAAAGAAAGAAAGAACATTGAGAAAAATACATGTGTTTAGCTAAAAATGCTATTACATAGCTCTTGCAAGCTCGCCTCAAAAGTGCTCTAGAACTAAACAATAACCTAAGGAATGAATTAATCTCAGCTGATCATGATAAAACTTTCTAAACTAATATGATTTGAACAAATGTTTGACCACTGAACTTTCTAAACTAATATATTTACACCAAAGCATAGCACTGCGGTGCAACTACTCGACAAGAGGTGGATCAATACTAGATGAGTCCAAGCAATGCCCATTTGCCACGGAGTCAGAGTCTTGTGTCAATGCATTCCATGACCAAATCATGGAGTGTTCACGCCACGCATTTATTCACAGTGTATATGTGGGATCCACTACTACAAAAATGATTTGTAGCAACACCACCTTTTTCACAGTAGGGGCGGCTCACTTACCAAGCGCCCCTACAGTGGCTGAGCTCGGCCCAGCTATACCAACCGCCTCTACAAATGGTTCGAGAGGCTATTTGGTACCACCAACCGCCCTACAAATGGTTAGATTTGTAGGGCGGTTGGAAATACCACCGCCCCTCATTGCTTGATTTGTAGAGGCGGCCGGTCCAACCGCCTCATCGTTCATTTGTAGGCGGTGGATAACCACCGCCCTACAAATCGACCAAGCATATAGTGCCGGGCCCTTCTTCCTCCTCGAGTGCATAGTGCAACCCGAGAGAGGAAGGAAGGGAGGCCTTGGGCACCTCCCAAAAATTGCTATTTTGAGGGGAGGTTTTGAGTTAAATTCCTTTGGTGGAGAGGTTGTTGGAGGTAAGAAAATGGTTTTTCATACATCTTTTGAAGTTTTAATGGTGGGTTATTGCTTAATTAGAGTTTTGATTTTTCTCTCTTCTATGGTGTTTGAGTAATTTATGGAGCAAATGAGGCTAAAATTTTGAATATGCTAGGCTAAATTAGTTATGAGAATAATGTCATACCCTTATTTAGTCATTCTTCCTTGATTTTAGTGGACTATTAATTAGTTTTATGGATGTTTGAGCTACATCTAGATCTAGATACCTAGAACTAGGGTTTTTTTTTACTAATTACATTGTTATTAATTTAGTGGAATATATTTACAATTGCTATTTACATTGCACCATACATTTAGAATTATTAATCGAATTTAGAATATCCTTCCATAAAATTCCTATGTATATTTTTTTGAAGTAATAATTAATTTGTGAAGTATTAATTAGTCCTATTAATTCTTATCTTTGTTTTCTATATTGAAATAAAGATGGACGACAGGAACTCTTGGATGTATGGTAAACAAAGGTGGGAGCCAAGTTTCCGTGATGAAGTGGATAAATTTCTTCAAGCGCAGAGAGCCATGCAATGTCGAGCAATAATAGTGGTGAAATTCTTTGTCCGTAGCGATTGCAAGAACTATCTCGCATGGAAAGATGTGACTATCATTAGATCACACTTGATTATGCGAGGATTTGTTAAAGACTACACGTTTGGAATCATCATGGTGAAGCGGTTATTAACAACGTTGATCCAGAAGAAGACGACGACGATTACCTAGATTGCATGGACCAATATGTAGCTGAATATGATGCGAAATAGACCGTGAAGAAGAAGGTAGTGGTGGTCATAACAACGGTGGTGGCAATGATGGCGAGGACGTGTCGGGATGAAGATGACGGTGATTATTTGGAGGAAATGCTTGGGCCATTGGACCGAGATTTTACTAAAGAGCCCGAAAGGTCTAGAAAATTTGGAAAGGGTTAAAAAGCCTCAAGGAGACTTTGTATGGTGTTGAAAAGGGTTGTCCGACACACCTTTGGGCGGTGCTACGTTTTGTACTTGAGCTACTCATCCCGAAAGCTGGCACGGTGGTCGATCAGTAGTTTCAATGATCTGCTGCGTCTCTTGTCTTGGTTGTCGCCACACCAAACTCGATTCCGCCAACACATACGGCTTAAGAAGGTTATAAGTCCATTGACAATGGGGTTGAAAAATCCATGCATGCCGAACCATTGTATCCTTTACCGTGGCGATACGCTCAAGTCACTAGATAAATGCCCGGTGTGGCACTAGTCGTTACAAGAACAATGACCTTTACAACGGGAAGAAGCCTCCACAGGGGAAGAAGAGGAAGAAAGGTGGGAAAAGGTGGTACAAGATTCTCAACCCAAAGAGGACACTCCATTAGGCATCGATGCAAAGCAAAGAAGAATCCCTGCCTTGGTAATGTGGTACCTACCAGTCGTCGATCGCTTGAGGCGTATGTTCCTAAACCCTAAGGAAGCTTCACTCATGACATGGTGGGATGATGAACGCAAGGTGGGTGATGGTAAGATTGGACACCCTACGATGCTACCCGTGGCAACGCTTTGATGCGAAATACCAAGAATTTAGCAAAGACCCAAGGAATGTGCGGTTTGGCCTTAGCACAGATGGAATGAATCCCTTCAATGAGAGAACTAGCGAGCATAGTACATGGCGATGATCTTAACCATGTACAACATCCCAACGTGGTTGTGTCGAAGAGAAAATATCTTCTCCTCACTATTCTCATTCAAGGTCCCAAACAACCGGGCATTGATATAGATGTGTTCCTCGAGCCTTTGATGCAAGAAATGGAGAGGCTATGGCGGTATGGAGAGCCGATGTACGACGCCTTGTAAAGGAGGACTTCATATGTAGAGCCATTATCTTTGTCACTACCAATGATTACCTGCTATTGTTTGCTTTGTCCGACAGATCAAAGGGAAGACGGATGCTTAGTATGCTTGGATGGTACTACATGGGTGTTCTGGATGCATTCAAGAAGACAGTTTACCTAAGGTACCGACGATTCTTAAAGACAACTCACGATACCGCAGCAAGTTATTCTTCAAATTTTATGACAACAAACCGAGACCGAATCCTCTAGAGAGACGTCAAACGGGCAACATGTGTTGAAATGGTGAAACACATACATGTCGATTTTGGAAAGAAGAATGCGGATGGGACAAAGAGAGATAGAAGCACACCTCCCGTCCCGGTGTACCTTTTAAGAAAAAGTCGATCTTCTTTAAGTATCTCGCTTATTAGCCGGACTTGGAGGTCCCTCATGCCATTGATTCTATGCACTTACAGAAGAATGTATTTGAGAGTCTCATTGCTACCTTGATGGACACGGGCAAGACAAAGGATGGTCTAAGATCACGGAAAGACATGGTGCAGCTAAATGTGAAGCCAGAGCTTCACCCGATACCTCAGGGTAATGGAAAATACCTCCTACCGCAGCTAGTTTCAACGACTCGGATGAGAGGAGGCGATCGCAATTTCTTGAGAGGGTAAAAGTTCCCACTGGGTTTTCACCAACGTGAAGAAGCTAGTGTCAATGAAGGACACATCAATAACACGCTTCAAGGCTCACGATTGTCATGTGATGCTCACATTGTTCCTACCTATTGCAATCGGGCTATAGAGCGAGTTCTTGAAAATGGCCATCACCCGCATGTGTTACTTCTTTTCGAAGATCTCACAGAAGACGATTGGTGAAAATGAGCTTCATGACCTACATGAATTCGTGGTGGAGACAATAAACCAACTAGAGATGTGTTTACCTCCCGCTTTTTTGATATAATGCCACATCTCATGATTCACATGGTTCATCGAATGAGCACGGGCCCTTGCTACTTACATGAAATGTGGTCCTACGAACGGTTCATGTCGGTTCTTAACCGATACGTGCATAATCGAGCATGCCCGAGGGCTCCATGATAGAGGGTTACAACACCAAGAAGTCGCCGAGTCTTGTCAAGAGTACCTAAAAGTACAAAGAGGGATTGGTAAACTCGATTTCGCCACAAGGGTAGGTCGTGGGAAGGGCACCAAGGGAGAAAAGTCTTCATCGACAAGGATTTCAACGGTTAGTCGAGCTCATTATAGTGTCTTGCAGAGTCTGAGAATCGATGCAACCGTACATTGATGAACACTTGGATGTCATTAGGCAGAGAGTAATGGCCGTTCGACGATTGGGTCATGAAACAAGACAAGCATCGATTCACTACATGGTTGAAGGAGCAAAACCTACCGAATGGGAAACCAGAGATGATATTACCATCGGAAGGTTATGGGGCCCATCGAGACAAGTGACATCATGGCAAGCTTACGACATCAATGGGTACACGTACTATACCAATAAAAGGATAGTAATTGTGTGAACCAAAATAGCAGCGTGTCGAATAGAAGCCATCAACGGAATGGGCAAAAGACCCCATACTTTGGCATCATAGATGATATATGGGAACTTGACTATGGAATGGGTATACACATGGCCATGTTTAGATGTCATTTGGGTCAAACAACACCAAGTGAATGAGATCGGGTTCACGATCGTGGACCTCGAGAATATCGGATACGCAGATGACCCTTGGTGCTCGCTTCACGTGTCACACAAGTTTTATATTTACGTGACCAAAACTAACCTACCCCAAAAAGAAGACAAAGCATGTGGTTGCCTTGGAAACAAACTATTATCGGAGTAGACTGAGTGGATGATGTTGATGAGTACAATAACTACGATGAAATGCAACTATTCAACGACTTTCCTAAGAAGATCGGTGCAGTGGAAAAGAACTTGCCCAAAGACATACCGCCATGGGAACGAAAATGTGCCAAGGGAAACTTGTTACAGGCTAGTTGTTCAAGTTTGATGCATGGTGTGTGTATCATGGTACTATATATATATATATATATATATATATATATATATATATATATATATATATATATATGTATGTATGTATGTATGTGTGTTCAGCATGCATGGAGTGTGTTTGGAGAAAATGTCCAGAACCAAAGTTGTATATTTTGATGAGTTCTACAACTTTTATTTTTACATCCTTCTCATTTGACATCATTTTAAACCCCATAACTCTGTTCAAAGATTTCATGATTTAAAAAAATTGTAAATTATTTGTAGGGGCGGCTGGTTCAGGAACCACCCCTACAAATCTATTTTTAGGGGCGGCTTGTAATCTCAACCGCCCCTACAAATAGCCCTCCTATATAAGCTAGAGGGCGCGGGCGAGGCCGAAATCGGCTAAGTCATTGGGTTTACGCGGGCGCGGGCGAGGCCGATAGGCTGCCAAAATTAGGGTTTGCGGCCGCCGCCGCCGTTAGGGTTTGCGGCCTCCGCCGCCGTCGGCCCGTCTCCGTCCTCTGGCCGCCCGGTCCGTGCGCTCTCACGCCGGTGCTCCCTCTCCGACGCCGGTGCTCCCTATCTACGACGCCGGTGCTCCCTCTCTCCGACGCCCCTGCTCCCTCTCCGACGCCGGCGTCCCTCTCCGATCTCGCAGGCGGCAGCGGCTGGCAGCAGGTGGCAGTGAGGCAAGCTCCAGTCGGCCCGTCTCATTGTGTTTCCATTGTGTTTCATTGTTGAAAAACATGTTATTTATGGTATTCTACATGGATTGATTTTGTTGGTGCTGCTTATCTTAGTAAAATAACTCAGTGCGGCATGGATACATGTTAACGGTCCATAAGCATTTCAGTTTTGTTCGTCAGGTGAGGACATCTTTTTTGTAGATATGTGGTTACCGGTCCATGAGCATTTCAGTTTTGTTTTTGAAGGCTATTCGGTTATCCTGTGGTAATCTGAAAGTGGTTTTTATTCTTCATGGCATGCACCATCAGATAGCTAGCTAATCTTTAGTTATTGTTGCCAAGCTTTTCCCGACAATAAAGCGAGTTAAAATTTGAACGTGTGCTTTTCCGGGATTGTTTTGCTTGGTTCAAAGAACCACCACCATTGATTTTGCACCCTTACCCGTGATTCAAATAAGAAGTTGTTTGTGGTTGTTCGTGAACTAAGACTTGCCCGAGTTTTGGGGCTGCCTAGAATGAGGCCGATCGATCCGATGACTACATGAAGTAGTACTTGCTGCTTCAATTAGAGATCCGGAATCGAATCATATTATTTGAGCATCTAGAAAAGATCATCGCTACTTTTTATTAAAGATCATCATTACTCGTGCTTAAAAGTTAAAACTAAAAGGGTAGAGAAAATTATATATGTGCAACTATAAAACTGTTTAATAATGAAATCTCGGATCTGTGCCTGAGCGCGCATGTGTGTGCAGGTTCATTTATTTATATTCTGCTATTCTAAGATGCTTTGACCTACAGAACGATGAGTTTGCTAATATCAACTTTTGTTCTTGTTTCATTGAATTGAATTAGGCAGATCAGAAGCTAACTTATGCTTTGTTACCAAGGAGGACTCTCCTGGAGAAGTACAATCTACTTGAGGTATATATCCTCGTACCACTGCTTAATCTGAAGGAAATATATGTAGTTGCATGGGACAATCCACTTTTTCACTTACAAAAACATGCATCTTGGTTGTTACAAATTACTCCCATGAACTTAAGTTATTGCTTTTGTTACATTTTGTTACAAAAACATGCATCTTGATTTTTATGACAAGTTTATCTTGCTTATATTTCCTCTGTTGCATATGGCCACACTTATAGTTCATTGTCCATCAGTACAAAACAATGTGTGGTTGTGTCATGTATGGTTTTAATACAAAAATCAAGCCATATTGAGGAACTTGTCCATTTAAACGTGTATGCGGTATCTGAGAAACAATCAATGTTGATTCGATCCGTGTTCTAAAATTGTATAAAACAAAGGGTTATTTAATTGGGAGAACATTGAAATCTATGGATCTCACTCACTCACTCACTCACTCGCTCGCTAGCGGTGGCTTTGATATATCCACAACAAAGGCACTTGATATTACACCTATCCAAATCTATGGATGCATGTGGCTTTGTTGAGCTAGCTCCTAATCATCGCATGCATGGTTTCCAACAAGTAATATATCGTGTGTGTGCATTGCATGCGCAATCGCCAACCAAGACGTAACCCTAGCTATCCCGAGGAAGAAAAGAGATCGAGTACCGCCATCTAATCTTTCGGTTCATTCATGTCTTAAATCCGCAATTCACAATATACTCTACATACACATCGAAGAATAGCCCCGCACCGCTTTGTCTCCAATATGCACGATGATGACTTCAAGACGACCATTAATTTGATTAGTTGCCAACTCGTAAGAGATAGGAGGGATACATAGCATTGTTATGCATGTTTTAGTACTACTCACATCTTTGAAAACTAGCTAGCTAGTAGGTGCCAAACCTACCGCATATTATATGATGTATGTAGTAGCAAAGACCAAAGAAGCTGGGATATACCGTCGTCAAGCTTTCAAGCGGTACTAACACAACGTACATAGTTTGTATTTCCATTGGAGTGGCCGCCCATTCTGTAAGATGAGATTGTCGACTTTGGATGCGAGTAAGACAGCCGACTTGATTAATTAGTTATTCAATCTTGTACAAAAATGCACAGTTAGTATACACTAGTGTATGCAGGCACCAATAAGAAGTAACAAGTTTTTGTTCCCTTGTACTACTTGAAGAAAACAAAGTAGCCAGCACATACAACTGAATGGTGCAGCAATCCCTTTCGTTTAGCCGCATGCATGCATATATATATGCATTCGTAATCGTCGATTGCGTCTGGAAGGCCGGCGCATTTGCTGAATATGTTATGATTGTATACATGGTTTTATGTGTTGTTTAAAGGGGCACATGGCTTGGTATGTTGTATACCGAGGACGACGCAGAGGGTCTTTGCAACTGGGCTCAATGCCATGCTCAAGTCAGTTTTATAGAATCGCTACAAAAGCTTCCAATCAAAACAAGAGGCGAGTCTTCCTACTTGGAGTTCAACCGTTGTGAAGATGACGAGTTTTGCGGCTCTCGCATTGTCGTTGCAAAAAAATCTTGGCTATTTCTTGTTTGCATGGTTCAGTCTTTAATGTTGGCAAGTGCTCATCTTTTACATTGTTAGGCGGGAACAATTGTCTGTGATGTTGTACCTATAACCATGTACTCATCTATTGGCTATGGCCCTTGTGCATATGTTCTACTTGTACTACTGTCATCTCTCTTCCTTACTACTATTACTGCTATCTTCTCTTCTTCCTTACTACTTGTACTACTCTCATCTCTCTTCCCTACTACTACTGCTGCTGCTCTATTAGAGGATCAGTAATAGTGTTGTTTATCTGTATTTGTTGCATCTATTAGAACAAAGCACAAAATGACGGGGACAACAGACGACACAACCCGAGGCCCTGAACAAGTGCCAATCTTTGAAGACGAACAACCAGAGTTGCTTACTGAGGAGCAGTTCAACCAGGAGCTAGACGATGATCTACAAATGTTATTAGATGGGGACCATGAGGAGGCTAATGATGAAGACGCTGACGAGGATGAAGAAGAGGGATATGTAAGTCCGGAGGATCCTTTCCCACCTGGTAACAGACAGAGGCCAACCGAAGAGGAGTTGGACAGGGATTTTGATCCGAACGAGGAGGTAGGGATAAAGCCTTAGTTCATACATTATGCTTGTATATAAGATCGTGTTATCATTACTAACACTTCGACCTAATAGGCCCCTTCTCGAACTTCTACGACATCGGCGACATCTCGCTGCACAAGAAGTAGCAGAGGAAGCTGGAGCAGAGGCAAGAGCCACAGAGCCACGAGGCAAGAAGTAGCAGAGAGGACGATGGCGCCTCGGCTCCACAACCCAAGCCACAAACTGCAGCCAGCAAAGAGGGGACGAGGGAAAAGAAGTGCTAACATATATCCAAAGGACACAGATATGTGATAAGAGAGGTCGGGAGGCTAGGGAGCCACTTGAGCCAAAACATCTCGAGCTAAGTGGCGTAACGCAATTGGGGCGCTGTAAGAGATGAGTTGAACCCGCAATCCCAACTTGGAAAGAAGTACCACTGATACAAAGAAAGTCTTATGGGATAAGCGATGACCGTTTTAGATTCTCGCGGGAACCGAGGAAATGGTACGCCGTCACGCTATGAAGCGATTGGAGAGTCATGGAGAGGTTGGAAGTCGTCTCTCAACGTCAAATATGTCCAAAGGGATTAACTCCCTTCAAGGAGTTTGGCAACATAACTCTGGACAATGGGAGCGGTTTGTGGCTCGAAGACTTCAGCGGAAGCATTGGCCTCGGTGCAGTAATAACAGAGGGCGAAGAAGAACGTGCACCACCATCATCTAGGACCGGTGGGTACTATGGAAAGGAAGAGCAATTTAGGAAGATAGAGGAAGATGCCGATCAGTGGGACATACAACTTGCGGGGTTTCAAAGCGCACAAGGAACTGGATCCTTTCGAGGAATAAAGAAGCATCCAAGGCGCTTAAGTTTAGTAAGCGGAGATCAAGAGACAGATCAAAGATCTTGAACTATGTTGAACAGCGAGATGGGCTTATTTAAGCCTTCCAGAGAGGGATGAGCTTAGCCTTGCCTTGGTAAACCCCGAGCACACAGCCGTGTCGGGGCTAGGAAAAGAGTGATATGGAAGGAGGGATTTGAAGAGGATAGGCACATGTACAAGAAACATGATAGAGACCGAGAGGCTAACCTTGAGGTCCAAGTAAAGGCTCTAGATGCGAAGGCGTTGCAGAGCAAGGATCATCAACGGAGGCGCGAATCGCAATGCCACCACCGGACAAGCTGGAAGTTCGCAGCAGCCAAGGTTCCACTACAGCCACAACCGCCGCCGATCGCATACGGAACCTACTCCTTGCACTTTGGTTGTTCTCATGGGCGTGCAATCAAATATGATTGAGGTGGCAACGGTGAGGCACATCCTCCGTGAGGCACTTATCACACTAATCGGATCCCGCCGACTACACTAGGTCGAGATTCGCACGCGAAGCCCAATTCACCGTGGAGGATAGACTTTCCAACTCTGAGGACTCCAAATACTCGAGAAGTAGTGAACCGATTCGTCCTATGGCACAAGCGAGACATCATATTGACTACGATTACATCGCTCGTGCGCACACCGTTACGTTTGGAGGAGTTGAGGAGGGGAGATATGACACCACATCATGACCAACAATTGCTCGAGATGCGCACACCGCCACCTCGCGATGACGTGCCTCATGATATGCCACCGTCTTCACCGCCTCACGGAGGATGTGTAGAGCGACACATGAACAACAAGAGGCGCACAACAGACATGAAGAGCATGCGGAACAAGTTGATGCACCCGAAGGTGCCCACGGCGAGCCGTAAATTCGAAAAAGCATCCAATCAAGATAAGGTCAGCTTATGTGCCGATGACAGATGTCGTGGGGGTGGAAAGGTGGTATGGCCATGATATGTTCAAGCCGGAGAACCAAGCGCCAAGATCTGAGAAGGCCGTCACCAGCAAACGGAAACAAGTGCAAGGGCAGGCACCAACCAAAACCAACCAGGTTACTTGCAAGTACGTAAATGTTGAATGCATCACATGGTCAAAGAATTGCCCGCAAAAATATGAAAGAGGCAAGTGTTTCCTTCCAAATCGGGTGATCCAGTACCTACCAATTGGAATGAAAAGGTTTCATGATTGGTACTTGCATGCTATCCCGACGAAGGTAAATCTCATAGAGGCAAGGTTCCCACCCATGACATTTGGAGGCCCAAAAGGACAAATTGCCTTTGACTTTGATGACATCCATACTATCTTTCGCCTCGGAGAAATGGAAACCAATCTCATTCGTGTGTGGTGCCTGTAAGTCCTACTCCTATTGCATTGATATGATTGTAATCTTTAGATTTTGTTATAACTAACTAACCCGCGCTATGATTTGTAGAATGCAAGTGCACATTTCAAGTAAACTTCCTAGCAAAGACCAAGCAGGGTACTTGGACCCTCAATTAATAGCCCAGACGAGGTTTAATTTCCCCAGCAAGTGGGGACTGGACCACAAGGAGTTGGCCCGTGGAGAGACCGTTGAGGAGAAAGATAAAATACGGAATGAAAAAATTAGGAAGGAGTGCTATAAGGTTGCGGCGTATATTTCGAGAGCTTTCTCCAGAATGCAAGACAAATCCTATATATTTCTACCCTACAACTTCAAGTAAGTTTAACTATATCCTTCAATCTTTAATGAGCCATATTATTTTGTTCGATGCAAACGAGCTTATCTATTCCTATGATTAAATTCATGCAGCAAGCATTGGATTTGTGTAGCTGTCGACCTCAAGCTAGGCATGGCGTGGGTCATGGATCCACTTGATTATGACGAGTCGCTTTACAAAGATTTCATAAGCATTCTTAAGACGTATACTTATCAACCATCCTCATCAGCTTTTGACTTTTCAATACTAACTAACTTGCTTTTGTTAAATTCATTCGAGCAGAGCATACAGGTACTACATCAACAAACTCAAAGGGGTGCATGATCCAGAGAGGAAGGGTGACCTATATGTCAAAACAAGATGGCCGGTAAGTGCAACTTACTTTAGTACTTCCATTACGTTGCCGCCACAAGCATTGACGTTTTATATGCGAAACTCACGATTGCCACAAGCGAAGCCGGAGTTTGCACTGTGGATATTATGTATGCACTTACATGAGTGTCACCGGTGCTTACAGGAGACACCCTTTATGGTATGTTATAACTAATTCACTCGTCGTATAACACACGCATATGTTATGAAATACTAAACTTAAAATTGTCTTGTAGTGGAAAGATGAGATAGGAATTTGTAGAAAACCACTCAACGATGATAGCCTCCGGAGCTCGTCGGGGACATTTGCAACTTCATAATGGATGCTATTATACACGCCGAGGTACATACCATGACGACACGTCTATGCTAGGACGTCGCCTCGAGTACGAGTTCCTTCGTGAGTGGGAAGGAATGCATTTAGGACATTGAGAACAATGTGTATGTAATGTTATCGCACTTTATGCTACAAGTGTTTGTAATGATAAATTATAAACATGATGTTGCTTGCGGATGTGAATATAATGTCTCGTTGAACTTATTAATATCATGTCTTCAATTATATATATATATATATATATATATATATATATATATATATATATATATATATATATCATGCATGGTTTGATATATATACCGTGGTTTGAGAATTTGAATTTTTTTGGAGAAAACAGTTGTAGGGGCGGTCAGAGTTGCAAGTGCCTCCACAGAGACAATTACAGAGGCGGTGGTCATCTAAGCCGCCTTACAAATCTAATTTGTAGAGGCGGCTTGTAATCCAGCCGCCTCTACAAAACAGTTTGTAGGGGCGGCTCTAGACACCAACCGCCTCTACAAATAAGATTTGTAGGCGGTTCAGAATCGCCCTACAAATCTCTGATTTGTGGCGACGGTTGGGTAGGGGAGGCTGGCCGAGCCGCCTCTACAGAGGCTCACCAGCCGCCCCTACAGTGCTCTGCTGTAGTAGTGATCCAAATTAAAGAGAGATCCAGATCAACAAGTATATGTGGAGCCTAAGCTACTGAGCAACTATTACATGTATATGTGGTTGATCCAGATCTAGTAATTACTCCATTCCTTAGTTTTTATGAGTTTACACTTATTATGGTTGGCTACGTTCTACAAATACACTGGCCAGTCCAACTTAGACACAACATAATAATGGGATTAGCTACAACATCGTCATGTTAAGGAAGGAGACAACTAGAGCTAGGATTTACCTATAAAGTTACAATCAACAGAACACGTTAAGATTAAACACTCTCACTCAGCACATACCAACCAACATTCTCAGCTCCAATCCACAGAACAATTCAGGCAGACCTAACCTACGCAGTTAGTGGCAGGCGCTGACGCACTTGAGGGCGTCGCAGGATCTGGTTGAGATCTTGCGCGCTCTAAAGAACCGAAACATATGGATGGATGGATTACATCAGAAATTGTCTAACAAAAAACAAAGCTACAATTGGAGCACTCCAATTGCGGGCGCATTTACACTTCTACACAAATTGGATGGAACATTGCACAACGATTTGGGTTCGCCAGCTCGCGAAAAAGAACAGAAAAGATTAGGGGAAATAAAATATACACACTTTTGCAGCACCTACTGAGTTCTGGGAGTGCATATTTACTTGTTAAATCTTAACAAGAAGAACCTGACCATGGTAAAAAAAGAACTAAACATCTAAAACTCAACACACAAAACTACACTAGGGTGAAAGATTTGGATTCGGTCACTCACAGCAAACAGGACAAACTAGGGCATAGATTTATTTCGACGAAGAGATTATGGAAAGCAAAATCAATCCAAGAAAGGCAGAGGTTACCAGCAAAACAAATCGGTCCGAGCGGATCAGGATCTCCACTCGCCTCCGCTCGTAAGAAATCGTAGGAGGAGGAGGAGGAGACTAACTGGATGTTCCTCCCAGGACGGCGACGGCGGTGGGATCCGCGTCGCCGGAGTCAAGTGGGAGAAAGGGGGAGGCGGCACCGTTCGGAGGAGCTGAGTCACGAGCGAGGCGCCGTTCAGGGAAGAAACCACGTGGGCGAGGCGTGTGTTGTTAACCCAAGGATTTGGTTGGAATGGGCAGGGATTTTGCAATCCACCGACTCATCCAAGCAGCGAGTCGGCCTCGCTCGGGAAAGCTTCCCCCACTAGGATGATCCCTGTGGATTGAACCACAATCCCGATCAATCCCGGCGCTACCAAACAAGGCTTTAGGGTTTGTTTGGGAAGTCTATTCCCAGCTGGGACCTATGTGGATGACCGGGAATTTGAACTAAAATCTCGGTCTATTTATGTGGATAAGCAGAGATTTTGGTCCAACCAAACAAAATCTTAAAGTCTACGTTGCTCCCAATCATAGATTGGCGTGGCGATCTTATTTTTCAAGTGTTGTAGCATACAACTCGTTGCCAGTAGAACTGTGATGTTGTTTGGTTGAACTGATACTATATGACGATGTTTGCCTTGCTCCGGTGCGACTGCAACCGTGGAAGAGTAAATAAGACTTTTCCTTACTTGTAATTAAGAAGAACAATAAAACTCTGCATGCAGCAGAAAGAATTGTTTTCCACGTGGACAATGTCACAATGATAGAATTGATGTCTGGATACTCGGTGGCACTCCAAATTCAGCACGAGTATTGTGTGGTCAAGTTAAAAAGATAATTTGCTGGAATTTAGTTTGGAGAATAGTGATGAGGGCCACAATGGAGCTAGGTCAGATATGGTGGTGGAGCTGAGGGCAGCAAAAGTCGAGCCCGCGACGGTGGCTAAACATGATAGGGTAATATTTTTATCTGTAGCAAAGTACGGGCATTCAACTCACCCTGGACGGTTAGACCACCGGTCCTCGACCGGTCTGACCGCCAACCATTGGCAGGTCCGATCACACCTGACATGTCTGACCACCAAGCCCGATAACAAGGACTGGTTAGACCGCCAACCAACGGCTGGTTAGGCTGCTTCCTAGTTCTATAAAAACACCCTTTATAGATTTTTCAGCAAAATTCTATCTAGTTTCACATCCAGTTTCTATTTTCAATGACGTCTAGTGCAAACTCACCCTCAAATATCGCCCCCCCCCCCCCCAAACACACACACCCCCAAGTGTTTGGTGCATTCATCAAACCGTAGCACCGCCGGTCCGACCACCACCCATGGCCGTTCAGATTGCCCGGCCTTGGCCGATCAGACTACCCTGCAGGGCCGGCCAGACCGTCAGCACCCTGACAGCAAAATCCAACAATGTGCTAAACCGAGGGTTTCTCCCCAAAACACCTCGACATCGATATCAATTGTTCAACACTACGATCAGAACCATACCGTGTGGTCTCCACGGTGTAGCGTAGTGCTAATGGGAGATAATTGATAAGAAAAAAGTAACCGACTCGTCAAAAGAAAACAAGAAAGCAAAAGAAGTTACAAAGATGCCTAACACTACCAGCAACTTCATTTCCAGGAACCTTTTCTAAAGCCATTTATATGAAGTTTTCTTTCTGTGATCAGAGCTCCGAATCCGCCAAGACACCTATCTGTGTAACAAAAACGTGATCTCGCCTTGTGCTATGAATCAGACTCAAGCCTTGTTGCTTGTCAGATACTTTAACAAAGTAGCTACTACTGAAAGTTCCTGTCCAATGTTGAGAGAGATCTTTGCGTCTCGACAGGTGCGGCCTCAAGGACAGGTCCATGTCGCACTGCGATTGGCAAGCACGATAGGGCAAAGAGGAGAGACGTGCCCAATTCGGACACACAAGATTGATTTTCGGTAAGTGTCATGGAAGAGTAGGCCTTATCAAGTTCCCAACATTCTTGCACTCCATGTCAAACAAATCCCCCACTCTTTCTTGTAAAACTAGACATGAGGAGCCTCCTGTGGAATCCCATGGTTGCCATTGTGGCCAAACTATGTCCAAGGAATAAACATGTCAACACATGCCCACAAGCACTTGACAAAAGATTCTGGAGGCTTTGCCATCCTGAGTGGGCATAATAGTTTCTGCATATTGCAATTGCCAGAGACCTTCTTGCACAGCATTCTGCCCTCTCATTGTGCGATGGGTCGTCGATCTAGTAGTAGTAAGCAAAAGTGGCAGGCAAGGGTAGCCATCACCGGAAACTCCCCAGAAAAAAGTAGCTGCCTTTTGGACTTGGAGATAGAACTAATCTCATTCACCTGTGATTCCAATTAGGAAGAGTACTGCTCGTTTGTCACATGGCCAGCCTCTAGTGTTCTAATCAGGTTGAGAAAAAAAAAAGTATGGGAAGTTTTGTTTGACATGGAACTGCTGTACAAATGGGATTTCTTACTGTCACATTCATCTTGAAGTTGAAGGGATAAGGTCAAAACAATAACTGAACTAGAACTCAGGTTGCTGCAAGTACAAGCTTGAAGGCTACTTCATAGTGAAGTGACATCAGTACAGCAACTGTAACAGGGTAAATTGTGTGTCCTTGATTGCTCATTTGTCACATTGGTTGGCTTCTAGTTGTCTAATCATGTTGAAAATTTCTGATATATTGCCGTCCCCATTAAGAAAGGAATAGCTGCTGCACAAGTAGGATCTCCTGTTATTATGTTGAGATTATTGGACCTCAGAGTTCAAAGCACAGGTCAGCACAATAGCTGAGCTGGAGCACAGATTGAGAGCTCTTGATTTGAGAACTACTCCATACCTCAATGCCATGATTACAGCACTTGTAACAGGACCATCATCAAACTATGTGCTCGTACTGAAGCCACAGAAAAGAAAAGTATTTTTAGGAGGACAAGACAACTAGAAATAAAGGATGATTGTTGAATAGAAGAACTAGATGCCAATGGGGCCCTGATCAATTGTGCTTGAGAAATGCATATAGATCTGCATATCTCGCGGAAAGCGACGAATGTTGGGGCTGCCCCCTGCAGATATGGCTAACTATTTGGAAGGAAGCCAGGTGCCTCTCCTTTTCTATCTTGAAGTCGATCAAGTTGACTCAGGATCAAATGTAAGAGGTTCTATCTGCACCAATGCTAACATCATCTCACACTTTCACACAGGATGGAAAAGCAGAGTGCAAGAACTCAGCTCCCGCCTGCCTGCCTACATAAGGCCACCTAAAAAGTACAGCTGGTCCTCTATCAGTGCACTTGTGAGTTGTGACAACTACACTCTCCCACTAATGAAAAAATATGTGATGCCTGCCTGACAACCTGTGGCCACATCATTGTTCATTGTTACTAAATTCCATTGTTGGCACTTGAGGGGGATGACAAAATGCATGCACAAAACAAGGTTGTTGACTTAGTCATAGTGATTTGGTCTGAACTCTGAACTGTTAGTGTTCATATCAGTCAGCTCTAGTTCTAGTAGAAAATGACAGGACTTGATGTGCAAATCTTTTTAGCACTACCTATTGCAGAGTATACAAATCAAAGGAAATGAAAAATATTGGAAAAAATAGAAGTATTAGTCACATAATGCGACCCGATCATCGTGCTTTAGCGTAAACATTAATTTTCAGACAGGGTAGCTACAAGCCTACAGCACAATCAGAAAATTTTCAAGATATCTAGGTAAATTCAAAAAAGTGCCATCAATTGCGTGATGTTTATGCTAATGTAGTAGGACAAGATTACTGCATGGCTTCTTGAGACCTAATAAACCCAATCATTTAACTCGAGTTTGGACTACTAGTTTTCCTCATTAGACAGCTAGAATCCAGAACTACTACTACATGTTTATCGTCAAAGAAGATCACTTTCATCACCCCCTGCGCCAATAGTCAAGCGACACCTATCCACTGCATATATGGTCGCCACCGGAAGCAAGCAACCTTGTCGCGGAAACTTCATACCAAGTGTTGTGATCTTTCAGATAAAAGCAGTGCTACAGTGACACAGCCACAACTCACAAGACGCTACAAGAGTTGAGCTAGGTACGTAGCTGGCAATAGTATGAACCTAGAGACCCAGATGAGCATGGCAGGCAACAGGGTGAAGGTGACGTGAGCAAGCATTGCTCCAGGGACATGGGCCAGATCCTGATGGGAAAGGAAACAAAGAGAGAAATAAGAAGAGATAAGCAGCTAAAGAAAGAGAGAGATATCCACTAAGTGGAGAGACAGACTGAAGTTCTCTCTCTACCTCCTGATTCCTCACAAAGACCCTCCACAAGCCTCCATTACCCAAAAGAATTATTCCCTCTCTACGTTAACTTGTCCCGGATCCCCTCTATAAAGCAAACTGCAAACCTGAAGCAGGCGCAGATATATACTAGTGCTAGGCTGCTAGCTAATACATGACCTGCCTTCACCAAGCACAAGCAGCAGCAAGAGCTAGCCAAGAAACACCAAGAAACAGTACTAGCTACTTTCATGCAAGATAGGGACATGGAGCAAATGGACGAGGCGTCTTCGGTGAGCAAGGGGAGCCCGGAGCAGCTGCTTACCGCCGCCGGCGAGCAGCGGGACGACGGCGTGATGACGTGGCTGGACCTCACGCTAGGCGTGAACGGCTCGCAGCCGGAGTCCGCGGCGGCATCAGAGACGGCGAACTCCTCGGACGGCGAGCCGGCCAAGCCTCCTTCTCCGGCTGCCGCCGCGCCGCACAAGGTGTTCTCGTGCAACTTCTGCATGAGGAAGTTCTTCAGCTCGCAGGCGCTGGGCGGGCACCAGAACGCGCACAAGCGGGAGCGCAGCGCGGCCAAGCGGTCGTCGTCGTACCACCACGCGCACCACCAGAGGATGGTCATGGCAGGCCTGCCAGTCGAGGCGCACGCCGCGTTCGTTCGCGCCCTGCGGGTCAACCCATCGAGCTCGGCTATCCACAAGCCGATCACCCAAGAGGCCACGGCAGCGAGGTTCCACGACGGCGTGATCGGCCCGTGGCCGCCGCTCGTGTACGAGGAGGTACTCAGCTCCACGTCGTGGCCAGGGAGCTTCAGGATGAGGACGCAGTCCGAGCCTCCTAGCTCAGAGCAGCAGCAGCCATCAGAGCAAAGTAAGAAGATAGACTTGAGCCTCAGGCTGTGATCGATAGATGATCATAGGTGTAGAGCTAGCGTTAATTATTTTGACCAGTACATAATTATTAAGTGTTTAATTCTCGAGTTTGTGCTAGCTTCTGAATAATGGTTCCAGGAAGAAATGATCTATCAGTTATGTCTGAATCTTCAGATATCATCACCAATTCACGAGAGGCATGCAGGCAATCATTAATTTCTGAAGGTTTTGCTGTTCAGTTCGCTTTTTGTTCAGATGTGAAATTCATACTTAGAGTACAACTTGCAATGTTTTTAAGTTAGAAAGTTGGATGATCAGGTGTCAGATTCTGGCATAAGAAAGGATAAGAGAAAGAATGTATTCTCCACTGCCTAATGGCCTTGTAAGCAATTTTTTTTTAACAAGGCAAACATACCCCCAAGAGCTTTCGGGGAAAAGGCATGATAGTACAAAACAAATATACAATAGTACGAGGAAAGAAAGAGATTTTGAGAGTTCTTTTTAATTTTAAAAGTCTAACAGTTCAATATATATTTTCTACTTCCCTCAGGATCGAAACTATAAACTATTCAGCAAAGAAAAAGATCTAAAAAAGGCAAATAAATAAGAAAGGAACTTGCCGGTCTGAATCAAAGAACCGGTTGATAATAACAGAGTTCGTGCTATTCTAGTTGTACTTCATTAATATGTCCTTTGAAATCTGACTTTGTTCGGGCGGGTAGTCTGACATGGACAGTACAGTAGTCATCTGTTCCCATTCATCAACTTGCAGTTACCATTCCACTCAGCATAAAGATAGAGAAAGATCAGCAGAAGCAGCCCAGTTCGCTTATATTAGCTAGGTATTACCGAAAGAATTAGCATCTTTAAAGATAAGGCCAGGTCAGGGTGTATCTAATCCCATTCATCGCAACCCTTTCGTTTTTCTCGTACTCCCCACCAGGCCACCACAGAACATTACGCAAATGGTTTTGAAAACTTCCCAAAAAGCTACCTGATGCATCTTGTTCAGTTGTTCGACAACAGAAATTGTGAAGTATATTTTGTGGAGAAAGTTCCCTCTTATCCCTCAAGAAATTATGCTCTAATTTTTTGACGTTAGTTACCCAGAACACGGTGCGTCTGGGTCACAATACGGAGTCGTGTATCCACGGTACACCACTTTTCCCTCCAAATTCCACAGCAATTGTTTATCACGTACCAGAAATCGTACCCAGATGATGAATCCGGTACACCATATGTGAGGGGTTATGGTGAATCTGGTAACTATTTGTCTACCTTCCTTCCACTCTGATGGTGATCCCAAAGCACAGTTCATAATCAGTGAAACATGGAGCCAACTCATGAATGGCCCTACCTGCCATATACTCAGTGACTTAACAAATTTGGTGGAATTTTTAATAAAAGGCTTAGTTTGGACATAGGTCCAAACATCAAAGCTTCAGATGGATATTTGAAATGTTCAAATGTTCACGGCTTAAAAAAACTTTACTCCAAAATTGGGAGACAAACAGAAGCTGAAAAGCATTAAGTAAAATATAAAATTATTAAATGCTTAAAAGTATTTTGATATATTTTTTTGTTGTTTGCAAAAAAAAAACTCTTGAGCATTGTTGTACACACTTTTGAAATAGCGCACACAAGCAAAATTCACCACTTAGAATATTTAAAACCCGCCTATACTTCATGAGGGAACCCTGCAAGTTGAAAAGTCTTATGGTACATACTTGATCTAGTTTGAGATAGTGGATTGAGTTTGGTCACTAAAGATGAGCAATTCAATAATATTTCATCCAGATCGTATTCGAGGAGAACAACATAAGCGTGATGCACGAGAAGAATTCCAACAGCAGAGTTGCCATGCCCAATTGCAGAGTTCCCCGTAAGTACCTTGGACTGCCTCTTTCCATCAGGAAACCTAGATGGTGAAGTCAGTGCTAACAGCGATCCCAGTTTACCACCTCATGGCCCTTGATCCACCTAAATGCCCAATGTGCATGGCGGGCACTGCCTTATTTAATGGTCGTCAGTATGCAGGCCAACAAAATTTGGTGGCCTTGTCATACATAATCTAGAGCTGTTGGGGAACGCATTAAGGCTCAGGTGGCTGTGGCTACAGCAAGTCGGCATGTAGCCGAGTCATCACATTCCCTCAAACTCAACAGACCAAGCGATGTTCCAGGCATCAACCTCTGTGGTCCTTGCCTCCTTGGCAATGGTGATCGGTGACCACTCAATTGAAAGTATAGCTCCAAGAATTGTGCAGAGGGTCCCAGCCTTGATCAGAGAAGTTCACGGTGGCGGGGGCTTGACAGAACAGAAGATGGATCAGAGATGTCCGAGGGGCTCTCGACGCCCAAACGATCCTTGAATATCTGAAAATCTGGGACTTAACACAACTGGAAGATATTAATCCAGGTCAACAAGATGCACTACAATGGCGATGGGAAGCATCGGGTTCTTATTGTTCCAAGTCCGCCTACCTAGCCGTCTTCCACGGATCGACGCAATTCGCATGTAACGGTCCAATTTGGATCATGAGCACCCTTGCGATGCAAATGTTTCATTTGGTAACAATGCGACGTCCATGTTGGATGGCTGATAGGCTGCAAAGACAAGGACTGTCAAATCATGGAAACTGCGTGTTCTGCCAACAGCAACAGGAGTCAATCGATCATCTTCTAACTAGATGTGCAGTGGTCAGGCAAGTCTGGGCGTAGATCATGGTATGGATTAAGATATCAAACTGTACACAACCGAATGAATAATCATTCAAGTCCTGGTGGATCTGTAACGTACCAAAATTTTGAGTTTTCAAAAATCTTTTATGTAGATTAGGTCCCCGAAAAATCTCACCAATTTTTCTTGATTTAATAAAGCTTAATTGGAAATTTCTAAAATTAAAACTATTTAATTTGATTGATGTAAACTTCAATTAAATCAAAAATAGTTTAAGTTGGGATCCTTGTGTTCCAAAGAATTTTCCTGAATTTTCTTAGATTTTTCCGAGTTTATTTGGTATTTAATTGAGCCCATTTGAATTTTCAACCTTTTTCTAAATTCCAAAATTTTGCCTTTTCTTCGTGGGCTAAATCTGCTTGGCCCATTCCCTTTTCTCTCTCTTCAGCACATTTTCTTCACCTGGCTCAACCTACATCCTTCCCCGCTCCTTTCCCAACCTTCGCCTGGGCCCACTTGGCAACAGTTGTCGCCACTGCTATGCGCGCGCCGTTGCGCGTGAGCTACCCAAACTTTGCCTCCGCACCGCCTTCAGAGTCAGTGCCGCGCACGACTCCCCGCGCCATAAATACCACTGTCGACTCGCGCACCCGTTCCGCCCCACTCAGCTGCTTCCTATGCCCTAGCCGCCATTGCTGGAGATTCCATTGTGCGTCGCCACCCCGGCTTCTTCTCCAAGCCCGGCTCCACCTTGCCGCACAGGTTCTCCGTCGTCCCACCTCCTCGAGCTGTCGTGCCAGCATCACCGGCATCGCCTCGACGTCCTCCTCCGTTTGCCACCACTCATTGAAGCTTCCATGCACCCTGTCACCGGTGTCGTCCTCATCTTATTTGCGTCCGACCGCACCCGCGACGGCCGAAACACCTCCTTCGTGTTCTTCCTGTACCGATGAGTCGCTTGCAAATCTAACCGCGTCACCCTGTGTTCCGATCTATCTTTCCCCTCTTTTGCTTTCTTGATTTGGTCACTATGTGTTGCGATCTCCTCCTTCTCTCCCATCTCCGGCCGCCGCCCTTCGCTGCTCGATTGCACCGCTACCGGTGAACTTTGTCGTTCATCTTCGCCACCATCTTCTACCTCACAATCACGTTCTACCTCGTGCTCACCCTCCCATCGTCGGTGCGTCGTCCCTTGTCGCCGCCATCGAGCAAGCCACTATCGTCGCCGCTTTCCTCCCACCGTTGGCCGTCTTTGATGTGCCTTGGACTCCGCATCCATGTCACCACCTTCGCCTCGTCGCCCTCTCCCTGTTTCACCCCTCCTTCGCCTCCATCGTGGCTGCTGCCACCAGCAAGCTGTTGAGCCCCGAGCGCAACCGCACCACCGTGCCACGTCAACCACCACCTCACCTCTTCGTCCTCTGTGTCAGCCCCGTCACCTGCCACCTCAGCACCAAGCCGCCTTGTCATCGCTCGCGTGGTCGCCACACAACCCAAATCCTAGAGGCAAATCTGTGTGCACCTAGTCCACCAAGAACCGACCCACTAACCCGTGGACCCCACATGACAGTTTCCTATTCCATGAACCTGGTTCGCCGTGAACCATAACCCTAGTCCGTGGACCTGGTCCATAGACAAGTGGCCCCATATGTCATTCTCTCAGCCATTTTCTAAAAATCCCAAAAATAAAGATTCTAGGAATATTCCTAGGATCCACTTGTCATTTTCTCTCTCCCTTTTCTTTTTCATGATTGTCCTTCCGATCAAACTTTCGAGAGTTTGTTCTTCCTCATATGAACTCTGATTGAACCCATTCAACTTTCTAGATTCCTCTAAAATCAAGTCTTACCTTCTAGTACCATTCAATTTAAATTTGGAGTTTATTCAATTTGTCTTTTTGAGTTTTGTTTGTTTTGCGCTTTCTCTCTCTTTGGACGTTGTCGTTCCAGAATTGTTGGAAGGAACTAAAGGTTAAAGAAGTCGAAGATCGAAAATAAAGAACATCAGCATTACTATAGCAAGGCAAGTTGTGCTTTGATCATATTGCACCTAGTTTTCCCAAAATTACTTTGATTCAAAGTATTGCATGCTAATTCTATTGTTAAATATTTTACTATCTCGAAATTAGCTATGCAACCTATTTGATTATGCCTAGCTTGATAATTGTATTACTATGATCATTTGTCACCCTAGCTTGGTTAATGTTGGTATTATCATAGTACCAATGTGGTTTGGTGAGACATGATCATTATGCTTAGCAATGCAATGGGCCATTGATATCATTTTAAATGGTAGACTTATACTTGATTAAGTGATTATGGAATATCTTTATAAAAAGTTGTGTGAGGTATGTTATCACATGTTGATGGCATTTGTTGCACCTAATCAAGAGGGTGGGAAAAAGATTTAAACTGAGGCGAGTGGAAAAGATTGTGGCATGGTGGACTCTATGCTTGGGAAATGTGAATCTTAGTAACTTAGTTAGAAATTGGTAATCTCATCTTGATCAATTAAAGACTTAACTTTGTGCATCATTGAACTGAGTCTTACTGTACGACCACATGGTTGGTATGAGACATACCTAACTTAGTAAGTTATGGACTCTCGACATTGACTACTCAGGTAGTAGGTTAAGCTCTGTCTTAGGGTGGAGATGTGACTTTTTCTCCATGATGGGTCGCATTTTGGGCGGTTCGCTATCTCCAAGTCCAACAGTGTGCGTCGGGCCAACGATCTCCGTGAGGTTTGGTCCCGGCTTTATGCACATCGGGAGGGTCAATTGTCTAGATGAAGTTTCGGAAAGGCTTTGTTATGATTGTTCAATCGCATACTGTGAGGATCCCGGAATATTGGAAATGTGTCGAATTAAAATTATACTGTAGCATAATTCTTAATTAAGGAACAATTTGGTTCCCTTATTAAAGATCATGCTAGAAGTATAAATTTAACAAGTAACAAATCCAATATTCAGGTTCCCGGATATATGTCTTACAATGGTTCCCAGGATCAGTGACCATTGTACATATATCCTTAAACAACATAGCATCATACATACAAGCCATACATTTACATAATTAAACAGGAGGTTATAGTTATGTTTAGTACTGTAGTATCAAGTGACTTTGGTCATTACAAAGTTTAACAGCAGAAGCAAAACAAAACAAAACAACAAAAGCCACCAATGGCCCCATCACAATCAGGCTATTGCGTGGAGATTAGAAATAGCTTCACTCGTTAGCGTCACCCTGATCGGCACTAACGGGCATCTCAAACAAATAACCATCTTCACCTACAACAAGAGGTTATAGCACCTTGAGTACGGAAGATACTCAGCAAGACTTACACAAACTAATAAAAGAAAGTGTTTGATAGAACCTATACAATGGAATAGAATTTGTACATGCATAAGGTTAACAATAGGTAGGCATAATGGTTCAATTTTGCATAAAGCAATACATCTTAACCTACAATTGCTAAGTTTTGATAAAGCAATTTAATAAATTAAATTGGACTAAAACAGTAAGTAAATAAAATGTAAATATAAACAGTAACATCATTGGAGTGGTTGTTCACCACCAACAAAAACATTGCATGAATTCCTTTATACCAAACCAGAACCCAAATATTAGTTGAAATCAAAATCTATACAGGTGACATCAACTCAAGTGTCGTCCATGACCGCGGACACGGCTATTCGAATAGTTTTAACCCTGCAGGGGTGTACATCTTTACCCACATGACTTAGTTAGCCTATAAGCCTCTGGAATAATAGCACACAACCTTTGGTATGCCGTAGGGTAAACTAAGATTTGGTATTTTCAACAAGTTGGCGCTATTGAGTTGGACAACCCATGTGTGAATTAATCCCGCAAACAACGATCGATAGCATACCGCTAATCGGGGCACACATGTTGCGCAGGGAATGCTGACCCAATCAAAAGAAATACAGATTGTGTTCGCTACACATACTAGATCGCAATCGGAACCCTTAAGGTACGTACATATGATGGAACGCATCTACGTCCTCACCCTTCTAAGAACATCTGATACTGATATAAAAACTCACATGGCATAAGACACGGCCCGAAGACTTAAGCATCTATGCCATATGAGATCAATACACATGTCCTTACTCCCCTGTTTTCCAACTCAATAGCATTAACCCTTTACTTAACCAAATAGCAAACATACACCGCGTGTGGAAGTACGTTGGGACTTGAATTGAATAGTCAGAGTTCAGTCCTTAATTGGTCCAGACAAGTCCACCATATTTTCCAATCTCGTGCACGAAGGCACCATCACTAGCATCCTCTTGTCCAAATCAAATGAAATTTAAATTCAGTTCTGATTTAAATAGACTGGACAAAGAGTTAAAATGACTGAAATTCATTTGTTGCTCCCGTGTTTGACAAGATAGTCTTGCCAAACACTAATGTTCTATGGACTGCATGGCTAAGCAAATTTCTGAAATTAAATATCGTATTATATAGCACTACTATAAGTTTGAGTGTATGGTCATATTTAAGGTAAGCCACAATGTTATGTTATAACTATCTACTAACAGATCACAATTGCTTTTTAGGAAATTAGCATGCAACAGTTATCACTGTATTTTGGAGATCTATAGTACAAAACTTTGGGATCAACATGATGCAGAGAGGATGCTTGCCTTGGTAATAATACACCTCTTGTTCAGGTTTTTGTTGCCCAACAAAAGATTTAACCACTTCAGAAGAACCAGAATCTAAAATACAAAAATCCAATGAACAGCAAGAATTGGTAGAGAACAAAATATAAAAAGAGAATGCATGATCAATGTTTAATGCATACCTAACAACATGCTTAAGCTACATCTAACTTAATAAGGATAATAACCCATATTTATTCTTGTACACACTAATGGTCAAGAGTTAAGGTTCAGTTTAGAGCTACAGTTTCAGAATTTGGGAAACACTGAAAATAGATAGATTCCAAAAGCAAAGCTTGATACTTAATTATATTATGAACAAATAACATTTCTGTTTAGGTTATAGCTAAATAAGTAAAACTAAAAGTTTAACTTATCACTTAACATCAGTTAAGACTAATTATCAAAATTGAGGTTTAATCTGGATCTATAATTTCAGATTTTGGAAAACTGAAAATGGGACATATTACAAAAGAATGGTGGTTTGAGCTATACATGCACAAATAAAATTCTTTGCTTAAGCTGAGAGTATTCCTAACTAATACAGGGACCTAACTTATGATTTAATCACTAAGTGACAAGAATTAAGAAAGGAAGAATATGTTGCCTTTTGTCGGTTCGACCAACAGCAAAAACAGCACAGGCACAACTTGCAGATTTCGGTGGATTTGGAGATTCACGAAACAAAGATTTCAAATTAGAGTTAAAGCTGATCTATAGAGTAAACAATACACTAGACCAACTCTTGCTAACACTAACCTTCAAAGATCAACTGGGAGGAACAAAGTTATTGCTTTTGTCGGTTCAACCGACAGTGACGGTAGAGGTCGAGCTGATTTGAAATATACTAAGCAAAAGATTATTGCTTATGATGCTAGGGTTAAGTAGGAGACTATCTAAACTTGGAGATTAAACAGGAAAGCTCAAAATCTTGGAAAGGATATGAAAGACCGAAGGGTTATAAAAAGAACATTTTTGGTGCTAGGTTAAACTGAGTACTTAATTAATGTGTGAGTGATCTAGGTAGGTTATTGATGTCCTTAGGATGCTCAAAGCAGGAAAGAACAAGATCAATACCTACCAGTCGGAGTTGGAGAAGAAGTGGATTTTGACCGAAAACAGGAAAAGATCCAATCACTTCACCTGTTTGACCAAGAATGGAATTAATGGAAAGCTTATGCTCTAATTAAGCATAAGGCATGAGATGACATGGATGAAATCTGGAAGAACTCACCGGAGCAAGAACACCTCCACGGCGGTGCTCCGACAAACTCAAGCCAGAGAGCAACTCACGGGTTAATCCTACAAAAAGATGCCCAAATTCACATTACAAGGTGAATTAAGCATAAGTGTAGATGCACTAAGGGTAAGAGCATGAAAAGCTTCACTGGAAAGGAAAGAGGATGAATGGAGCTTTTCGGTCAACAATGGTGGATAAGCTCAAAAGCTAGGGTTTATATAGGGTTTGAACCTCCAGAGCAACCGAGAGGTTTCTAGAGATGATGCGGTGGTAATTTAGGGCCAGGTGTCAAGGAAATATTTGCCAAAATCGCGGTGGAACACCACCTCTCCGGCAACGAAGTCGGCGGCAAGATACAGTCGTGAGGAGGAAGATAGGCACCTCACTGACATGCGGGCCCGCTGTCAGCCACAGCAACACACGCCCTCGCAATATCAAAAGAACATCAACCGTCCGATTAGAAATGGGCGGCTGTGATTAATATGGACAAATAACATTCAACCGGTATCCTTCAATATGGGCCGCAGATCCAGTTGTAATCCCCCAAGAAAAAGAAGGAGCACCGTAGGATTCAAATCCCACGGTCAGATGAGGATCTGACCCTATGCGCACACGGCCGAAGAGATACCGTTGGATTGAAATCCAACGGCCAAAAATAAATGCGCGCCTTTGATTTCAAACACGAAAAGGGCGGCGTGGTTGGATCTAAGATCAACGGCGGAGAGTGAAGAGGAGTCCGGTGACCCGAACGGCCCAATGGATGTGGTCCGTCCGATCAGGATCCAATGGTGGAGGTTGAGTGGTGCGTTCGGGCAACTCGAATGGCCCACAAGATCTGGTCCGTTGATTGAGGATCCAATGGCTCGCGCTCATTTTGGCTTTTACCATTTAAAAATGGCATTGCCCGAAAATGGCGTACCGCAGGATCTAGATCTAACGGTCATGATTGCATGGCTCATCGGGATGGCCCGAACGGCACAATCACTCTCGATCGCCCGATTTAGATCCAAGGGCTCCAATTTAATGTGGTGTTCGGGTGACCCGAATGGCCCACTAGACGGTGAGGATTAGAGGCACGATAGGGCCGCTTATTTAAAATCCAACGGCCAAGATGGAATAGATCTACACGGGATGATCGAGCGGCCCAATGAATCTTTGGAGAAAAATATTTGGCGAATAAACCTATTCACGTTCATTTAGGATCTAACTAGTAAAATTTCATGTGAGGATTAGACTTTCAAACTTTGAATTTAGAGTTTGGTCAACCTTCCATGTCTAAACCTAAACCCGATAGGATCTTGAATCACGCTTCGGCCGGATGCGTTGGATTGCGATCCGATGCGGTGGAGAATTGCATCGGCGACTGTGTGGAGGACTTTAAACCCTAGCTTTTGAGTCGCCATTGTTGACCACTGGAGCTTTTCATCCTCCATTTTCGTCGATGGAGTTTCTTGCTCCTCCACCTGCTTGTTCATCTTAAACACTGGTTTCACCTTGAAATAAAGATTTGATATCTTTTGTAGGTTAAACCAGAGTTTATTTCTCTGTTGATCAACATCGGTTTTTCAGAACCTTTGGTGTTTTTCTTATCCTGGTAAGCTAAAACCTTAGTTTTTGTCATCCTGAGCACCTTAAGGACCTTAGAAGCTCACTTGGATCATTCACTTGTACATCAGTAGCTCCAACCTTCTTTAAACTGAAAAGTTGCTTTTATAACTTTTCGGTCTTTCATATCGTTTTCAAGGACTAGGGTTTCTCCTGTCGACTTATCATCCTGGGTAGGTCTTAACTGAACCCTAGTAGCGTAATAAGTTATTCTTTTGATCCTTCTTATCATGAATTTAATTTTGTAGCAGAGATTTATCTCTGTCCTCTGTTGTCGGTTCAACCGACAACATTGGTTTTTCTTTAGTTTTTGTAATCTAACCGATTAGGGTTAGATTAAGGTTTGCCTAGAATATTATCTACTCTAGAAATCAGACTAAGTTTCAATTTAACATCTTTTACTTAGTCTATTCATAACTAACCCAAAATCTGTCTTCGTCTGCCATTCTTTTCAAAATCCAAAAGCGCAACTTTGATCTAGACTCTAGTTTCTGTTATTTAAAAACTGTATATGATAATATGGGTTATTATCACTATTAGGGTAGTTATGGCTTAAGCATGCTGTTAATCATGCATTTCTTTATTGATCATACATTTTCTTTCATTCCATAACTTGGTTGTGACTTTGGTATTTATTGGAGTTTATTGTCTCTTATAGAATCTAGTTCTTCTGAGGCTTTTGACACTATTTCTGAACAACTTGAGCTCGCACAAGAAGTTTATTATTATCAAGGCAAGCATCCTCTTTGCACCATGTTGATCCCAAATTTTCTACAATAGCTTTTCTAAATACAAATGACATCTGTTGCATGCTATTTTTTCTGGAAATACAAATATGGATCATTAGTTAGTTATGACTGAGTAGCATTGTGGATTACCTTAATTATAACCATACACTCAACCCTAGAGTAGTGCTGTATACTATAATACATATTTTCATAATTTGCTTAGACATGCGGTCTAGATAAGATTTAGTGTTTGACAAGATTAACTTGTCAAGCAGGAGCAACAAATAAATTTCATTACTTCAATTCTTTGTCCAGTTTCTTTAAATCAGAATTGCATTTTAAATTTAAATTGATCTGGACAAGAGGATGCTAGTGATGGTGCTTTTGTGCACGAGATTGGGAATTGTGGTGGACTTGTCTGGACCAATTAAGGACTGAACTCTGACTATTCAATTCAAGTCCCCCACGTACTTCCACATGCAGTGTATGGGCGCTGTTTGGTTAAGTAAAGGGTTAAGACTATTGGGTTGGAAACAGGGGAGTAAGGATATGTGTATTGATCTTGTATGGCATATATGCTTTGGTCTATAGACTGCGTTTTATGCCATGTGAGCTTGTATGTCAATATCAGATGTTCTTAGAAGGGTGAGGGCGTATATATGCTCCGTCGCATGTACGTACCTTAAAGATGCCGATTGCAATCTAATATGGGTAGAGAGCCCAGTTCACATTTCTTTATGTTTGGGTCGGCATTCCTGACGCAACATGTGTGCCCCGGTATCAGTTGTTGTTTAAGCGAGATCAGTTCACACATGGGTATCCAACTCAATAGTGTTAACTTGTTGAAAAATGCCAAATCTTAGTTTCCCCGGTCGGCATACCAAAGGAAGTATGTCATCATTCGGAGGCATCCGAAGGCAACGAGCTGACTAAGTCGTGTGGGTAAAGATGTACACCCCTGCAGGTATCAAACTATTCGAATAGCCGTGTCCACGGTCATGGACGATAACTTGAGTTGATATCACCGTATATTTGCTTCCATTGTTAGTTTCTTGCGGTGACCAAGTCATGGATATTGTAGTACTAATAAAATTTTGTAAACTTATGTTTGATTATGTAAATCTTCGACCGTTCACGAGGAGATCAGCGGCTTGCATTAGTATTGGGAGTTTGGGCTGCGCTTAATTGAGCGTGTCGGTCCGACGGTGGAGAATTGATCCGATTGCCTAGTTTGGACCTAAACCACTTGGGCTCGGTCGCTACAGTGCCCAGCGGCTGGGTTAAGCTGACAAGGTTGACCAACTCATTTCAAACCTTCAAAAGTTTGACCAGGACTTTAAAAATAGCAAATAAATTTGTAAAATTATGAAATTTTGCAAGGATGCTATTGGGATGATATATTCCCCAAATAAATTTTGAAAACCACTTAGAAATACTTCCGGTCTTAATACCAACATTGACTGGTATTTTCTTTTGAAGTTTCAACAAGTTTTTAGATTTTGGCTAGAAAAGGAAGGTTTTATATTGTAACAACACATGCAAATTCCAAAAATGAACAGTGATGTTATGAACAGCATCTCATTACTATTCATAAATCATATTATTACTGTTCCTTAAAACTAGGGTTGTTACACATACTTTTGTATGATGAGTCATGACAGGTATGATGAGTTGATTGTATCTTGTGGGTAAAGTGTACAACCTCAACAGAGTGTTAACAATCTATTTGAATAGCTGCGTCTGTGGTCATGGACATGCTTAGGCATTTCACACGAGGCAGACTTTATAAAACAAATTGGGAAGGAAAGTTGTGTGAATAAACTTATACAGTTGTGTGAAAGAACTGGTTTAGACTAAGTGAGCTTTGTAGAAACTTGTAAAATTATTATTACTATTTGTTTTCAATTAGGATTAAGTACACGTTTCGTCCCTCAATTCTTGCCCTAGTTTAATGTCCGTCCCTCAATTATAATACCAGATAAAACGCATCCTCCAAGTGTCAATACCGCGCAAAAACTGTCATCTATTCCTTTTGAAGGTGGTTTCGTGCCACGTGGAAAAAATAAATATTTTCTATTTCCACCAGGGCATCCACGTCAAAATCTATTCCTCAGTTCTTCCATTCTTCCCCGAATCTCCCCTTCTTCCTCCATGGCGCTGCCTCCTCCTGGCGCCTTCTCCCTCCTAGCGCTGCCGCCTCCGGCCGACCCGGCGCCGCCTCCTCCTCTGCTGCCGCCACTATCGCCAGTTGCACCGCCTGCGTGCAACCCTCGGCACCAGCTCACCCGCAGCTCACTGCACCCAGTCCTCCCGCACGGCTCCTCCTGGCTCCCCTCCAACCCGATGCCGCCTGCTACCTCCGCTGCTCCGTGCCCGGCTATGCCCAGCCCAAGCCCTTGCTACGCCCCCCGTCTGCCGCGTTTCCCCACATGCGGCGCTCGTGTCGCTGGTGAACAAGACCACACGGCAGGGCACTCCGGCCAGGCAGGGGCCGCAACCAACAACGCGGTAATGGCGTGGCTTGCGAGCACAAGGCTCACGATGGCAGCGCCGGTGGCACAGGCGATGAGGCAGATGCTCGACCTGATCTCCATGGCACCGACTGGAGGTGGGACAGCTCGCCGCACAGCGCAGCCATCTCACCCTTGGCCGCCTCCGCCAAGAATGCTTGGAGCTTCTCGTCACTGGGATCACTGAACCCGCGTCTAGAGGAACATAGACACCGATTGACCAACATGGACACCATCCGCATTGCATGCCAAGGCAATGTCTATGCAATCGTTGATCAGCAATGGCACTCCACTGGACTTGCAGATTTTCATGCAAGCCTTGGCGGCTTCCAAAAACTCTCAGGCCAAGGCAAGAGGGCATGAACCAGCCGAAGCCATCCCCCCTAGCCAAGCCTCCCCATTCGGTTGACCACCAAGGGAGCAAGCAAAACAAGAACCCCAATGCAAGCAATGCTCATTGCCACCACCAAAAACCCCCCCCACTGCCAACCAGTGCATAGCCCAAGCAAGCCAGGTACACCACCACCATTGCCACACCCAAACCCCACTAAGAGCAATCAGAGAAGGGAAGCAAAGGCGAAGGGGAAGACCAGCGAACCAGGAAGCCAAGCGACACCAAAATAACAAAAAGGAGGAGGAGAGAGGAGGCGGTGGAGGCCAGGCAGGGCTCGTGGCCGCGCGGGGCAGGGCTTGGGCAGAGCCAGGAGCACAGGGGCGCCATGGTGCGAGCTTGGGTGGAACGAGGCCAAAGGTGGCGCGTGGGCGGGAGTCGGCGCCCGTGGCCAGCGCGGCCAGCGCAAGCCGAAGACGGCGGCACACGGGGCCGAGGAGGCGGAGGCGAGGCGAGGCGGCCTCTTGGAACCTAAGAGCACCAAGGGAGAGAAATGAGAGATTAGGGAGAAATAGGATGGGGAATGAAGTGAGAAAGAAGGGAGGCTGACTCGAGTCAACGGCCAGCGTGGATGCCACATCGGACAAAACCGCTCTCAAACGCACGGATGGACTTCTTTTGCGGTATTAACACTTGGAGGATGCGTTTTATCTGGTATTACAATTGAGGGACGAACATTAAACTAGGGCAAGAATTGGGAGACAAAACGTGTACTTAATCCTTTCAATTATGTTTGCAATCTATTGTTTGTATTCACCTACAACTGTTGTTTTTAGCAAAAGAACCTTAGATGTCATATAATTTGGAATAAGCTATCATCTATAATTGTATTCTATAGTACAACTTGCTGAGTACTCTATGAACTCACTCTTGCTATAAACAATGTTGTTCAATGGATGAAGACTCCATCAATTCAGCATTGGTCACCAAGATCAACTTCAAAGATCGTGGATAACTAGATTGCGTTACCTTAGTCGATTGTCTGTGAACATTTTGATGGGTTTCACTGAAGTTATTGTGTTTCCTTCCGCTACAGCTTATTTAAGATATTCGTCTTCTGAGGCGTTAATTGTAAGGTTTGATCTTAAGGTCGTTACTCTAATGATTTTTATTATTTGTCTATTTCTTAATTATCTTTGCATATGGAATGATATTTCATTGATGTTACTATTTTTCACTGTGTGCACTAGTGTGATCCTGAACTGATGTAATATACACAGATAGTCCATATTTATATATTTAGGTCTCGACAGGATCGCTCCATATTTATATATTTTGGTTCCGACAGGATCGCAACACGAAGAAAGTGTCAAAGTGGGATAGAAGGGGGCCCGATTCGCTCGTAGTCCTGGTCACACGGGTGGTGTGGAAGGGAAGGAAAAACATGGTGTTCAATGACATGCAAGTCTTTTGAGTGTTCTCGAGGAACGCTAAGGCAAGCGATAAGTTTTGAAACAGCAACAGAGGATACAGATAAGAGGGAAGCGCACCGAATCTGCTTACTTAGAATTTTGTTAACTCTTAGCTCAAATAGTAAGCTGCTGCTGCATTAAATTTTTTTAATGCAAATGGTAAAGTGCCGATTTTTGCAATATAGACAAGAATATGTAGAAACTCAAAACTAGAGACATGTATGCTTAAGTTCTCTTTCATGAATAATGCCACGCACAAACAACTGAACGAAATTGGAATCGCTAGAAATGAACCAGAAGTTTACCAAGGAACATAAACAAATCACGACAATTTTACTAGCAAAAGTTCTGTTTGCGCACTATGCTTTGAATCGAGATCAATAATACGTTGATAACTGCTCAATGAAGCATCATTGTTCCAATGTTCATATCATACTAGGTGCAAGACTCGTGTTAAATTCAGGCTAGAACATACAACAAACATGTCTGGAAACTGGGAAAAAATCCACTTATTTGTTTATCAAGCATCGATTTTTTATTATTTAATCCTTTTTTTATTAATATTTTAAAGTTAATCCCTCGCGAACTTTATTTCCAAATCTGACCCCTTTGGTCACGCTACCACCCGTGGCGTGGCCAAAGCGTACTGTCACGCCACCATGAGCGGTGTGACAAAACATGCCACGCAAGCCCTCGGTCGCGCGCCGTGCCAGCGTGGAGGGCTTGCGTGGCATCCGTCACGCCATAGTACATGGCGTGACAAGGTGGCATTGTCACGCCATTAGGTTTGGCGTGACAGTGGCGACTTATACTCTCGTTCTTCGTTTTTTCTTATCTCTCACTCACAGCACAACCCTAGCGCACGCTGCCCCTGTCCTCGCGACGCCACCCCCCGTGCCGGACTCTCCCCCGCGCCAACTCCCAGGCATGCCTCCTGATTGAGAAGTCGAGTTCGTCATCGAGCTTGTACACAGTACGCGCCGATCTCAAGCAGCCATCTGGGATGCCTCTAATGAGTTAGAAGAATTGAAGAAGCAACTCCAAGAGCTTCAAGACAAAGGGATTTATTAGGCGAGCTCCTCACCTTGGGGATGTCCAGCCATCTTTGTCAAAAGAAAGACAAGAGTTTGCGGATGTGTGTTGACTACCGTTCTTTAAATGAAGTCACTATCAAAAATAAATATCCGCTTCCTCGGATTGATGATTTATTTGATCAATTGAGTGTAGCCAAGTATTCTCAAGGTTGATTTGCTCTTGGGCTATCATCAAATCAAGGTCTGAACTGAATACATTAGAAAACGGCATTCTCTACTCGGTATAGTGCATGCAGTACCTTTGTCATGTCTTTTGGTCGCGAATGCACGACTTACTTCATGAATCTTATGAATTCAGTTTTCATGGAGTATTTGGATAAGTTTGTTGTAGTGTTCATCGATGATATCCTTATCTACTCAAAGTCGATGAAGAACACGAGCAACACTTGAGGCTTGTGTTGGAAAAGCTCAGTCAACATCGACTTTATGCTAAATTCGATAAATCGAGTTCGGCTTCATGAAGTTAGTTTCTTGGGCCATGTCCTATCCAAAGGCGGTATCATTTGTTTATCTAGCAAAGTACAAGATGTCCTTGATTGGAGACAACCGAAACATCAGCGATATTCGCGATTTTCTCGGACTTGCGGGTTATTATCGCGAGTTCATCGAGAATTTCTCCAAAATTGCAAGGCCAATAACTCGACTTCTAAAGAAAGAAAAGAAGTTCGAATGGTGCTTTGAATGTGAGAGAGCTTTCAGATCCTAAAGGAATGCTGACCAAAGCTCAGTTCTTATCTGCCGAGACATTCACAAGAGTTTTGATATTTCTTGTGATACATCTCGCCATGGGCTCGGTTGTGTACTTATGCAAGAGGGCGAGTGGTGGCTTATGTATCAAGGCAATTGAGACCTCATGAGTTGGATTATCCACTCACGATTTGGAACTCGCGTGGTTGTTCATGCTCTCAAGATTTGGCGACATTACCTCATCGGCAATCGTTGTGAGATCTACACCGATCACAAGAGTCTTAAATATATTTTCACCCAAACCGATCTGAATTTGAGGCAAAGAAGATGGCTTGAGTTGATCAAAGATTATGATTTTGGACTCCATTATCATCCAGGAAAAGCAAATGTGGTAGCTGATGCCCTAAGCAGAAAGTCTCGGTCTGGCCATTTATCGGTAGCTCCCATTTCGGCAGGCTTGTGTGCTGCGATGCAACGTCTGCACCTGGAGATAATTGAAGAGGGTTCTCTTGCTGCCCTTAGTATGAATTTTACACTTGAGGACCAGATTAGGGAAGCCTAGAATACTGATGAAGAAGTAGCTCAAATCCGAGAAGGAATGAAGCAAGGCAGGGCCAAATGCTTTAAAGAGGATGCACAAGGCACCCTATGGTTTGGGAACCGATTGGTGGTGCCCTGTGATCGTGCCTTGAGAGAACTAATTCTCAAGGAGGCTCATGACCCCAAATTCTCTATCCACCCAGGTAGCACCAAGATGTACCAAGATCTTAAGAAGCGACTATGGTGGAGCCAAATGAAGCGACAGATCGCTCAATAGTTGCCGAGTGTGATGTATGCCAAGAGTCAAAGTGAGCATTTAAAGCTGCGGTACTCTCATTTGCCCATTCCCAAGTGGAAATGGGAAGAAGTTGGCATGGATTTTATCACCGCCTCCCTAGGACTCAAGTGAGTGCGATTCTATATGGGTGATTGTTGATCGTCGTGAAGCTTGCCCATTTCATTCTGTCAAGACCACTTACCTGGAGCAAAGCTAGCGAGTTGTACATTTCGAGTTGTTTGTCTCCATAGTGTACCAAAGTGATCATTTACGATGGGGACCTCTCATACGGAAGTGCTTGCACCAAGAGATGAGGACCAATCTATCTTTGATTAAAACACCACATAAGCGGATGGGCAAGCTGAAAGAGTAAATCAAATCTTAGAAGACCTTCTCCGTGCTTGTGTCTTTGTCTATAGAAAGAATTGGGAGAAATGTTTACCGTTTGCGGAGTTCTCCTACAACAATAGCTTTCAAACCGGCATTCAAATGTCGCGTTCGAGGCCTTGTATGGAAGAGCTTGTAGAACACCTTTGAACTGATGCGAGCGGGAGAGGCCATTTATGGTCCAACCTTGGTAGAGGATGCGAAGCACAAGTTCGTGTCATTCGCGACGACTTGAGACAGCTCAATCTCGTCGAAGTCCTATCTGGGCCGTCGTCGTCGCGACTTGAGTTTTAAAGTGGATGATCATGTCTATCTTAAGGTTTCTCCTATGAAAGAACACATCATTTCCAAGTCAAAGGCAAATTGGCACCTCGCTACATCGGACCTTTCAGAGTTCTAGCAAAGTTGGGACGGTGGCTTATCAAATAGAATTGCCAACATCACTTGCGGATGTGCATGATGTTTTCCATGTTTCACAACTAAAAAGTGTCTTCGTGTCCCAGCAAAGCTCTTGAGCTAGAAAAACTTGACCTTGACTGATCTTTCTTATCGGGGCACCCTTCGCATTCTTGAAGAAAAGGAGTGCAAGGCGAAATCGCAACATCAAATTCATCAAGGTTGAGTGGAGTAACCATGCGAAGATGAGCGACATGGGGCGTGAAGATCACGTCTTGAGCTAGCTATCGGATCTTTTCCTTCTACATAAAATGTCTTGAATCAAGAAAGGAAAGTTTATACAAAGCAATGAGAAGGAAAAATGTAGTAGCCATTACTTGTAACCCTACAAAGATATCTTGGCACTATCTTTGAAGGAAATTAAGACAAGAGATGTTTTGTTTGGAACTTTCCTCTCCAACTTCTACCCTACCGATCTCGGGGTCGAGATCTTCTTTAAGGGGGGGGAGGTTTGTCACATCCCCAAATTAATAAAGAGGGTTATTATGCATCTCATTAGCATGCATCATGTTTTGAAACTTTTTAATTACATATTGTACTTGGAAAATCTCAAAATACTCATGAAACATCCACTTTAAATTGAACTCCAATCATAAAACTGAAATAAATGCTACTGAAGCATCTCTGGAAATAATTTATTCAAATACTATATTAATTATCATGAATTAATATAATTTTTCCCAAATTTTTGGGACTGGTCTTTACCTTACTAAAATTCAAACATGATTTAAAGATCAACAATAAGATTGAAATTAAATTATACACTTTATATCATGAACAGTAGGGTTCAATAATTTTTATGGACACTAAGCTATCCCAGGAACTCCCAGTAATTATTTCATGATTTTAGGAATTTTATTTCTATTTTTAAGCCTCTGGTCAAAGTGGAGAAAACTATTTTAGTTCTCAGTCAAACCCTAACCCTAAACTAGCGACACTATTCCTTGGACTCGAGTCAGGCAGGTGACTGACTCGGCTCAACCGCCTAAATGCACCAACATGCAGGTCTTGGATCTAAATCCTACGGTCCCGACCTCTTATGTCTCAACGGCGGTCGAGGACCGCTGGGTGGTCGTGAGCCTTGCGATCGAGATCCAACGGCCCGACCTCCTTTGCCTTATAACCCTCATTCCCACCTAGGAGGTCGTGGTCATTCGATTGACATCCAACGACCACGACCTCCACCGCCCTTCGGTGCTCATCGCCTAAGAGGTCGTGAGCCATTTGATCGGATCAACGGCCCGACCTCCTTCCTTATAACTCTCAATCCGTCTAGGTGATCGTGAGTCGTTTGATTTACATCCAACGGCCCGACCACCCCTTCTCCTCGACTCGCGCGCACATGGCGAGTCCTGCTGCGCGTGGGCCGCATTGTCGGTCGTCTCGACCTTGCGCGCGAGCTTCTCACCATATGCGAGTTTCTCAGGCGTGCTCGAGCAGCGCCGATGGGCGTTGTCAATCCCGCCCACAGCAGCAGTCCCGAGCTCCTCGGTTGATCACGTTGTCATCTCCGTCATCGCCCGGGCATAATACCCCTCATAACCCCTCCCTTCTTCCTCACTTCTCCTCTATTGGCCGAGAGAGGGAAGCTTGTTCTTGCTTCCTACGCGGTAAGATCCCCGGGTGATGCCATTCTTCTCTTTGTCCCATGCCTCTCCATTTACGCTATGCTCGGTTCTTGTATTTGCTTATAGCCTCTAGTTCACTTTCGTGCTCTAGCTCACGTCGGCGCGCGGCCGTGGACACAACCGTGCCTTCTTCGTGTCAGGAGGTATTATCCTCAAGCTTGCGCGTTATAATGTACATTTGGATATGTTGAAGTTTTCCCCTCAATCAATTTTGTCATTATATGCGGGGTGTGAGATTTGTAGAAATCTCATTTTAGGCAATGAGAGTCTTTTCACCTCCCACTTAGGTCAGGTAAGCTATTGTCCAATTCCTTGCTTCTTTAGCTTCCTCGGATGATCTATAATCCATCTTGATCATTCATCCCACTAAGGTTTTGCTCTGGGATCCTCTCCTCGTGAAGCCGTGTGCCGCCACCTTTCTTCTCGGTGCAGCGCAGCTCGGCATCTCAAGCTTCCCGAGCACCCTCCTTAGCTCGGGTAACCTCTTCGTAGCCGTAGGACCTCGGGCACCGGCTTGTATCGCGGCTGCGGGCTTTCTTCGCTTTGTGCGGTTGCGTAAAATCGTCGTCGCTCAACTCCGGCTAGCGCGGTGTGGCGACTCCGTGCGTCGAGACTACTCTCATTAGGGCGCCACACTATTGTGCATCTGTTTATGCCCTTGGTTGCTTTGCCGTGGCGGGTTCGCCGTGACTGCCGACGAACAGCCGTGCGGGCGTTGTCGTACTCAACTAGTCTTGTGTGGCGGGAGGTTCACGGCAAATGGCGTTCTTTAATTACCTAATGATTGGCTTAGCTTTTAATGGATGTCTTAAGCGGCGCAAATGTTTCACTTACACGTGGGTCCCAAGCACAGAAAACGGCGGGGTTAAACCGAAACGTGGAGTGACTGACTTGTGGGCCCTAGGCCTTAAGTCCCGTGCGTCGTGCGCGTACGCCGGTGGACCAAGTCCCGTGGACCGTGTCGCTCACATCGGGACCCACTGGTCATAACGCAATTTAAATCTAAGTTAAACTGAAAAAAATGCATTATTCACCGGGCCCGCTGGTCAGTCACCGCGGCTAGGCTAGCGCTCGGTGAGAAAAGGAGTAAATACTTTATAAAATCCGAAAACGAATTGTTTGTGCACTGTAAAACATGTATAACTTTGAAAATACATAACTAATTCATCTCAACTTCAAAATGAGTGAAACCACTTCTGATAATTTTCATATTTAGTGAACTTAATATTAAAATTGGTTTCAAACATGTCTCTGTAACAGAGCATTATTTTGGAAAATGAGTCATTAACACTATTATTATTACAATAGAAAAGGGTGATCACTTCAAAAATTCATAAGTAATTCTTGGAAACTCCAAAAACAGTGAAATCAGTTTTGATAATTTCTATTTCAAATGAACTTAATTATAAAAATGGTTTCAAACTTACCTCTATCACAGAAACTATAATTTGAGAAAATGATCCTAAAGGGCATTATTTTTACATTATTAATCTTGATAACTTTAGAAATCAATAACTAAATCATAAAAACTCCAATTGGAGCAAACTCAACTGTTTTGAACTTATAATAATATTGCCTATTTATTCATGTAATCCTTGTACTCACCTTTGCTCTACAAATTTTCACCTCATAATTAAATTACTTAAAGAGGACATATCAGAACAGAAATTCAAACCACCATAACTTTCATATACTAAATCAAAATGAAATAATTATTTCACCAAAAATCATCTAAAATCATAACTTAGCTACTGTAGAAAAATCATGCATTTTTTGAGTATTTTTATTTTTGGAGTATTTCTCGATGTCTATTCGGTATTGTATTTATATAGATTGAGCCTATTGACATTGACTCTTACGCTCTGAGTGAACAACTACTTTATCAACAAGGAAAGCATCCTTTGAACTTTCTTTTGCATCATGTTTGATCAGTTTTGTTAAGGTAGATGCAATGATAATTGCTTGCATGCTATTTTATAATGTCGCTATTTTTGTGATGAATAGTTAGACACATCCTATATTCTTGTCATTGTGGTTATCCATGAATTATTCCATCTGAAATGCTTATGATAGGATATGTGAAATTATATTGTTGGGTATGCTTAGCCATACAAGTCTAGTATGCGGTAGTCGGATTAAAGGAATAACCGACAATCATGGGATAAACACAACTCTCATTATATACCTTTGTTTCAGATCTTACGTATCTGTTTTATAAGTTAAATTTTGTCATTTTAAATGAGCTTTTGGTCTGGATAAGTGATGGCTAGTGATGGTGCCTTCGTGCACGAGATTGGGTATGTGGTTTGGCTTGTCTGGACAATTAAGGACCGAACTTTGGTAACGTCGTTAATTCAAGTACATTCGTGCTATCACACGCGGTATATGGGTGTCGTATGGTTAAGTAGGGGGAAGGTTTTGTTGTGTTGAGTCCCACGGTGGTGAAATTATAAGGGCATGGGACCGTGAAATCCCGTGTTCCTTTTGGGCCGATAGGATGGGGGTGTTAACGTCTTGTGTTTCCTAGGAGATAGGATGGAGACGTTAACGTCTTGTGTTTCCTAGGAGCCCTGGGTTGAGGGACTTAGCTCAATGGGATCTTCTTGCTAAAAACGACCATATCTTGATTTACCCGGCCGGCATACCATAGGAAGTATGTTATATTCGGAGGCATCTGGAGGCTTACGGGCTAATCAAGTCGTGTGGGTAAAGTAGTACACCCCTGCAGGGTATAAATCTATTCGAATAGCCGTGTCCGCGGTTATGGACGACCGCTTGAGTTCGGGAGTTACTATTGTTAGACTTGGAATTAAAATTTGTGGGTGAACTCGGTAACTATCATGAATGGGATGTTCATGCTTGTTGTACTATCGAAGTGGGAAGCCACTTTGCAATTTGTATGTTTTATTTGTTACTCAGTTCATTACTTATTCACATGCTTTACTTCTACTTCAAATCTGATTTTGAAATAGCACTTGAAAAACTAGTATGTTTGGGTTGTACATTGTTGCGTCTCTTTATAAAACTAAGCCAATATGAGCCATCCTTGGAACGACCTTATGCATAACTAATTTTTATTTGTGTAAGACTTGTGAGTACTCTTTTGTACTCGACCGGATGTTTCTTTGGCTCTTACAAGTGAGAAGATATCGAGCAGAGCGAGCTTGTTAGTGCCGATTTAGGGGACAGCGGCGAGTAATGCTATCATTTAACTCCCAGTCGGTTGCCGATGGGTTATGGGGCATACCACTGCTGGTCTTTTGGTTTATTTACTTGTTTCCGCTGCTACTTAATACTCTTATTCGAATTTGGCCGGTCGGCCATTTGTACTAGTTGTAAACTTGGAACTTTGATGTATGTCTTTTGTACTATTTATGTATGAGTGTTGTATGGATGCGATCAACGTTGTATGAGAGTATGGCTATATTAGTCGCTGATCTTGGGAGCCAATATAAGTCATACTCGCTGATCATGGCTTCCTATTTAACTCACTAAGTGTAGTGCTTGACTTGTTGGAGAACCAGTCAATCATGTAGTGCTCGCGAGGAGGCGGCGCGCATGATCGTCGGGGCTCTAGTTTTCGATCAAGCCTCTCATTTAGATTGAGTTAAGTTGGAATCCATTTACTGGAATCGAGTTATGTCCTTAAGACCATACTTAGTCTCGGTCTTACGGAGATAACCCGGGGTCCCCACAATTGCAAATTAGGAATAGGAATTTTGGCGCTTAGTATGTGTTAATGTGAGCTGCTTAGCATGTGTTAATGTGAGCTGCTTAGCGTGTGTTAATGTGAGCACTTGGACACTATCTAAGCCTATCATCCATCAGTAAGCAATTAAAAGTACAAAACTACTAGTGTTAATATGGACTTAACACTAGGAGTATATGTGGTAGATATCAAAATTAAATGTACAGTGGGATTTTGCAATATGTAAATTTTGGGCCGATGCGAATTGGGCGTGGTGCAATTTCCTCTTAATTTTTTGGGGAGCTGATGTACAAAAAGGATGTGGCTATTCCATTATAACAATGACACTCATAGTATAGTCATACCTTGATTTTCATGTGATGGCTCATTTAAATCAATCGCTTCATCTCCCATCTTCTTTCTTTACTTCCTAGAACAGTAACACCCATCAAATGAGAAATATTTTTTTCTCAAAGCGTAAGACAATGGGCGTACATCCAAACTAAATCAAGCCTATGTGTTACTCTAAACTGGTATATCTCTCTTGAAGTTGAATAAGAAAATCAATGTAAAACATAAAACATAGGTGTCATGACCACCTACTAGGCTTATCATGTCATGAGTCATGTGTCACTCTAGAGCACAAAAAGAACTCTGACCCGGCTGGAATTTTTAGAGATTATACTACATATAACATGTGTACAATGACCACTATGCCCTTGTGTTATCCATATGATTCTCACATCTTACTTTTTGTTTAAGGATCTTTTGGTCCATTGGTTAATAAATCACTATAGGAGGGATTGTATAGAAAGAATCTCTATAGAAATCAAATATAGGCTGAAGGCGAAAAAAATATGACTTATCTCCTTCTCGCATATCAGATTTCCCGAGCAGTGGTTTGTGGCACTCAGCGTGTAGCTCAGGCGTATCGAGGCGAAGTCTGGCGTACTCGGGAATGAGTCCTGAGCGGTCCCAAACACGTGGTTTGGGCGGTCTCGAGAACGGGATCTCGAGCATGCACAGGCACGTGGATCCGGGGTAGTGTAGGTCACACTCGGAGGCAAGCTCTGGGCGGTCCCAAACATGTGGTTTGGGCGGTCTCGAGAACGGGATCTCGAGCGTGACTGAGCACGAGAGGCTCGGATAGTGTAGGATTTTGATCTTTTTGCATCTCATTGTTTCTTGGTGTTATTCGTCCACTGTGTATGGCCTAACACATCTCAATAAAGCGTTAGTCTCTTCTACAGAAATATGAGAGTTATAGATCATAAAACTACAATAAAGCTGTTATGAACCATTAGTTTGTACCTTCGAACTACACAACTTTTGTTATATGCAATGTTGATTGCGATATTTCATACATATGGAATGTAGTGCTGACTTTGCAATATTTTGTTGGATGTAGATGGATAAAGTTATGCGTGTATTTACGGTGGACCGATTAGCCAAGCGGGTAGTGATGTCGACTTGATGGCATGGAAGTTACCGTTCTTTTGTTTCGCGAATCAGGACTTTCGAACTCTTACGAGTAGGATAAAGTCGACATTTCGATGGGATGAGCACAGGAGTCGTTGTCGGATTGCGGGGCGATATGATCTTTGGTGTGGGTTGTAAGGTGCATGCACATTTGGTGCCAATCTTGTCGAGCGATGATTGGGACACATACAAGGATCTTGTGCTCGCATCCTAGGTCCGTTCGTTGGAAGTGGCGGTAGAGAGAACAATCAACATTGTTGAGGATTTGCCAGACAATTTGGATGTGGTGAATGGCAACACGGAGGAACTAGACCTTGATGTCCATAATTCTGGAGGCCCCCCAATGGAGGAGTAACCTTCAGCTGAATTCGTTAGCGTCAGTCCTACCAACCTTGCCCACGCATTATCGGTGGATCTGCCTGTTTCTTCCCCGCAACATGTTATTGACCCTATGACTGATTTTAATGGCGTTGTAATGAACAACGAGCTTGAGGAGGAGTTGTTTCGTGAGGGAACAACCCGTGGAGTGGATTCCGACGAAGGATGGAGCTCGACCGAAAATGAGGCTGCCGCACCGCTTTTCTCCTCGAGGAAGGCGGGTTCTTCGCGATGTTATGGGTGAGGTCCCGTTGGTGCACGCATTCGATGATGACAGTATGGCTGATAAGGCGGTTTGTGCTAATGGGTTGAAGAGCAGGAATGGCATTGCGGATCCGGAGACTGACATAATACGGAAGAACATGTTGTTTCCAACCTTGGAGGACATAAAGGTTTGTTGCAAGAATACCGATGCGGCACCATCGTCCGTTCGTAGTGACACACTCCAATGTGAACAAGAGGTACACCGTGAGGTGCGAAAAGAATGCGGATGGAAGGTATGGGGCGCAAAACTAGGGACAAACAATGGAAAATCGTGAGCGTGAGCGACCTCACTCTTGTGGGATTTGCTCGAGTGTCGAGGAGCACCTTGAGCGACCGCTAATTTCATTGCAAGGCGTATTATCGGGGTTGTGGGTGTCGATCCTGATGTGACCATCGCCACCCTCATTGAGGTTATATTTGGGTTCATTAAGTACCGCGTGAAGTATGGGAAAGCATGGAGAGCCAAGCAGAGAGCGATGCAGTTACTGTTGGGTGATTGGAAGGAGGCTTACGGGTTGCTTCCTCGAATCCTAACCGCTATGTAGGCCAAGAATCCGGGTATGGAGTTTTATCCTTGGCACGACAATCGAATGGAACGCGATGGAGGGGTTATGAAACATGTTCTTATGAGGGTGTACTGGTCCTTTGGGCAATGCATAGAGGCCTTTAAGCATTGCAGGCCTATCATATCAGTTGACGCCACGTTCCTTACTAGGAAGTACTACGGCGCAGTGACAAGACCAAAGGAGACAGCTTTGCGTAGTGACAAGACCACATGGGGCAGCTTCGCGTAGTGATAAGACCAAAGGAGACAGCTTTGCGTAGTGACAAGACGACACGGAGCAGCTTTTCAGATCGACTTGACAACCCTGACCGTCTCGCTCGCTTTTGGATGGACATGACAACATTCTACCTCCTCGGCTTTTCAAAACTAAAAAGCGGACTCTATATGAAATTAACCACACCATGCCGACCATGGAGCTTATAAAGGGGTTGAACCAAACCCAACACTACACAATAGATACCCGACTATGGACTCTTGGCAAACTTCTACGAGGATGTTGCGAAGCAAAAGTGGCTTAAGCAAAAGAGCAAGCAGCTATAATACCAGATTTTTCAATGAAAGATGCTCCGGTACCACCACGTTCTCCGATCCGCGGTGTGTGTGCGGCGAACTAGCAAAAATCATTGATCCACACCCGACCACTGCCGCCGGGCATACTACGTCGCGGGCACCACCTGCGTAAGCGTTTCTTTGCGCGCATCAATTTTCGTCAACGTTGAATTCCTTCAATTTTAACTTCATCCCCACGTGATGGCGGCCGAGATGCGCCGCCACTTCTTCCGATGGATCGATGGCCCGAGATGTCTGACGGGGCATTAATCCGGCAAGTACATCTTTGAACTACTTAGTGCGGGCGAGAACCGTGCGGTGGAAACCTTACGTGCGGACCACTGTTGAGGAGGCAGAAGGAGCGCGATGGTCGCCGGTCGTAATCCATATCGACGGCGTGAGTTATGAAGAATTTACATCTTTATTCGTTTTCAGCATGCGGTGTATTTACATCATAGAATCGTAGGACATGGGCGACCGACATACCGGCCCGGCGTGGGCGATCCGCGACAAGGGCAAGGAAAGGCTCATGCGGTGAGCCGCCGCCGCCTGGCGTATCCGGTTGCTGGCGTAATCCACATCCTGACGTGAGTTATGAAGAATTTACATCATTCTTACGACGTGTCGCAATATACCGTAGTAGTAGCGAGGATGACTAAACCAATTAGCCGAACCATCATGTCATGTCACTCGTGTAACATGTACGTCATGGACTCTAATGTAGTTACAGTTCCGTATCTCGCTAAGCCATCAAAGCAAGCCTATATTGCAAGTATGCCTATTCTAGTGGAATCCCAGAAAGAAACATTCGCACCGACATCGAATCCTCCATGTTTTAGGGCATCTTCATAATCACAACGAGCGTTCTCAACCCCTTCAATCATATTCTCTATAAGCTTCATAAAGTACTTCATCGACTGCCTGCGTATATACGTTCAGACGACTTTATCGAGTAGAGACTCCAATAGTTTGGACAACAAGTGTTTCAACAGACAGTTTGCTTGGACGACATCCTCAAGGTTATACCTCGTCTGATATTCTTATAAACCATCCATTCTCTAAACGAATAAAATTATACAAAATTTACGGAAGCAACAACACTATGACGGGAGGCTCCACAAAAAGTTTCGTAATTTTCCTAAACTCATTTGCTATATTTTGAAATTATTACAAGCAGTATAAAGCTGCTGTGAAACCACGATTTTCGAGAAAGGAAACCCTAATTTACAAACCTCAGTGCCCTTATTTCTTAATGAGCACCACCTATTATTCTGTAGGATTTCTACGCATGTTTCCTCAGTGATCTTGTCTACCATATGTCCATACTTCCACACAAAAATTATCGGTTCATATAGGTATTTACTTTCAGTTAGAATGATGGTGTTATCTTTGGTTCACAGATACATTCTCTTTTTTTAAGTTATGGATTCTTAAATGTTACATGTACATGGTGTTATGTATATGTGCTGTGCGTGAGAGATAAGAAAAAAAACGAAGAACAGGTTGTGCTATGATAATAAGTCGCCACTGTCACGCCAAACCTAATGACGTGACACTCCCACCTTGTCACGCCATGTACTATGGCGTGACGGATGCCACACAAGCCCTCCACGCTGGCACGGCGCGCGGCCGAGGGTTTGCGTGGCATGTTTTGTCACGCCGCTCATGGTGGTATGACAGTACGCTTTGGCCACGCCACAGGTGGTGGCGTGACCAAAAGGGTCAGATTTGGAAATAAAGTTCGCGAGGAATTAACTTTAAAATATTAATAAAAAAAGATTAAATAATAATAAAAATTCTCAAGCTTCCAGTCTCTACTCTCAGAGCACATACAGACCATACTACAAGAATGAACTTCAAGGGCATTGTGGTATGCCACTCAAATAATTACTCGGAAATAAATTCATAAATTGGCATTAATCTGTTATGCAAACAATTCAGGTTATCATTTCCACCTCATTTGTAGAAGTTCTCAATAATAAAAATTACCAGACATTCTGATCTGGTCTAGGACACTTAGACACATCATGTGAAGAGCACGTCATTTAGAGCATACTGCATACTAAGTTATTATTTTGATACAATCCTAATTCTGCCTCTGATCTAGAGTTGCCCACTAAAAGCATCTGTGCAAAGAAAGAATCGTTGATGGCAAAAAGAAAGTATTAGTTTGGTTGATCGCCAAAAAAAAAAGTATTAATGCTACCTCTGTTTGGTTGATGGCCAAAATGAGCCAAACCAAAATTTTAGCATAACCGAAACCTAGACAAAGACAAATTTTGGCAAAAAAAAAGTGTTTGTTTGGATCGTGATCAAGCCAAATTTTGATGTTACCAAAATTTTGATAAGCGATTTCTTTACCCTCGAATTGCCTATGTAACATTGGATTTCATTAGCATTACCAATTTTTTGTGGGTGTTATCAAAGTTTGATAGCAAACCAAACAACAACCGATTGTCATTGGCGTTACCAATATTTGATTTGGTTTGCAAAGGTAGCAAACCAAACAACACCAGGACCAATGAATCAAATATTGCAATTGTGGCCCAACAAATAAAGGCATCAGGTTGTAATGTATGAATATGATACACAGGTACAAGTCTTCACTTGCCTAGCCTCCTAACGAGCTTTAACTTCTAATAAATCAACTCCGAAAGCTCCTAGCTGAACTTTGACACTCCCAGCATCGAAGGACTCGGAGTCTCAGTACCATAACTGGACTGACAAAGCCACTTCTCAACTTCAGTCATCATGTATCTCGCTTGAGGGAAGCTCAAATAGTGTTAATCTTACTACAGCATCATCCAGGAACACCTATGCCTTGAGGTCTTCGAAGTATGATGCAGGGATCTCAACCGGAGGTAGCAATGCTGATACACCCTTGAACTGTTTCAGACATGATTGCACAGTTAGACCAACAGCAGGATCATGTGAATGATCCGACAGAAAATTTATGCGACTGTTAAGGTTCGTGCTTACCCTGTGTTGCTTGTATTTGTCCCGGATTGCCATCAAAGATGATCCTTTCCTGTTTAGCTGCAAGTCATGTATGGCAGTAATGCAATCCCTCAACTCAGATGCCCTGTAGCCGGTCACTGTTTGCAACTTCTTGCTCTGCGACCACAGAACAAAATGGGTTGCCATTTCAATACAGATGATTCAAAAACAACGCTTTGGATGGCATGGAGTCATTTCATACCCAAGGATTGGTGTCTGAATCAAGGGTCAGCCTTGCAACAAACACTGCTGAAGCTGCAACAACTGATGGCAAGAACCGAACACAGCCGTACTCCAACAGGCTCAGCTCTGCAAGATAGCTCCCCATGAACTCCAACGACAGGCTAGGATACTGCAATATGCATCGCAACATAATTAATGAGATCCGACAACAATGTACACAAGCAGCAAGCAATCTAAACAGAACTCAACTGTAACAAATCAGAATTGTGTGTTATTACCTTCTTATCTTGGCTAGATCTGATGAACATCCTGAAAACATGGAGACAAAAAGATTTAGCAACAGATCCATGCTGAGTAATTTGGTTTGTGATTTACCTTAGGAACGTCTTGGTGGTAGGATTGCCCATCTCAAACTTGAGAAGGTTTAGTATATCACTCTCCATCTTAACAACCTACACATCCCCATAAGCAACAAGAACAAAACTCAAATTAGCATTTTTAGCATCGACCACTTGCAAGATCTAACACAAAATGAGCCTGGCACGCAAGAGACGACACACACCTCCTGCTTCATGTAGGTGTTGTCGGTAATGTAGCAGAAGTCCTCCACATTTGGGGGCTGATCTCCTCATACTTCCTGGATCCAGCCAACGAATCCAAACTCAAGCTCAATTCTTCAACTAATCGAACATTTCATACGGCAATGGGGATGAAATGGGCGCTTACGAACAATGAGCATGGCGGAGACACCGAGCAGCTGGAGCTTCTGGCGGTTGATGGAGTTGGCGGAGAGGAATCGGTCGATGTAGGAAACGGTGAGGTAGAGCGTGTCGGAGACGAGCTTGTACTCCTCGGCGACCTCGACGAGCCAGTCGACGAGGATGGCCCGCATGTTGGCCGTGACGTCCACCTGCACCGTCTCGATGTAGTCCGCCGCCGGCAGCCGCTTCGCCTCCACCTGCGCGCGCTCACACCTTGTCATAATCTTGCAATGGAAACGCCGAAGAGGAGGAAAACAATGTGGCCAAGAACGAAATACGCACACGTACCTCCATGGAGCGGAGGTAGGAGTAGATGTCGGAGGCGTATGGCGCGCAGAGCTGCGGGTCCCCTTCCTCACCGGCGGGGTCGGGCGCCGGCGTTGGCGCGGGCGGGGGCGCGGGCTTCTTGGGCTCGCAGACGTGGGACGACTTCTTGGGCCTGAGGTGCGGCTGCAGCACGGCGTTGGAGAGCGTGGGGAGCTCGCTGAGCGCGACGCGCTTGCGCTTGGCGGCGACGGCCACGGCGGTGACAGCGGCGGCGCGCTTGGCGGCGGCGCGGGTGAGGCGGGGAGCCGCAGCGGCGTTCTCCTTGTCGGCCATCGGCGGCGGTAGTGGACGGGCGGCGGCTGCTCCTCCTCCGACTCCGAGCGGTGGCGGGAGGCAGGCGGTGGTGGAGGGGAGTCGGAGCCGGAGCCGGAGCCGGAAGCGGAGAAGTTGAGCAAGGGCGAGGGCAGGCAGTTAAGTAGCCGATGGCGGAATGGGAATGGAAGGGAGAGGTGGCCGCCATTAATTTTGGATTCGAAGGATTTGGGAGGGGTGGGGTTTGGAGGAAGCCCGTTTCGGGATCGATTTGTGGTGGGATTTGAAAATTTGTTCGAGGCTTTGGAGAGAGATTCAGATTAGGGAGGGAAACAAAGATTGGGGGTTGTTTTTGTTTTGGGCGGATTTGGAAATTCGAAGTGTTTCGGACGGAGGCGCGGGATTTTCTTTTGAGGGAGTGCATGAAATCTAATTTTTAAAAGTGCGTGTACTGTGCCTGCGTGGCGCACGCGGTTCGCTCGTTTCGTTTCGGTTTTGGGGATTTGGGCGTGCCGCCGCCGGCGCGGCATGGTTACCTCGGGCCCGCGTAGCAGCGGTGGAGTTTTTTTAGAGTACAATGCAAACGCACGTATCCGCCGCATGCCTTACTCACGTCACCACGACCGTACACCCATGCGTGTCCTCTATACGTTGCTAATTTTTGCGGAGGCATCCAAGATTCAAAGCCTCACAAAGCGTGAGCATGTGTTTTTCTAGAACACACGTATATAAGAGTATGCAATTTATTTGGGTGAATAGTAGCATCATGGAGGACTCGAACCTGTGGAGCTTTTGACAGAAGTAGCCGATGCAGCACCATATTGCCAAAAACGACACCACGGACGTGCTGGTAGCCGACACGTTTGCAATTTCGTGCTTCCCGCACCCGGCATTAATCTTCGTCGCACCCGCATAGCCCAGACTTCTCTCGTGTCGACACGTAGCCGCCTCCGCACCCCCCCCCTGCCCAGACAAACCGCTGCCACACGCGTGTCGCTAGAACAAGGTCGTTATCACACGCTCATCGCCCGGACAAGCCGCTACCGCACGTGTGTCGCCCTGCCGGCCCCTCCTCTCTCGGACTTCGCCCAGACGCGCCACGTGGGTGACGTCCGCTCCTCCGTGCCTCGGACACCTCAGCCAGATACGCTTTATTCCCGATCACCATCTATCACTGTCACGCTTTATTCCCTATTACCATCCATCTATGTGCATGCGCACGTAGAGAATCGATTCCTCGTTACTTCGTGAGTGCGCATTTGTCGGACCCGTCCTTTGAATACCTGAAGCCCTCGTGTATGTACCGTACTAGTCCTATGATCAGTGGCTAGTACATACATCTACAACGAAACAAGTATGGTACATAACTTAAGCGATTACAAACTTTATATTACAAGGTCGTAGCCCAAATAAAAGCTCAAGTATCAAAAGTAGTGAATGAAACAATGAAAACATAATATGTATAAAGTCCAAAAATCCGCGGTATACCCATCCAAACCCTCAGTCAGCAGACAAGAAGCAAGTCATAGAAAGACCACATCGAACCCTCGATGCAGGAGTGCAAAGAACGCATTGTCAAACGTGAGGCTCATCCTCACGATAATTTAAGCAAGATTGAGTACATTGCGTACTCAAAAAGACTTGTAGTATATCACAAATTATATATATATATATATATATATATATATATATATATATATATATATATATATATATATATATATATATATATATATATATATGCATAGCTAACAAGGGATGAGGCTCTATGCTACAAGTTATTTTCATTATTAAACAAGTTTTATTTGCAATATCAATATATAGTATTTTGCAACAAAAATTTAAAGAACAGTTAAGTAGATATTGAACAACAAGTAAGTATTTGAATAATTAACAAATCGCAACCCTCCTTGGCTGCGATCAACATCTCATTTCCAATCATAGACATGATACTCAACTCAAGTAAGAACAACAAAACTATTCTCTCATTTTTCAACAAGAACCATTTTCATAAAAACCTAGACTATACCCGATGGACCGCACCAAGCACGCTCATGACCATGAGAACGGTTATTTAAATAGATTTACACTCTGTAGAGGTGTACAACTTTACCCACAGCATACGAATTCTCTAGTTTATTTGGCATCCGTCGATACCACTACTCACTATCCTTTGGTAAGCAGTCTAGAGCATGCACGCATCGAAGCCTTTACATCACCTAGTCCTAACATTGCACTAGCCCGACGAATGAACACCCTCACATCACCCGGGTACACCCCCGTCTCAATGAGACATTCATTGTTGTATCGGGAGGCTTTGTTCCCAACGCCTTGATGAAGGGAGCGCCTTTGAATATGCCTACACCGGTCATGCGCGCACTATCACGGTCTACCAACGTGCAAGGCTAGTTTTGATAACTTAATTAGCTAAGGCCGTCCCATACCGGTATATGTGGTTGTACGCTTTGGCTTTAGATTGGGTGTAACATCCCAAGTCTTGACTTGTGTTTCAAATATAAAAAAATGTGTAGAAATTAAAACTTTTCTTACATCTTCTTGCATTGTTTGGATGTTACGAAAATTCTTGTAAAGGAATTACGAAAATCCAAAATCATAAGTCACTTTAACCAAGTCTTGACCCTTTGAAAACTTTTCTAGATATTCTTGTGATCATCCTTTGAAAATATTTTTAAAATTCTAGGGGTGATGTGTGACTTCTCTGAAAAATTTCACAATTTTTAGAAATTGTTTGAATATTTTGAGAGGTCATCAAACGATTTGACTTTGGGTCAAACCTAACTTCGAACCTTGAGAATTTACGGAGGAAATGCACCGCATAAAACCTCTGAAAATTTTATAAAAGTCAATCCTAAAGCTAGCAAACTTTTGTAAAAATTTCCGAATTTTGGAGTTAATTTGCTACCTTAAACAATTCCTCAAAGTTCAGCTTCAAATTTAAACCCTAAGTCGAGTGAGACTCGGGCTCGAGGTTGAGCTAGACCACCTTTAACCGCACTTGGGCGCGGTCATTTGGGCGCATGTGTTGAGCCGTTGGATCTTGATCTAACGCCCGGACCTCCGTGCGTTTCAAACCTCCAGAGGTCTCGTTCAATCGCGGCCGTCCTTCTCGGATCTAAGCGCCACGACCTCCTCTTCTATTCTTCTTCTTCCTCCTCGCGCACAGCCTGGCGTGTGCCATGGCGGTAAAGGTGGCGAGCATGGTCACCATCGGACTTCTGTTCAACGGCTCGAGCTGTTTTTGGTAGCGTGTCGATGTTTAGCCCCGTAGCCTTTTGTCCATACCTGTTCCCGTCGTCTCCTCTTGGTCCCGAGCAAGCTTTAGGTCTTGTCACCATTAAACCATGTCTGGCTCGACCGTTGACCCACGAGCTATTTGAGGACCTCAGAGCTCCTCCCTTGGTTCCTCTTTAGCACCTCTTTGTCACCATGACTCCCTCTCTGTGTGTTTGTGCACAATCACCGAGAGCCTTTTTCCGCCATTTTCGATCGCTCGAGCTCCTCATCGTCGACGGTGCTCCAATGGTTCCCTGGTTCTTCTTTTCGCATCACCTGGACCACCTCATTATCTTGAGCAAGTCTCCTAACTTAATTTTGGGTTGCCTTCGCAGGAGTAGCCTAATTTTGAGTTTTGGATCTTTGCGGCCGAAACCATCCCCTTTTCTTCTCCAACTCCGGTAAGTGTTTCTTTTGCCAATTGCGTGCTTTTGGACCTCCTGTGGGCCTAGTTGAGCTATTTTGACCACCCAGAGGTGTTCATGTTGCTCAGGCCGTGTCTTCGTCATCTTCTTCCTCAACTCCGGCGTAGGTCTCCGTCGCCAGAACACCTCCGGCCTCCTCCGGACCTCCTCTGTGCCCAGGTACCTTCGCGATAGTCCCTTAGTGCTTGGGCACCTGCTGTTTTGGTCCTCTACGGAGCCTTTAGCTATTTTCGTATTTAGCCGTACGTGCACCTCTGCCCCTTTTCGGCTCGCCGGTGTTTTAGGCCAGCTCCACTGTTGAAAGTGCTCCCATCGTGTTCGCAATTATATTGCGCTCGTTTTGCCGCTTGTGGTTTGCGCCGTCGTGATCGAAGTCGCCGACGGTGAGCCGGCGAGCAAAGCGTGCGGTACTATTTCCTGTTGTCATAAGTTAGACCTCTTTGACAACCTTCAGGACCACCCTCTGTTGATCTTGGCCGTCCAGGGTCTCCTTTATGTAGATCCGGACCGCCGGACCACCTAGTACTTGTACTAAGACCACCCTTAGACAAACTTGGGACCTCTTAGGTTAGATCCTAGCCGTTAAAGACCTCTTTGGGGTAAATCTTATAGTAGGATCTCCTCTGTGAAAGTCTTAGTTGTTAGGACCTGCCCTAGTTTAGATCTTGGTCGTCCAAGACCTCCTCTTGCAGATCTTGGCCGTCCAGGACCTCCCCGTTGTAGGTCTTAACCATTGGACCTCCTCTCCTTTGGATCACTCTCGGTGTTTCCGCAAAAGACCTCCCTTTGGGCCCTTTTGCAAAAACCACCCTCGGGGTCCTCTTTGCAAAAGACCACCCCTTGGTCTCTTGTAAAGAAAACCTCAAGACCTTCATACTCGCAGATCTGAACCTTATGGACCACCCCCGGGTAGATATTGACCGTTCAGGACCTCCCCATGGAGATCTGAGCCGTTCAGGACCTCCCCTCTGTTAAAACCTTATCATTGAGGACCTCCCCATCGAGATCTCGATCATTCAGACCTCCCCCTGTAAAATCTTAGCCGTCAGGACCTCCCTCCATTTAGATCTCGACCATTAGGACCTCCCTCACTTAGATCTTGACCGTTAAGACTTCCCTGTGAGATCTTAGCTGTCAGGACCTCCTTCAGTTTTGATCTTGATCATTAGGACCTCCCTCTGTGAAGATCTTAGCAGTTCGAACCTCCCCGTGGCAATCTTGACCGTCTAAGACCTCTTCCGGTAAATCTTGGCCGTTCCAAACCTCCTCCCTTAGACCTACCCCTTAGGACCCCCCTTGTAGATCTGGACTGTCAAATCTAGATCTAACGGTCTAGACCTCCTCAGCGCGCGTGTGCACGGGTGTTGTGCTCCGTGCGCTAGAACCGTGCGATTCGGATCTGGCCCGACCTCTCCAAATGAGTTAGTTTAAAAAGAAAAGCCCAAAAGCCTTTATTTGCAAACTGTTAAGTGTTTTAAATTTTAAAAGTGCATAACTAATTCATTTTAGCTCCTTTTAGAGTGATTCAAATTTTGTTATTGTCCTGTTGAACTGAACTCTCATCTAAAAGTATGCGTGAACCTTGTTTGTATCAGAAGTCTGTGTAGAGTTATTATCTTGTCTTAAAATTGAATGGTTACTCTAAAAATGCATTAAAACTTGAAAAATACATAAGTTGTTCCCTGTAACTCCAAACTTAGTAAACTAAAATGTGTTACATTCCTTTGTTAGTATACTTTGATGTAGAGTAGGTTTTAATCTTGTCTTTGCCTCTGAAATTAACTTTGTGTTATTTTCACCACTTAGTAAAATCATAAGAAATTCATTTTAACTCCAAATGAAGTAAACCCAATTTTACTGTTCTTAGAATGCCATGCTCTGCCTACCATAAAAATTTTATGCTCAAAAACTTTCTGGAAAATTGTGCCATGAACGGTAACAGAAAACAATTTAATTGGAATTATCCAGTAGATTGAAATTGTTTAGGCTATAACTTTTGCATGCTTAGTCCAAATTGAATGATTCTTGTTGCTAAATTCATTTAAAATCATGATCTTCCTGCTGTGTAAATTTCATGGATTTTGGATGACTTTGGATTTTGAGTCTCTTTCGGTGTTCTTCGTTCTTATTGGATTTTCGCGTTCGTACGTTAGGTTCCGAAGAATTTGTCGAGCCCGAAAGTGATCCTCTGCAACAAGAGAACTACCAGCAAGACAAGCATATGTAGCATCATTTGATCATATTGCTCCTATTATTTTCAAAGTATAATATGTTGTTTGCAAATTCTATGTATGTATTGCTATTTTGCTGTTAAACTATTGTCACTTAGTTGACCCATTAGATGCATAATCTGTAGGCAAATGTTTATCTTCTACTACTGAGCTTAGGATTATTTTGCTGTGATTTAGGGTTCATTGGATGAGCCCTTGTCACTTAGTAGTTTACGAGTAATGTTGCTTAATCATGCTTAGCTACTGGTAGAATTGGGCGGTTGTCGACTTAGTCGATAATCTTGATCACACAAAAACTCATTATGACTTTATGTTCATCACCTTGTGCTATGATTATTTGAGAAAACTAAAATTGAAAACAAAATATTTTAGACTTGGGCACAATGGTAAGATGGTGTGTTTTTGGGTGTGAATGGTTGGTGCCCGAGTCAACAAGGACCGAATTACTTACGCCATTGACCCAAGCACTTTTGCGTGCTAACCACACTAGAGGGATATAGGACCTCTCTTGACTTAGTACTTTGGCGTGTGTTGGCTCCGAGTCGTAGGAGGGCGTATGTGTGTCCTGTTGTGGTAAAATGAGGTGGTGTTTTGGGTTGGGTGCACAGGAGTGGAATCCTTTCTAGGTTCTCCACACCGAGGGGCATTATGGTTCTCCAGGTTGCTTTACCCTCTATGGGTAGTTGACTCCTGGCTTTACAATGACTCCGATGCAACGTATGGGTTTCTATCGATACGGGCGACTCGTAGTTGATACACAATATTGGAAAATGTCTCGTAGGACTTAGCCGTGCCAGCATACCTTCGGAAGTGTGCTTAATCTTGTGGCAAAAAGGCGGTCTGAAGTGTGGGTACATTGGTACACCCCCTATAGGGTTAAATCTATTCGAATAGCCTCGTCCTAGGTTGTGGACATGTTTGGTTATTTCCCGCAAGAATTAGACTACAACCTTTTCACTAAAACTTGATGGGTGGTACGAATTGGGAATTCGTGCTATTTTGTGGTGGCTATTGGGTTGGTCACCTCTAGGTTTTTATTCATGTTATTTATGGTTACCTCGTTGTTATTTCAACAATTGAAAACAGATTTGACAAATTGCCTTCAATCTATTACACTATTGCAAATAAAAATTGCTTTATGCGTCCAATTAACCATATAACCATCTCCTTTGTTTCAGCTTGCATGTAGCTATGTATAGGCTTGTTACTCGTAAGTCTTGTGAGTACATTTTTTGTAGGGATACGGGTAGGCTACGCTAGCAACAATTCAAAATTTCTACCACGTAAACCAGGATGCTAAGCAAGATAGATTATCACAGATCATTACCACCAGACGCGTAGTGCAGCGGAAGTAGAGTCGGAGCAGCCTAGTCCGACGAAGAACGCGCCGATGTAGTGGTCGTAGAAGATCGTCCATCGTCCTCGTAGTCGATCGTCTCTTCTAGCAACCTCTGCAGTTCCTTGTGAAGATTGCGGATTGTCCTTAGCGCAACAACGACCGCAGTAGCACCTCTACGGTATCCACACGTCCAGAGAAGGAACAACTGTACACCGGTGTGCTAGCACCAAGTCGCACAGGAAGGCTCTCTCAAGAAGATGGCGGCTAGGGTTTCAGTGGAAACAACTCACGTGTCTCTCTCGTGTCCCTCACACTTGCCTCAAGCATCTCCTTATATAGTGCCCCGTGTCAGATCCTATCCAAACACGTTTGACGAATCGTATTCGTACTGGTTTGTTCCATCCCATTAAGTGTGTGACCCGTTAGGTTTATGTGTAATCGGTTGTGACTCAGAAACCCTTTCCGACCACGAGTCGTAGCGGTCCCTAGCAGGACATAACGATTCCCGAATACACACAAATTATATCGGACGAACCTTAATGCAATATGATCTATGACTAGGTTCTCATCACTTACGACCAGGTCCTATCTCTATCGACCGATTCGCTTTTCGGTCACGTCCAGTTCGTAACTCCTTACGACCAGGTTTCGACCACTCTGTGATTTCGTTCGATCAGTCTACGACTTGCTCGTATCACCATACAACTTGTCTGGACCTGATCGATCTAAGTGTCTTACTCTAGTATTCTTCCTTTGCCTCAAGATATCTGGTTTGAACTCTAGGTGAGATAATGTGTCAGCCATAGACTGTTCAATACTTTCTCGATCGAGTTGTCGGATAACCTTATGTGGTCAAACACTTCGACCACTAGTGGCATGGCCATGCACTTTCTTTATCCGACCACTTCGAGGGGCCCAGAGACATCTCTCCTGTTATGTTAGGAGGGGCAAATCCCATATCCGACCAGTCACATCCCTCCGCATGTTTCATAGCATACCCGAAAGCTAACTTTATAACTACCCAGTTACGAGTAGCTTTTGGCAACCCCTAAGAGTGCTATTACACATGTAGGGAACCATGCTGATCTCAGGTCTAAGGATTATACATCATCATTTCTTGAAACCAACTAATGACACATAGAATCGTAACAATCTCAATAGTGTCTCAAGGTGGGTCAATCCAACCCCATGTTCTCTAACATGTGTTTACATTATTGATTCAATATTCCTATATCCATGACCGGTGAAACATGGTCATCAATCAATACATGTGCTGGTCGTAGAGTCACTGCGTTCCGATCAGTGACATTCGACCAGGGATACTTTTAGAACGACATCATACAAGTCGAAGAGTTTCACCAACAAGTCACATACTCGTTGATCTTCAGAACTAACGATTCATTCAAGGAACAGAATAACATTTATTCAAGAACTCATAAACATAGACGTGATACAATCATCTCTATGATTGCCTCTAGGTCATATCACCAATATTTTTGTACTCAAGCGCATTGCTTTGTTGTTCTGAGAGGAGGAAGTGGATCCCCATGGGATCGACTTTTGTGAGTTTTGCTGCGGTGGGTGCGACTAGCTTGGCGGCCCGGTTGGTTGTCTTGTGGGTTATGTTGGCTAACCGGTTGGTTTTTGTTTATAGCCATCTTATGGCGCTTTTGCTTCCGCCGTCATTTATGCTACTCTTGTGTCATTTGGCCGGTCGACTCTTGTTGTAATAACTCTATGTTGTGTATGTCTTTTGCTAGACTTGGTATTATAAGTTATATGGAAATGATGTATGATTTTGTAAAGATGTATATGTGCTGCAGTGCAGGAAGCACATGTCCATTGAGCTTAGGATATTTAATTGGTAATACTAGAACCATTTGGAGGTTAAGTATTACGAGTTAAATACCCCGGGTCCTCACAAAGTTGGTATCAGAGCCATACTGACCGTAGAAACCCCTAGCTTGGTCGCTTTAAGATGTTTTGAAAAAAAAACTTAGTTTCAAAATATCAAATGGTTTGTGAAAACCTAAGTAAGTTATCATATTTTCTCCTTATCTATCTTAGCTTGCTCACCTTACCTTGCTCTATTTGAGTTTGAAAATTTGATTCCCTCTCCTCTTCTTTCAAAGATAGTTGTTATCGATTAATTTGGGTTATCGGTTAATTTGGGTTTTGGGGAAAACCAATGAGAGTTATAATTTGAAGCGTTGGTTGCCTTTTAGTGAAAAATGGGAGTGTTTGGAGCTGGATTCGAAATCTGGACAACAAGCATCAAATCTGGACAACAAGCTATTAGTTAGTAAATAGAACTGAAAATGAGAGGATAACTTAACTAAAACTTGTGGGAATAAAAGGGTAAGAAGTGATATGAGTTGGATAAGTATCTAACACTCCATTAGATGGTTTTACTTTGCTCTTTAGCTGTGTTGAATCTAGAGTTGTGCTCTGAAATTTTACCTTCTCAACCGATTGCTCGTTCTTTCAATACGGGTTGGTCGTGCCGAGAGGTTGATTTTGTGACTTGAGGTCTTGTGCTGATTTTGTGTTTGTTTTCGAGCCGTTTGAGTTCATTTCTTAGTGAGTTATTGTCTTCCTTGCCTTCAGTTTTCGGGCTTATTGCTAACCTATTTTAATGGAACAGGATGGCTGGAAGAACTCGCAGCGGGCAGAGTCAGCTAGCTGGTCAGGATGAGGAGCTCCTGTCTCCTCCGACCATGGCTGAGGTTCTCGCTCAAATCGAGCGGAATCGGATGGATCAGACGCGGATCTTGGAGGTTATTGCGAGGAATACCTTCACTCTCTCTGGTGCCTCCAGATCAGGGGAGGAGGTGGACATCAGTCGCGGGGGGGACTCTCGGAGTTCCTTCGCACCCAGCCGCCCACCTTCTCTTGGTCTGAGGACCCAGTTGACGCCGACGATTGGTTGTGCCTGGTTGAGTGGAAGCTCAACATCGCTCAGTGCTAGGATCATGAGAAGGCGCTCTTTGCATCTCATCAGCTGGAGGGTGCAACACTCTCTTGGTGGGAGAACTTTCTCGCCATGCAGCCCGCGGGCCACGTCATCACTTGGGAGGAGTTTTGCACTACCTTCCGTCGGGCTCATGTCCCCGCCGACTTGATGAAGCTCAAGAAGGAGTTTCTTGCGCTCAAGCAAGGGCGTCGGTCCGTGTGGAGTTCTTGCACGAGTTCAACCACTTGGCTCTGATGCGCTCCTAAGGAGATGTCCACCAATGAAGCCAAGCGGGAGAAGTTCATGGAGGGTTTGTCAGGAACTATAGGACAAGCTCTCGATAGTTGACTTCCCCGACTTTCAGACCTTGGTTGACAAGGCCATCGTCGCCGAGCACAAGGCCAGAGCGCTGGGAGAGTCCCGCAAGTGCAAGTGGGAGGCCCAGAAGTCAGCTCGGGCCAGCCTTTCTCGCCCTTGTGTTGGGCCAGCCCTGGTGGCCCATTCTTAGGCTCCACCACCAACGATGCCGACAACGGCTCCTCGTCCCCGCGGGCGTGTTTGACCACGTGCACTGCGGTTCGGCAGGTGTCGCCGCAATCCGGTGCGAGGTCACTTGCTTGTTCTGCAACCAGAAGGGCCACTATACTAATAGTTGCCCTAAGAACACTAGAGCGGCCCCCTCGTCCTAATGATGCTGGCAAGGAAGTGGTCACCCCCCAGACCAAAAGACTGTCCAGAAGACCCAGGGCGTGGAAAGTGGTTGAGTCAACCACATCTCGGCCGAGGAGTCACAAGAGGCACCCAACGTTGTGTTGGGTACGTTTCTTGTCAACTCTCGCCCTTCTGCTGTTTTATTCGATTCAGGAGCTTCGCATTCCTTTATTTCAAAGTCTTTTGTTGCTGCTAGTGATCTTCACTTTGTTCCTTTGGGTGTTCCTTTGCTTATTCGCTCTCCGGGTTCGGAAATGAGAGCTGATCAAGAATGCCGGGATTTCTCCATTGAAGTCGAAGGAGTGAAATTCTTGGCAAACCTTATCCTACTTAGCTCAGCGAGTTTGGATGTGATTCTTGGCATAGATTGGTTGTCTTAGCATTTGGGGGAAATCGATTGTGCCAGGAAGGTCGTCTACCTCACAAGTCCCTCAGGCGAACAAGTTGGGTTTTTGCCGTAGCTACAAGGGCCGCATCTCTACGCACTTGAAGTGAAGTCAGCTTTGGAAATTCAGGATGTCCCAACGGTGTGCGACTTCGCGAATGTTTTCCTCGAAGAATTTCCTGAGATGCCTCCAGTTCGAGACCTTGAGTTTGTCATTGAGTTGTTGCCCGGTACCGCCCAGATTTCGAAGAGGCTGTACCAAATGCCTTCTAATGAGTTGGAGGAGCTGAAGAAGCAACTAGGTGAGCTCCAAGAGAAGGGTTTTATCCGTCCTAGCTCATTTCCTTGGGGTTGTCCAGTAATCTTTGTGAAGAAGAAGGATAAGACTTTGCGCATGTGCGTTGACTACCGCCCGCTTAATGAAGTGACGGTGAAGAACAAGTACCCCTTGCCCCGCATCGACGATCTTTTTGACCAGCTGGCCGGAGCTTGGGTATTATCCAAGATTGATTTGAGATTGGGGTATCATCAAGTCAGGATCAGATCTAAAGATATTCCGAAGACGGCCTTCTCTACTCGTTATGGCCTTTACGAGTACACCGTCATGTCTTTCGGCTTAACCAATGCTCTTGCCCTATTCATGAATCTTATGAATTCAGTATTCATGGAGTATCTAGACAAGTTTGTTGTGGTCTTCATCGATGATATTCTTGTCTACTCCAAGAATGATGAAGAGCATGCTGAGCATCTGAAGCTTATGTTGGGAAAGCTGTGTAAGCACCAGCTGTATGCGAAGTTCAGCAAGTGCGAGATCTGGTTGAAGGAAGTGGCATTCTTGGGCCATGTTCTCTCAGCAGGAGGCGTGGCTGTGGATCCTAGCAAGGTCAACGATGTGCTCTCTTGGGGTCAGCCCAAGTCGGTCACCGATGTGCGGAGTTTTCTTTGTTTAGCGGGATACTATCGTCGCTTTATCGAGAACTTCTCTAAGATCGCAAAGCCGATGACTGAGTTGCTCAAGAAGGACAAGAAATTTGTGTGGTCCGCTGCTTGCGATGAGAGTTTTTAGGAACTCAAGAAGCGTTTGACTTCAGCCATAGTCCTTGTTCTTCCCGATGTCCACAAGAGCTTCGATATCTTTTGTGATGCCTCTCGTTAGGGACTCGGTTGTGTTCTTATGCAGGAATGCAAGGTAGTGGCCTATGCATCAAGACAGTTGAGGTCTCATGAACTCAATTATCCAACCCACGACTTGGAATTAGCTGCTGTGGTTCATGCACTCAAGATTTGGCGGCATTACCTAATTGGTAATCGTTGTGAAGTGTATTCGGACCACAAGAGTTTGAAGTATTTGTTCACCCAACCAGATTTGAACCTTAGGCAAAGAAGGTGGTTGGAATTGATCAAAGATTATGACATGGATATCCAATATCATCTAAGCAAGGCCAATGTCGTTGCCGATGCACTTAGTCGGAAAGTGTATTGCAATACCTTGATGCTCCTGGAGCAGCAGCCCGCCCTTCTTGAAGAATTTCAGCGGCTTAATTTAGGTTTGATTGAGCATGGTTCCCTCACCACCTTGGTTGTACAACCGACTTTGATAGATCAAATCAAGGTCGTGCAGCAATCGGGACATTGGTGTGAGTCAAATCAAGCAGAATATCAAGAACGGGACAACCAAGTGCTTCTAAGAAGATGAGCATGGTGTTGTGTGGTTTGGACAGCTCCTTGTGGTTCCCAAGGTCATGGAATTGCGGGATTTGATTCTCCATGAAGCCCATGATTCCCCCTTGTCCATTCATCCCGGGGCCACAAAGATGTACCAAGACCTTCGTCAGCAATTCTGGTGGACCCGAATGAAGCGCGAGATCACAAGGTTCGTTGTCGAGTGCGATGTGTGCTGTTGCATAAAGGCCGAGCATCAGCGTCCAACAGGTCTTCTTCAGCCTCTGCCAGTGCCTGAGTGGAAGTGGGATTCCATCAGCATGGACTTCATCACCGGTCTGCCCCGAACCTCCAAAGGGAACGACGCCATTTGGGTTGTCATTGATCGGTTGACTAAAGTGGCACACTTTCTTCCGGTCAAAACCAAGATTCATACTGGTCACTTGGTCGAGCTCTATGTCTCCTGGATCGTGAGTTTGCATGGTGTACCTAAGACGATCGTTTCGGACTGTGGTTCTATTTTCACCTCCCAGTTCTGGAATAGCTTTCAAGAAGCTGTGGGGACCCGCCTTCTCTTCAGCACAGCTTACCATCCTCAGGCTGTTGGTCAAACGAAGAGAGTCAACCAAGTCTTGGAAGATATGCTCCGTGCTTGTGTTCTTTCCTATGGGAAGAATTGGGAGAAGTGTTTACCGTTTGCTGAATTCTCCTACAACAACAGTTTCCAAGCTAGTCTCGGCATGGCACCTTTCGAGGCTTTATATGGGAGAAAGTGCAGAACCCTGTTGAACTGGTCAGAGACAGGTGAGAGGCAGCTCTTTGGCCCAGATTCGATCAATGAGGCCGAAAGCCAAGTTCAACTTATTCGCTAGCGTTTGCGCACAGCCCAGTCCAAGCAAAAGATCTATGCGGATCGTCGTCGCCGTGAGTTGAGTTTTGACCCCAATGACTTTGTTTATCTCAAAGTATCTCCTTTGAAGGGCCATCAGCGTTTCGGTGTCAAGGGCAAGTTAGCTCCTCGATATGTTGGGCCTTATCGCATTATCGAGAAGGTGGGAGCTGTTGCCTACAGGTTGGAGTTGCCAGCTGCACTTGAGGGGGTACATGATGTGTTCCATGTGTCCCATTTGAAGAAGTGTCTTCGTGTTCCAACTAAGGAAGCTCCATCGGAAAATCTCGATGTTCAAGAAAATTTGACCTACCGTGAGCACCCTGTTCGCATTCTTGAAGAAGCTGAACAAAGAACAAAGAATCGTGTTATCAAGTTCCTCAAAGTTCATTGGTCAAATCATTCCGCGGATGAAGCGACTTGGGAGCAGGAATATCGTCTTCGTGCAGACTACCCGTCTTTCTTCCCTAGCTAACGAAATCTCGGGACGAGATTCTTGTAAGGGGGGAGATTTGTAACATCCCAAGTCTTGGCTTGTGTTTCAAATGTAAGAAAATATGTAGAAATTAAAACTTTTCTTACATCTTTGCTGTTGTTTGGATGTTCTGAAAATTCTTATAAAGGAATTATGAAAATCCAAAATCACAAGTCATTTGTAACCAAGTCTTGACCCTTTGAAAACTTTTCTAGATATTCTTGTGATCATCCTTTGAAAATATTTTTCCTAAATTCTAGGGATGATGTGTGACTCCTCTGAAAAGTTTCACAATTTTTAGAAATTGTTTGAATATTTTGAGAGGTCAGTCAAACTAGTTTGACTTTGGGTCAAACCCTAACTCAGAACCTTGCGGAATTTTTGGAGGAAAATGCACTACATAAAAACCTCTGAAAATTTTATACAAAGTCAACCCTAAAGTTAGCAAGCTTCTGTAACAATTTGAGAATTTTGGGAGTTAGTTTGCTACCTTAAACAATTCCTCAAAGTTCAGCTTCAAATTTAAACCGTAGGTTTGAGTCAGACTCGGGCTCAGGGTTGAGCTAGACCACCTTTAACCGCACTCGGGCACGGTCATTTGGGCGCATGTGTTGAGCCGTTGGATCTTGATCCAATGCCCCAAACCTCCCGTGCCGTTTCGAACCTTCGGAGGTCTCGTTCAATCGCAGCCGTCCCTCTCAGATCTAACCGTCACGACCTCCCTCTTCTGTTCTTCTTCTTCCTCCTCGCGCCCGTACAAGCGTGCGCCATGGCAGGTAAAGGCGGCAGGCACTGGTCACCTCCGGACATCCTGTTCAATGGCTCTGTGCCTGTTTTTTAGCGCGTGTCAGTGTTTAGCCCCGTAGCCTTTTGTCCATACCTGCTCCCGTCATCTCCGCTTGGTCCCGAGCAAGCTTTATGTCTTGTCACCATTAAACCTTGTCCTGGCTCGACCGTTGACCCCCGAGCTATTTGAGGACCTCCGAGCTCCTCCCTTGGTTCCTCTTTAGCACCTCTCTGTGTGTTTGTGCGCAAACACTGAGAGCCCCTTTTTCCGCCATTTTTGATCGCTCGAGCTCCTCATCGTCGACGATGCTCCAATATTTCCTTGGCTCTTCTTTTCACGTCACCCGGACCACCTCATCATTTTGAGCAAGTCCCCTAACTTAATTTTGGGTTGCCTTCGCAGGAGCATCCTAATTTTGAGTTTTGGATCCTTACGGTCGAAACCATCCCCTTTTCTTCTCCGACTCCGGTAAGTGTTTCTTTTGCCAATTGTGTGCTTTTGGACCTCCTATGGGCCTAGTGAAGCTATTTTGACTACCCAAAGGTGTTCATGTTGCTCAGGCCATGTCTTCGTCATCTTCTTCCTCAACTCCGGCGTAGGTCTTCGTCGCCAGAACACCTCCGGCCCTCCTTTGTGCCCAGGTACCTTCGCGGTAGTCCCTTAGTGCTTGGGCTCCTTCTGTTTTGGTTCTCTGCGGAGCCTTTCGCTATTTTCGTATTTAGCCATACGTGCACCTCCGCCCCTTTCCAGTTCGCCGGCGTTTTAGGCCAGCTCCACCGTTGAAAGTTCTCCCATCGTGTTCGCAATTATATTGCACTCGTTTTGCCACTTGTGGTTGGTGCCGTCGTGACCGAAGTCACCGGCGGTGAGCCGGCGAGCAAAGCGTGTGTATGCTTGTCTTCTGTTGTCGTAAGTTAGACCTCTTTGACAACCTTGGGACCATCCTCTATTGATCTTGGCCGTCAGGGTCTCCTTTATGTAGATCTGGACCGCCTGAGACCACCCCAAGTACTTGTACTAAGACCACCCCTTAGACAAACTTCAGGACCTCTTAGGTTAGATCCTAGCTGTTAAAGACCTCTTTGGGGTAAATCTTAACTGTAGGATCTCACTCTGTGAAAGCCTTAGTGGTTAGGACCTCCCCCAGTTTAGATCTTGGCCGTCTAAGACCTCCTCTTTCAGATCTTGGCCGTCCAGGATCTCCCCATTGTAGGTCTTAACCATTGGACCTCCTCTCCTTCGGATCACTCTCGGTGTTTCCGCAAAAGACCTCCCATTGGGCTCTTTCGCAAAAACCACCCTCGGGGTCCTCTTTGCAAAAGACCACCCCTTGGTGGTCTCTTGTAAAGAAAACCTCAAGACCTCCCTCCTCACAGATTTGAACCTTAAGGACCACCCCCGGGTAGATATTGACCGTTCAAGACCTCCCCCATGGAGATCTGAGCCGTTCGGGACCTCCCCTCTGTTAAAACCTTATCATTGAGGACCTCCCCGTGGAGATCTCGACCGTTAAGACCCCCCTATGAAATATTAGCCGTTAGGACCTCCCTCCATTTAGATCTCGACCATTAGGACCTCTCTCACTTAGATCTTGACCGTTAAGACCTCCCATATGAGATCTTAGCCGTTAGGACCTCCTTCACTTTTGATCTTGACCGTTAGGACCTCCCTCTGTGAAGATCTTAGCTGTTTGGACCTCCCCGTGGCAATCTTGTTCGTCCAGCACCTCCTCTGGTAGATTTTGGCCGTTCCAGTCCTCCTCTCTTAGACCTACCCCTTAGGATCTCCCTTGTAGAACTGGACTGTCAAATCTAGATCTGACGGTCTAGACCTCCTCGGTGTGGCGTGTGTGCGAGTCTTGTGCTCTGTCTTGCTGGAACCGTGCGATTCCAGATCTACGGCCCCGACCTCTTCAGATGAGTTAGTTTAAAAACAAAAGCGCGAAAGCCTTTATTTGCAAACTGTTAAGTGTTTTAAATTTCAAAAGTGCATAACTAATTCATTTTAGCTCTTTTTAGAGTGATTCAAATTTTGTTATTGTCCTATTGAACTGAACTCTCATCTAAAAGTATGTGTGAACCTTGTTTGTATCAGAAGTCTGTGTAGAGTTATTATCTTGTCTTAAAATTGAATGGTTACTCTAAAAATGCATTAAAACTTGAAAAATGCATAAGTTATTCCCTGTAACTCCAAACTTAGTAAACTAAATTGTGTTAGATTCCTTGGTTTATCCTCTACTACTGAGCCTAGGATTATTTTGTTGTGATTTAGGGTTCGTTAGATGAGCCCTTGTCACTTAGTAGTTTACGAGTAATGTTGCTTAATCATACTTAGCTACCGGTAGAATAGGCGGTTGTCGACTTAGTCGATAACATTGATCACATAAAAACTCATTATGCCTTTATGTTCATCACCTTATGCTATGATTATTTGAGAAAACTAAAACTGAAAATAAAATATTTTAGACTTGGGCACAATGGTAAGATGGTGTGCTTTTGGGTGTGAATGGTTGGTGCCCGAGTCAACAAGGACCGAATTACTTGCGCCATTGATCCAAGCTTTTTTGCGTGCTAACCACACTAGAGGGATATAGGACCTCTCTTGACTTAGTACTTTGGCGTGTATTGGCTCCGAGTCGCAGGAGGGCGTGTGGGTGTCCTGTTGTGGTAAAATGAGGTGGTGTTATGGGTTGGGTGCACAGGAGTGGAATCCTTTCTAGGTTCTCCACACCGAGGGGCATTGTAGTTGTCCAGGTTGCTTTACCCTCTATGGGTAGTTGACTCCTGGCTTTACAATGACTCCGATGCAACGTATGTGTTTCTATCCATACGGGCGACTCGTAGTTGATACACAATATTGGAAAACGTCTCGTCGGATTTAGCCATACCGGCATACATTCGGAACTGTGCTTAATCTTGTGGCAAAAAGGTGGTCTGAAGTGTGGGTATGTTGGCTAACCGGTTGGTTTTTGTTTATAGCCATCTTATGACGCTTTTGTTTCCGCTATCATTTATGCTACTCTTATGTCATTTGGCCGGTCGACTCTTGTTGTAATAACTCTATGTTGTGTATGTCTTTTGCTAGACTTGGTATTATAAGTTGTATGGAAATGATGCATGATTTTGTAAAGATGTATATGTGCTGCAATTCTAGGAAGCACATGTCCATTGAGGCTTAGGATATTTAATTGGTAATACTATAACCATTTGGAGGTTAAGTATTACGAGTTAACCGTATTTTTCTTTGAACTAAAAGCGGCTTTCTTATTTTTTTTTTGAATTTTTTATTAACGTATATGTGGGGACTACTTATCAGTGACTCGTAGTTTTATTCTCTGGATTTTTAATTAACAAAACAGTGGTGGTCCCACAAGTTACAAACTCGTTATTCATTAGCTAAATGATTAAACCTATTTTGATTTTTAATTATCTAACAACTAGGGCCCACATGTAAGAATAGTGCGTGATCCCACATGTCAGTGACACATACACTAATCACGTTTGAAATTAGATTTTTGTTAATCTTTTTGGCTGGACCCACCTGTCATCCACTTAGTACTCTTAACCACTATCATTTAGTGTCAACTAAATCCTAATTGCGAGTGGGTCCCACTAGTCAGAGAGAGAGAGAGAGCAGCAGCAGCAACAGAGCTGCGTGCATGGCCGAGCACCATGGCAACCTTGCCACTAGAGAACGGTGCGATGAGCAACGACGTTGAGTAGCGGAATGGAAAGAGGGAAGTAGGGTAAAACCAGAATTAGGGTTTTTAATTTGAGCTGAGACTTTGGGGATTTATTTGAGGTAGCAAAACAACTCCAAAAATTCTAAAATTTTTACAGGAGCTTGATAACTTAGATATTAACCTTGTGTAGAATTTTTTGAGGTTTTTATGCAGTGTATTTTTCTCCAAAAATTCTGCAAGGTTCTAGTATAGGGTGTTGACTGAAAGTCAAACAGGTTTGACTGCCCTCTAAAAATATTCAAACAATTTCTAAAAATTGTGAAATTTTTTAGAGGGGTCACCTACTAACCCTGGAACATAGGTAAAATATTTCTAGGAGATGATCATAAGGTTTGACAAGATTGTTTTTGGAAGATAAGGTTTGGATCAAATAACTTGTGACTTTGCATTTCCATAATTCTTGTACAAGAATTGTTTGGAACATACAAGAAATACATGATGTAAGAAAAAGTTTTAATTTCTACTCATTTTCTTACATTTGAAACACAAGTCCAAAAATTGGGATGTTACGGGCGCAGGCTCGAAGCATATCTTCAAGAACTTGGTTGGTGCGTTCTGTTTGTCCATCTGTCTGGGGATGATATGCCGTGCTGAAGTTGAGTCTGGTCCCCAAGGCTTCATGCAGGCTTTTCTAGAACCGAGAAGTGAACTGAGAACCTCTGTCGGACACAATCTTCTTGGGTACGTGTAGGCAGACGATCCTGGCCATGTACAACTCTGCTAACTTGCTGCTCTGGTAGGTGGTCTTGACAGGAATAAAGTGAGCTACTTTAGTCAACCGGTCAATTATCACCCAGATGGAGTCATATCCCGATTGGGTCCTAGGGAGTCCGGTGATGAAATCCATACCAACTTCTTCCCACTTCAACTCGGGAATTGGTAATGGTTGCAACAGACCAGCGGGTCTTTGATGCTCTGCCTGGACTCTTTGACAGATATCACAACGAGCGACGAAATCAGCAATTTCGCGCTTCATGCTGACCCACCAATATTTTTCTTTTAGGTCCTGATACATTTTGGTGCTCCTAGGATGAATGGAGTACGACGATTCGTGAGCTTCTTTCAGAATCGACTCCTTTATCTCCTGCTGATTGGGTACACAGATGCGATCTCCAAACCACATTGTTCCTTGCTCATCCTCGGAAAAACCTGGGGCTTTGTCACCTCTCATATTCTTCTTGATTTCTTGGATGTCTTCATCTTCTAATTGCTTTGTTCTGATCTGACCCTGAAGAGTCGGTTGAACTTCTAGAGCGTTCACACAACCGTGGTTGATAATCTCCAGGTTCAGGGCTTCAGTTCTTCAGACAATTCTGGCTGATTCTTCTGCACTAATATGGTGTTGCAATATGCCTTCCTACTCAGGGCATATGCTACCATATTGGCTTTGCCCGGATGATAATGGATTCCGAGGTCGTAATCCTTTATCAACTCCAACTATCTCCTCTGTCGGAGATTGAGTTCGTATTTCAGGCTTTTATGATTTGTGAAAATCTCACAGCGGTTACCAATGAGATAATGCCGCCAGATCTTCAGAGCGTGCACAATTGCTGCTAACTCAAGATCATGAGTCGGATAATTCCCTTCGTGCGGCCTCAACTACCGGGATGCGTAAGCCACAACTTTACCTTCCTGCATCAGTACACATCCGAGGCCTTGACGGGATGCGTCACAGAATATCTCAAAATCCTTGCGGATGTCCGGTAGAATTAACACTGGTGCTAAGACTAGCCTCTTTTTCAGCTCCTGGAAACTTTCTTCACAGGCGCCTGACCATTCGAACTTCTTTTCTTTCTTAAGAAGTTGAGTCATGGGTCTTGCAAGTTTGGAGAAACCTTCGATGAACCTGCGATAATAACCCGCTAGTCCAAGGAAACTTCTCACTTCGGTGACTGATCTGGGTTGTTTCCAGTCCATTACTGCCTCAACTTTGGCGGGTTCTACTGTAATTCCTCCTGCTGATACAATATGTCCAAGGAATGCCACTTGACTTAGCCAGAATTCACTCTTGCTGAATTTGGCATAAAGCTAGTGTTCCCTGAGTTTGTCCAGGATCATTCTGAGATGCTTCTCATGTTCTTCTTCATCCTTTGAGTAGATGAGAATGTCATCGATGAAAACAATCACGAACTTATCCATGAATTCCATGAACACTTTGTTCATCATATTCATGAAATAAGCAGGGGCGTTCGTCAAACCGAAGGACATTACCGTAAACTCGTACAGTCCATATCTTGTAGTGAAAGATGTCTTCGGGATATCTTCTGGTCTGATCTTCAGTTGGTGATAACCGGATCTCAGATCAATCTTTGAGAAGACACTTGCTCCCTTCAGCTGATCAAACAGATCATCAATCCTGGGTAATGGGTATTTGTTCTTGATCGTCACCTCGTTGAGTGATCTGTAATCAACGCACATTCTCATACTATTATCTTTCTTCTTGATAAATAGTACTGGGGCTCCCCAAGGTGAAGAGCTGGGTCGAATGTACCGTTTGCTTCGCAATTATTCAATTTGCTTCTTCAGCTCTGCTAACTCATTGGCTGGCATTCTGTAGGGCCGCTTCGAGATTGGAGCTGTCCCGGGGACTAGATCGATTAGGAACATTATGTCCCTTTCCGGTGGCATGCCGGGTAGATCATCCGGAAAGTCATCGAGGTATTCCCGTGCCACGAGTATGTCTTCCAGTTTCACTTCCTTCAAGCTGGTGAGGATGGAACTTCCTCTGGTGCGGGTCTTGGGCTTGAATTCTACTAACATTCCCTGCTCATTGGTGAGGGTGATAGACCTATTGGCACAGTCTATTTGTCCATGGTTTTTGGCCAGCCAGTCCATTCTGAGAATTACATCCAGACCTTGGGAGTGCAAGACTATTAAGTCTGCTAGAAAAGATACTCCGGATATCTTAAGGGTAAGATTTGGGCATAGAGAACTGGTTCTCATTTCCTAGCCCGGGGAATGGATTATCATGGGAGTAGCTAGGGAGGATATAGGTAACCCATATTTTCCCACAAACTTATTTGACACGAAAGAATGTGAAGCACCAGAATCAAATAGGACAGATGCTGGTATTGAATTAACAAGGAACGTAATTCTGGTGCTGCCTGAGCTTCCTCTGCGGTAACATGGTTCACCGAACCCTTGGTGAACTGGCCTGCTGGCCTTATGGTGCCGCCGATGGCTGGAACTCCTGAGGTTGGCCTGGTTGGAGTCACACCTTGCTGCTTCTTCGGGCATTTGTTGGCATAATGTCCCGTCTCGTTACAGTGGAAGCAAGTAACTCCCGAAGCCGAGGAAGTGGAATGCTTCTGCTGAAACTGCCCTCCAGATGAGTTGTTGCGGAAGTTGGAGGTGTTGGAGTGTAACATCCCAAATTTCCAGGGTTTTTGAAAATTTTCAAAATAAAAATAACTATTTGCTTTTTCCTGTTTTGTTAAAGCTTAAACTGAAGTAGCGGCCAGTGTAGCTGATTAAAATGCTAAAACTTAAGTAGACGTGAGTCTCTCGGCAACTTAAGTCACCAATGTTATTTTACCCCCAGCGCACTTGGTTTGCGGCTTGTGTAGTAGCGGTGTAGGCGATTAAAATGAAGTGTGGTACGTGTGAGGCCACGACATTTGTTGTCACCTTAACTAAAAGTGTGTTGTGCCAGGATCAGGGTGGTCCTTTGGCCGGGTTGAACCCATCTAAAATTGAATTTGACTAATTGACTATGGAACCGTGGCATGCCACTTGATGAAATTATGGTGCCAGGACTAGGGTGGTCTTTGGCCGGGTTGAACGAAAAATGTTTTATGCTCGGGCGAGTGGGTAGTGGTAAGTGTGGGTGCCGTAACGCACATTGGGACGTGGATTAGTCTCGCCTGAGCAGCCAACTAAGGACTTAACCTTGAACCATTGATCTGGGTCATATCGTACAACCACATATCTAGACTGGGATAGACCTGGCCAACTAATTAGCAATGCTTTGAGTCAGTTCTGTTTGTGGTTGAGAATGGCGCAAGAGGGGGCCCGTAACGACGAATCCTTAGTGAGCAGAAACGAGTCAAAACAGAACTTTGTAAAGGCCTTGTCACGTGCTCTAGACTGCTTATCTAATGTAATACTCCGGAAGTGTGAGAAGTCAAGAATCGGGTTAATTAAATTTAATCGGTAGAGAATTATTTAATCGGGAAGAGTTTAATTTCAGAATTCAGCAAAGACAAGAAAAGAGAGGGGTTTTTCTGTGTTTTCTCACCTACTTGGGCTGGGCCTTGGCCCATCTCGCCTCGTAGTGGCCGGCCAAAGGGGGAGGAGCCACCTCCCAAACCCTAGCCGCCCCTCCCCTTTCTCTCCTCCCACTTGCAGCCGCCTTCTCCTCACCCTTGGCCGAATCCTCCCCTCTCCTTGCACCTCCCCTGCCTCGGTGCTGCTCCTCGCGATTCCCTTCGTCTAGGCTGCTGCCCCTGCGCAAGAAGGAGAAAGAGAGGAAGAGAAGAAGGAGAAGAAGGAGAAGAAGTCTTGTGTGGGGATTGGTTCAGCGAGTTCTAGAGGTTCTACAAGGGTAACGAGATGCCTTCCCGCTGTTTGATCCTTAGTAGATCTGAAACCGATTAGAATTGTTGGTTAATTGTTGGGCTGCAGAAGATTCAATTCTGTCCAGAACCTTGCGTGGGTATTTTCGTGTATTTAGAGGCTGAATTTTAAGATTCCATCTCCTAGAGATAGGTGGGTTATGTCGTTATCTTTCAGTAGCCGCGAAGATCACTCGATTCCGAGGTCTGAGTCAAAAGTTATGGTCGTTTTAGTATCTGCTGCCAGAAATCTGACGAGAATAATCTGTCTGGTTATTTCCTAAATTATGAAAGGGAATTTGGTAGAATCTGAAAGTTCACCCAACTAGGTTATTGTAGGTAATTCGATAATCTTTTCAGATTGATAAAGAACGATCAATTCGGAGTTACCTATTAAAAGTTATGGTCATTTTAGTTTTGCTGTTCGTTTGTGTAGGCAGTTTCTGTACTGAAAGTTCAAACAATGGTTAGCCTAATATTTTGGCCGAATTGGTTTATCGTGTCAACTAGAGTATTGTAGATTATTCAGTTAAGAATCTACAGAAATTGGGTTTACCTCTTTTTGACTTCCAGTTCATGAGTTATGTCATTTACCGTGCTGCTGTCCAGAATCAGTATATGGCAGGAAGCGTTGTTTTTCGGTTTCAGCTTTGTAAACTCGTTTTGAGTCGTCAAGTAAGCGTTGTAGAATGCCGATTAGTAGCGCTGGGTATATTATGTCCTTATTGGTATTATTTTACTTGTTTAGGAGGTGAAGCCTCAGGTTTAGGAGTATCACTTTGCCGCTAGCGCGTCGCATCGTGGAAGGCAAGTAAATGTAGCGGTTGTGCTACGGTTTAACCCGTTTTCTTACTACTTGCACCATGCATGATTGACGTAATGTTAAATGATATGCCATGGTTACATGATTTCTAAGTAAGAATGTGGTAGCAAGATATTAATCAATTGCTATGTTTGGTTGAGTTTGGGTAGTATTGTGGTAATTCGCCTAATGAGCCAAATGCGGAATATGAAAAATAAACTCAAGGTGGACATGTTGATAATTCCTTGTGGTTATTTTCATGATGATCATGTGGTGGTCTATGTGATAGAGTTCCATCTAGATCGATTGATTTTGATCTTGGTGAATCGGGTGTGTGTTATGTGGTAATGGTCTTATGACACGTTGGTATTATGCTTAATGAGACACATGTGGATTATGAGAAAATATTCATGATGAGTATGTTGTTGATCTTCGTGGTTAAATTCTTGTGGTTTATGATTTTCATATCATTCATGACATATCATGACATTTGCATTGTGGATGTCGCGCTTATAGCCGCGGCCAGTACAAGACAACATCGTGCATTGTCAGAAAGACGATGCATACCTTTACCTTGTTGGGTAAAGGTGCAAATGGAGCATAGCATACATATGCATTACATTGTGGAAAGATCATTTGCATGCTTGTGCAAGATATTGAGGTGAAGTTATTTTTGCAAACAAGCGCAACTTCATAGTTGCAATGTGGAAATTGACTCATGAGAGTCTATTGTGGTATGAGTAATGTGGTTGTGGTTGAGGAATGGGGTTCATCCCTTGTGGTATGGTAGAGGTTGTGATTGTGGCATGAGATTCTTCTCTCTTGTGGTAATCGTTGATAGCAGATTGTGGATGTGAGAAATAGTAAAGTTATGAGGTAAAACATGTTAATACTTTATTGTCATTGGTAGTGGTAGTGGTGAATAATATGAAGCAATTGATCAAGATTCATTGTTAATATTTTACTATCTTTGGTAGTAAATATGGTTGAGGCTATAATTGTGTTCATTATGAGAATTGGATATTGATGCTTAATATCTTTGTAGTTTAATTAGCTTGTAAATGAATGTGGATTCACATTATGGATGTGGACATATGGATACTTTAATGATGTTGTATATTTATTTGTAGTCTGATTAGCCTGTTAAACAGTTTGCTTCTTTGAGATTTTATCTCACCCTTGTTTTCCCCCTACAGGTGATTGTTGAGCATTCATGGGATGGGTAGAGCGGCACCACAATAATGCACTTGGTTCATCAACTCATGTTGTAATAAAGTCGATGAAATTCTAGCCAAATGCTTAACTATTTGTGGATGATTATGTTGTTAAATAAGGATGGACTTGTGAACCATTCTTTGATTAATCTACTAGAGGTTGTTTAATTATTGAACTTGTTACCGTCATCTTTATTCCCTTAGTTGTTTATGCTTCCGCTTAGTGCTTCTTGTCTAGAGTTGCTGCCGAATTAATTTTGTCTTGAAATTATTGGCTAGCTGTAGAGTGGTTAAGTAGCATTCCAGGGTAATGTGGATCCTGGGGTGTTACATCTAAGGTAGTGCTCGGTGGCATCGTCGGGTGCCAAACAAACTAGAGAATTCGTGTCATGTGGGTAAAGCTGTACAACCTCTGCAGAGTGTATAAAAACTATTCGAATAGCCGTGTCCCCGGTTATGGACATGCCCGAAGATTTCACGCAAGGGGTAGATGTTTTCTTAAAATGGTGGAATTGATGGTTTGGGTGGAATGGTTGGAAAGATCTCTTGTTGTTTCAAAGAACTGAATTACTTATGTACTAATCTTTTAAAATTATGCTTTTAATCTACTTACTGTATTTACTGTTAAATGTGGCTTTCTGCAAAAGTAAACATAAAGCTATCCTTGTCAAGCCTAGCATGAATAATAATTGCATACTGTTCCCTATGACTTGCTGAGTACATTCAAAGTACTCACGGCTTGCATACTGTGTGATTAATCCCCACAGAAGAACCAGGGAACTCCGAGTTTCATGAAGAGGAGAACCTCGAAGACTTTGCGAACTAGGTTGCGTCCTTCACTCGATTGCCTGTTGGCATGTCGTGTGGCCACCACGAGACATTTTGTTTCCGCTGCAAGTTACCTTTTGGTGTTGAGCCCTGCGTGGCAACTCTGTAAGACTTGACCGTAAGGTCTTTTGCTGCTTTCAATATTAATTTGTCCGCTTCATCGTTACTTTGTTGTATGGTTATGATTACATCTTTGTTGTAACTGTGCGAGCTAGCTACTGATCATGGGACTAGTTCGGAATGCACAGAGGGTCCTGGGGTTGCATACCCGGGGCACCGACAAGGGATGGTATCAGAGCCATATCGACTGTTGGACGTAACCATAGTTAGCATGGTCGTTTAGTCGAAACTTCAAAATTTATTTTCTAAATCAAACCAACCAGTTAACCTGAGTAGCCATTCTTCCCTTACCTTATTCTATTCTTTTCTCGCCTACCCTAAGTCTTTTCTCATCTCCTTCTTAGCTTCTTACATTTTGTCTATTCTGAAACATTGTTTCCCAATTTAACTTGATGTCCCTTACCTTAGAAATTTCTGTAAGATCGAGCCTTGTTTTGGTCGACCATCCCAAATAAGATAGATTAGAAGTGTTTTAATAGGATTACCCTCCTAGCTGTAGTATCGTTTAGTTCGGCCTTAAGGCTTGAGTTTTGTTACTTCTTGGTAGCTTTCCGGCTAACTGTTCTTCGGGTTTAACCGAACATCCCCAATTAGGTTGCTCTATCTTTCCCCTGTTCTCCCTCGTCTTTTGTGCTTTTCCATCTGATCTATCGTGATTTCTCCCTCCCTCTCGTCTTTTAAACCTGGAAAGATTTGTGCAGATGGTTCAGACCCCGCAACTCTACGAGCCAAGTTGACCCTGTGAATCTCAATACTCCACCACCACCTCCTCCAACAGCCATAGCAGATCAAGGTTTGGATCAGTTCATGGCAGCTCAGGCACAGCTGATGAACTCGATGATGCAGAACGTAAACCAGATAATGACTCAACAGAACCAGGCTGCTGCAGCCCTACTTAACATGATGAACCAGCAAAACCAGACCATCGTTGCTTTTATGACCAGGATGAACCAGAACCATCAGGCCGTTGCCATGACACCGCCACCATCAGCTTTTCAGCCATCCAAGCTTGCAACGTTTATGAGGACACATCCACCCATATTTTCGAACTCCTCCAAACCACTCGACATCGATGATCGGTCACACTCTATTGGGGAGAAACTCACCATTGCTCAGTGTAACGACCACGAGAAGGTTCTCAGATCTTCGCATGTCGGCTAGAAGGCCTTCTTTGCAGACTTGTGGGAGAGTTACCTTGCAACCCATGAGAATCCACAAGATATTACCCAGGCTGAGTTTTCAACAGTTTTTGTCACTCTCATGTTCCTAGGAGTATAGTAGAAAGGAGAAAATGAGTTACCAGGATCCCGCCACTGGAAGAACCTCACTCCAATGGCAAGAGTCACCTTCCTCCCGAAAATCACCATTTAGGGAAGTACGTTATTCATCATGGATGTGGAGAACAAGGGCACTTCGCCGCACATGCACTCAAAGGGAAAGCCAAAACAAGATAATCATTGTGCTAACTGCAATGGCACGGGACACTATTTCTCCAGGTGTCCCCAAAGGAAGCTGATCCAGTATAAAGTCTGTAACTATTGTGGCAAGGAAGGATACTTTGTCAAGCAATGTCCCTTGCATAAACAAGAAATCTTGGCACCACAAGCGGCTTCAAAGATTGAAAGACGGTCGGAAGAACCTCAGACGTCTCACCTAGCAGCAATGATTCTTAAGCCCGTCACAAAAAGCCAAGCGAGTCATGACTTTACAGAAGAAGCTCAGACTAAGCAAAGGTAGTTGTGGCTCAGCCCACCAATCAAGTCTAAGAATTGTGCCTGTTGTTGTTTTGAAGAGATAGAGCATAGTGCTAGTGAGCACGAACTCAATTGCTCAAGCGGTGAAGGAAATCATTCACTCAAAGAATGTCCAATAAACAATATTACCCGTCACTCATGTAAGAATAAAGATCATTATCCGGCCCAGTGCCCTCCAAAGACAATGTTGACCGCTATATCACAGCAGCAACATGAACAATTTCAAGCCGCTCTCATCCAAGCCAAGGAAGGCAGAACCATGATTACTTCTACCAAGTTATCCCAAGAATCAGAGGAACCAAATTCCAACAAGATCCATCCCAAGGCACTCAATTTAGAAGCTACTTACCGTCAGCAGGACCATTGTCACAAGAGGAAGATGATGAATCAAGAGCAAGATGTTGCAAGAAACTCCAAGACTCGTGTGATTCAACTTCAACCCAACCAAGCACCAACATCAGCTGCACTCATGACCCCAGGATCAGCACTACATCCGCTGATACCGGTGTTCTGCAACAATACTGATGTTCGACTACAGCAGAATAAAACATCAAAGGCAAGAATACAATGTTTTAGATGTTAGGGTATGGGACACTTTGCCAGTGGATGCCCGCAAAGACACCCAGCAATCACCTCAGATAGCATCCCAGAAGCTATTGATCGCAACCATAACGCCCGCAGCGGGTGGTAAAAACAACAGAAGATACCTGTCACAGTTGTTTAAATACCGAAGTTCAGGACCGCCAATGCCTCAAGAAACAGCCGTGAACCAGCAGGCCAACTGGCCGCTCCCCAACACATCCTTGGGAGACCCACCTCAGAAGAGCTCATCTCGTGCTGCAGGAATCACATGTTTCAATTGTCAGCAAAAAGGTCACTATGCCAACAACTGCCCACTGAAGAAAGCTTCCACCTCAGATAATCTCGTCTCAGAAGCCATTTGCTTCAAGTGCCAAGAGATAGGCCATTATGCTCACAGTTGCCCGAGAAAGCGAGCCCTGACGCCAATTCCATTCCACCTTGGAGCTACGCCAGCCAGAGTCGCTACACCAGGAGTAGGCCAAGGAGCAACTCTGACTTCCAGTCAAGCCATCAGAGGACAAGTGGATCATGCCACTGCCGAACCAGCCCAACTTGCTCAGAACTTCATTCCGGGTAAGATCAAGTCAGTTCAGTTCCCGTTTCAGTTTTGCCTCACTCGGAAGGCAAACTAAGTTCGGTCCAGTAAGCAAAGTTTGAGTTCTCGAATCTAATCTCTAGTCAGCCCGAATCTCGGGGTCGATATTCCCTTTAAAGGGTGTAGGTTTGTAACATCCCAAATTTCCTGAGTTTTTGAAAATTTTCAAAATAAAAATAACCATTTGCTTTTTCTTGTTTTGTTAAAGCTTAAACTGAAATTTCAAAAATAAAAAACCATTTAAATTGAGTTAATCCAATGTCAATTAAAATAAAAAGTTAGTTTATTTGAGCTTCCTGGTTTTTATTTGGATTTTAAGCCTTTATTGCATTTTCTGGATTTTAATTTGGTTTTTCCTTTTTGTTTGAATCCAAAAACCTATTTTGTTTGCAAAATTCAAAACTAAAGTATAGCTAAAAGTATTTTTATTAAGTTCCATTTAATTCAAGGATCTTCTGTGAATTTTTCTAGAATTTTTGGACGGTTTAACTATTTTCTAAAAGGCTTTTTGCTTTTTCAGGATTTCTTTATTCGAAAATCTATTTAAAATCCTCTAAGGCTTTTGGGCCGAAACCTCTCCCTCGGCCCACTTCCCCGGCCCGCTCCCCGCGTGCGCTTGCGCCCCTCCCTCGGGCACCGTCCGATCGAAATCGGACGACCATCGCTCATCGTCCCCGTGGCGTCGTCTTCCTCCGAACCCCACCCTCTCCCTCGCACGGCCGTGCACAGCACCACGCCGAGAATCCCACCGATCCCCGTCGCCCCGCGTCTTCTCGCTGTCTCCCCGCTACCCCACCGCCTCCGCCGCGCCCGCTGCCGCCACCATACCCCGTCCCGTCGCCTTTTCCCCACGTCGCCGCCGTCCGCCATTATTGGCTGCCCGGCACCTCTCCCCTTCCTCCTCCTCCAGTCTCCCGACCCTTTAAAAGGAAGCCCCGGCTGCGCCTCCCTCCCCTCTTCCGTTTCCCCCTCATCCCTCCTCCTCTCTCGCCCTCCCTCGCCCCATTTTTCATGTTTCCCCGCCGCCTGTCGAGCTCCGCCTCCCCGCCGATTGCGCCGCCACCAGAGCTCCTCCGCTGCCAGGGTCCTCACCCTCAGCATCGCACGACCATCGCCTCTGCCGTGCGTGCCTCCGCGACCCAGGGAGCCCACCGGAGCGCCGTCGCCGCCGAAGCCCACTCCTCGCCGCCGACCTTCTCGTGACGCCGCGTCCTCGGGCCGGTGAGCATCAGGATCACCGCGCTCTCCTCTTCGGTGGGTCCTCGCCGCCGCCGTCGCGCGCCAACGAGCAGCAACCTTCGGGTCGTGAGCACCGCCGTCACCTTCGCCGACGTGGCCGCCACCTCGCCTCCACCTCGACGCCACCTCAGCCCCTTCGCTGACTGGGCAGCCGCGTGGCTAGCCCACGTGGCACTCCGGCCCCTGTTTCTTAAAAGCTCGGTGGACCTAGTCCACATGCACCCTCTCGTTGACAGTGGGCCCCACATGTCAGTTTATTTTTCTTTCGGGCCGAAATTCCTCTGCTGACGTCAGCTGACGTCATAATTGCCTTTTCCTTTACAAAAATAATTCCAGAAAATCAGAAAAATCTCCAAATCCTTCATTTTATGTGTTTTCCAACTTCGGAAGGCCATAACTTCTTCGTTCGAACTCCGATTCGAGTGATTCAGATTTCTAAATTCATCTAAAATCCCCCTCTTGCTTTTAGTGCTAATTTGGTATTTATTTGGAATTTATTTGGAGTTGTTTTATTTATTTTGCTCTTTTTGCACGTGTAGAAACCGACTTTTCGGAAGATTTCTCGGACCCGACGACCGAAGCACCTCAACTCTTCAACGAAGGCAAGTCATATACCTTTGATCATATTGAACCCATCTTTATAAAACTATATTGTTTTATATAAACGTGCATTGCTAGTTTATGTATTAAATTGTTTCAGGAGTAGATAATTGCCTAATTGATGTATACCTCCTTGATAAATTGCAAACAACATGTATCCTTGAATGACATGGATCCTTGGACACCATAGGATGGTTTATGGTAGTTGGACATTGATAAATTACCAATAGGGGTACGTTTTGCTTGCTTAGTCACGCTCTAAGTAGACGTGAGTCTCTCGGCAACTTAAGTCACCAATGTTATTTTACCCCCAGCGCACTTGGTTTGCGGCTTGTGTAGTAGCGGCCAGTGTAGCTGATTAAAATGAAGTGTGGCCCTGTGTGAGGCCACGACATTTGTTGTCACCTTAACTAAAAGTGTGTTGTGCCAGGATCAGGGTGGTCCTTTGGCCGGGTTGAACCCATCTAAAATTGAATTTGACTAATGAACTATGGAACCGTGGCAATGCCACTTGATGAAATTATGGTGCCAGGACTAGGGTGGTCTTTGGCCGGGTTGAACGAAAAATGTTTTATGCTCGGGCGAGTGGGTGGTGGTAAGTGTGGGTGTCGTAACGCACATTGGGTCGTGCATTAATCTCGCCTGAGCAGCCAACTAAGGACTTAACCTTGAACCATTGATCTAGGTCATATCGTGCAACCACATGTCTAGACTGGGATAGACCTTGCCAACTAATTAGCAATGCTTTGAGTCGGTTCTGTTTGGGGTTGAGAATGGCGCAAGAGGGGGCCTGTAACGACGAACCCTTAGCGAGCAGAAACGAGTCAAAACAGAACTTTGTAAAGGCCTTGTCACGTGCTCTAGATTGCTTACCTAAGGTAGTGAGCGGTGGCATCGCCGGGTGCCAAACAAACTAGAGAATTCGTGTCATGTGGGTAAAGCTGTACAACCTCTGCAGATTGTATAAAAACTATTCGAATAGCCGTGTCCCCGGTTATGGACATGCCCGGAGATTTCACGCAAGGGGTAGATGTTTTCTTAAAATGGTGAAATTGATGGTTTGGGTGGAATGGTTGGAAAGATCTCTTGTTGTTTCAAAGAACTGAATTACTTATGTACTAATCTTTTAAAATTATGCTTTTAATCTACTTACTGTATTTATTGTTAAATGTGGCTTTCTGCAAAAGTAAACATAAAGCTATCCTTGTCAAGCCTAGCATGAATAATAATTGCATACTGTTCCCTATGACTTGCTGAGTACATTCAAAGTACTCACGGCTTGTGCCCTGTGTGATTAATCCCCACAGAAGAACCAGGGAACTCCGAGTTTCATGAAGAGGAGAACATCGAAGACTTTGCGAACTAGGTTGCGTCCTTCACTCGATTGCCTGTGGGCATGTCGTGTGGCCACCACGAGACATTTTGTTTCCCTGCAAGTTACCTTTTGGTGTTGAGCCCTGCGTGGCAACTCTGTAAGACTTGACCATAAGGTCTTTTGCTGCTTTCAATATTAATTTGTCCTCTTCATCGTTACTTTGTTGTATGGTTATGATTACATCTTTGTTGTAACTGTGCGAGCTAACTACTGATCATGGGACTAGTTCGGAATGCATAGAGGGTCCTAGGGTTGATACCCGGGGCGCCGACATGGAGCGCTGTGGCGGTGCTCGGTTTCTGGACGTGGATGATTGAAATTTCCCACGTCGCGGAGGCTGTGGTGCGGTGAAGCGGGGCTTGGGCAGACCTCCTGCGTTGAACCTCTGAGCGGCCATCCTCCGCTTGCGGTTCTCCATCTCCAGATGCTTGGCCTCCTAACGGATCGCCTTGTCCACCAACTGCTGGAAGTCGGTGAAATTCTGAGAGATCAGTTGGACAGAGATGTCATCGTTTAGTCCTTCCAGAAACCTCTCCTGTCGATCCTCATTTACGTCGGCTGGGGCGTAGCGAGCAAGTTGGTTGAACCGATGCAAATATTCATTCACCGTGCGGTTGCCTCGACGGAGTGTATGGAACTCCTTCTTCTTGACGTCATCATTCCGCGGGATATGTGCATGGCGGAAGGCTCGCACAAAGTCGGGCCATGTAATGGTATGAGCATCATTATGGGCGATCGATAATTATCCCACCATTCCGATGCGGGACCATTAAGTTGGTGGGGCGCAAACGGGACCCTCTCCGATCGGTGCTGGTGATGTCGGCTTCTTCCCAATGGCTCGAAGCCAATCATCCGCGTCCATTGGTTACTCAGACTTGAAAAGGTCGACGGACGCATCCTCATGAACTCGGACATGGTCATCCTTTGGTTATGCGGGGGTGGAGCCTGAGCTGCTACTGCGGCGGTAGCGGCTTGAGCATTCTGGGCATTGTGTAGAGATTGGGCGAGAAGGTCAATCAGATGAGTTTGATTCGCCATCATCTGGCACCAGTCGGGTCCTTCTGATGGTGGTGGTGGTGGCTGCGGAACGTGATGATCCTGATAATCCGCCTGATCATTCCCTTGGCCGCCGCACCGCCACGCCGTCCCGTGGGTGGTCACCATCTGCTTTGGATTCTCCAAGGATTTAGAAAAGATGGAAAGATAACTCTAAGGGGATAAATCTAAAATAGCCAAGAACAAACAAATAAACACACAACAAAGAACCAGCTTTTCAAAATAGTTCTTTTATTCATTTATTTTATTAATTGATTATGGCTATCACAAAGGTAATTGATAGCTCATAATTCGTGACTAAAGTGCGTACTAAAGGAAAACACGGCTATGGGGTACTAGGGTGTAGTCTATCTCATTAGAGCTAGCCTTGCTCGCCTTGTAGCTAGCCACTCTGCTTCTCTCGCTTGACCTCACTTCCGCATACTCCAAGCTATCTTGGGCGGTACGCAAGTCCTCCATGGTGTTCCCGTAGGCATAGTCTAATGCCTTCGTCAAGTCCACCTAGTGTGTCAGCTCGGGGGAATCCTCTTCTTTGGCGGAGCGCAAGGTCTTTGTCGAGTGCAGTGGCGGATGCATCAGGTAATAATGGAACCAGGTGCCATTGAGGTAGCGATCATAGGTGTGGCGGAGACGACGGGCTGCCTCTCTTGCTGCATCCTGGATACCATCGGTGAAGGTGTCGCGTTTGATCGGAGCGTGGAAAATGTGGAAGACTGTGTTTGGCGAGAGGTCGGAGTAGATTAGCACTTCCACCCTCCAGAGACGTCGTTCTCCTACTTTGTACTTGTAGCCTTGAAACGTCGGCCTCTTCTTGTACTCCAGATGTTGCATCATCTCCCAAAGAAGCTCGGCCTAGTGTCCAGCAAGAACTCCGTGAGAGGTAGCATCCGGTATCTCGGCCATCTACAATTTTTGAGAAAGGGATGAATCAGTAACCATTTTAAAGAGAAGGGTTGAGAGAGGACTCTGGACAGACTCAAAATAGTTTTAGTTTTCAAAAATAATTCCTTAGGGAAATTGTGGGGCCACGACCTACAGTCGATATGGCTCTGATACCACTTTTGTCGAACCCGGGAGCGAAGGATCCCGAATTCTCTGTGTTCATACACTAGTCCAGGATTTCTAGTGTACACAGTTAAACAAAAGTGATAGCACAATCATATCACGTACTTTATTAATAATAACTCAGAGTTTATTACAAAATAGGCCTGAGGCCAAATAGATAAATAACACAGCGGAAAGCAACATAGTAGTAGACCACACGACTTGCCACAGGCAATCGTCTGGGGGCGTAGCCTAGTCGTCAATGTCCTCACCGTCCTGATAAATGTCTTCTCCTGAATAAAGATTATTCAGCAAGAGTAAGCACAACTTTCGTGCTTGCAAGTTACACCCAATATTGAAAGGTAATGCATGCATAAGATAAACAAAGGATAATAGAAGGGTTCATGCATAAACAACATTTTCGGGTTAAATACACATATTAATTTCCAAGGCCAGTTTTTATACTATAACTAAAACCAGTGTTTAAAATGACAGTTGTATAGTGGATAACCTCCATTAATTGAATGGTGAAGGATACCCTCCTAATACTTGGCTAACCGCCCAATTTTACCATAGGATTAACCATCCTAAAAACATCTGATAAAATCATTTTATAAACCAAAAACAAAGTCTAACTTAGAGTGGCTTTGCTAGCATGTCCATGACCGCGGACGTGGCTATTCGAATAGTTTCTACTATGCAGAGTTTGTACAGCTTTACCCACACGAGATAATATGCTTTTAATGTCGGCCAAAGCACGCTTCCGAAGGCGTGTGACTAAGCAATTATCATGAGGCCGTTACAATGCAATGCCTTAATGTTTTTATGCCCGCTAAGGTTTCGCTACCATTGGACTAACCATCCTCTGGGATCCCCCTCTTGCGCCAGGTGGAATTAATGTCTAACCGACGCCCACACATACAACATGGCACAAATAACACTAGGACGCCACAAATTATTTAGCCAAATCTGTCCCATTCTAGACATGTGGTGGTACGGTAAGGCGTAGCAAAATACGCTCAAAGACCGGTCCTTAACTGACCCGGGCGACTTCCAATTAAAACCACAGGCCTTAATCCTAACAGATTAGTCAGGTGCATAAACTGCACCCACCATTCGTAGTTTGCTTACCAAGTCCAAACCCATTTTGATTTTACTTAGAATAAAAACCCTCTTTATAAACCTTTTGTGGTAAGACCATACCATAATAACAAATTTGAATCAAGTTTGTAAAGATTTGACTAAACCTTCCCAAATTTACAAGCGTGATCTAAGCATGGCTAAGCATATGATTAATTTTAGTAGTATTTACCTAAGGGTGACAAGGCATTCATATTCAATAATCAATTTGGCCATACAATGGAGATTGGAATAACTATATACAAAAGCAGGGCATTTGAACAATTATATAAACATATGCATGCAATAGTAATTTGACAATAGAAATTAAATACTTTAAAATATTGGGAACAATATGATCAATGGTGTAACTTGCCTTCGTTGGCGTCACGAAAATCTAAGTCTTGGTGGTCAAACAATCCGAGTCGTCAAGTCTATACGCTAAAATCGACAAATTCAATTCAAATTCAAATAAATTCAAAAAGACAACTCAAATTAACTCCAAATTGAAATATTTTGGTTTAGTTAGCTAGATCATAATTTTATACAAATTTTGCAACTTGAAACATGTAACATCCCAACTTTTGGACTTGTGTTTCAAATATAAGAAAATGAGTAGAAATTAAAACTTTTTCTTACATTTTGTATTTCCTGTATGCTTTGAACAATTATTGTAAAGAAATTCTGGAAATACAAAAATTACAAGTCTTTTTGCCCAACATCTTATTCTTCAAAAACCTTTCATGTCAACTCCTGTGATCATCCTTTGGAAATAATTTTCCTAAGATCTAGGGTTGATGTGTGACCTCTCTGAAAAATTTCACAATTTTTAGAAATTATTTGAATGCTTTTGGGGGTCAGTCAAACCTGTTTGAATTTCAGTCAAACCCTATTCCAGAACCTTGCAGAATTTTTGTAGAGAAATGCACTGCATAAAAACCTCTGAGAATTTTACACGAGGTTAATATCTGAGTTAGCAAGCTCCAGTAAAAATTTCAGAATTTTTGGAGTTATTTTGCTATCTCAAATAAATCCCCAAAGTCTTTGATCAAATTTAAAACCCAAAAACCTGATTTCACTGTTCCTCGGGTTCGAGTCAGACTCGGGCTCGAGCCACTTGTCTTGGTTCAGTCAACTAACTGCACCAGGCCTCCTTTTATAATGCGCTATCGACCTTAGCCGTTAGATTCAGATCGAACAGCCCGCATTGATTGGGCCGTTCGGAACCCGCGATTGCGCCAATCCATTTGAACCATTAGATCTTGATGCAACCGTCCAGATTATCTGAGCACATTCGGGTCACTCGGAGGACACATTAAATCGTGACCGTTCATTTCTGATCCAAGAGCTCACGATCTCCTCTGTTGATTTAAACCTAAAAAACGTGGAGCGCCCTCAGCCGTCCGATTGAAATCTTATGGTTCACGGTAACCCTAGCCTTTTCTCTGGTCATCTTCAACCTCGAGCCGTGCGTGAACAGGGGGCGGCATGGCTTTGGTCAAATTGTGCTCCCCCGGCCAACGTCCCCCTGGTCGGCATTTAGTGTGTGTAGGTGCTTTCGGCCATGCCCATGCCCTACTCCTGCACCCCATCATCTCTTTTTCGGGCTATGGTAGTCCTATGGACTTAGCTCACCCAAACCTTTCGTTTTGTTGCCAAACCCTAATCCTCTAGCTTTATAAGCTTCTGAAAACCCCTCCTGGTGTTCTTTTGCACCACCCCAAGCTCCTTCTCTATTTGAGGAGCTCAAAACACCAAAAACACCAAAATCGCCATTAATGGTCGTGAAGCTCTGTTGATGGCTTTGGTGTTCTAGTGGTTCATCTTCAATTCTCTTTGTACCCTTTTGAGCTCCTTAATGCTCCAATCATTTCCCCTCACTCAATTTTGGGTTTCATTCGCAGGATTTGACAAAATTGGGGTTTGTTCAAATTCGGCCGAAATCATCCCTCTTCTTCCTCAGCTCCGGTGAGTGCTTTATTTGTCAATTATATTGCTCATGGTCTTTCTATGAGCTATATTGAAGCTATTTTGACCACTGGGTGGTGTTCATTTTGCTCAGGTGATCATTTTCATATCATCTTCTTCAACTCCGGCGAGTTCCTTCTCTGCCAAGGTTCTCCGGCCATCTTTGAAGCCCTTCTCGGTTAAGGTAGCTTTTAATTAGTCCCTAGACGCCGTGGCACACGTTTCTTTGGACTGTTGCGGAGCTTTGGATCATTTTCGCTTTCGGCCGATTAGGGTCACCATCTTTGTTTTCCGGCTAAGCCGGCGTTGTGGACCTTCGCCGCCGGCAAGGTCACCACCTTTGGGTCCGTAAGGCTATTGCGAACCCATTTTGGTACTTAGTAGGTGCCGCCGTGGCCGGAGTCACCGACAACAAGTTGGAGTTCCCGCTCGGGTGTTTGTCAGGCGTAATCGCCCGTTTTTGTTCGTAATTAGGACATAATCATTTGGTAATCATTGCCTAATCATTATACATCGTTGGGGGTAATTAATATGTCTTAATCGGGCCCATTGTCTCACTAACATGTGGGCCCAACCACTCAAGAACCTCCGCTGGCGCTAGATGATCACCTTCGGGCATCATTAATGCTAATGATTATTATTAATCATTGTCTTAACATTAATATGTCCGAAAATGCCTTATGTGCCGCTGCCATGTGGGCCCGTAGGCCTTAAACCACAGTTCAGGGTTCATTAGGACAAAATCTGGGGTCATTAATTGCTAATCATTGTCAGCAATTAATGATGTCTGAATCTACTCTTTGAGTCACTGTCATGTGGGCCCCCGCCCGCTTAAATGTAACATCCCCATTTTAGGCTTGTGTTTCAAATGTAATAAAATGAGGGTAAATTAAAACTTTTTCTTCATCCTTTTACTCTTGAAACTTTTAGAAATTCTTGTAAAGGAATTTTGGAAATTCAAAATCAAAATCCTCATTTATCTCAAGTCAAAACCTTAGGTGAAATCTTGTGTCAAACCCTTGGTAATAATTTTTCCTGGGTTCTAGGGTTGCTTGCTAACACCTCTGAATTATTTCATAATTTTGGAAATTATTTGAAATATTTTAGAGGCAAGTCAAACCTTAGTCAAACCTCTGAAATCACCTGCGGAATTTCTGGAGAAAATTTCATTGCACAAAAATCTCTGGAAATTTTATGAAAGGTTAACCCTAAGGTCAGGAACCTCCAGTTAAAATTTCATAAATTTTGGAGTTGGTTAGATACCTCAATTAAATCCCCAAAGTTTCAGGTTTAAAAATCAAACCCTAAGCGGTTTGCACTATTCATTGGACTCGAAGGGGCTCGGGCTCGAGTCACTTGACTCGGCGAGCCAACTAATCGCACCGGCGGTCGGCGGCGCATGCGTCATCACCGTTAGATCTCCATCGGACGGCTCTCATTCGTAAGCATTCGGACAACTCCGGTTGCCATCGATTCTCACCGTTGGATTTCGATCCAACCGTCGCGAGATCGCATCTGGTTCGTTCGATCTTTCCAATTAGCGATCGATCGTGGCCGTTCAAATCTTATCCGCGGCCAAGATCTATTGAGTTGGGCTCAACCCACTAAAGCGCTTTGGGCTCGAGCGCTTTGTGCTGCGATCAGGTGGTGGCCGCTCGCGTCATTGGTCATCTTCCTCCTCCCACCGCGCGCATGCTGCACATGCGCCATGGCGAAGAGAGGAGGTGACTTGTCACCTCCTTGAGCCCTTTAAGCGGCTAAATCTGCCATGCATTAAATGCACACCAGCTCCTCCTCCCCAAAGTCGTCTCCTACCGCTCCGTCACACTCACGATGCCCATGGCGTGGGCATGAACCCAGTCCACCCGAGAGCTTGGGCTTAACCTAGCAGGCTCCTTGAGCTATAAGTAGCTCCTGGCTCTCCCTCGGTTCCTTTCAAAACCCAGTAGTCTTGCAAGCATCTTTGGTGCTTTGTGATCTCAAAACACCAAAATCACCTAAACCGCCATTGTTGGTGGGAGCTCCTCGGCGCAACCGTGCTCCGGTGGCGTTTCTTCCTCTCTTTCGTTTGGTGTGTGCCTCTCACCTCCGGAACAAAACCCTAACTTAATTGTAGTTGCTTTTCACAGAGCGACTCAATTTTGGGGAATTGTTCTTTTACCGTGAGCACCCCTTCTTCCTCATCACCGGTAAGAAGCTCTATTCTTCAATTCTTTACTCTGGGGGCTTCTTTGAGCTTGGTTGGAGCTAACCCGATGACGTGGTCGTGTTATCTTTGCTCAGAGCGCCTTCCCCGAGTTGTCTTCTCCAAGTCCGGCAACCTTCTTCGTCGCCGGAGCAACTCCATCCATCCCTGGACCTCCCCTACCCTCAGGTATCCTTCTAGTAGCCCCTAGAAGCTTTGGCACTCGCTGAAATGGTTCGTTGCGGAGCTTTTGGTCATTATGCATTTCGGCCGTTTTGGTCGCCGCCGCTCATTGTCGGCTAGCCGCTCGGGACACAACCGCGGTGTGGATGGTCCCGTGTGTGCGTTATGCTATTGCGGTTCCATTTTGGCATTTAGCTCCCGCCGCGTGCCTTGGTCGCCGGCGACAAGCCGGGGGACACCCTCGGGTTCGTTGTTGGACGAAAACGGCAGTGCCGTAATATCGTTCGGACACAGTAATGACGTTCATTAATGCTAATCATTGTTAATCATGGGTTAGTAATCATTAGTTGTCCTAAACCCACCTCCTCAGTCACTTGCATGTGGGCCCGCACTTTTTAATCCTCCCGTGCGCTAACCCGCGTGTCGTGGCCGCGATCAGCGACACATGGCCCGCCATCTTCAAACCCCGATGCGCGTGTGTTTAAACCCGACGACGTGACTTAGCGTCACCGACGGTGGGCCCCTATTGTCGATAGTCGATTCCAAATCGTGAGCGGCCCAATCACCTCGGTAGTTCGATCTTGGATCTGTGGCGGATCGTGGGAGCAATTGGGTGTCAGAAGCTCCTCAATCGACCCTTCATCGCTTGATCGACGGCCGGGATGGGCGGGCATCGCTTCGGTCCGATTGCCATCGGTGATCCGGATCGTTGGAATCAAATCAACGGTGAGCCTCCGTGGGTCTTTGTGCGGATGTCTTTGTCGCGGCGCTGCGCGTGGGCCGTTCGATCCAGATCGACGGTCCATAATCAACCACGTCTTTTCTTTCGGTTAAGGATATAATTTCCTCGGTAGCTTTATCTTTCCACTGAAAATGTTGTTAAAATTTTAGAAATTCATATCTTTTCATTCTGAGATCCTTTTGGGTGATTTCAGTAGTGTTAATTTTCTTTTAGGCTAGAGGTTAATCTAAAAATGTTTCAGTACTGTTAAGAACGAGAAATGTTGTGAATCGATTTTAGCCTTTTCACCTCTATTAAATATTCCAAAATGCTATAAAACTTAGAAAATCTATAACTTGTTCTCTGTAAGTCCAAATAGAGCGAGCTAAATTTTGTTAATTTCCATTAGGGATGAACTTTAGTGAAGGACCAGTTTGCTAGTGGTCTTTGCTCTTGATATAAAGGATGTCCTAGTTTTAGAACTTAGAAAAATCATAACTAATTCGTTGTAACTTCAAATGACCTGAAAATTTATATGGATTATCACTATACCAGTAGGTAGCTACCATAAAAGTTTCAGCTTCAAAATCTTTTAGAAAATATTTTTGCTACATTGCTAATTATGGTAGAAAATAGGTTTTTCGAGAATATCTTTTGCACCACAAATCCATATTAGGTTTTCCAGTTTCTATGTCTAGGTATATTAGTATTTTACCTTGTGTATAAATTTTCGCATTTGGATAATCTTTGCTTGCTCTTTCGTTTAAGTGTTGCTCGTCTTATTGGTTGTTTTCGCTCTTTCGCTTAGGCCCGACATTTGCGGTAACCCCGAGAACGACCCTCCATAACAAATTGAGCAACAAGCAAAGCAAGCAGTTTGATCATTTCCCATTGATCCCAGTATTTTTAAAGTCTAATATTTTGTTTAACTTCTATGTATGCATTGCTATTTTGTTGTTAAATTGATTAGTTAGACCTCTAGTTGCATAATCTGTAGGTAAATGGTTATCCTCTACTACCCAGAGCCTAGGTTATTTCTGTGGTTAGAGTTCGATGGATGAACTCTTATCACTTAGTAGATTACGAATGAATATTGCTTAGCCATGCCTAGTTATCGGTAGTATTGGGCGATCATCGACTTAGTCGATGATCTTGATCACACAAATACTTATACTACTCCATTATGTCCAACCCTTGTGTTTTATTGATTTACAAATCAAAAGCGAAAACAAAACTATATCTTGACTTGGGCACAATGGTATGTTGATGTGATCATTGGGTGTGTTGGAATGGTGCCTAAGTCCCCAAGGACCGAGTTACTTGTGTCACTAAGCCAGCGCTTGTGCGTGCTAACCACACGAGGGGATATGGAACCTCTCTTGACTAAGTACTTTGGAAGGTGTTAATTATGAGCTGGTTGGTGGGTGTGTTCTTGTGTGTGTGTGTTTGTGGTGTTGGAGGAGCATTAGCGGACCGGTTAGGTCAGTCTAATGTGTCCTTCTCCGTGGGTTGCGGCTCTTAATTAGCATCGTCCATTGGAAAGCGTCTTGTTAGACTTAGCCATGCCTCCATACCAAAGGAAGTGTGCTAACCGTGTGGTGGTGGAAAGGCGGTCTATCGTGTGGGTACATTGGTACACCCCGCAGGTTAAAACTATTCGAATAGCCTCGTCCTAGGTTATGGACATGGTTGGTAAGGTCGTGCAAGAACTAGACTACAACCTTTTAAAAACTTAAACTTGACACGGGTGGTATGAAGGGGTACTTCATGCTATTGTTGTGGTGACTATGGGTTAGTCACTTCTAGGTTGGTGTTGTCATCTATCTATTGTTATAATTGTCTCTCTTTTATTTGAACAATAAAAGTTAATTGCAAACTTGCTTTGAATCTATTACCTTATTGCAAATGGAAACTTGCTTTATCTTTGAAAACAAGTCGAGCCTCATCCACTTAAATAAAGCTTGCATGTAGTTAATTATAGTTCTGTTATCTCACACGTCGGTCTTGCAGTACAAAACAAGTTTTGTACTCTTACGCTTTGCTTTGCTTAATATTATTTGTTGTAGAGGAAGAAGGTGAGCCCCAAGGGCCTCATTTTTGTGAGTTGTGTTGCGGCGTCGTGCAGGACGATTAGCTTGCGGTCGGTTGGTTTCCTTGTGGTAAAGGCACACCGATTGGCTTTGTTTATCGCCATCTTATGGCCATTTGCTTCCATTGTGTATTTACTTATTTGTATGACTTTTGGCAGTCGGCCTCTCTTTTTGTAATAACTCTCTTTATATTATCTATGTCTTTCGCTTGTTGCTTTTGCTTGGCTCTATGTGTATGAATGGAGTTGATGCATAATTTTTGTAACGGTGTGTATCTGCAATGCAGGAAGTGTACATATCTCGAGGCTTGGTTTATTTGATTTGTCTTTGTTAGGACCAAGTGGATGGTTAAGCAGTACAAGCGAATAAACCGGGTCCTCACAAAGTTGGTATCGAGCCATTCGACCGTAGTAACCCAAGCTTGATCGTCTTTAGGATATTTTGGAAAACTTAATTTCAAAGTAGCAAATGATTTATGAAAGCTTAAGTAAGTTCTCAGATTTTATTCCTTACCTATCTTAGCTTTCTATCTCATCTTGCTCTAATTTGAGTTTTAAAAGTTGTCCTCCTTTCCTTCTCTCAAAAAATAGTTATTATCGTTTAAATGGGGTTTTGGGAACCAATGAGTTTGGCAAATTGAAGTGTTAGCGCCCTCTACAAGATTTTGAAGCTTCGAAGTTGAAGATTTGGCTAGGAGGCTTGGATGCGAAATCGGACAGCGAGCATTCAATTTCCGGACAGCGGCTCAAAGGTTCTAAATAGGAAGAAAATGAGAGGTTAATCAATTAAAACTTGTGGGAACAAAAGGGTAAGATGTGATACTAGTTAGCTAAGTATCTAACACCTATTTCGTTGATTTAACCTTGCTCTCGAGTAGTGTTAGACTTGTTGTAGTGTGCTGAAATTTTTATCTTCTCAAACCATTGCTCGTTCTTTCAATACGGGTTAATGGCATTGAGAAGTTGAGCTTGGTTTAATGTTTCCTTTGCTGATTTGGAGCTTCTTTGGAAACATTTAAAGTTTGTTTACTTGCTGTTTTGGCTTCGGTTAGGGTGATGTCTCATTCCCTAATCGTTAGCTTTCGCTTTCATCAACTTCTAATGTTAGTGTTTTGGTTGCTAACCTAAATTTCTTGAACCAGGATGGTGGAGGTACTCGTGAGCGGTCGTGGTCGCAGACTAGTTTGGATGAGAGCTCCGCCTCCCGACCATGGTGAGGTCCTTCGGATCGAGCGCAACCGTTCGAGAGGACAGGAGGGTCTGCTTTGGATGTTATTGCGCGCAACACCTCGCCACGACCGGTGCCTCGTGATCCGGCAGGAGCGGACATCGCCTCGTGGGGTTTGGCGAGTTTCTTCGCACTCGGCCCCACGTTCTCGTGTCCGAGGACCCTTTGGATGCGATATGACTCGCTGCGTCGGGTTGGCGTAAGCTCGGCGTTGCTCGATGCTGGACCAGACAGGCACTCTTTGCCTCCCATCGGCTTGAGGGCGCACTCTCCGTGGGAGAACTTCTTGGCCATGCAGCCCGCCGCCACTGCTGCCTATTGGGATGAGTTCGGACGGCGTTCCGTCGAGCTCACATCCTGCCGCTTGATGAAGTCAAGAAGAAGGAGTTTCTCGCGCTCAAGCAAGGGCGTAAGTCGGTGATGGAGTACTGCGAGTTCAACCACTTGGCTCGTTATGCTCCATCTGAGGTGGCTACTGATGAGGCCAAGCAGGAGAAGTTCATGGAGGGTTTGTCTGAGGAGCTGCAAGACAAGCTCTCCATTGTGGACTTTGCTGACTTTCAGGCTTTGGTGGACAAGGCCATTATTGCTGAGCACAAGGCCAAGGCGCTGGGCGAGTCCCGCAAGCGCAAGTGGGAGGCCCAGCGGTCTGCACAGGCCGGCCTCTCCCGTCCTCGTGTCGGGCCTACCCCAGGGGCCCGTTCTGCGGCTTCACTACCACCGGAGGCCGCGGCACGATCCTCGCCCTCCGCAGCCGTGCCCCAATCATGTGCTGCGAACAGCAGGTGGCCCCCGCAATCCGGCGGCCGGGTCACTTGTTTTTCATGCAACGAGAAGGGCATTATGCCAATAGTTGCCCTAACAAGGCGAGCGCCTCGTCCTAATGGAGGGCGCGGCGGGAGGTGGTCCTCCGAGGATCGAAGGTTGTCCCGCTACCCAAGGCGTGGGTAGTGGCGCGTCAACCTCATCTCGCGGAGGAGGCACGGGAGGCACCGACGTCGTGTTGGGTACCCTTCGGTTAACTCTTTCCCCGCTCTGATTTTGTTTGATTGAGTAGCATCTCATTCGTTTGTTTCGAGTCTTTCTTCTTTGTAGGAGGTCTTCTTTACTCCATTGTTGTTCCCACTGCTCATTCGCTCTCCCGGTTGAATTGAGAGCGAGTGCGAGTGTAGGGATGTCCTGTTGAGATAGAAGGGTAGGATTCTTGGCAAACCTTATCCTCCTTCGATCGGCGAGCTTAGATGTAATCCTAGGCATGGATTGGTTGTCTCGGCACATGGGACAAATTGATTGCGCTAGAGGCTCATCTACCTCACAAGTCCTTCTGGCGGCGAGTTCGCTTCTCAGAAGCTGCAGGATCTGCATCTCTTCGCGCGGCAAGCGAAGCCGACTCTAGATATTAGTGAAGTCCCGGTGGTATGTGACTTTGTTGATGTCTTCCCGGCGACCTTCGGGGATGCCACCGATTCGAGACCTCGAGTTTGTCATTGAGTTGGTTCCGTGCGCCCGATCTCGAAGAGGCCTTACCGAATGGACCCAATTGAGTTGGTGGAGTTGAAGAAGCGGTGGGTGAGCTTCAAGAGAAGGGTTTCATCCGCCTAGCTCATCTCTCGGGATGCTCGGCAATCTTTGTCAAGAAGGACAAGGCCGCTGCGATAATGCGTTGATTACCGTCCACTTAATAAAGTAGCGGAAAGAACAAGTACCCTTTGCCCGTATCGATGACCTCTTCGATCAATTAAGCTGAGCTCGAGTTTTCTCAAGATTGATCGAGAGTGGGATATCACGAGTTCGGATTCGACACGAGGATATTCCAAAGACGGCTTTCTACTCGTTATGGCTTGCGAGTATACCGTCATGTCATTCGGTTTAACCAATGCTCGGCTACTGTTCATGAACCTCATGAATTCGGTGTTCATGGAGTATTTGGATAGGTTCGTTGTGGTCTTCATCGATGATATCCTTATCTACTCCAAGAGCGATGAAGAACACACCGAGCATTTGAGGCTTGTGTTGGGCAGCCGCGAGCACCGGTTGTATGCGAAGTTCGACAAGTGCGCATTCAGTTGAAGGAAGTAGCCTGCTTAGGCCATATTCTTTCGGCGGGGCGTGGTGTGGATCCTAGCAAGATCGGCGGCGTGCTTTCTCGAGTCACCCGCCGATCGCGAAGTTCGAGTTTTCTTGGTTTAGCGGGATATTATCGTCGCTTTATCGAGAACTTCTCCAAGATAGCGGCCGATGACGGAGTTGCTCAAGAAGGACAAGAAGTTCTCGTGGTGCTGATTGCGAGGAAAGTTTCCAAGCACTTAAGAAGCGATTGACCACCGCTCCGTTCTTGTCCTCCCGATGTCCGTCGAAGCCGATATCTTTTGTGACGCTTCTCGTCGAGGCCTCGGTTGTGTCCTTATGCAAGAAGGCAAGGTAGTGGCCTATGCATCAAGGCAATTGAGACCTCATGAACTCAACTATCCTACCGATGACTTGGAGTTAGCCGTGATCCATGCACTTAAGATTTGGCGACATTACCTAATCGGTGTCGTTGTGAAGTGTATTCAGATCACAAAGCTTGAAGTATTTGTTTACCCAACCCGATCTGAACCTCGTGCAAAGGAGATGGTTGGAGTTGATCAAGGACTATGACATGGGTATTCACTACCATCAGGGCAAGGCCAATGTCGTTGCGGATGCGCTTAGTCATAAGCGCATTGCAATGCATTGTTGCTCCAAGGCCTCTCCCCTCTTACGGAGGAATTTCAGCGTCTTAACTTGGGTTTGGTTGAGCACGGTTCCCTTGCTGCCTTGGTTGTACAGCCAACCTTGGTGGATCGGATCAAGTCGCTCAGCGATCGGATGTTGGGTGAAGCGCATCAAGGAAAATGTCAAGAATGGAACACCAAGTGCTTCTCCGTAGATGAGCTTGGTGTCGTGAGGTTCGAGCAGCGCCTCGTGGTTCCAAAGGACATGGAGTTACGGATTTGATCCTCGCGAAGCCCACGATTCTCCGTTATCCATTCATCCGGGCCACGAAGATGTACCAGATCTTCGCGAGAGATTTTGGTGGACCGAATGAAGAGGGAGATCGCAAGGTTCGTTCTTCGAGCGCGGCGTGTGTCGCCGTGTCAAGGCGAGCATCGTCGTCGCAGGCGTCAGCCTTACCCACCAGTGCAGGTGGAAGTGGGATTCGGTCGGGATGGACTTTATCACCGGTCTACCCGGTCTCCAAAGAAGAATGATGCCATCCGGGTCGTCATCGATCGATTGACTAAGGTGGCTCATTTTCTTCTGTCAAGACCGACCTTCGAGTGGGTCTCCTCGCGAGCTCTACCTAGCCCGCATCGTGAGTTTTCATGGTGTGCCAAAGACAATTGTGTCGGATCGTGGTTCATTTGTTCACTTAGCGATTTTGGCATAGCCTACAAGAGGCTATGGGAACTCGCTTTCTTTATTTCGCATTTCACCCCAAGCGGATGGTCGGGGAGAGGGTCAACCAAGTTTTGGAGGACATCTGCGAGCTTGTGTCCTTTCCTATGGGAAGCATTGGGAGAAGTGCTTGCCATTCGTTGAGTTTTCTTATAACAACGGCTTCCAAGCCGGTCTCGGCATGGCACCATTTGAGGCCTTATACGGAAAAAGTGTAGGACCCGTTGAACTGGTGCGAGACCGGTGAGAGACCTTTCTTTGGCCGGACTCGATTAATGAGGCCGAGGGTCAAGTCCACTCATTCGTGATCGGCAAGCACGGCTCAATCCAGGCAAAAGAGCTATGCGGATCGCCGTAGTCGTGAGTTGAGCTTTGAGCCCAATGACCGTTTATCTCAAGGTTTCTCCTCGAAAGGTCACGGCGTTTTGGTGTCAAGGCAAGTTAGCTCCTCGATATGTCGGTCCATACCGTGTCATCGAAAGAAGGAGCTGTCGCCTACAAGTTGGAGTTGCTCGCTGCACTTGCGGGGTACATGATGTGTTCCATGTGTCCCAGTGAAGAAGTGCCTCCGTGTTCCAACAGAGGAAGCTCAGTTGGAAACTCTTGATGTTCGTGAGGATTTGACCTATCGCGAGCACCTCGTTCGCATACTCGAGAGGTCGAGCGAAGAACAAGGAACAAGACCATCAAGTTCCTTAAAGTTCGAGTGGTCAAACCATTCCGAGGATGAGGCTACTTGGGAGCGAGAAGATCGTCTTCGTGCAGCACTACCCTCTTTCTTTTCCGAGTGAACCAAATCTGGGACGAGATTTTTGTAAGTGGGAGGTTTGTAACATCCCCATTTTAGGCTTGTGTTTCAAATGTAATAAAATGAGGGTAAATTAAAACTTTTCTTCATCCTTTTACTCTTGAAACTTTTCTGAAATTCTTGTAAAGGAATTTTGGGAAATTCAAAATCAAAATCCTCATTTATCTCAAGTCAAAACCTTCAGGTGAAATCTTGTGTCAAACCCTTGGTAATAATTTTCCTGGGTTCTAGGGTTGCTTGCTAACACCTCTGAATTATTTCATAATTTTTGGAAATTATTTGAAATATTTTAGAGGCAAGTCAAACCTTGGTCAAACCTCTGAAATCACCTTCTGGAATTTCTGGAGAAAATTTCATTGCACAAAAATCTCTGGAAATTTTATGAAAGGTTAACCCTAAGGTCAGGAACCTCCAGTTAAAATTTCATAAATTTTGGAGTTGGTTAGATACCTCAATTAAATCCCCAAAGTTTCAGGTTTAAAAATCAAACCCTAACTGGTTTGCACTATTCATTGGACTCGAGTCAGGCTTGGGCTCGAGTCACTTGACTCGACCGAGCCAACTAACTGCACCCGGCGCGGTCGAGCGAGCGCATGCGTCATCAGCCGTTAGATCTCCATCGGACGGCTCTCATTCGTGTAAGCATTCGGACAACTCCGGTTGCCATCTGATTCTCAGCCGTTGGATTCTGATCCAACCGTCGCGGGATCGTACCGGTTCGTTTCAGACTTTCCAATTAGTGATCACACCGTGGCCGTTCAAATCTTATCCGGCGGCCAGCATCTATTGAGATTGGGCTCAACCCACTAAAACGCTTTGGGCTCGAGCCGCTTTGTGCCACGTTGGTGGCCCTTTCGTCATTGGTCATCTTCCTCCTCCCACCGCGCATGCCCGCTCATGCGCCATGGCAGAGAGGAGGTGACTTGTCACCTCCTTGAGCCCTTTAAGCGGCTAAATCTTGCCATGCATTAAATGCACACCGCTCCTCCTCCCAAAGTCGTCTCCTACCGCTCCCGTCACTCCACGATGCCCATGGCAGGCATGAACCTACCCACCCGAGAGCTTGGGCTTAACCTAGCTTGGCTCCTTGAGCTATAAGTAGCTCCTGGCTCTCCTCGGTTCCTTTCAAAACCCAGTAGTCTTGCCAAGCATCTTTGGTGCTTTGTGAGCTCAAAACACCAAAATCACCTAAAACCGCCATTGTTGAGCTGGGAGCTCCTCGGCGCAACCGTGCTCCAGTGGCGTTTCTTCCTCTCTTTTCGTTTCGGTGTGTGCCTCTCACCTCCTGGAACAAAACCCCTAACTTAATTGTAGTTGCTTTTCACAGGAGCAGCTCAATTTTGGGGAATTGTTCTTTTAGTGTGAGCACCCCCTTCTTCCTCATCAGGTAGAAGCTCTATTCTTCAATTCTTTACTCTGGGGCTTCTTTGAGCTTGGTTGGAGCTAACCCGATGGCGTGGTCGTGTTATCTTTGCTCGCAGCGCCTTCCCGAGTTGTCTTCTCCAAGTCCGCAACCTTCTTTGTCGCCGAGCAACTCCATCCATCCTGGACCTCCCTACCTCTCGGTATCCTTCTAGTAGCCCCTAGAAGCTTTGGCACTCGCTGAAATGGTTCGCAATGAGCTTTTGGTCATTATGCATTTCGGCGTTTTGGTGCGCCGCTCATCGTCGGCTAGCGCCGTTCGGGACACCACCGACGGTGTGGATGGTCGGTGTGTGCGTTATGCTATTGCGGTTCCATTTTGGCATTTAGCTCCCGCCGCGCCTTGGGTCGCGGCGACAAGCGAGGACACCCTCGGGTTCGTTGTCGGACGAAAGCGCAGCGTCGTAATATCGTTCGGACACGGTAATGGCGTTCATTAATGCTAATCATTGTTAATCATGGGTTAGTAATCATTAGCTGTCCTAAACCCACCTCCTCAGTCACTTGCATGTGGGCCCGCACTTTTTAATCCTCCCGTGCGCTAACCCACGTGTGCGTGGCCCACAGTCATCGACACGTGGCCCGCCATCTTCAAACCCCGCGCTGCGTGTGTTTAAACCCGGCATGTGACTTAGCGTCACTGACCAGTGGGCCCCTATTGTCAGTAGTCCCTGTTCCAAATCGTAAACGGCCCAATCACCTCAGCCGTTCGATCTTGGATCTGTGGTCGGATCGTGGGAGCAATTGGTGTCGTCCGGCTCCTCAATCCGACCCTTCATCGCTTGATCGACGGCCCGGGATGGGCGGGCATCCGCTTCGGTCCGATTGCCATCGGTGATACGGATTGTTGGAATCAAATCCAACGGTGAGCCTCCGTGGGTCTTTGTCGCGGATGTCTTTGTGCGGCGCGTGCGCGTGGGCGTTCGATCGGGATCGACGGTCCATAATCAACCACGTCTTTTCTTTCGGTTAAGGGATATAATTTCCTCGGTAAGCTTTATCTTTCCCCGAAAATGTTGTTAAAACTTTAGAAATTCATATCTTTTCATTCTGAGATCATTTTTGGGTGATTTGATAGTGTTAATTTTCTTTTAGGCTAGAGGTTAATCTAAAAATGTTTCAGCCTGTTAAGAACCGTAAATGTTGTGAATCGATTTTAGCCTTTTCAAACCTCTATTAAATATTCCAAAATGTTATAAAAACTTAGAAAATCTATAACTTGTTCTCTATAAGTCCAAATAGAGCGAGCTAAATTTTGTTAATTTCCATTAGGGATGAACTTTAGTGAAGGACCAGTTTGCTAGTGGTCTTTGCTACTGATATAAAGGATGTCCTAGTTTTAGAACTTAGAAAAATCATAACTAATTCGTTGTAACTTCAAATGACCTGAAAATTTATATGGATTATAACTATACCATTAGGTAGCTACCATAAAAGTTTCAGCTTCAAAATCTTTCTAGAAAATATTTTTGCTACAGTGCTAATTATATAGTAGAAAATAGGTTTTTCGAGAATATCTTTTGCACCACAAATCCAAATTAGGTTTTCAGTTTCTATGTCTAGGTATATTAGTATTTTACCTTGTGTATAAATTTCGTCGCATTTGGATAATCTTTGCTTGCTCTTTCGTTTAAGTGTTGCTCGTCTTATTGGTTGTTTTCGCTCTTTCGCTTAGGCTTCGACATTTGCGGTAACCCGAGAACGACCCTCCGCAACAAATTGAGCAACGACAAGCGTGCAAGCAGTTTGATCATTTCCCATTGATCCAGTGCTTTTAAAGTCTAATATTTTGTTTAACTTCTATGTATGCATTGCTATTTTGTTGTTAAATTGATTAGTTAGACCTCTAGTTGCATAATCTGTAGGTAAATGGTTATCCTCTACTACCCGAGCCTAGGTTATTTCTTTGTGGTTAGAGTTCGATGGATGAACTCTTATCACTTAGTAGATTACGAATGAATATTGCTTAGCCATGCCTAGTTATCGGTAGTATTGGGCGATCATCGACTTAGTCGATGATCTTGATCACACAAATACTTATACTACTCCATTATGTCCAACCCTTGTGTTTTATTGATTTACAAATCAAAAACTGAAAACAAAACTATATCTTGACTTGGGCACAATGGTATGTTGATGTGATCTGTTGGGTGTGTTGGAATGGTGCCTAAGTCCCCAAGGACCGAGTTACTTGTGTCACTAAGCCAAGCACTTATTGCGTGCTAACCACACGAGGGGGATATGGAACCTCTCTTGACTAAGTACTTTGGAAGGTGTTAATTATGAGCTGGTTGGTGGGTGTGTTCTTGTGTGTGTGTGTTTGTGGTGTTGGAGGGGAGCATTAGCGGCACCGGTTAGGGTCATCTAATGTGTCCTTCTCCCGTGGGTTGCGACTCTTAATTAGCATCGTCCATTGGAAAGCGTCTTGTTAGACTTAGCCATGCCTCCATACCAAAGGAAGTGTGCTAACCGGGTGGTGGAAAGCGGTCTATCGTGTGGGTACATTGGTACACCCCGAGGTTAAAACTATTCGAATAGCCTCGTCCTAGGTTATGGACATGCTTGGTAGTCGTGCAAGAACTAGACTACAACCTTTTAAAACTTAAACTTGACACGGGTGGTATGAAGGGTACTTCATGCTATTGTTGTGGTGACTATGGGTTAGTCACTTCTAGGTTGGTGTTGTCATCTATCTATTGTTATAATTGTCTCTCTTTATTTGAACAATAAAAGTTAATTGCAAACTTGCTTTGAATCTATTACCTTATTGCAAATGGAAACTTGCTTTATGTGAAAACAAGTCGAGCCTCATCCACTTAAATAAAGCTTGCATGTAGTTAATTATAGTTCTGTTATCTCACACGTCAGTCTTGCGAGTACAAAAACAAGTTTTGTACTCTTCTGCTTTGCTTTGCTTAATATTATTTGTTGTAGAGGAAGAAGGTGAGCCCCAAGGGCCTCATTTTTGTGAGTTGTGTTGCGGCGTCGTCTGGGACGATTAGCTTGGCGGTCCGGTTGGTTTCCTTGTGGGTAAAGGCACACCGATTGGCTTTTGTTTATCGCCATCTTATGGCCATTTTGCTTCATTGTGTATTTACTTATTTGTATGACTTTTGGCAGTCGGCCTCTCTTTTGTAATAACTCTCTTTATATTATCTGTGTCTTTCAGTTGTTGCTTTTGCTTCGGCTCTATGTGTATGAATGGAGTTGATGCATAATTTTGTAACGTGGTGTGTATACTGCACTGCAGGAAGTGTACATATCTCGAGGCTTGGTTTATTTGATTTGTCTTGTTAGGACCAAGTGGATGGTTAAACAAAGATGCAAGCGAATAAACCGGGGTCCTCACATTAAACCTCTCTGTGCGAAAGCATTAGGACACATTAATTGCTAATCATCGCTAATCATCGGATTTGCAATTAACGACTGTCTTAATTTAGCCCTTGTGTCTCTAACAAGTGGGCCCGCACAGTTAAGCCGCCAGCGCACTTAAAAACCCACACATGCTTATATCATGCATTGTGGGCCGTCGATCCCAAGATCAACGGTTTAGATCTATCTAAAATATTGAACTCCGGAGGTCTCAAATGTCGTAGGCCGTCAGATCTAGATCAACAACCTAGATCAGAGTGGCCGTTCGGACCCCCCCCCCGGGTTTCCCAACCGTTCTGGACCATCCATCTCGCGATGAACGGCTGAGATGTGAGTGCTGTTCGGGTCTCCCGTAGGGAACGGCGCTCTGAGCCGCTCATCTTGAGATCTACGGCTGTGGTCATCAGAGGCATTCACGTCGCCCAAATGTCCCTACTCGCGTGGACCGTTGGATCTAAATCCAACGGTGCGCGTCTTTAGGATCGCGCGCGTGCGCTATTCCAGCGCATGGGCCGTTCGATTTCGCATCAAAGGCCCACGTTCGTCCACGTCGTTTTATTTCTGATAAGTTTGATTTTAATTTGGAAAGTCTTTATTTATCAACTAAAAATTATGTTAAACTTTAGAAACTCATAACTAATTCATTTTAAATCCTTTTTAGATGATTCCAGTGAGGTTAAATTCTTTATTAACTAAAGTTTAATATAAAAATGTTTTAGATATGTTTCTGTAGCAGAAAGTTTTATAGACAATAATAACTTGATATCATCCATTTTAGAATATTCCAAAAATTAATTAAACCTTGTTAAATGCATATCTTTTTCTGTATAATTTCAATTTGTGCAAAATCAATTTTGTTAAATTCCTCTGTTAGTGTACTTTAATATGGGATAGGTTTTGATCATGGTTATGTTTCTGTAAAATGACATGCACCAAGTTTACAACTTAGAAAAATCATAAGTAAATCATTATAACTCCAAATTTAATAAATTCAACTTTGCTAATCTTAGGATATCAATATCTACCTGCTGTAAAAATCTTAGGTTCCAGATCATTCTAGAAATTTATGCCATAAACTTTTTCATACTTAGTTCAAATAACCTTTTTCTTGTTTCTAAATTCATTTAAAATCATAACCTTGCTGCTGTATAAATTTCATAAGGTTTGGATGAGTTTTGTTTGGTGTTCTTCGCTCTTATTGGTTTTATCGCGTTTTTGCGTTAGGTTCCGACAATTGGGTTGAGTTGAAAAGTAATCCTCTGCAGCAAATAAGTGATCTCCAGCAAGGCAAGCAGTGTAACATCATTTGATCATATTGCTCCTACTACTTTTAAATTCTAATATCATGTTTGCAAAAACTAAGTATTCATGCTTCTTGTGTCAAGATTTATTTTGTCGATTAGAGGTAGCTAATCCCATTGCATGGTTGCCCTTAAATTGTTTATCCCCTACCACAAAACATAAGTTATTAATATCGTTGGTGAATTAGAGCCCGATGATTTAATTATGCTCTTTTATTGTCTCTACGGTGTCATGCTTAGAATGCTTAGATAACGGTAGAATTGGGCGGTTATCGACTTAGTCGATGACCTTGATCACACAAATACTTATTATGACACTATGTTTCGGCCTCTGTGCTATGATTATTTGTGAAAACTAAAACTAAAAACAGAATGATTTGGACTTGGGCACAATGGTAAGATGGTGTGCTTTTGGGTGTGACTGGAATGCTGCCTGGGTCAATTAAGGACCGAACATCTTGTGAGTCTCTGTTATCTAGGCAATTTGTGCGTGCTAACCATCTGGAGGGAAATGGGACCTCTCTTGACTTAGTATTTTGGCGTGTGTTAGCTACGAGTCGTAGGTGGGCGTGCGTGTGTTGGGTTGTGGTAAAATGAGGGGGGTTTATGTGTGGAGCATTGTAGTTGTCCGGAAGCTTTACCCCTATAGGGTAGTTGACTTTCGGCTTTACAATGTAAGCGTATGAGCTTTGGTCCATACGAGCAACTCGTAGTTGATACACAATATTGGAAATGTCTCGTAGGACTTAGCCGTGCCGGCGTACCTTCGGAAGTGTGCTTCATCTAGTGGCAAAAAGGCGGTCTGAAGTGTGGGTACATTGGTACACCTCTGTAGGGTTAAAACTATTCGAATAGCCTCGTCCTAGGTTATGGACACGCTTGGGTAAGCTTTTCAAGAGTTAGACTACAACCTTTTTAAATTAAAACTTGACATGGGTGGTACGAATGGGTAATTCGTGCTATGGTTGTGATGGCTATTGGGATAGTCATCTCTGGTGGTTGTCATGTTATTACTTATTGTATCGTTGTTATTTATGCAATTAAAATTGAGATTGTCAAAATTGCCTTCAAATTATTATTTATTGCAAATAAAACTTGCTTTATGCTGAAAATTAACCTTGAGCCTTCTCCTTGGATTAAAGCCTGCATGTAGTAGTAACTAGGTTTGTTACCCGTAAGTCTTGCGAGTACATTTTTGTACTCATTTGCTTTGCTTAATTGTTGCAGAGGAAGAGGGTTGATCCCCAAGGGATCGACTTTGGTGGGTTTCGCTTCGGTATGGACGACTAGCTTGGCGGCCCGGTCGGTTGCCTTGTGGGTTATGGCTAACCGTTCGTATTTTGGTTAAAGCCATCTTATGACACCTTTTGCTTCCGCTGTTAATTGTTATTTGATATTTATGTCTTTTGGCTGGTCGGCTCCTTTGTAATAACTTTATATTATGTTTGTCTTTTGCTAGACTTGTTATATTGTGATGTATGGAATTAATGCATGATTTTGTAACGGGGTGTGTATACTGCATTTCTGGGAAGTATACATATCCCGAGGCTTGGTTTATTTGATTTGTGATGCTAGGGTCAATGGAAGGCTAAGCATTACAAGTCGAATAAATCAGTCTCTAAAACACCCAATTTGGAGTTGGATGCAAAAGATATGAATTTTAAAAGTTTAAACCTAAATCTGCAATTTAAATGAATTTCTGAATTATTTTTCTAAAGGAAATCTATTTATCGCATAATCTTGGCGTCGCGAGAATTTCAAATTTAAAGGAATTAAAATAATTCAGCGACAAGTGGGGCCCATGTGTCATAGACATGGCTCATGGTGTACTAATTCCATCGAGCCGAGGTGAGCCGGTGCGGTGGATTGGCCACGCGGCGCCGACCGGCGTGACACGTGGGCTTTGGTCTTTGAAGTGGCGCCTACGGCGGCGAGTGGTGCGCCGAGGTGGCCGAGCCACGAGGGCCGGCGGCGGTGGTGCTCGAGTTCGGTGTTTGCGGTGTTTCATGCCACGGCGAGCCGAATGGAGGTGCTCAACGTGAAGCTAGCATGACACTGATTCTAGGGCGTTACCTTACGACGGAGGAGCGTGAGGCGATCGCCGGTGGCCAAGAGCGCGCGAGGTTCGGTCGTCGAGGAAGTCGGCGATCCCGGGGTCCTCCGTCAAAGTGGGTGGTCATCCCGGCTTCGCGACGTCATGGCGATGTCGATGACGAGGTCGGCGGGGTCGGGGTGTATACGGTGGCGCCGGATCGCCGGCGAAGATCTTCGAAAATCGGGCGCTACAACGGTGGTGGCGAGCTGTGGATGGTGGCGTTGCGATGTGGAGGTTGAAGCGCTCCCGGCGCACCTATTTATAGGGCGCGGGCGTGGCCGAGGTGGCGTAGGGCGCAAGAAGGTCCGTGTGGGTTTGCGGCGAAATCAGCGGAATTTGGGGACGGAGATGAAAGGATCAAGCCGTGTCGGGGGTGGATTGCTACGGCGATTTGAATACGCGCGCAATCACGGAGGTTTAATGAGGATTGAGCCCGATATGGAAGCTTTTTGAATCATGTCCATGGCGGACATCGTGGCGAGAAAAAGGAAGGTTGTGAGGTAGAAGAAGGAAAGGAAGACGATGACTCGGGAGCGTTAGATTTTGATCGGACGGTGGACAAGGGTGGAAGCGAAACGGTAAGTTGGGTAGATGCGTAGCCGTTGGATTTTAATCCAACAGTCGCGATAGATCGAGGGTGTGCGGGGAGTAGTTAAGTTACTGATGCACGTGTACCGTTGGATCTAGATCGGATGGTGCAAAACCAGAGGGTGTGTTCGGTTGCCCGAACGTTCCATTGAATTCTGGCCGTTGGATTTCAATCCAACGGCTGGGATGCGTGCGGGGGTTTAAAGTGTGTGGGAGGCGGGCCGCTGTGGGTTGTGTGCGCGCGAAAAGGGGATTGGGCTGGCTAAGTTTCGGCCCAAACACCATTTGGGATTTTCTTTTGGCTTTCTAATTAATTAAATGCCGATAATTCAAATAGGCTTTAGTAAATAGTAGATTAAGTCCAAAAATTTTGAGAAAATTCACAGAAATTCTCTGGAGTATTTAGGACTTAATTAAAATATTCTCAACTATTATTTGGTAATATCTTTTGCAAATAAATTTGTTTAGCTTCAAATTGATTAAGTAAAAGCTTTTAAAAATTTCAGAAAAACCACCAAAAATAATTAAACTTTATTTTCAACTAGAATTTCAAATTTGGGCTGCTACAGCAACAACACCTTCAAGGTATCCACACGTATGGGGCAGGGACACCACGCACAGGAGTGCTAGCGCCAGCGGCGTGGTTCAAGAAGGCGTGGCTATTTGGGTTTCAAGAAATCTTCAAAAGCTTACTTAACCCCATGCCACTGCCCCTCTATTTTTAGGCATCCATAACGGATCTCCAACTTGAGGCCCTGTCAGGACCCGGGGTATTTAACTAGTAATACTTAACCTCCATATGGTTCTAGCATTACTAATTAAATATCCTAAGCCTCGATGGACATGTGCTTCCCAGAATTGCAGCACATGCTCATCATCACAAAATCATACATCATTTCCATACAACATTTAACACTAAGTTCAACAACGACATACATAAAGTAAAGTTATTACAAAAGAGCTGACCGGCCAAATAACACGATATACAAGAATAACAGCGGAAGCAAAAGCGCCATAAGATGGCTAAGAACAAAAATTGACCGGTTAGCCAACACAACCCACAAGGCAACCGACCGGGCCGCCAAGCTAGTCGCCCCGAATACTGCCACAACACAGCTCACAAAAGTGAGGCCCTTGGGGCTCACCTTCTTCCTCTGCAACAATTAACATTTAAGCAAGACAAATGAGTACACTAATGTACTCACAAAACTGACGTGTGGAATAGCAGACCTATTCATATTCTACATGCAGGCTTATTTAGGTGGAGGTTGTATGTCTCATTTTGCACAAAGCCAACTTTATTTGCAATAACGTAGTACATTTTAAAGCAAGTTTACAAATCTGTTTTGTTGTTGAAATAACAACGAACTAATGATAAATACAAGTAACCACCTGGAAGTGACTAACCCAATAGACACCACAACATAGCACGAATCCCCGATTCGTACCACCCATCAAGTTTTAATTAAAAGGTTGTAGTCTAACTCTTGAAAAGCTTACCCAAGCGTGTCCATAACCTAGGACGAGGCTATTCGAATAGTTTTAACCTGCTGGGGTGTACCAATGTACCCACACTTGATCGCCTTTAAGCCACAAAAGCACACTTAGAAGGTATGCCGCACGGCTAAGTCCTACGAGCGCTTTCCAATATTGTGTATTAACTACGAGCCGCTCGTATGGATAGAAACCCATACGCTTACATTGCAAGCCGAAAGACAACAAATCCCATCACGGGTGAAGTCTTTCGGACAATACAATGCTCCCAACACCATCCCTCCTGCGACCGAGCTAATACACGCCAAAGTACTAAGTCAAGAGAGGTCCCATACCCTCTAGTGTGGTTAGCACGCACAAATTGCCTGGATAACAGGTACTCATAAGATGTTCGGTCCTTAATTGACTTGGGCACCATTCCAGTCACACCCAAAAATCACACCGTCTTACCATTGTGCCCAAGTCCAAATCATTTTGCTTTTAGTTTTGGTTTTTGCAATTGAACATAGCACCAAGCCGAAATATAGATACATAGTAAGCATTTGTGTGATTAAGGTTATCGACAAGTCGATAATCGCCCATTTCTCTGGAAGCTAAGTATGGCTAAGCAATTAATCTGCAAGACCACTAAGTGACAAGAGCTCATCCACGAACTCTAAATCACATCAATAACCTAGGCTCATGGTAGTAAAGGATGATCATTTGTCTAAGGAAATGCATCTACTAGGTCAACTAACGACAATAGTTTAACACAAACTAGCAATGCATACATAGAATTTCTAAACAACATAAATACTTGAAAATACAGGGATTAACATGATCAAAGCTTGCCTTGCTGGAATTGCTCTTCTGCAGAGGAGGATTCTCGGGTTCAATATAATCTTGGAACCTAACGCGAAAATACGATAAAACCAATAAGAACAAAGAACAACAAACAAAACTCAACAGCAAAAGACATCCAAAGCCATGAAATTTACAGCAGCTAGAGGTTGATTTTAGACAATTTTAGGAACAAGAATGACTTCATTTGGACTTAGCATGAAAAAGTTATGACTAGAACAAATTTCTCTCACCCTAAATTCAATTTAATTCCTATCACATTCTGTTCATGGCATAAATTTGGGAATGATCTAAAGTCTAAAATTTTTATGAAAGGTAGAAAATGTCATCTAAACTAAACACTAAACATAATGATTTACTTATGATTTTTCTAAGTTGTAAAACTAGCATAATGCATTTTCCAGAAATATAAATATGTTTAAAACCTATTTCATAATAAAGTTTGTTAATAGGAGGATTTAACAACATTGAGTTCACACATTTTAGAAATTCAGGGAATTACTTGTGTCTTTTACAACATTAAATGAATTTTTAAATGCTACCAATAAGGTTAAACCTATTAACATATTTTTCTGGTGCTGATTTAGGCCTACAAGCATTTTTAGATTAAAGTTTAGTAAATAACAAAATTAACAAAGTTTAAGCCATTCAATTTGCAGGTATACAGAAAAAGATATGCATTTTCCAAGTTTTAATTCAATTCTAGAATATAAAAAATGGCTGAAAACAAGCTATTAAAGATTATAGAATTTTCTACCACAGAAGCATAGCTAAAAGTATTTTTATATTAAACTTTAGTGAAATACAAATTCATTACAGTTGGATTCATTTAAAAAGGATCTATTTTGAATTAAATATGAATTTCTAAAATTTTTATACAATTTTTAGAAGATAAATAAATACTTACTGAGATATAGATAAACTTGACCGAAAATAATTGACGTGGACTAATCTGGGCCTTAGATAAGAAATCAAACGACCCACGCGCGCCAGGAATAGCGCACGCGCGCGATCTCCGAGAAGCCCACCGTCGGATCTAGATCCAACGGTCCACGAGAGGGAGACATTCGGGCCGTCGCGAACGTTTCACTCAATCTCAGCCGCTAATCTGGAGATGAGCGGCCCAGAGCGCGAGTTCATTCGGGTGACCCGAACAGCACACGAATCTCGACCGTAGATCATGAGATCAACGATCCAGGACATCGGGGGTTTCGAGGGGTCCGAAAGTAACCCAGATCTAGGCCGTTGATCGCGAAATCGACGGTCGACAAAGATTGGGCCGTTCGGCGTGAGCAGGAGCTCGACACACGGCCCATCGTCACGACTAGGGTCTTGCAGTGGGGCTTTATCACTGCGATGCACAGGCACGCGGGCCCACTAGGCGGCGAGACACCCGGAGATTTTAGGACAACTAATTGAATACTAATGATCAATGATTAGGGATGATTAGTATTTAATGTGTCCTAAAGATTTTCACAGAGATGGTTTAGGATCGAGGCCCACATCGATGAGACATTAGGCTAGTTTAGGACACAATTAATACTTCTAATGATTGATAAAGATTAGGCATTAATTATGTCCTAAATATCTGACGGCAACGGGCGCTTCGGCCGGCAAAACCCGAGTGCAATTCACGGCTTGTCGTCGGCGACTCCGGCCGCGGCGGTGCCAACCAAATACCAAAATGGACTCGCAATAGCGATGCGGACCTAATGGTGATGACCTCGCCGGCGGTGGAGGTCTAGAACGCCGGCGATCCGAAAAACACAGATAGAGGCTTTTTCGACAAAATGCGAAAACAGCAAAATGCTCTACTGCAGTCCAAGAAAGCGAGTGCCATTACTTCTAGGGACTAAATAGAAGCTACCTTAACCGGGAGGAGCTTCAAAGATGGCCAGAGAAGACTTGGACACGATAGAGTTCACCGAAGCCGAGGAAGATGATATGAAAATGACAACCTGAGCAAAATGAACACCGATGGGTGATCAAAATAGCTACATTGTGGCTCTCAGTAGCTCCACAAGTAAGTAATTGCAAAAAGAACCACTTACCGGAGTTGGAGAAGAAAGGGGGTGAAATCGGCCGAAAATCTCCGAACTTAAGATTGAGTGATTCCTGTGAATGCAACCCAAAATTAAGTTAGGGGAATGCAAAGGAAGTTGAGGAGCTCAAAAGGGTACAAGAAAGATCGAAGATGAACCACTGGACACCAAGATCGCCAATGGAGCTTCTCGGGCCAACAACGGTGTCTTGCTGTTTTTGAGGCTTTGAGCTCCCAAAAGTGAAGAAGGAGCTAATGGTGGTGTAAAGAAACACCAGGAGGGGCAAAGGGGGCAATATATAGAGGAAGGATTAGGGTTTTGAGCAAGAACGAGAGTCCATGGTGAGCTCGGCTCATGCTACGGTCATGAACCAAGAAATGATGGGGGCAAGTGAGACTCGGGACGGGAGAGCCGAAAGCCTGGGGCGCATTTAATGCCCCACAGAGAGATGTTGACGAGAGCGAGCTCGAATGGACAAAGCGAAGACGCCGTCTCTCTCTCTCTTCCCGCCATTGCTCGCATGCGCGCACGGAGAAAGCAGAGGAGGAAGAAGAGCGAGAAGAGATGATCGTGACCGTTGGATTGAAATGGGCGGCTACAATTAAATAGCACCGGTGAGGGTTTCTAACACTCAAGACAAGCGAGCGGTCCGATCAAGAATGAGCGGCCGAGATCAATTGGAACATTCGCATGACCCGATCAGCCCAAAGAATCAGGACGGTTGGATCTTAATCCAACGGCTCTGATCGACGAGGACTTCGCGGTGCCCCGAAAGCAACAATCACCCGGGACCGTTTGATTAAGATCCAACGGATGATGTCAACCACGCGCTAGAAAGGGGCCCGGTGTAGTTAGTGGGTTCGACCAAGTCAAGTGGCTCGAGCCCGAGCCCGACTCGAACCCAAGGAACAGTGAAACTAGGTTTGATTTCAAATTAGACAAAGACTTTTGAGGATTTATTAGAGGTAGCAAAATAACTCCAAAAATTCTGAAAGTTTTACAGAAGCTTGTTAGATGAGTTATTGACCTTGTGTGAATTTTGCAGAGGTTTTTGTGCTATGCATTTTTCTCCAAAAATTCTACAAGATTCTGGTTTAAGGTTTGACTAAAAGTCAAACAGGTTTGACTGCCCTCTAAAAAATATTCAAACAATTTCTAAAAATTGTGAAATTTTTCAGAGGGGTCACATACCATCCCAAGAACTTAGGAAAAATATTTGCAGGAGATGATTAAAAGATTCGACAAGATTGTTTTTGAAAGATCAAGATTTGGATCAAAAGACTTGTGACTTTGTATTTCCATAACTTTTGTACAAGAATTATTTAGCACTCACAGGAAATACATGATGTAAGAAAAAGTTTTAATTTCTACTCATTTTCTTACATTTGAAACACAAGTCCAAAATTGGGATGTTACAGGCCCATTAGGAACTCAAGGCCTATAAAAATTCGGATTACCATCCATATCAAATCCTTGCCCTTTAAGTGTGTGACCCTATAGGTTCATGCGTGATCAGTTGTGACTCAAAAACTCCTTTCCGACCATGGGTCATTAGCGGTACCTAGCAGCACATAACGATTCCCGAACACACAAAGAATATATTGGATGAATCTTAATGCAATATGATCTATGACCAGATCCTTATCATTTACGATCAGCTTGAATTCAGTCACGACCAATTTATGTGTAGTTACAACCAGTTTGGGAGCTTAGCTCCTTCTTCACTTTTGGGAGCTCAAAGTCTCAAAAACAGCAATGCACCATTGTTGACCCGAGAAGCTCCAATGGCGGTCTTGGTGTCCAGTGGTTCATCTTCAATCTTTCTTGTACCCTTTTAAGCTCCTCAACTTCCTTTACTTTTCCCCTAACTTAATTTTGGGTTGCATTCACAGGAATCACTCAATTTTAAGTTTGGAGATTTTCGGCTGAAATTGCCCCTTTTTTCTCCATCTCCGGTAAGTGGTTCTTTTTGCAATTACTTACTTGTGGAGCCTTTGGGAACCTTAATGAAGCTATTTTGATCACCCACTGGTGTTCATTTTGCTCAGGCTGACATTTTCCCATCTTCCTCCTCGGCTCCGGCGAACTCCATCGGGTCCAAGTCTCCTCCGGCCATTTTTGAAGCTCATCTTGGCTGAGGTAGCTTCTTATTAGTCCCTAGAAGTCGTGGCACCCGCTTTCTTGGACTGCAGCGGAGCGTTTTGCCGTTTTCATTTTTGGCAGTACATGTCCCCATCTCCATATTCCGGCTCGCCGGCGTTCAAGGCCACCGCCGCCGGCGAGATCATCACCATTGGGTCCGCATCGCTATTGCGAACACATTTTGGCATTTAGTTGACGCCGCCGTGGCCGGAGTCGCCGGCGACAAGCCGTGGAATCCACTCGGTTTTTGCCGGGCGTAACCTCCCGTTTTCGTCAGATTATTAGGACATAATTAATGCCTAATCATTATAAATCATTAGAAGTATTAATTGTGTCCTAAACTGGCCTAAGGTCTCACTGACATGTGGGCCCAACCTTCGGTAATCCCCTCTGCTGGCGCTAATCAGTGCGGTTAGGACATTATTATTGTCTAATCATTGATTAGTTATGTGTCGGCAATTAAAGGGCTGTCGGAAATAACCCCTGTGCCACTGCCAGGTGGGCCCGTAAGTTTAAAGCCAAAAACCAGAAATCATTAGGGCTAATTTTAGATTCATTTATTGCTATTAGCAATAAATGTGTCCGTAAGCCACCACCATGTCTCACCGCAGTGGGGCCTCGCCTTAATCCATCTCTGTGAAAATCTTTAGGACACATTAATTACTAATCATCACTAATCATTGGTCTCTGTAATTAATTGGTTGTCCTAAAAATCCTCTTTAAGTCACTGCCAGGTGGGCCCCGTGCACTATGCACGTGGGTAAAGGCTCGAGTTTTGTGACTCACGATGGCGACATGCGCCCCACCTGTCGGCGCTTCGTTTTGAACTTCGATCATCAGCCGCCGTCCATTTTCGGATCAGCGGCCAAGATCGAGTGGGCCTTTCGGGTCACCCGAACTCCCCATCCTCGTGGGCCGTCCGTTCTCAGATCTGCGGTTGAGATCGATGTTGCGTTCGCGAGGTCCGAACAGCCCCCGCTCGTAGCCTTCCGATTTCAGATCAACGGTCGAAATGGATTGGGTCGTTCGGGTCGATCTCGTGCACCCCTCGCGCGCGCCGTTGGATTCTAGATCTACGGTCCTCTAGCGTCCACGACTTTTCTTATCGGTTAAGTTGGTTTATATTTCAGTAGGTGTTTAGTTATCTACTGAGAATTGTATAAAAACTTTAGAAATTCATATTTAATTCAAAATAGATCCTTTGTAAATGAATCCAACTGCAATAAATTTGTCTTTATCTAAAGTTTCATATAAAAATGCTTTTAGCTATGCTTCTGTGATAGAAAATTCTGTAGTCAATAATAACTTGATTTCAGCCATTTTAGATATTCCCGAAATTGAATTAAAACTTAGAAAATGCATATCTTTTTCTGTATATCTCCAAATTGGGTAATTCCAACTTTGTTATTTTTTTATTTTACTAAACTTTAATCTAAAAATGGTTGTAGGCCTAGATTAGCCCCAGAAAAATATGTTAATAGGTTTAATCTTATTTGTAGCATTTAAAAATTCGGTTAATATTATAAAAGACACAAGTAATTCCCTGTAACTCCAAAATATGTAATCTTTATGCTAATAAGTCCCTCTGTTAGCATACTTTAATATGAAATAGATTTTGAATATGTTTATGTTTCTGGAAAATGTAATGTGCTATATTTACAACTTAGAAAAATCATGAGTAATTCATTTTAACTCCGAATTGAGTAAACTCAATTTTTTTGTTGTTAAAATACCATTTTTTACCTACCATAAAAATTTTGGGTCCTAGATCTTTCTGAAAAATTTCGCCATGAACACTAATAGATAACAATTAAATATGATTTTCCGAGCCGACTGAAATTGATTTAGCTATATCTTTTGCGTACTTAATCCAAATTGAATGATTCTTGTTCCTAAATTTGTCTAAAATCATGCCCTACCTTCTGTATAAATGTCATGGATTTTTGATGACTTTTGGTTTTGAGCTTTCTTCGGTGTTCGTCATCTTTATTGGGTTTTCTCGTTCTTTCGATAGGTGGCGACGATTGTATCGATTACGTGAGTGATCCTCTGCAGCAAACAAGTGATCTACAACAAGGCAAGCAGTGCAACACCATTTGATCATATTGCTCCTACTACCTTTAAATTCTAATATCTTGTTTACAAAACCTAAGTATGCATGCTTCTTGCGTCAAGATTTATTTTGCCGATTAGAGGTAGCTAATCCCATTGCATGGTTTCCCTTAAATTGTTTATCCCCTGCCACGAAACATAAGTTATTAATATCGCTGGTGAATTAGAGCCCGGTGATTTAATTATGCTCTTTTATTGCCTTTACGGTGTCATGCTTAGAGTGCTTAGATACCGGTAGGATTGGGCGGTTATCGACTTAGTCAATAACCTTGATCACACAAACTTATTATGACTTTTTGATTCAGCCTTTGTGCTATGTTTAATTGTGAAAACCAAAACTAGAAATAAAATGATTCCGACTTGGGCACAATGGTAAGACAGTGTGATTTTTGGGTGTGATTGGAACGGTGCCCGGGTCAACAAGGACCGAACATCTTGTTACACTAAACCAAGCATTTTGGCGTGCTAACCACACTAGAGGGTATGGGACCTCTGTTGACTTAGTACTTTGGCGTGTATTGGCTTCGGGTCGTAGGGAGCCGCAGGAGGGATAGTCTTTGGGAGCATTGCGATGTGTCCAAAGGCTTCCGTGATGGCTGGTTGTCTTTCGGCTTGCAATGTAAGCGTATGGATTCCGATCTATACGAGCGGCTCGTAGGCAATACACAATATTGGAAAGCGTCTCGTAGGACTTAGTCGTGCCAGCATACCTTCGGAAGTGTGCTTTTGTGGCTTAAAGGCGGTCTGAAGTGTGGGTACATTGGTACACTCCTGCGGGGTTAAAACTATTCGAATAGCCTCGTCCTAGGTTATGGACACGCTTGGTAAGGTCTTCCAAGAGTTAGACTACAACCTTTTTAGTTAAAACTTGACATGGGTGGTACGAATGGGTAATTCGTGCTATGGTTGTGATGGCTATGGGGTTAGTCATCTCCAGGTTGTATTTATGTCTATTACTTAGTGTCTCGCGGTTATTTATTCAAATAAAATTTGGATGGTCAAAATTGCCTTTCAATTATTATCTATTGCCAATAAAAGTTGCTTTATCTTTGAAAAGTAACCTTAAGCCTTCCTTTGATTAAAGCCTACATATAGTAGTAACTAGGTTTTGTTACCCAGTAAGTCTTGCAGTACATTTTTGTACTCATTTGCTTTCTTGATATGTTGCGAGAGGAAGAAGGTTGATCCTCAAGGGTCAACTTTGGTGAGTTGTCCGCGGTATGGACGACTAGCTTGGCGGCCCGGTCGGTTGCCCTGTGGTTATGTGGCTAACTGGTTGGCTTTTGTCTTAGCCATCTTATGGCACTTTTGCTTCCGCTGTCATCGATACTTGTTGTTGTTTGGCCAGTCGGCCCTCTGTTGTAATTACTTTATATTATGTATGTCTTTTGCTAGACTTGTTATTATTGTAATGTATAGAATTGATGTATGATTTTGTAACGGGGTGTGTATACTGCATTTCTGGGAAGTATACATATATCGAGGCTTGGTTTATTTGATTTGTGATGCTAGGGTTAATGGAAGACTAAGCATTACAAGCCGAATAAACTGGGGTCCTCACAAAGTTGGTATCAGAGCCATACTGACCGTAGGAACCCCTAGCTTGGTCGTCCTTAGTATATTTTGAAAACCTAATTTATCTTAGCTTGCTCATCTCACCTTATTCTTGGTTAAATTTGGAAAATTGTCTCCCCTCTCATCTTCTTTTCAAAGATAGTTGTTTAATCGATTAAATTGGTTTTGGGAGAACCATGAGAGCTTTAATTTGAGTCTTGGTTGTTTGGAGTGAAGATTAGGAGGTGCTGGAAGTGAAGATTTCGGCCAAGAGCTTGGAGAAAGAAATCTGGACAGCAAGCAAGAAATTCTGGACAGCTAGCTCTTAATTAGTAAATAGTGTTAAAAATGAGAGGTTAATCCAACTAAAACTTGTGGGAATAAAAGGGTAAGAAGTGATATGAGTTAGCTAAGTGTCTAACCCTCATTTAGGTGATTTTACCTTGCTTTTATTTGTGTAAGCCAAGGATGATTTCTGAAATTTTACCTTCCTAAACTGATTGCTCGTTCTCCCATACGAGTTAGTCATATCAGGGAGTTGCTTTTGTAAATTGAGCTCTTGCGTTGGTCTTACGTTGGTTTTTAAGCTTCTGGAGTTCAATTGGTAGAATTATTAATTGGTTTTCCTTGCTTTCAGTTTCGGGCTTGTCCCTTGTCCATCTTAGTACCTATCCCCACCCAACTTTCAGTAGGACTCCCTAGTCCTTGGTTTTCTTTCGCATCGTTCAGCTTCTAGTTTCGGGTTGCGTTGCTAACCCATCTCTTCATACCGGGATGTCTGGACAACCCAGCAGCGGACTAGGTCAACAAGCTGGTGGGAATAGAGATCTCCCTGTCTCCAAATTTCTGGACAAGACTCACAGGCGCCTCCTCTCAAGCGATTGTGACGGAGTTTGTTCCCATTGCCCCGTGGACCAGCGATTACCTCCCTTTTTCTTTGGCTTTGGTGAAGAGAGCCGTGTCGCCGAAGGTTGTAAACTAGAGAAGGTCAAAGTCTGCCAGCGCTGTGGTGAGGAAGGACACTACGACAACGAGTGTACGACAGCTTGTCCAAACTGTGACAAAGACCACCTACCCGGAAACTACCCGACTGCCAAAGTCACTTGTTTCCTCTGCGAGGGAAGCGATCACTATCCCAAGGAGTGTAGTATGAACCGGGTAATCTCCAGGTCATTAGAACTTCAACGACTACTTCTTCGGTTATCTGTAAGCACTACAACAGCCAATGCCTCCGAACCAGAAAAGTTCCTGGATAATTTGTCTGAGGAACTGCGGGACAAATTACCAGTTTATACCTTCCCCGACTTTCAGATTGTGGTCGAAAATCCCGTTGTTGCTGGGGCCAGAAAGAGAAAACTAAAGGATCGGGCCAAGCGTCAACAGGTAGCTGATGTCACTTATTTCTTCTGCAACAATAAAGGTCACTATGCGCATAGTTTCCCCAAGGAGGTTGCAACAAACTCTCGTCCTCCGCAGGCCGTGCCCCAATCGCGTGCACCTGCGAGTCGCCAGGCGCCTCAGTAATCTAGCAGAAGTCACTTGTTTCCTCCGCAAACTCGGGGTCATTATGCTAATAATTGTCCTAAGAAGCTTGCAACGACCTCTCGTTTCTTTTCACGGCCCGTGATTCGATCACATGCACCTACGAAACATCGTAACCTGCGGGTCGTTCACACTCAAGTCAACCCCATCTCAGCTGGGAAAGCTCTGGAGGTAACCGACGTCGTTTTAGGTACGCTTCTTGTTGACTCTCGCCCTAATACTATTTTATCCAATTCAGGAGTATCTCATTTCCTTGTATCCCCATCTTTTGCTGCTGTTGGTGGTCTTTGTTTTGCTCTTTTATCTCAAGCAGTGTACCACCCTAGTTTCGAGAAGATCTTGCTAATCTATCCCGAACCCCAAGATGCCTTCTGGGATGTCATCGTTTATTTGACTTGAGTAGCACATTTCCTTCCCTATACATCTAAGGGCATCACATACCTGTCATTGCCTCAAACTTCCGTGGCCTAAACGGTCATAGTCCCTCTAATCAACTAGCTACGGAGGGATGACTTTGTATAGCTAGTTATCTAGCTTAGGTCTCGTTCGTTGGTGGGGTAACCAGACAAATCGCTCCACCAACTAACAACGACCTTGCACCGTCAACCATAGAATCAAGAAAGACCTCTCAGTCTGTCAATCCTTGTCCTATCTGGACCTACTAAGTTCTCTGTGTCAACTAAAGTGACACATTTTCTACCAGTCAAAACCAAGATTCGTACCGGTCACTTGGCTAAGCTTTACGTCTCAAGGATCGTAAGCTTGCCAAGCACCGATAGTGCTCTGTGCCCGTGTTCAGACTACCCCTCTTTCTTTTCCGAGTGAGCCAAATCTCGGGACGAGATTTTTGTAAGGGGGGAGATTTGTAACATCCCAATATTGTACTTGTGTTTAAAATGTAAGAAAATGAGTAGAAATTAAAACTTTTTCTTACATCATGTATTTCCTGTTGTACCAAACAATTCCTGTACAAAGATTATGGAAATACAAAGTCACAAGTCTTTTTGATCCAAATTTTGATCCTTCAAAAACAATCTTGTCAAATTTGTTAATCATCTCCTGGAAATATTTTTCCTAAATTTCTAGGATGGTATGTGACCCCTCTGAAAAATTTCACATTTTTTTGAAATTGTTTGAATATTTTTAAAGGGCAGTCCAACCTGTTTGACTTTTCGTCAAGCCTTAAACCAGAACCTTGCAGAATTTTTGGAGAGAAATGCACTATATAAAAACATCTGAAATTTTTTCCTAAGGTTAATATCCAAGTCAGCAAGCTCCTGTAAAAATTTTAGAATTTTTGGAGTGGTTTTCCTATCTGAAATAAATCCTCAAAGTCTCAGCCTAAATTAAAAACCTAAAACCTCGTTCACTGTTCCTAGGATTCGAGTCAGACTCGGGCTCGAGTCACTCGGTTGGACCCAACCAACTAAATGCACCAGGCCCCCTTTCTAGCGCACGGTCGATATCAGCTGTAGGGTCTAAATTCCCCGACGTATCGACGTCTACTCGCAAACGAAACAAATAAATAAAACAAATAAATAACAGAGGCAAAACAAACTCCAAAAATTAAATAAAAATCTCAGATAAATAGAGCTCGAATTTAGATGAATTTTGGAACTCGAATAGGCTCAATCGGAGTTCGGATGCAAAAGTTATGAGCTCTGGAAGTTTAAATCTAAAGGAAAACCCTGATTTTGGATTTACTGGAATTTCTGAATTATTTCTTAAAATAAAAATAGGATTATTGCGCAAGCACGACGTCAGCACAGGGATTTCGGAAATAAAAGAAATAAAAAGAAATTACTGACATGTGGGACCCACATGTCAGTGAGATGGCTCACGGTAGACTAGGTCTACCGAGCCTCGGGACCTAAAGATTGGTGAACTGCCACGGGGATCTGATCTGGACCAATCCCAGCGCGACAAGTCAGCGGCAGCTACTGACCGGGACGCTCACTCAGGCGTACACGCGTGAGATGACAAGGATGCCACGCGAGACGACACGTCTTCGCGAGGGCTGAACTAGACACGATGTGGACGTCCACGTGGCTCGACGGAGACCAGTGGTGCTCGGGACCAAGTGACAACGGCGAACGGCGGCGATCCACCGGCGATGAGTGGTACCACTGGGTAGCTGGCACTATTGCGAACCTAGGGTGTACTTGTGGAGTGTCAGGGACGACGAAGGTGACCAACGGCGGGACTTATGCGGCGAAGCTTCTCGCCTTTTGTCGGACAGGACCTCTAGTGAAGTTCCGGTGGCGGCAAAGGCTTCTGGTGGTAGCCCAGGCGACGGCGAAGGCGACGGTGTACTCCACGAGGCGGGCGTTACGGCGGCGCAACCAAGAAGCCGCGGCGAAACCCTAAAAGCTCGATCACGGCGGCGCTAGGGCTCTCGAGGTGCTGTGGCTTGAGGGTTTGGGGTGCAGACGCCAATGCGAACCTCGGGGGCCTATTTATAGGGCTGGGGCGGCACGGGATAAGGAATTCCTAATTTGGGGATTTCTTGGTCTCAAATGAAAACGAAGATAGAGTTGGTTTTGATCCCGATTGAGGGTAGATACAGGTGCGAGAAGGAAGGAGATAGAGTTTGATGAAGAAATTGGGAAGGTTTTAGTTGGGAGAGTCCATTGTCGAACGGGGCTTCTAGAAGGTGGCAATGGCAGACGGAGGCGGGCGCATCGCGGGGACGAAGCCGACTCAAAGACGATGGCGGCGGGCCTACATGGCAGAGAAAGCCCACGCATGTGCACGATCGGGGCAAGAGGGATGACCATCCAGATCTGATCGAACGGCTCACAACCACGGGGACGTTCGGGTCCCCGAACGATCACGCCGCATCTGACTGCTCAACCTTGATCGAACGGCTCAAAACGCTGGTGACGTTCGGACTGCCCGAAAGGCACAATGCCATCGGACCGATCAACGGGAATCGGACGACTGAGGTTTAACGCGCTCCCGCGAGGAGAGAGGAAGGGAGGTGACATGCGGGGACCACCTGTCAGAGAGAGGTGGGCTCGCGTGTGGTGTGAAAATGAACAGTGGGCCAAGAGGATTTGGTGGGTTTGGCCCAAGAGCTTTTCCGAGATTTTAATTAGTTTTTCTATTTTATAAAATATCAGAAATTCAAATAAGCAACAGAAAATAGCAAATGAACTCAGAAAAATTCTAGAAAATTCTAGAAAATATATCTGAGCACATAGAACCCAAATAAAATAGTTTTGACTATTGTTTATGTTGGGATTATTCACATTAAATGTTTTTATTGTAAAGTCCAATATTAAGCTTTTGAATTAAATTCAAATAAATCCAAATGGTGACTTTTCTCCCTACTAACTATTCAAAAGGTTTTTAAACTCAGCAAAATTTGGGATGTTATATCTCCATACGACTAGCTATACGACCAGTCTACGACTAGCTCGTATCTCCATACGACCAGCTCGTAATTGTGTACGACCAATCTACGACCAGTTTGTATCTGTCGAACTGAACGACTTATTTGTGTATTCTCCCTTTGCCTCACGACATCTAGTTGAACTCCAGGTGACATAATTTGTCATCCATGGACTGTTCAATGCTTTTGACAAGGATTAAAACCTCTATGTATTTCTTTAATACATATAAGAGATCGTACGTCTTCATCGTCGTAACCCCTAAGGCTAATGACCTCACTGGTTGTAAGGATTTCAGAGGTTAAATAATGGGTACCCTGGTCGGACAAAGTCCTATACCTAGCCTCCGACCAGTTAGCTACTCGTAGAAGCTATGAACTAGCATCTGAATCTAACTCCAGGTATATTCCCTACCGTGTGATGAATGGAACACATGTCATATGTTCCATGCCACACGATGTTATATAAACCACAAACACTGACAATAACCATCGTGCGGTTGAGTGCCTCACAGACGCTTAACCGCTGAACAATTGATACTTCATCAACTGTCACCTCACTCTCACCAGTCATAATGCTTCACAAAAGGCATCTCTCCAAGAGTAACTGCCACATCTTTAGAAGTTATTTAAGGATGGAGCATGAACAGAAGAAGGGGAAAGGGGATCAGATCAAGTCGCATTGGATTGAAGCATAGGCATTAGCATTAGATTCATATTTCAAGCCCGATACAGTAACATAGCAAGCATTACGCTTAGTGTAATTAGGTTTAGTCCACCACCTAATCGCAGGCACCCCCTGTAATAGCTAGTTCATATCAATAAAGAGTAGTCTCATTCTCTCCCAAGAAATCACGTGCCATTTTCCTCTATTTTATTTCGTAAGATCAGCGACACAATCATCGGCATACCGGTGTGCGTCCTTGGGAAGAAGGCGCGGATTTTCTGAAGAAATTCTTCGCTCAACAAATCCTCGCCCCATTTCTCTTTCGTAATCACTCATGCGGCTATGGCAGAGAGTTGGGACGAGATGAACTGGTTCGATCTGGCAGACTACTCCATTCTCGACATGGACGCATGCATCCACGCCATGCAAGAGAATGGGATGTCATCATCCTCCTTCTCCGCTGGTTCATCATGTAACATCCCAAATTTTGGGCTTGTGTTTCAAATGTAAGAAAATGAGTAGAAATTAAAACTTTTTCTTACATCATGCATTTCCTGTTGTGCCAATCAATTCTTGTTCAAGGAATTATGGAATTACATTGTCACAAGTCTTGTTGATCCAAATCTCGCTATTCCAAAAACAATCTTGTCAAATCTTATGATCATCCTCTGGAAATATTTTTCCTAAGTCTCTGTGATGGTCTGTGACCCCTCTGAAAAATTCCACAATTTTTAGAAATTGTTTGAATATTTTTGGAGGCAGTCAAACCTGTTTGACTCTTAGTCAAACATTAAAACAGAGCCTTGCAGAATTTTTGGAGATTTATTCACAGTATAAAAACCTCTGAAAATTTTACACAAGGTTGATATCTGAGTTAGCAAGCTCCTGTAAAAATTTCATAATTTTTGGAGTTAATTTGCTACCTCAAATAAATCTTTCAAAGTCTCATTTTTAATTCAAAGTCAAACTGGTTTCTATGTTACTCGGGTTCGAGTCGACTCGGGCTCGAGCCAATTGATTCGGTCCGCCAACTAATCGCACCGAGCCACTCTTTCAAAGCGCGTGAATCCTCGCCGTTGATCTAAATCGCACGGCGCGCGCGAAACCATTCGGACCTCCGGTTGCAAGTTTGATTGTCGGCCGTTAGATTCCCATCCAACCATTGAGATCTCCGAACCCTTCGACCATCCGGTTGCATTTTGAATCGAGCCGTTGGATTAAGATCCAACGCCGCGCACTCTTCGTGGTAAATAAAGAGTTTGCGACGTGGAGCAATCCGAGTCGTTCGTTTCTTATCGTAGGGCTCGTAATCTCCCCCGTGTTTTAACCCTCTGAGGCGTGGCGTAATCTCTGCCGCTCGTTTTGAATCCTACGCGGTTGAGAATCGCCCAGTGTCTTTCTAGTCTTCTTCAACCTCTAGTCGTGCATGAATAGTGGAGGGCATGGCGGTGTCATTTCATGCCTCCCTTGTCACTCTAGCTGACATTTAGGGGCATGGGAGACCCTCTGAGCCAGGCCATACCCTAATGCACCATCCCCAACCTTTTTCCCTTGTCGGCCGCTCATTGTGCTTTGTGTTTTGCCGCCCGAGAGCTTGTGGTGCAAACCCTAATGCCCTCAAGGCTTTATAAGCACCCTCATTGCTTCCTAGTATCTCTTTAGACCACCATCAAGCCCCATTCTCAATATTGGAGCTTAACACCTCAAAAATGGCAAACCGCCATTGTTGACCCGTGAAGCTCCATTGGGTGTTCTTAGTGTTCCAGTGGTCCTCCTTCACGTTTATTTGCCCTAACCTTATCTATTTACTTCCTTGAACATTTCCCCTCACTTAATTTTGGATTTGATTCTCAGGAATTGTCCAATTTGGGGTTTGTTCAAATTCGGCCGAAAAGTGAGTATCGTCTTCCTCAGCTCCGGTGAGTGCACCACTTCCTCATCTCTTGCTCTTATAGCTTCTGTGGATCATAATGAAGCTATATTGATGCTTGTATCGCTCATGTGGCTCGGGTGTCATTTTCGTTTTTTCTCCAAGTCCGCGAGCTCCCTCCGTGGTCAAGCTTCTCCGGCCATCTTTGAAGCCTCTTCTCGCTAAGGTAGCTTCTTATTAGTCCTTAGAAGCTATGGCACCCGCATCCTAGGTCTGCAGCCGAGCTTTTCGCTATTTTCGTGTTTAGCCGTAGGGTTCCGTTTTGCTTTTCAGGCCAGCGGCGTTCTAGTCCTCGCGGCGCGAGAATGCTACCATTAGGTTCGCATCATATTGCGAATCCATTTTGGGTCTTGTTCACCGCCGCGCGGCGATTGTCGCCGCGATCGCCGTTGAACTCACTCGGGTTTTGCTGATTGCAGCTCCGTTTGCGTCATTTAATTAGGACACATTAATTGCTAATCATTAGTTGTTAATTGTGTCTTAATCATTATTGTTGAGCCATCACCGGTGGGCCCAATATCCTTAAATCACTCTGGTTCAATCTCGCATCGTTCGGCATCATTAATGCTTAATCATTGATTAATAAAAATGTCGGCATTTAATCTCGTCGGAAATCTCCTGCGGTCGCCGACTTGTGGGCGAGAGGCTAAAATCAAATTCGTGATTCATTAGTGCCAGTTAATGGTAATCATTAGAAGCATTAATCTGTCTAACCATCAACTCGATCACTCTCGCCGACAAGTGGGCCGGTGCCGCGTGCACGTGGGTTAAACCAAGCGTGGGTGACTGAAGTCACCGACATGCGTCCACATGTCAAGATCCCTTTGAATCGCGATCATTATCCACGTTTATTTTTAGATCTGCGGCCTTGATCGTGAGTGCATTCGGACCCTCGGCTGCCTTGATCGTTTCGGCCGTCGATCTTGCGATCAACGCCGAGATTGTGTTTGCAACCGCACCGTCCGAATGCATACACACGTTTGCGCGTTGGATCGTGATCCAACGGTGGGCTCCGACAGGTTTGGCGCGCTGCGCTGTTTTGGCGTGCGTGAGCCGTAGGATGTTAGAGCAAGGGCTGCCGGCGCCCACGTCATTTTCTTTTAATTGGGTGGTTCTGCATTTCGGTAAGTATTTGTTTAACAACTGAAAATGTTATAAAAATTTTAGAAACTCATAACTAATTCATTTTAACTACTTTTTAGATAATTCCAACGGTATTAAATCATGTTATTATTTTAGTTTAATATAAAAATGCGTTTAGCTATGCTTCTGTAGTAGAAAATTCTGTAATCTTTAATAGCTTGTTTTCGGCTATTTTTATATATTCCAGAATTATATTAAAACTTGGAAAATGCATATCTTTTTCTGGATATCTGTAAATTGAATGATTTTAACTTTGATAAATTTGTTATTAACTAAACTTTAATCTAAAAATGGTGATAGGTCTAAATCAATCACTTAAAAATGTGTTAGTAGATTTAACCTTATTAGAAACACTTAAAAATTCATTTAATGATGTAATAGACACCGATAATTCTCTGTAAATCCTAAAAATAGAAATTTGATGTTAGAAATCCCTCTGTTATCATTCCATAATGTGAAATAGGTTTTGCACATGTTTATATTTTCGAAAGTGCCTCATGCTAGTTTTGCATCTTAGAAAAATCATAACTAAATCATTTTAACTCCAAATGACCTGAAATTTTATATGGGTTACCTATATACCAATAGGTAGCTACCATAAAAATTTCAGCTTCAAAATCTTTCTAGAAAATGTTTTTACTGTTGCTAATTATGGTAGAAAATGTGTTTTTAGGCAATATCTCTTGCACCACAAATCCAAATTAGGTTTTTCCAGTTTCTATGTCTAAGTACATTCGTATTCTACCTTATGTATAAATTTCGTCGCATTTGGATAATTGTTGCTTGCTCATTGGTTTATTTGTGGCTCGTCTTATTGGTTGTTCTTGGTTCTTTTGCCTCTCGCTTAGGATTCGATATTTGCGGTAATCCCGAGAGCGACCCTCCACAACAAATTGAGCAACAGCAAGAAGGCAAGCAGTTTGATCATGTTAATCCCAGTATTTTAAGTATTTATGTTGATTACAAATTCTATGTATGCATTGCTACTTTGTGTTAATAGTTGGCCTAGTAGATGCATTTCCTTAGCAAATGATTAATCTCTACTACCATGAGCCTAGGTTACTTGCTGTGATTTAGAGTTCATGGATGGGCTCTTGTCACTTAGTAGTTGCGAAATTAATTGCTTAGCCATGCTTAGTTTCGGTAGAAATGGGCGGTTATCGACTTGTCGATAACCTTGATCACTTAAAACTTATTATGATTATGATTTCCACCTTGTGCCATGTCTACTTATGAAAACTAAAACTGAAAGCAAAATGATTTAGACTTGGGCACAATGGTATGTTGGTGTGATTTTCGGGTGTGACTGGAATGGTGCCTGAGTCAACAAGGACCGAACATCTTGTTACACTAAACCAAGCATTTAGCGTGCTAACCACATTAGAGGGTATGGGACCTCTCTTGACTTAGTACTTTGGCGTGTATTGCCCTCGGGTCGCAGGAGGTCGCAGGAGGGATGGTGTTGGGAGCATTGTAGTGTCGAAAGACTTCACCCGTGATGGGATTTGTTGTCTTTCGCTTGCAATGTAGCGTATGGTGTTTCTACCCATACGAGCGGCTCGTGGTTGATACACAATATTGGAAAAAGTCTCGTAGGACTTAGCGATGCGGCATACCTTCTGTAGTGTGCTTGTGGCTTGAAGGCGATGCCAAGTGTGGGTACATTGGTACACCCCGCAGGTTAAAACTATTCGAATAGCCTCGCCCTAGGTTATGGACACGCTGGCAAGGTCTTTCAAGAGTTAGACTACAACCTTTTAAACTAAAACTTGATGGGTGGCACGAATCGGGATTCGTGCTATGTTGTGGTGACTATTGGGATAGTCACTTGTGTGGTTACTTGTATGTATCTTTACTTCACATTACTTTGATAACTAAATAGATTTACAAACTTGCTTTTAAAATGTATTACATTATTGCAAATAAAGTTGGCTTCATGCAAAATGAGACATACAACCCCCACCTAAATAAGCTTGCATGTAGTTTATGAATAGTGCTGCTATTCCACACGTCGATCTTGCGGGTACAAAGACAATCTTTGTACTCAGTTGCTATGCTTAATTGTTTTGTTGCAGAGGAAGAAGGTGAGCCTGAGGGGCCTCACTTTTGCGAGCTGTGTTGTGGTAGTTTGCGGGGCGACTAGCTTGGCGGCCCGGTCGGTTGCCTTGTGGGTGTGTGGCTAACCGGTCGACTTTTGTTCTAGCCATCTTATGGCGCTTTTGCTCATTGTCATTCTTGTATATTGTTCTATTTGGCCGGTCGGCTCTATTTTGTAATAACTTTACTTTATGTATGTCGTTGTTGAACTTAGTAATATATGTTGTATGGAAATGATGTGTAATTTTGTGATGATGTGCATATGCTGCAATTCTGGGAAGCATATGACCATCGAGGCTTAGAATGTTTAATTAGTAACGCTAGAACCATTTGGAGGCTAAGTGTTACTAGTTAAATATTCCGGGTTCTCACAAAGTTGGTATCAGAGCCATACTGACCGTAGAAACCCCTAGCTTGGTCGCCTTTAGGATATTTGAAAACTTACTTTCAAATAGTTTTTGAAAACTTAAGTAAGTTCTCTAATTTTACTCCTTACCCATCTTAGCTTGCTCATCTCACCTTATTCTTGGTTAGATTTGGAAAATTGTTTCCCCTCTCATCTTCTTTTCAAATATAGTTGTTTAATCGATTAACTCGGTTTTGGGAGCACCATGAGAGCCTTAAATTGAGTCTTGGCTGTTTGGAGTAAGGAATAGGAGCCCCTGGAACTTCAAATTTCGGCCAAGGGATTGAAGGAGAAATTCTGAACAGCTAGCTTGTAATTAGAATATAGTGCTGAAAATGAGAGGCTAATCCAACTAAAACTTGTGGGGATAAAAGGGTAAGAAGTGATATGAGATTAGCTAGTGCCTATACTCTAGTAGGTGGTTATACCCTGATTTTGGGCTGTTTTGAGCTAGAAATTAGTGCTGAAATTTTGGGTCTTCGCAAACGATTGCTCGTTCTTCCATACGGGTTAGTCGTTCAGGAAGTCGATTTGGTGATTTTTGGTCTTGTACTCTTGGTGGTTATTCCTGAGCCCTTTTTATTGAGTTTGCATTTCCTTGCTTTCTTTTTGTCTCGGGCTTGTAGCTAACTCATCTTAGTGAATCAGGATGGCTGGTGGGACACGTAGCGGCCGGAATCAGCCGGGTAGTCCCGATGAGGAGCTTCCCCCTCCTCCGACCATGGCGGAAGTCCTCATGCAAATCGAACGCAATCGTTCGGAGGACCGCAGGGTGTTGGAGGTTATCGCCAGAAACACCTCCACTCCCTCTGGTGCCTCGGATCGGAGGTGGTCACTGTGCTCGTGGGGACTTGCGGAGTTCCTCCGTGCTCGACCTCCTACCTTCTCCGGTCCGAGATCCCTTGACGCATGACGACTGCGCTGCGTGCGGTCGAGCGAAAGCTCAACGTTGCTCGATGCCGGGAGCAGAGCGGGCACTTTTCGCATCCCATCACCGGAGGGTGCGGCACTCATGGTGGGAGAATTTCCTCGCCATGCGCCCGCGACACGTGGTCTCGTGGGAGGAGTTCGATCGACTTTTCGTCGGGCCCATGTCCCCGCCTACTGATGAAGTCAAGAAGAAGGAGTTCCTTGCGCTCAAGCGGGCGCAAATGCGTGATCGAGTACCTCCATGAGTTCAACCATTTGGCGAGGTACGCCTCGCCGAGGTGGCCACCGATGAGGCCAAGCGGGAGAAGTTCATGGAGGGTTTGTGTCGAGGAGCTTCGTGACAAGCTCTCTATTGTGGACTTCTCGACTTCTGCACCTTGGTGGACAAGGCCATCATCGCCGAGCACAAGGCGAGCGCCGGCGAGTCCCGCAGCGCAAGTGGGAGGCCCGGCCTCGCGCAGTCGGCCTCGTTAAGCCCCCGTCTTTGGCTCGCACGGTGGCCCGTTCCTTGGCTTTACCACCGCCGAGGCCTTCAGCACCGACTCCACGCCCGCCGGCCGTGACTCGGTCGCGTGCGCTGCGACCAGCGGCGGTGTTCCCGCAACCCCGCGCCGACGCCACCGCTTCTCGCCACAACAAGGGCCACTACGCGAGTAGTTGTCCTAAGAAAGCTGAGCGGCCTCGTCCTAATGGAGGACGCGGGCAGGAGTGGTCACCACCACCGAAGACCCGGGCTTGGGAGCGCCGAGTCAATCACATCTCGAGGAGGCACAGCGAGGGCGCCGACGTGGTGTTGGGTACGCTCCTTGTTAATTTGCATCCTCGCTACGCTTTATTTGACTGGGGCCTCGCATTCTTTTATTTCGAGGTCGTTTGTTGTTGATTGTGGACTTCTTTGTGTTCCTTTGGGATTCCATCGCTCATTCGCTCTCGGGTTCGGAAATGAGAGTCGACCTAGTATGCCGGGATGTTCCTATCCACATCGAAGGAGTGGGATTCTTGGCGGATCTTATCCTGCTTTCGACTCGTGGCGCTTGGATGTGATTCTTGGCATGGATTGGTTGTCCCAACACTTGGGGCAAATCGATTGTGTGAAGATGGTCTACCTCACCGATCCTTGGTGAACAGGTTGGGTTTTTGCCGATGCAGAGCCCCATCTTTATGTCCTTGAAGCAAAGCAAAGATGGAGATCCACGACGTCCCCACGTGTGCGACTTGCGGATGTCTTTCCGAAGATTTGCCGGGGATGCCTCTGCTCGAGATCCGAGTTTGTGATCGAGTTCTTGCCTGCATCGCCCTATTTCTAAGAGGCCGACGCATGCCTCCTAATGAGTTGGAGGAGTGAAGAAGCAAGCGGGTGAGCTGCAAGAGAAGGGTTTATCTCGCCTAGCTCATCTCCTTGGGGTTGTCCATTATTTTTGTGAAGAAGAAGGACAAGACCTTGCGCATGTGTGTTGATTACCGTCCGCTTAATGAAGTGACGGTAAAGAACAAGTATCCTTTGCCCCGTATTGATGATCTTTTCGATCGGTTGACCTGAGCACAGTCTTCTCCAAGATTGACTTGAGACTGGCTATCATCAAGTCGATCGGGCGAGGATATTCAAGACGGCCTTTGCTACTCGTTATGGCCTTTACGAGTACACCGTCATGTCTTTTGGTTTGACTAATGCTCCTGCCTTATTCATGAATCTTATGAACTCGGTATTCATGGAGTATTTGGATAGATTTGTGGTGGTATTCATCGATGATATCCTTATCTACTCCAAGAGTGAAGAAGAGCATCTTCGAGCATCTTAAGCTTGTGTTGGGCAGTGCGTGAGCACTGGTTGTATGCCAAATTCGACAAGTGCGAGTTCGGTTGAAGGAAGTGGCATTCTTGGGCCATGTTCTTTCGGCAGAGGTGTGGTCGTGGATCCTAGCAAGGTCAGCGATGTGCTATCTTGGGGTCACCAAGTCGGTCACCGATGTGCGGAGTTTTCTTGGGTTGGTGGCTACTATCGCCGTTTATCGAGAATTTCTCCAAGATTGCGGCCTATGACCGAACTGCTCAAGAAAGACAAGAAATTTGAGTGGTTCTGGTTGCTTGTGATGTGAGTTTTCAGAACTCAAGAAGCGGTTGACCTCAGCCCAGTGCTTGTTCTCCCGATATTCACAAGAGTTTTGATATCTTTTGTGATGCTTCTCGTGGTGCAGGTTGTGTTCTTATGCAGAAGGCAAGGTTGTGGCCTATGCATCGCGCAGCTTGAGGCCTCATGAACTCAACTATCCTACTCATGACTTGGAGTTAGGCTGCGTGGTCCATGCACTCAAGATTTGGCGCATTATCGATTGGTAAACCACAGAGGTGTATTCCACCACAAGAGCTTGAAGTACTTGTTCACCCGGCCAGATCTGAACCTCGTGCAAAGAAGATGGTTGGAATTGATCAAGGACTATGACATGGGCATTCGCACCATCCGGCAAGGCCAATGTCGTTGCGGATGCACTCGATCGGAAGGTGTATTGCAACATGTTGATGCTCCAAGAGCAAAAGCCTACCCTCATTTCGTAATTCCAGCGCCTCAATTTGGGTTTGATCGAGCACGGTTCTCTTGCTACATTGGTTGTGCAACCAACCTTGTGGACCAAATCAAGGCGCATGCAGCAGAATCTGCGGTGTGAGCCGATCAGCGAACATCAAGGATGGGATGGCCAAGTGCTTTTGAGGACGAGCATGGCGTTGTGTGGTTTGGGCAGCGTCTTGTGGTTCCTAAGGTCATGGAATTGCGAATATGATTCTCCGCAAGCCCATGACTCTCCTTTGTCTATTCACCCCGGCTACCAAGATGTATCGGGATCTTCGTCGAGATTCTCGTGGACCCAATGAAGCGCGAGATTGCGGAGTTCGTTGTCGAGTGCGGCGTGTCTTTGTCGTGTGAAGGTCGAGCATCGGCGTCAGCGAGTCTTCTTCAGCCCTTGCCGGTGCGAGAATGGAAGTGGGATTCCGCTAGCATGGACTTTATCACCGGATTGCCCCGCCGCCCAAAGGGAATGATGCTATTTGGGTCGTGATCGACGGAGTTGACTAAAGTGGCACATTTCCTTCCCCGTCAAGACTCGGCCGTGTGGGGCCTTGGCCGAACTTTATGTCTCGAGGATTGTGAGTCTTCACGGTGTGCCAAGACGATTATTTCGATCGGTGCACTTTTCACCTCGCGGTTTTGGCATAGTCTGCAGAGGCTATGGGGACCCGCCTTCACTTGAGATGACCTTTCATCCTCGGATCGATGGCCGACGGAGCGAGTCAACCAAGTGTTGGAAGATATGCTCTCGTGCTTGTGTTCTTTCCTATGGGAAGAAGTGGAGAAGTGCCTACCATTTGCCGAAGTTCTCCTACAACAACAGCTTTCAAAGCGCCTTGGCATGGCACCGCTTGAGGCCTTGTATGGGAGAAGATGAGAACCCCATTAAACTGGTCCGAGATCGTGAGCGGTAGTTTTTCGCCCGATTCGATCGATGAGGCCGAAGCCGTGTTCGCTTGATCCGCGAGCATCACGCACGCCCACCGCATAAAAGAGCTATGCGGTCGTCGCCGCCGTGAGTTGAGCTTTGAGACCAATGACTTTGTGTATCTCAAAGTCTCACCCTTGAAGGGCCATCGTTTTGGCATCAAGGGCAAGTTGGCTCCTCGATATGTTGGGCCTTATCGCATCATCAAGAGAGTTGGGCGATTGCATACAGATTGGAGCTACCAATGCACTTGAGGGTGTGCATGATGTGTTCCATGTTTCACACCTCAAAGAAGTGCCTCCGTGTCCCGACCGAGGAAGCTCCATTGGAGGTTCTCGATGTGCGGAGAATTTGACCTACCGCGAGCATCCTGCTCGTATTCTTGAGGAATCGAACGGAGAACAAGGAACCGTGCCATCAAGTTCCTTAAGGTTCGATGGTCAAACCATTCAAGATGAGGCGACTTGGGAGCGAGAAGATCGCTGCGTGCAGATTTTCCTTCTTTCTTCTCCGAGTAAACTAATCTCGGGTTGAGATTCTTGTAAGGGGGAGAGTTGTAACATCCCAAATTTTGGGCTTGTGTTTCAAATGTAAGAAAATGAGTAGAAATTAAAACTTTTTCTTACATCATGTATTTCTGTTGTGCCAATCAATTCTTGTTCAAGGAATTATGGAATTACATTGTCACAAGTCTTGTTGATCCAAATCTCGCTATTCCAAAACAATCTTGTCAAATCTTATGATCATCCTCCTGAAATATTTTTCCTAAGTCTCGTGATGGTCTCAGTGACCCTCTCAAAAATTCCACAATTTTTAGAAATTGTTTGAATATTTTTGGAGGCGATCAAACTGTTTGACTCTTAGTCAAACATTAAAACAGAGCCTTGCAGAATTTTTGGAGATTTATTCACAGTATAAAAACCTTTGAAAATTTTACACAAGGTTGATATCTGAGTTAGCAAGCTCTGTAAAAATTTCATAATTTTTGGAGTTAATTTGCTACCTCAAATAAATCTTTCAAAGTCTCTGTTTTTAATTCAAAGTCAAACTGGTTTTACTTGTTTTCGGGTTCGAGTCGGACTCGCTCGAGCCAATTGATTCGTCCACCAACTAACCGCACCGAGCCACTCTTTCAAAACGCGCGTGAATCCTGCCGTTGGATCTAAATCGCACGGCCGCGGCGTGAAACCATTCGGACCCTCGGTTGCAAGTTTGATTGTCGATCGTTAGATTCCCATCCAACCATTGAGATCTCCGAACCCTTCTGACCATCCGGTTGCATTTTCGACCGAGCCGCTGATTAAGATCCAACGCCGCGCACTCTTCGTGGTAAATAAAGAGTTTGCGACGTGGAGCAATCCAAGTCGCTCGTTTCTTATCGTAGGGCTCGTAATCTCCGTGTGTTTTAACCCTCGGGCGTGGCGTAATCTCTGCCGTTCGCTTTGAATCCTACGGTTGAGAATCGCCCAGTGTCTTTCCTAGTCTTCTTCAACCTCTAGCCGCATGAATAGTGGAGGGCATGGCGGTGTCATTTCATGCCTCCTACTGTCACTCTAGCTGACATTTAGGGGCATGGGAGACCCTCGAGCCGTGCCATACCCTAATGCACCATCCCCAACCTTTTTCCCTTGTCGGCCGCTCATTGTGCTTTGTGTTTTGCCGCCCGAGAGCTTGTGGTGCAAACCCTAATGCCCTCAAGGCTTTATAAGCACCCTCATTGCTTCCTAGTATCTCTTTAGACCACCATCAAGCCCCATTCTCAATATTGGAGCTTAACACCTCAAAAATGGCAAACCGCCATTGTTGACCCGTGAAGCTCCATTGGGTGTTCTTAGTGTTCCAGTGGTCCTCCTTCACGTTTCTTTGCCCTAACCTTATCTATTTACTTCCTTGAACATTTCCCCTCACTTAATTTTGGATTTGATTCTCAGGAATTGTCCAATTTGGGGTTTGTTCAAATTCGGCCGAAAAGTGAGTATCGTCTTCCTCAGCTCCGGTGAGTGCACCACTTCCTCATCTCTTGCTCTTATAGCTTCTGTGGATCATAATGAAGCTATATTGATGCTTGGTATCGCTCATGTGGCTCAGGGTGTCATTTTCGGGTTTTCTTCTCCAAGTCCGGCGAGCTCCCTCCGTGGTCAAGCTTCTCCGGCCATCTTTGAAGCCTCTTCTCGCTAAGGTAGCTTCTTATTAGTCCTTAGAAGCTATGGCACCCGCATCCTAGGTCTGCAGCCGAGCTTTTCGCTATTTTCGTGTTTAGCCGTAGGGTTCCTGTTGCGTTTCCAGCCAGCCAGCGTTCTAGTCCTCGCCGCCTGGCGAGAATGCTACCATTAGGTTCGCATCTGTTGTGCGAATCCATTTTGGGTCTTGTTCACCGCCGCCATGCCGTTGTCGCCGCGATTCGCCGTTGAACTCACTCGGGTTTTGCCGGCACAGAGCTCCCGTTTTCGTCATTTAATTAGGACACATTAATTGCTAATCATTAGTTGTTAATTGTGTCTTAATCATTATTGTTGAGCCACGACCAAAGGCCCAATATCCTTAAATCACTGTTCAATCCGCACCGTTCGACATCATTAATGCTTAATCATTGATTAATAAAATGTCGGCATTTAACTCGCTTCGAAATCTCCTGCGGTCGCCGACTTGTGCCCGAGGGGCTAAAATCAAATTCCGTGATTCATTAGTGCCTAGTTAATGGTAATCATTAGAAGCATTAATCCGCCCTAACCATCACTCTCGGCCGACAAGTGGGCGCACCGCGTGCACGTGGGTTAAACCAGCGTGGGTGACTCGAAGTCACCGACATGCGGTCCCACATGTCAAGATCCTTTGAAGCGCGATCATTATCCACCGCTCATTTTTAGATCCGCGCCTTGATCGTGAGTGCATTCGACCCTCCGGTTGCCTTGATCGTTTTCGACCGTTGATCTTGCGATCAACTACGAGATTGTGTTTGCAACCGCATGCGTCCGAATGCATACACACGTTTGCGCCGTTGGATCGTGATCCAACGGTGGGCTCCGATTAGGTTTGGCGCGCGTGCGCTGTTTTCGGCGCGCGTGAGCCGTAGGATGTTAGATCAAGGGTTGCCGAGCGTCCACGTCATTTTCTTTTAATTGGGTGGTTCTGCATTTCGGTAAGTATTTGTTTAACAACTCAAAATGTTATAAAAATTTTAGAAACTCATAACTAATTCATTTTAACTACTTTTTAGATAATTCCAACGGTATTAAATCATGTTATTATTTTAGTTTAATATAAAATGTGTTTAGCTATGCTTCGTAGTAGAAAATTACAGTAATCTTTAATAGCTTGTTTTCGCTATTTTTATATATTCGAATTATATTAAAACTTGGAAAATGCATATCTTTTCTGGATATCTCGTAAATTGAATGATTTTAACTTTGATAAATTTGTTATTAACTAAACTTTAATCTAAAAATGGTGATAGGTCTAAATCAAGACTAAAAATGTGTTAGTAGATTTAACCTTATTAGCGAAGACTTAAAAATTCATTTAATGATGTAATAGACACCAGTAATTCTCTGTAAATCCTAAAAATAGAAATTTGATGTTAGAAATCCTCTGTTATCATTCCATAATGTGAAATAGGTTTTGCACATGTTTATATTTCGAAAGTGCCTCATGCTAGTTTTGCATCTTAGAAAATCATAACTAAATCATTTTAACTCCAAATGACCTGAAATTTTATATGGGTTACCTATATACCAATAGGTAGCTACCATAAAAATTTCAGCTTCAAAATCTTTCTAGAAAATGTTTTTGCTATGATGCTAATTATGTAGAAAATGTGTTTTTAGGCAATATCTCTTGCACCACAAATCCAAATTAGGTTTTTCCAGTTTCTATGTCTAAGTACATTCGTATTCTACCTTATGTATAAATTTCGTCGCATTTGGATAATTGTTGCTTGCTCATTGGTTTATTTGTGGCTCGTCTTATTGGTTGTTCTTGGTTCTTTTTGCCTCTCGCTTAGGATTCGATATTTGCGGTAATCCCGAGAGCGACCCTCCACAACAAATTGAGCAACAGCAAGAAGGCAAGCAGTTTGATCATGTTAATCCCAGTATTTTAAGTATTTATGTTGATTACAAATTCTATGTATGCATTGCTACTTTGTGTTAATAGTTGGCCTAGTAGATGCATTTCCTTAGCAAATGATTAATCTCTACTACCATGAGCCTAGGTTACTTGCTGTGATTTAGAGTTCATGGATGGGCTCTTGTCACTTAGTAGTTGCGAAATTAATTGCTTAGCCATGCTTAGTTTCGGTAGAAATGGGCGGTTATCGACTTGTCGATAACCTTGATCACTTAAAACTTATTATGATTATGATTTCCACCTTGTGCCATGTCTACTTATGAAAACTAAAGCGAAAGCAAAATGATTTAGACTTGGGCACAATGGTATGTTGGTGTGATTTTCTGTGTGGATCGAATGGTGCCTGAGTCAACAAGGACCGAACATCTTGTTACACTAAACCAAGCATTTAGCGTGCTAACCACATTAGAGGGTATGGACCCTCTTGACTTAGTACTTTGGCGTGTATTGCCCTCGGGTCGCAGGAGGTCGCAGGAGGGATGGTGTTGGGAGCATTGTAGTGTCCGAAAGACTTCACCCGTGATGGGATTTGTTGTCTTCGGCTTGCAATGTAGCGTATGGTGTTTCTACCCATACGAGCGGCTCGTGGTTGATACACAATATTGGAAAAAGTCTCAGAGGACTTAGCGTTTGAAGATACCTTCTGTAGTGTGCTTGTGGCTTGAAGGCCTCAAGTGTGGGTACATTGGTACACCCCGCAGGTTAAAACTATTCGAATAGCCTCGCCCTAGGTTATGGACACGCTTGGCAAGGTCTTTCAAGAGTTAGACTACAACCTTTAAACTAAAACTTGATGGGTGCACGAATCGGGATTCGTGTTATGTTGTGGTGACTATTGGGATAGTCACTTCTGTGGTTACTTGTATGTATCTTTACTTCATGTTACTTTGATAACTAAATAGATTTACAAACTTGCTTTTAAAATGTATTACATTATTGCAAATAAAGTTGGCTTCATGCAAAATGAGACATACAACCCCACCTAAATAAGCTTGCATGTAGTTTATGAATAGGTCCGCTATTCCACACGTCGATCTTATGTACAAAGACAATCTTTGTACTCGGTTGCTATGCTTAATTGTTTTGTTGCAGAGGAAGAAGGTGAGCCTGAGGGCCTCACTTTTTGCGAGTGTGTTGTGGTAGTTTGCTGGGCGACTAGCTTATGCGGCTTCGGTTGCCTTGTGGGTGTGTGGCTAACCTGGTCGACTTTGTTCTAGCCATCTTATGGCGCTTTTGCTTCATTGTCATTCTTGTATATTGTTCTATTTGGGTTGGCTCTCTTTTGTAATAACTTTACTTTATGTATGTCGTTGTTGAACTTAGTAATATATGTTGTATGGAAATGATGTGTAATTTTGTGATGATGTGCATATCTGCACAGGAAGCATATGACCATCGAGGCTTAGAATGTTTAATTAGTAACGCTAGAACCATTTGGAGGCTAAGTGTTACTAGTTAAATATTCGGGTTCTCACACATCAATCGTAGACATCAGCGAAATCGACCAGATGGATGAGGATACACCGCTACGACCAGTGGCGGTTTCAGAGGAACTACTTTCGACCAGTCCGAAACACCCAAGGACCTCTACAAGCTCAGTTTTTCCGATCGGCGAAAAAGGTGACAAAACCTCAGCGCCACAACTCGAGGATCAATGTACTCTCGATACGATCATGGCTGACAAGTACTCACCAACGGTTTCTGGCAATTCCAGGAGCCAACTGACATCTGGTAATGGTGTCGATGAAACCCCCACTGGTCGTAGGCCAAGTGGGAATTATAAGGCTCAAGATACGATCGCAATCCGCGAATCTAGTTGAGTACACCACAAAACTTCAGAGGTGCTGATCACCGACCACTCTCCATTGTAGAAACTCCATCAGTTACGATGGAAGCTCGTCAGAAGATCGCTGCTAGAGGCACGAGGTCAATGCGATTGGAGATACAGATCAAAATGCCATGTACGGGCCATCAAGCACCAAATGCCAGAGGTGACAGAGCTGATGAACGTCCATCGCTTAATCGCTCGGTCCGCCTCACCGTAAGGGACCAGCAAAGCACCAACCCGGAGGTCGGGGGAAAGTTCGGGTCATCAAACACCTACTATTAACAGGAACATTCCAAGGCCTTCAGTAACGGTACAAAACCTACAGGGAGTTCAGAATATTTTAAATGCTTCTAACCCTGCTTTAGCAGAGACACCAGGTTTTGTCCAACTTGTAGGTCAGGTATCAGAAATCCTCCAGCAGACTATGTAGCGTATGGAAGCTTACCGGGAACAAAGGCATTCGTAAAGTCAAACCATGAATTCATCCCAACGTTCCTCCCTCCGCAGAGGGCAGCATGGTCATATTGGAGGCCAGTCGATACCAAGACCACCTCAATGATTCCAACCAAGGATTCATGAGGGGAGAAGGCTATTTCAAGAAGCTTCTCCTTCTCTTCGTCGAGAGGAGCAATCTTTGGACCTAATGATCTTCGACATCATCTAAACCAAGCAGGCGGTCGAAGGCATTCTACCAATGTTGTAACATCCCAAAGTGCTGTTACCAAAATAAAATAAATAAAAGTTATTGTTTTATTGGATTTTCTGAAATTTGAAAGAGTTCTATTGCTTTATTTGAATTTTTGAAGTTTTAAAAGTCAAAAGTAAAATTTATTTGAAGTTCTTGAAGTTTTACTTGATTTAAATTGAAAAATACAAATTTAATTAATTTCTAGAATTTTTTTGGAATTTTAAAAGCTTTTTCCAAAATATTTTAAAGCCAAAATAAAATTATGTGCAAAACCTATAGCCAATTATAAGTTGGAACTATTTTATTGAAGTCCAAAATAAATCTAGGAATTTCTATGAATTTTTCTAGTATTTGTGGATTTTATTTGCTATTTTCTAAAGCCCTTTTTAATTATACGAATTAAATCAATTATCAAAGCAATTAAAATTCCGGAAAATCAAATGGGCCGAATCTTATTGGCCCATCCCTGTTTTTCGCCCGCGCCACCCTTTTCGGCCCATTTGGCCCGCCCACTCCCCACCTTCTCTCTCTCACACACCTCCCCGACCCCACCCGCCAGTCACCACCCTTCACTGCCGTGTGGGTCCCGCACCCTTCTTCCTCCCGTTTTCTTCGCGCTCAATGCGCTGGCTCTTCCGCCATTAGCGCATGGCCAAGCCCCTTCACCGCCGCCGATTTCGCCTCCTCCCCTTACGCAACCATGCGCATTCAAACCGCCCGTGCGTGCCGCGCCCGCTTCCGGTCTTTTCCCCCTGCATCACGCGCTAATTCGCCGGGACGCCGCAATCCCCGCCGCCGACTTCGCCACCGGATTTCCTCCCGTGCCCTTCGCGCCTATAAATGGGCGCACCAGAGCTCCTCCTCCACAACTCACCCCACCACTCACCTCACCCTCCTCTACGAGCTTGCCGGACCAAGTTTTTCCGCCGCCGGCCGCCACCTACTCCGTCACCCTAGCGCCGCCACCATCGCCGCCACGCCCACTCCGACCACTCCATCGGCCACGCATCTCCTCCGACCGGTGCTCGCGCTGCGCCGCCGAGTGCCTCTCGAACCACCGCGTCGCCTCGACCCTACCGCGCGCGCAAAGTCCTCGCCACGGCAATTTCTCCGTGCCCAAGCGCGCATGTGGTAAGCATCACGACCGCGATCTCCTCTACCCATTGATGCCTCGTGGGGGCATCGCCGCGCCGCCTGTCGCGGCAAGCTCATCGCCGTAGCGCCACGCCACAAGTCGATGTGGCTAGAACACGCATCGCCACATGTGCGCCACCTAAGCCCAAACGCCCGGCCGCCATGTGGAATCCATGTCGCCTGCGGAAGCCTCAAGAATGATTCACTATTTCGTGAACCATGTCCACCATGGTTCATTGACCGTCATGGACTAAGTCCATTGACCGAGAGGGCCCCACCGCCATAGAGAGTAGCATTTTCTTTATAAGAAAATTCAGCCCAAATTCAATATTCGGAGGGTGATGTCATGTCGACGCAATAAAGCCATTTTCCTTCACAAAAATAATTCCCAAAATTCAGAAAAACCCTAATTCTATCATTTCATGTAATTGCAATCTTTCAAAGCCCATATCTTTTGCATCCGAACTTCGATTGAGCCCATTCAAATTTCTAAATTTGTCTAAATTCAAGATCTAGCCAACCAAACCAAAATTATTTAATTTGGAGTTTATTTGAATTGTTATTTGAATTTTATTTGAATTTGGCTTATTTCACGATTAGATTTCGACGACTTCGGAGAGTCAGATTTCGACGCTGTTAGAAGAGCTCATAAGAGGATTGATTTTCACTGTATGATCATCATGATTATACACTTGGACTACCTGGAGAAAGTACTTGTGAGTACTAGGTGACCTGTTAAGGAAAACAACATCACCTCAGTACCAGGTGACCTGTTAAGGAAAACAACATCACCTCATCAAGCAAGGCAAGTTATACCCTTGATCATATCGATCCCATTATTTCAAATTATTTATATTCTATTTTAAATTATTACTGCATGCTTATTTATATTAGTAATTTAAATCCCTACTTTTAATGTATAGTTATGCCTAAAATCCTTTGTGTGGCCAATTTTGATAATTGAACCAAACATATTGTCACCCTAGATAAAACCTAGTTAATACGATAGTATGAACTAGAACATTTTGAGAAAAATCAGGCTTAGTGTAACATCCCAATTTTCAGAGCTTAAAAATCATTTAAATAGTTAGTAGGGAAAATTCACCATTTGGATTTATTTGTTTTTAATTTCAAAAGCTTAATATTGAACTTTACAATCAAAAACCTTTAATGTGAATAATCCCAACATGAACATTAGCCAAAACTATTTTATTTGGGTTCTATGTGCTCAGATATATTTTCTAGATTTTTCTAGAATTTTTCTGAGTTCATTTGCTATTTTCTATTGCTTATTTGAATTTCGTAATTTACAAATTAGAAAATGTATTTAAAATCTCGCAAATCTTCGCCGAATCTTCGCACCCATCTCCTCCTCCGCGCTGCGCCGCTGCACGACCTAGCTCGCGCGCGACTCGCCACCATCCGTCCCCGCCGTCCGATCGAGGTTGAGTGCTTGGATCGATCGCCGATCGCGCCCGCCTCCATCCATTGCCAGTGGGCTCCGCCGAGGTCGCTGCCTCGCGCCGCTTTCTTCCTCGCGTCCGAAGTCGGCGCCTGTCGCCATTGAGCTTAGAAGCTCAATCCGACAACGGACTTTCCTAACTAAAAACCTCCGCATTTCTTTGCCAAACTCTATCTCTAATCTTCCCTTTTGCGTATCTACCCTCAATTGGGATCAAAACCAACTCTATCTCCATTTTCGCTTGAAACCGAGAAATCCTCAAATTAGGATTCTTATCCCGGGCACCCCACTTATAAATAGCACCCGAAGCCGCACGGTCCTCCGCAACCTGCAGCCGCCACCTCATCTCCTTCCGAGCCTTAGCGCGCCACAATTGGAGTTCTAGGTTTTCGCCGCCGTCTCGTTTCTTCGCCGCTTGCGCCGCCCGCTGTCGCCGCGTCATCATCAAGAGCACGGCCGTTCAGCGCCACCGTGGCTACCTCCAGAGCCTTCATTGCCGCCGAACGCCATCGAGCTCCCGTCCGGCAATACCAAGCCCTCCGCCGCTCGAGCTCGCCACGGCCGCCATCGCCCTTCCGATCACCCGGAGTTGCACCAGAGGTTCGCACAGCGCTCTACACGCCGGTACCACTCACCGCCGGCGAAGCTCGCCGCTCGCTGCTATCGGTCCCGAGCCGCCGCCGCCGTCGGTCCGACGTGGGCGCCACCTCACCGCCACTCAAAGATTCATGCCGACGTGTCGCCATGCGGCGCCGTGTCGGCAGCACGTGTGACGCCGCGCGGCACGGCCCACCAACCCCGTGATCCGATCTAGCGAGACTTGGTCCACAAGCACCATCTCATTGACATGTGGGTCCCACCTGTCAGGCCATTTGTCACCCCGTCCGAACGTTCTTCGCTGACGTCAGCATTGCGCAATAATCCGATTTTTCTTCAGAGAAATAATTCGGAAATTCTGGAAAATCCAAATTAGGGTTTCTTTTTAGATTCAATCTTCGAGAGCTCATAACTTTTGCATCCTAACTCCGATTGAGCCCATTCAAATTTCTAAATTTATCTAAATTCAAGCTCTATTTATTTGAGATTTTTATTTAATTTTTGGATCTTTTTTTGCCTCTGTTATTTATTTGTTTTGCTTATTTGTTTCGTTTGCGAGTAGACGTCGTTTCGTCGGGGAATTTTGTGGAAGAAGGAGCACCCCAAGATCAGGACCAGTACATAGACCTTTTCCAAGGCAAGTCATACCTTTGATCATCTTGAACCCAGTTTTCAAATTTGTTTACTTCAAAGTACTGCATTCTATTTTAATTATTTATTTAAATGCTTTGGGTATAGTTATTATCCAAATTTGTTATCACACCTTGGCCTTGTATGTCATAATTCCTTGTCACCCTAGATTGGTTATCAGTTGGTAATATTGTAGCACCAACGTGGGTTGGTTAGATGCGAGTACAATTGCTTAGCGATGCTACGAGTCTCACATCTCATGAAAGTTGCAATTATTAATTATGACTAAGTGACTATGGAACTATGTGATAAAAACGTGTGTACTGTGGTGCTATTACTTTGTGGATGGCATGTGTTGCACTAAAACCAACTGGGTGGTAAAGGATTTAGACCGAGGCAAGTGGTGGAAGCCGTGTGATATGGTGGGCTTTGTGATGGGAATGATAATCTTTGTGATCTAGTTAGAAAATGGAAGTCTTGCCTTGGTCAATTAAGGACTTAACTTTGTGCGCCATTGAACCGAGCCATCATGCATCACCACATGCCCGGTATGGGACGGCCTAACTTAGTGTTATGGATTCTCGGCATTGATGTTCGTGGATAGGTTAGGTTGTGTGACAGGTGGAGGTGTGACTACTTAGTGGTTGCATCGCGGGACGGTTCGCCCGCCTCCTCGCCCAATGGTGTGTGTTATGCCAAAGCGCTCGCTTGGGTTGGCATAGCGGTTTGTAAGCACATCGGAGTGTCAATGTTGAGATGAAGTTTCGAACCGCTTTGTTATGATTAGTGCTTGCTACACTAGTTGTATCTTGTGGGTAAAGTGTACAACCTCTCGCAGAGTGTTAAATCAATCTATTCGAATAGCCGCGTCCGTGGTCATGGACATGCTCGGGATTTCACACGAGGTAGTTTTCATAAAATGTTGGGATGGGAGTGTGTGACCTCAATCATATGGCTATGTGAAATAACTGCTTTAGCGTGTGTCTTTGTGGAAACAATCGTTAAATTAGTATTGTCTATTTGTTTTGAATTATGCTTTCAATCTATTATTCGTATTCAATTGCAAATGTTGCTTTTATGCAAAAGAACCACGAAGCCTTTTCTTTGGAATAAGCTCAGCATCTATACATTGCATTCGTGGTATGATTTATGAGTACGGTTGGGTACTCACGCTTGTTGTAAAACTTGCGCCCAAACCTCGTAAGAGGAGGAGTCTACGCCGCTTGAGGAGGAGTTCACAAGGTTGTTGATCGTTAAGGTCCGGATCCCGCCGGTTGCATGTGGTGAATTGGTGGGATCTACGCTGGAGTTATTTCCGTTCGCTGCTATTTTATTCTTTGTTAGCCTGCGGGCTTAATAAGTGTAAACTCACCATAAGGTCAAAACCCTTATTTGTTATTCAAACTAATCGTTTACTTTATTTATCGTTTGTGTGGATCGATATTTACCTATGTTAACCCTGTGTGCACTAGCGTGATCCTGGACTAGTGCAGTATACACAGAGGGTTCCAGAATCGAAATTCTGGGTCCCGACACTTAGCCATGCTTATAGACCAAACATGTTTATTTTGGGGAATTTTCGCCAAGAATCAATTCTTGTTTAAATTATATCCATGGCATCGGAATGTTATGGAAGTTTATAAATGACTTTGAAATAAATGAAATAAATGAAAATGGTTTGGACTTGGGCATAATGGATGTTTGGTGGGTGCATGTTCATGCACGGGCTTAATTTGGTTAAGGTTAAGGCCCAGGGTTATTTTGGAAAGTTGCCCAAGTCAGTTAAGGACCGGCCTTCGAGCGTTCCTTTGCTATGCCTATAATGGGCTATGCCATACCGTACCACCACATGTCCTCAGTGTGGGGAGTAGGACCTGGCTAATTAATCTGTAATGTTCCACCGCGGTCGTTCCCTACAGATGCAATGGGTAGTCATATTACGACTTATGTTAGTCCCACCTAACGCAAGAGGGGGCCCGAACCCGGAGGTCTTTATTCCAAAGGGAGTGGCGAAACCTTAGCGAGGGGTAACTGTGGTGGAATGACGCTTTGTAAAGGCCTTGACACGTGCTCTAGACTGCTTATCAAAGGTAGTGAGCGGTGGCATAGATATATGCCGGACAAACTAGAGAAGTCTTGTCATGTGGGTAAAGCTGTACAACCTCTGCAGAGTGTAAAACTATTTGAATAGCCGTGTCCACGGTCAAGGATATGCTAGCAAAGCCACTCAAAGTTAGACCTTGGTTTTTATTTGAAAAAGACTTCTCCAAAAACTGGTTTATCCAAATGGGAATTGGGCAGGAAGTCATGTGATAGGAGGGTATCCTTCACCATTCATGTGTGAATGTTATATGACTATAAAACTGAGAATTTATAAAATGATTTGTAGTTATAGAATAACTACTTTGGAACTTAGTACAAGTATTTAAAGAAAATGCTGCTTTATGCAAATCAACCAATACGCCATCCTTTGTTACATCCATGTATGCATGTCATTCTGTTATTTGACGGGTGTAACTTGCGAGCACAGAAGTTGTGCTCATCCTTGCTTCATGCAAATAAATTTCAGAGGAGAAGGACTTTGCTACCGACGTGGACCTCGACGACTAGGCCACTTCCCTAGTCGATTTCCTATGGTAGATTAACTGGACCCTACTACTTCTTCGTCTTCCGCTGTGTTTATTTCATTGTTGGCCTGTAAGCCTCCTTTGTAATCAACTCTGTTGGTATTTATTAATAAAGTTGTGATATGATTTTGTTATCATATTTGTTTCTTACCGTGAACTAGCTACGGTCATGGGACTAGTTCGTAAATGCACAGAGGATTCGGGAGTATTAATTCACGGTCGACAAATGTCCACGATCGAATCGGGACACCGAGCACCGACACTGAATTTGAGAAACGGTCTCAACCGACATAATATGGCACCTTTCCAAAGGAGGTGCCATGAATCAATTATAGGTTGTCGAGCCTTTTCTGTAGGGCTCCAAGCTGTACATTGGCCAAACAGGGTCTGACTGGCCAACTTGGATAAGTTCAACGGAACTCAAAATCCGTTAGAATTTCTCCAAATTTATACCACCGCCATGAGAGCTGCTGGTGGTGATAAAAATGTGATGGCTAACTGTCTACCCACAGTACTAGAAGGATCTGCCCTGTCGTGGTTACTCAACCTACTGGTCGGATCGATCTATACTTGGTAGCAACTTTGCGATCTCCTAGTTGCGAATTTTTAGGGCACGTATGACCGCCCTAGGAAGGAGGATGATCTCCACCGAATCTGGCAAAAATCCAATGAGACTCTTCGACGGTATATCAAAAGATTTAGCCAGGTTCGTAATTCAATACCAAAGGTGGCAGAATCTTCCGTCATTCAAGCTTTCAAAGCAGGGCTAAGGAATCGATGGTTTACGGAGGATATAGCAATACACCCTCCACGAACAACCGTCGAGCTTTTCGACATGGCCGACAAGTACGTGACTACTAGCGAAGCGGTTGAGTGGAACGAGGCCATTGATTGGAAGGACAAAATCCCTCAACCTCGCTTGGATAAGACAGAAAAGAAGCAAACGAAGGCACTCAAGAAAAAGAGAAACCGCAAACCCGACGACAAGGAGGTCCTTACAGTTCCTGAAAAGTTTACCAACGGTAAGAAAGATTACACCGGTCGTGGCAAAGAAAAGGCTCCGACCGATGGATATAAGAAAAACAAAAAGTGATGTCCACATCACCAGCAAGCAGGGCATGACTTGCGCACCTACCGGGCCTGGGAAAAGAAGTTGGAAGATTATTATGCAGGTAAAGGCCCACTCCCCTCAATACAAGCTCCAAAAATGACAAAGACGGTGATGAAGAAATGGAGTACCAGGAGCCACAACACACGGTCAACGTGATCTTTGGTGGATCCTCTTCGTATGAGTGTAATATCCTGAAAGTGAGATAAGAAATGAATCGGGGGAGATTAAATTGTTCGGGAGAGAATTCGATGGTGTTCGGGAGGGACCAACATGAAATTTCTCAGTTCAACTATTAGAGAGGGGGGTTAATCGCTGATCTAATGGAACCTGGGCTTGGGCCTCGGCCCATGGAGACTAAGGGGGTGGCCGGCCAAAGGGGGCACCACTGCCCCCCAAACCGTAACATGACCCCTCCACCCACTTCCCCACTCCCCCACCCCTCTCCCCTTTGTGTGGATGTCTCTTCCCCTCCCTCCCACGCCTCCCCTCCCTGGCTGTTTTCCTCCTTGCTCCCCTTCCAAGCTCTCCTCCAAGGTTCCCCATTGCTGCCGGCCAAGGGAAGAAGAGGATCTTCCATTTGCAGCCGGCCAAGAAGGAAGGAAAGAGGGTAGGAAGAAGGGAGAAGAGAAGGAAGCTGGATCGACATCCGGGGTTCGCAATCTTCAGCGGCTTCAAGCGTAACGCATCGTTCGTTGTTGGGTAATTAGTTGTGGAAGAGTAATCAGGTAGTTTTGGTTAGGTTGCAAATCTTCCCGCTGTAATCGCAGATTCGTCCAGTAGCTTGCGTGATCAATTTCATGTGGTTAGATGCCGAATTAGGAGTTTTGGTATCCTAGAGAGTTGTAGGTTTTGTTCTTAGCTTTCAGTGGCCGCCAAGAACGCCCAAATCCGATTAACGGTCAGGGAGTTATGAATTTTCTAGTATCGCTGTCTGTTGATCATCGACTTTTGACAGTCTGTAGGAAATTGGTTAAAACTGCTATTTCAAAGGCGAATCAGGGGATCTTAGTATAACAAACAATGTAGGTAATTTCCATACCTTTTCCGAGATATAAAGAACGCAAGATTTGGACGTTCGTAGCAAAAGTTATGGAGGTTTAAGTGCACTGTCCAGAGAGACCGACGTGATAATTGTTGTTCAGTAGATTGTTTTGGTAGGGGCAGTTTATGGCAAAACCAAAAGGGCTCCCAACTAAGTTTATCTAGGTAATTCAATTACCTTTTCAGAAAGTCTAAGAGCATCTTAGTTGGACTCTGAGCGAAAGTTATGTATTTTAGAATTTGTCTGTCACAAGTGATCACCAAAGCGATCGCTAGAAATGGGAGGGTTTGATAACACTTGGGCGGTTAGCGAGTTCGTTTGTGTTGTTTTTATGCTTTTGGTCCAGTATGTTAGTCTTAGATTGGGATATCTTTATGTTCAGGTGGGAGCGTGACCCCAGGGGCAGCGCCCTCTTCGCGTCCACCGTTCTCGCACGGTTGAGGCAAGTATTCGGGCTATTGCACCTTTATGTTTGTATGATGAAAATTGTGATGGGTCTTGTTGGTATTAGCCATGTATGCTTGTTAATGAGATGAGTTACCATTTATGTTGATGACTGCTAGTTATGGTTAAAGAATTCTTCCGCATGATTTTAGTGCTTACATGTTTATGTGGACACTTTGAATTCTTACATGTGAAAGATGTTGTCATGGTGCATATGCATATTTTGAGCATGTTGAGTCTTGGTTACGTGGTTAACAAGTTTATATAGTTGAGGTCCCCATCATGCAATGACGGGCTTGAGGTCCCCACATTCGTGGAATGTGGGCTATGAGTAAAGAGGTCCCCATCATTAAGATGATGGGCAAAGGTCCCTATACATGTGGTGTATAGGCTCTTGGTCCCTGTGCCAGAGGGTACAGGAAAGGGTTTTCATTGACGGATGAACACCCCGCATTACCGGTAAAAATACGAAAAGAGATAAAGTTCGAAAGGAGCATTGCATGGGTTGCATTTCTTAAGTTTAAAGGCTATGTTCAGTGTATTGTTATCGTGGATTATCAATGCTATGCTTGTATTCTTGTGTATAGCCTTGTTGGTACTTGCTGAGTCTTTGGCTCACTCTTGCTTTATTGTGTTTTAGGTACCAATGGCAGGAACGTCATGCATGGGAGGGAGTAGATGTTGGACACACACACTACCTCACGCTCTTAAGGCGTCTACCACTTAGCTTCAATTTAGAAATAAATAAACTGCTTGGTTATCACCCATAGATGATTTTGGCTTGAGTAACTGTTTATTTGTAATAATGATATTGCCAGGTCTTGGTATGTTCTTTTGATTATCATGCTTGTTTATGAGAATTTTGATAAATGCTATGTTACATTGTTGAACTCTCGATATAGCTGATTAAACAAAGGAGACTCTGTCGAAAATTTGTAGATTGTGCTAGGTTAGTTTATTTCCAGTAGCATTCCAGGCTCTTTTAGAGTTGGGGTCTTACAGTTGGTATCAGAGCGGGCTGTAGGTCCGTGGTTAATGAAACATTAATTTTGACACACTAAGCACAGTAGGTGGGTTGGGTTTTTTGCATTGCATTTACGTTTCCGTTGATATTATAGTATGACTTGTGCTTTAGTTGACTGTTGTGCTTATCGTTTAAATTGTCTTGTTTGTGATTGTTTAGTGATGGCAAGGGGTGGAGGCCGCGGTCGTGGTCGTGGCCGACAGGGTGCCGGGCGAGGCCAAGCAATGCCACCGCCGGAAGTTCAGAACTCCGTAGCTGGGGAAGCTAGTCCTGTGGGGTCACAGGAAGAAGTTGCTTCAGCAGTGCAAGAGAATCAGGCCCCACCAACGGTGCCTGTTGTCGCTCCCACGGTGGCCCCTACAGCGGCCTCTGCGGTGTTTGCCATGGGACTACATCAGTGGAATGCTTTGAGGCTGGACACCTTCGACGGGTCAGGCACGCCAGTTGATGCAGCTAACTGGCTGCGACACATGGAGAGGCATTTTAGAGCTCTAGGGATGACTTCAGAAATGAGGGCACAGTTTGTCGCCTTCCAGCTTAAAGGGCAAGTGGACATCTGGTGGGAAGGAATCCTGATGGCTAGGACCGCTGCCCATGGCCCAGTTACTTGGGAGTTGTTTGTGGAACAATTCCGGAGGAGGTTTTATCCTGCCTCGTTTGTGGAGAGGATGGAGGTTTCATTGCAAAGTTACAAGCAGGGCAAGATGACAGTGTCGGAATATGAGGCGGGTTTTAACAACCTGATCCGCTTTGTTCCGGTAGTGGCTACGGATGAGGTGGAGAAGGCCAAGAGGTTTCGTAGAGGACTCAGACATGAGTTTCGCCAGGTTTTGGGGCATTGGAGTTGAGTGATTTTAGCTCCCTGGTAGAGCAAGCCAGGGGCATGGAGCTAGAGATGCAGCTTGGGGAAGAGTTACTAGGTGCAGGAGGTACCATGGTTCAGGAGGGGGCTGGTGGCAGTCAGAAGAAGAGTTTTGGAGGAGGAAGTGGGTCATCCCTGAAACCAGTTTACAAGAAGTTCAAGGGCCTGCAGAATTCCTTCAAGTCCAAGTCCACAAGGCCATAGTCATCCTCCACTTCCCGACCTTCAGCGAGTGTTCCTAGATTGCGTCCGGTACCAGGGCAAGGAATGAAGTGTTTCAAGTGTGGTAATGAGCATCGTGCTTGAGTGTTCTTGGTCGGATCTTATCGCCATCGTGGTGGTGGAGGGCCACAAGGCTTTGGTTTGTCGGCGGAATCCCGCCGATTTAATTAAGTGGGAGCAGTCCGGCGCCGACCACCAAGAAGCGGCTTCATCTTGAGGATCCGTGCGGATGTTAGCGGCCGCTCCTACTCGGCCTTGGGGACACCGCACCTTATCTACCGTTTCTGGAGGGATTCCACCGCTGTGGTACTTTGGCCACCGGTTCCCGCAAAGACCGTTTCGATCGTGGACGCCTCAAAGACCACCGTGAGTTGCCGCACCCTTACGAGTATTGGAGCTCCTACCGCCCAAAGATCGATTGCGTATGCGGCCGATCGCCGAGTCGGTGAGGTCGTCCCGATGTGTTGACAGGTACGCTCCTTGTGGACTCAGTGGAGGCCTTTGTTTTATTTGATTCTCGAGCTACCTTCTCGTTTACCTCTTTAGAGTTTGCTAGTAGAGTACCCTTGAGTATGTAGTCTATAGCTCAGTCAGTTGTTGTTAACTCCCCTGGAGGAATTCTTTCTAGTTCCAAAGTTTGTCCCGGTTGTGTGATATCCTTAGACGGGGAAGATTTTATTGCTAATCTGATGGTTATGAGGATGGAACCGTTTGATGTTATTTTGGGTATGGATTGGTTGCATAGTTACCGTGCGGTCATATCTTGTTTTTAGAAGACAGTAACTCTGCGAGCTCCGTCTGGTCAGGAGATAGTTTTCCAGGGTAGTGCCCCTTCTTATTCACCTTGTGTGCTGGCTAGTTTGTTTCTGCAATGGCAAGAAAGAGTGGGTTCCTTTTGTCCTTGGTAGAGAAGCCGAGTGTGTCCCTGACTGCTGTAGGTGTTTCAGTGGTTCGAGAGTTTCTAGATGTTTTTCCAGCAGACCTGCCAGGGATGCCTCCACCACGTCCAGTGGAGTTCAGGATCGATTTAGTACGGTGCTCGATCGTTTCTATGACCTCACTGTCGCACGCCCTTTCCAGAGGAACTAAAGAAGCGGTTGGATGATCTAAAAGAAAAATCTTATTCGACCCAGTATGTCTCCATGGGGAGCTCTGTTCGTTTACTAAGAAGAAGGATGGTAGTTGGCGATTCAGATCGACATCGTGCTCTCAACCAAATGACCATCAAGAATAAATATCCTTTACCTCGCATTGAAGATTTATTTGATCAATTGAGAGGGCAAAGGTATTTTCAAAGATAGACCTTCAGTCAGGTTATAATCAGATTCTGTCCGAGAGGAGGATATTGAGAAAACGACGTTCTCTACAAGGTATGGGCACTTTGAATTTAAAGTTATGTCGTTTGGACTAACGAATGCCCCTGCTGCTTTCATGGAGACTATGAACAGGATGCTGCATGAGTATCTGGATGATTTTGTCGTCGTCTTTATTGATGATATTTTGATTTATTCAAAGACTGAAGTTGATCATGAGCGTCATCTGAGGCTGGTGTTAGAGACGCTAAGAGAGAATAGGTTCTACGCCAAGCTTAAGAAGTGCGAGTTCTGGATGTCTGAAGTGGGGTTCTTGGGGCATATTATCAATGATAAGGGAATATCAGTTGATCCCGTAAAAATCTCCACAGTGGTAGAATGGGGAAGGCCAACCAATGTCAAGGAAGTGAGAAGATTCCTGGGTATGGCAGGCTATTATCGGCGTTTTGTGCAGGATTTCTCCATCACTGCGAAGCCGTTATCCAGGCTCACTCAGAAGGATGTGAAGTTTCGGTGGGATGATGATTGTGAACGCAGCTTTTAGACTTTGAAGGAAAGGTTGGTGACTGCTCCTGTCCTTACTATTCCAGAGCCCGGAAAGCGATTCACAGTTTACTCCGATGCATCTTGAGTTGGATTAGGCTGTGTGCTCATGCAAGATGGTAAGGTTCTGGCCTACGCGTCTAGACAACTGAAGAAACATGAGCAAAACTACCCAACCCATGATTTAGAGTTGGTCGCGGTGGTGTTCGCCTTGAAGCTTTGGAGGCATTATCTTTATGGTGAGTCTTGTGATGTTTTTACTGATCACAAAAGCCTTAAGTATATTTTCACACAGAAGGATTTGAATCTGAGGCAGCGTAGATGGTTGGAGCTGATCAAGGATTATGATCTCACAATTCAGTACCATCCAGGCAAGGCCAATGTGGTGGCTGATGCTCTTAGTCGCAGGGCGACACTGGCTACTTTGGATTGTTTAATTGCGGATTTTGACCGCATGGGGATATCTTATTGCTATGCAGGCACCGCACATGCTGAAACACAGTTGATTTTAGAGTCAGCCATTCCAGAGCACGTGCGGGAAGCGCAATAGAGTGACAAATTATTGCTGAGGGTCAAGAAGCGAATAGATCTGGGCAAGGAAGGAGATTTCAGTTTGGATGGGTCTGGAACTTTGCGATTTAAGACCGTCTTTGTGTGCCGCAGAAGGTGGGGGTTAAAGATGACATCCTGAGGGAAGCACATCGCACTCCGTATACTGTCCATCCGGGCGAGACAAAGATGTACCGTGATCTGAAGCAGAATTTCTGGTGGAAAAGAATGAAAGTGGATATTGCTAATTATGTTGCCTCTTGTGGCGTTTGTCAACAAGTGAAGGCAGAACATAAGCATCCGGTAGGGTTATTGCAGCCATAAGAAGTTCCCCAATGGCCATGGGATGATATCTCTATGGACTTCGTTGTTGCTTTACCTCGTTCACCTGAGGTAAGGACGCAGTTTGGGTTATAGTGGATCGATTCAGCAAATCCGCGCATTTTATTCCCATCCGCACGACCAACTCAGCAAGTGACTTGGCCCCTATCTATGTGCAGGAAATTGTGAGATTACATGGGGTGCCGAAGACCATCATCTCCGACAGGGATGCCAAGTTTGTTTCCAAGTTTTGGGAAAGTTTGCAGAGTGCACTGGGCACTCAACTCCGTCTCAGTACAGCGTTTCATCCACAAACAGATGGGCAGTCAGAGCGCACTATTCAGACCCTAGAAGACATGTTGCGGACCTGTGTCCTGTCCTGGAAAGGTAGTTGGGAGGATCAGTTGCCATTGGCGAAATTTGCGTACAATAACAGCTTTCATACAAGCATAAAAGCCGCTCCATTTGAGGTTTTGTATGGGTGTAGTGCAGAGTCACCCCTTCTGCCGGGAAGCGGTGGGTGAGAAGGCGCTTTGGGTCCGGATTGGGTACAAAAGACGGTTGAACGAGTGGCCTTGGTGAGACAAAACTTATTAGCAGCCCAGAGCAGACAGAAAAGTTATGCAGATGTGAGGAGGAGAGACTTGGAATTTGAAGTGGGTGATCAGGTGCTCGTAAGAGTATCCCCACTAAGGGTGTGGTGAGGTTCAGTACCAGAGGGAAGCTTAGCCCAAGGTATGTTGGGCCATTTACGATCTTGGCTCGGATCGGGAAGTTGGCATACCGCCTGGACCTACCAGAGGCTATGCGAGGAGTGCATAACGTTTTTCATGTGTCTATGTTGAGGAAGTTCTTGCATGATCCGGAGCATCATGTTTCGTTAGAACCTCTAAACATTGAGCAGGACCTGACCTTTGAGTCCAAACCGGTGCGAATTCTGGAAAGATCTGAAAAAGAGTTGAGGAACAAAACTTTGAAGTATGTCAAGGTGCTTTGGTCACAGCAGACTGAAAGGGAGGTCACTTGGGAACTGGAGTCTCGCATGCACGAGCTATATCCAGACTTGTTCACGTCAGGTGTGTAATCCTTGTGATTAAATTTCCAGTAATGGTTTTTCTTGTGTAATTTGGCGTTTAGATTCGGGGTCGAATCCTTCTAAGGGGGGTAGAATATAATATCCTGAAAGTGAGATAAGAAATGAATCGGGGGAGATTAAATTGTTCGGGAGAGAATTCGATGGTGTTCGGGAGGGACCAACATGAAATTTCTCAGTTCAACTATTAGAGAGGGGTTAATCGCGATCTAATGGAACTCGGGCTTGGGCCTCACCCATGGAGACTAAGGGTGGCCGCCAAAAGGGGCACCACTCCCCCCCAAACCCTAACCGCAGCCCCTCCTCCCACTTCCCCCACACGCCCACCCCTCTCCCCTTTGTGTGGCCGCCTCTTCCCCTCCCTCCCACACCTCCCCTCCCTGGCTGTTTTCCTCCTTGCGCCCCTCCCAAGCTCTCCTCCAAGGTTCCCCATTGCTGCTGGCCAAGGGAAGAAGAGGATCTTCCATTTGCAGCCGGCCAAGAAGGAAGGAAAGAGGGAAGGAAGAAGGGAGAAGAGAAGGAAGTGGAATCGCCATCTGGGGTTCGCAATCTTCAGCGGCTTCAAGGGTAATGCGTCGTTCGTTGTTGGGTAATTAGTTGTGGAAGAATAATCGGGTAGTTTTGGTTAGGTTGCAAATCTTCCCGCTGTAATCGCAGATTCGTCCAGTAGTTCGTGCGGTCAATTTCATGTGGTTAGATGCCAAATTAGGAGTTTTGGTCTCCTAGAGAGTTGTAGGTTTTTTTCTTAGCTTTCAGTTGCCGCCAAGAACGCCCAAATCCGATTAACGGTCAGGGAGTTATGAATTTTCTAGTATCGCTGTCCTGTTGATCTGTCAGCTTTTGGACAGTCTGTAGGAAATTGGTTAAAACTGCTATTTCAAGGGAGAATCAGGGGATCTCAGTATAACAAACAATGTAGCTAATTTCCATACCTTTTCAGAGAGATAAAGAACGCAACATTTGGACATTCGTAGAAAAAGTTATGGAGGTTTAAGTGCACTGTCCAGAGAGACCAACGTGATAATTGTTGTTCAGTAGATTGTTTTGGTAGGGGCAGTTTATGGCAAAATCAAAAGGGCTCCCCAACTAAGTTTATCTAGGTAATTCAATTAACTTTTCATAAAGTCTAAGATCATCTTAGTTGGACTCTTGAGCAGAAAGTTATGTATTTTAGAATTTGGCTGTCCACAGTGATCACCAAAGCGATCGCTAGAAATTGGAGGGTTTGATAACACTTGGGCGGTTAGCGAGTTCGTTTGTGTTGTTTTTATGCTTTTGGTCCAGTATGTTGGTCTTAGATTGGGATATCTTTATGTTCAGGTGGGAGCGTGACCCTACGGGCAGCGCCCTCTTCGCGTCCACCGTTCTCGCACGGTTGAGGCAAGTATTCGGGCTATTGCACCTTTATGTTTGTATGATGAAAATTGTGATGGGTCTTGTTGGTGTTAGCCATGTATACTTGTTAATGAGATGAGTTACCATTTATGTTGATGACTGCTAGTTATGGTTAAAGAATTCTTCCGCATGATTTTAGTGCTTACATGTTTATGTGGACACTTTGAATTCTTACATGTGAAAGATGTTGTCATGGTGCATATGCATATTTTGAGCATGTTGAGTCTTGGTTACGTGGTTACCAAGTTTATATAGTTGAGGTCCCCGTCATGCAATGACGGGCTTGAGGTCCCCACATTCGTGGAATGTGGGCTATGAGTAAAGAGGTCCCCATCATTAAGATGATGGGCAAAGGTCTCTATACATGTGGTGTATAGGCTCTTGGTCCCTGTGCCAGAGGGCACAGGAAAGGGTTTTCATTAACGGATGAACACCCCGCATTACCGGTAAAAATGCGAAAAGAGATAAATTTCAAAAGGAGCATTGCATGGGTTGCATTTCTTAAGTTTAAAGGCTATGTTCAGTGTATTGTTATCGTGGATTATCAATGTTATGCTTGTATTCTTGTGTATAGCCTTGTTGGTACTTGCTGAGTCTTTGGCTCACTCTTGCTTTATTGTGTTTTAGGTACCAATGGCAAGAACGTCATGCATGGGAGGGAGTAGATGTTGGACACACACACTACCTCACGCTCTTAAGGCGTCTACCACTTAGCTTCAATTTAGAGATAAATAAACTGCTTGGTTATCACCCATAGATGATTTTGGCTTGAGTAGCTTGTTTATTTGTAATAATGATATTGCTGTGTCTTGGTATGTTCTTTTGATTATCATGCTTGTTTATGAGAATTTTGATAAATGCTATGTTACATTGTTGAACTCTCAGATAGCTGATTAAACAAAGGAGACTCTGTCGAAAATTTGTAGATTGTGCTAGGTTAGTTTATTTCCAGTAGCATTCCAGGCTCTTTTAGAGTTGGGGTGTTACACTGAGTCAAGACATCATCTGAAGGCCATGGAGCGGGAGGTCAACCTTGCCGAATCTCCAATCACTGTCAAGCCATCCAAGTGGTCGGAGACAATAATCTCCTTCAGCAAAGAAGACTGCCCCATCCCTTCGACTCGACCAGGTAGTTTCCCTATTGTCATAGAGCCTACTATTAATAACTGTAAGGTTAATCGGGTCTTAATACATGGAGGTAGTTCTTTAAATATTTTATTTGCAGGAGCATTGGAAGATATGCAAATTCCCAAATCAAAGGTAAAACCTGTGAAATATGCCTTCCATGGCATAGTTCCTGGTTCTACCACCAAGCCGATAGGACACCTATCCCTACCGGTTACGTTCGGAAGACCCGACAACTTTCGAACAGAAAAGATTTCATTTGATGTGGTCGATTTTGAAACCACCTACAATGAAATCCTCGGTCATCTGGCCTTAGCAAAGTTCTTGATATCCACGCACTATGGTTATCAGAGTTTAAAAATGCTAGGACCGAAGGGTGTCATCACGGTTCGAAGCAATCTAAAAATGGCTTACGCATGCGATCGGAAATGCTTATAATTGGTCGAGGAGCTTCCGACCTGAGAAACTAATCCGCCTACCATGCAGGCCAAGCACTCGAGGCCAAAGATGGCACCAAAACCTTTCGACCAGACAAGAGAGGTACTACTCGACGAGAGCGCTTCTCCAGAAGCTGCCAAAACAAAATCTCTCAGCCAGAAAAATTTTAGGAACAAGAATGACTTCATTTGGACTTAGCATGAAAAAGTTATGGCCAAAACAAAATCTCTCAGCCAGAAAAATCCTAATTAAATTAATTTCAGTTACTGTTCATAGCGAAAATTTCTATAATGATTTAGAACCCAAAATTTTTATGGTAGGTAGTTTATGTCATCCTAATCACAACAAAGTTGAGTTTACTAAATTCAGAGTTACAATGATTTACTTATGATTTTTCTAAGTTGTAAAACTAGCATAATGCATTTTCCATAAATATAAACATGTTTAAAACCTATTTCATATTAAAGTTTGTTAATAGGAGGATTTAACAACATTGAGTTCACATATTTTAGAAATTCAGGGAATTACTTGTGTCTTTTACAACATTAAAGGAATTTTTAAATGCTACCAATAAGGTTAAATCTATTAACATATTTTTCTAGTACTGATTTAGGCCTACAACCATTTTTAGATTAAAGTTTAGTAAATAAAAAAATTAACAAAGTTGAAACCATTCAATTTGCATATATACAGAAAAATACATGCATTTTCCAAGTTTTAATTCAATTCTAGAATATACAAAAATGGCTGAAAACAAGCTATTAAAGATTACAGAATTTTCTACCACAGAAGCATAGCTAAAAGTATTTTTATATTAAACTTTAGTGAAATACAAATTTATTACAGTTTGATTCATTTAAAAGGATCTATTTTGAATTAGATATGAATTTCTAAAGTTTTTATACAATTTTTCAGTTGACAAATAACTATTTACCGAAATAAAACAACACTTAACAGAAGGGAATCGACGTGGACAACTATGGGCCCTTGATTTGGAATCAAACGGCCGAGGTGAAGGGGGCGCGAAGGCGACCCGAAAGGCCCAATTCATCTCGACCGTCGATTTGAGATCGGAAGGCCACGAGTGGGGGCTGTTCGGACCTCGCGAACGAAACATCGATCTCAGCCGCAGATCTGAGAATGGACGGCCCACGTGGATGGGGAGTTCGGGTGACCCGAACAACCCATTTGATCTGGACCGCACATCGCAAAATGGATGGCGGACTAAGATCGAAGTTCAAATTAAAGCGCTGACACGTGGGGCGCATGTCGCTGATCGTGAGTCACATACGCTGGTTGTTTACTCCACGTGCACGATGCACGGGTCCACATGTCGATCGAGGGGACTTTTTAGGACAGATCATTAACTATTGAACTAATGATTAGGGATTTAATGTGCTTTGACGATTTGCACGGATGGGTTTTAAGTGATTAAAGGGACCACCTAGCAGTGACACAGGGTGGCGGCTTAGGACAAATTTATTGCTAACAATGATTAGCAATAAAAGGACCCAAAATTAGCACTAATGATTTCGGATTTCAGCTTTGAACCTACGGGCCCACATGGCAAAGAACTCAAGAGGTTATTCCGATGACCATTATCCGACACTTAGCTAACCAATGATTAGACATTAATGATGTCCTAACCGACCGATTAGCGCCCGTGAGGATTACGTGGGTTGGGCCCACATGTCGATGAGACATTAGGCCGATTAAGACATAATTAATACTTCTAATGATTGATTACGATTAGGCATTAAGCGTGTCCTAAATATTCGATTAAAACAGGCGCCGGCCAAGAAACCGAGTGCAAAGCACGGCTTGTCGTCGGCGACTCCGGCCGTGGCGGTGCCCACAAAATACCAAAATGGGTTCGCAATAGTGTTGCGGACCCAATGGTGATGACCTCGCCGGTGGTGGAGGTCTAGAACGCCAGCGAGCCGGAAAACAAGGATGGGGCTTTTACGGCCAAAAATGAAAACGGCAAAAAGCTCCGCTGCAGTCCAAGAAAGCGAGTGCCATTACTTCTAGGGACTAAATAGAAGCTACCTTAACCGGGAGGAGCTTCAAAGATGGCCGGACAAGACTTGGACACGATAGAGTTCACCGGAGCCGAGGAAGAAGATATGAAAATGATAACCTGAGTAAAATGAACACCGATGGGTGATCAAAATAGCTACATTATGGTTCCCATAAGCTCCACAAGTAATTGCAAAAAGAACCACTTACCGGAGTTGGAGAAGAAAGGGGGTGAAATCGGCAGAAAATCTCCAAACTTAAAATTGAGTGATTCCTGTGGATGCAACCCAAAATTAAGTTAGGAAAATGTAAAGGAAGTTGAGGAGCTCAAAAGGGTACAAGAAAAATTGAAGATAAACCACTGGAGCACCAAGATCCACAATCGAGCTCCACGGTCGAAAATGGTGTTTTGGAGATTTGAAGTGGTTTTGAGCTCAAAACACACAGAAGAGCTAGGGGTGATGTAAAGGAACTCAACGGTGAGCTTTGGGAGCTATTTATAGAGGAAAAGATTTAGGGTTTGAGCAGGGACAAGAGCTCACGTGAGCTCGGTTCATGGTGCGGCCATGGACCATGAAATTGACGGGAGCAGCTAAGAAGAGGACCTTGAGCGCGAAAGCTCACTGAGAGCATTAAATGCCGAGGACCAGAGCCGTTCAAACGGTGACGCAAGGCGTTGAAAAGGGGCTCTCCCACGCCATGTCCTGTCGCACGCGCGTACGGGAGCCAGAGGAAGAAGAAGAAGAACAGAGAAAGAATGCGGTGACCATTGGATTTAAAATAGACGGCCACGATTACACGGTGACGATTGGAGGTTTTAACGTCACACTCGATCTGGAGCGTCCGATTAAGAACGAACGGCTGAGATCAATTGAGATATTCGCATGACCCGATCAGCCCAAAGAATCAGGACGGTTGGATCTTAATCCAACGGCTCTGATTGACGAGGACTTCGCGGCGGCCCGAAAGCAACAATCACCTGGGACCGTTTGATTAAGATCCAACGGATGATGTCAACCGCGCGCTAGAAAGGGGCCCAGTGCAGTTAGTGGGTTCAACCGAGTCAAGTGGCTCGAGCCCGAGCCTGACTCGAACCCAAGGAACAGTGAAACCAAGTTTGATTTTAAATTAGACAAAGACTTTTGAGGATTTATTAGAGGTAGTAAAATAACTCCAAAAATTCTAAAATTTTTACAGGAGCTTGCTAGCTGAGTTATTGACCTTGTGTAAAATTCGTAGAGGTTTTTGTGCTATGCATTTTTCTCCAAGAAATCTGCAAGGTTTTGATTTAAGGTTTGACTGCCCTCTAAAAATATTCAAACAATTTCTAAAAATTGTGAAATTTTTCAGAGGGGCCACATACCATCCCAAGAACTTAGAAAAAATATTTCCAGGAGATGATCAAAAGATTCGACAAGATTGTTTTTGAAAGATCAAGATTTGGATCCAGAGACTTGTGACTTTGTATTTCCATAATTCTTGTACATGAACTGTTTAGTACATACAGGAATTACATGATGTAAGAAAAAGTTTTAATTTCTACTCATTTTCTTACATTTGAAAAACACAAGTCCAAAATTGGGATGGTACAACTCTCCCCCCCCTTACAAAAATCTCGTCCCGAGATTTGGCTCACTCGGAAAAGAAAGAGGGGTAGTCTGAACACGGGCATAGAGCACCATCGGTGCCTTGCAAGCTTACGATTCTTGAGACGTACAGCTTAGCCAAGCGAACGGTACGAATCTTGGTTTTGACCGGTAGAAAACGTGTCACTTTATCCGACACAGGGAAACTTACCCGGTCCAGATATACCAAGGATTGACAGACTGAGAGATCTTTCTAGGTTCTATGGTTGATGGTGCAAGGCCGTTGTTAGCTGGTGGAGCGATTTGTCTGGTCAATCCAGCCAACAACGGGATCTCAGCCTGCTAGCTAGGTATGCAGAGTCATCCCTCCACAGCTAGCTTCTTGTAGGAACCAAGGCCATACTCAGTTGGTGGAGCAATTTGTCTGGTTATTCCACCAACGAATGAGACCTCAGATTGATCAATAGCTATACAGAGTCATCCCTTCGCAGCTAGTTTGTTAGAGGAGCTATGGCCCTTTAGGCCACAGAAATTTGAGGCAATAACAGGTATAAGATACCCTTGGATATATAAGGAAGGAAAAAGCGCCATTCAAATTAAAGAGCACCAATAAGTCCTGGCATAAAAGACTCCTTTTTAGTTAATTGAGGAAGGGAAAAGGCTACTGCCCCCACAACAGAGTCTTACACAACATACATAACTGAATGGGTGCTATCCTATTACATTTTTCCAAAGGATAGCTATTAGCTGGACACAACTTCCATGGTAGTTCCCATACACCTAGATGTGGTCATCCCTGTTGAAGTTCACAGGGAATTCGCCCAGAAGATGAGCTCCAGGTGATCCAGTGTCCAGGGGAGACAAAGGGTTGAAGAGACGCCTCGGGGATCCAAATAAAGAAACATGACCTTCCGGAGGATCGGGCCTCCGATTGCTAGGAAATCCTGCTGTCATGCGGACTTGGCGGCGCGGCCCATAGACAGGCACTGGCCCTATCACTTCCAGAAGTCGAAACTCGGGTGGTGCCGCAGCAGCTGGGGAGGTCTCATTGGCACCATAAAGCACATTACGAGGAACGCGGTTCATGCTAACCCCGATCCTGAGGTACTCCTGGGCCTCCCTGAGACGGCGCCGAGTTTCTGACAACTCAAACATATTGCAGCGATGAACTTGGTCCATGATGTGGACCAACCTCGCCAACTGGCGCACTTGAGGGTCTTCTCCGAACTGGATTTCAGCGAATGTGTTTACGTCCGCTTCATAACCTCTTTGGGGGAAATGGTCGTAGGGCGGCTGAGATAATTCCGTCAAGTCATGACGAAGTTGACTCATAACCCTACTGGCGGCTTCCTGAATGGCCATGGCTTCAGTGGTGGCGTGAACCCGAAACCTGTACGGAACACTGCCGGTCACTTGTCTTGCGATGACGTTGACCACGCATCGATACTCTTCCATTCCAGGTCCTCGGTCCCGACGGTAGATGGCATACTCCGGTTGATAGGTGAAATTGGCGCGCCACATCATATCTCGCAGCAGTGCGGGATACCCATCCACGTACTCCGCACACGTCTCCTTGACCAAATGCCAGCTGCCCATCTATCGCATATAAGAACAGGTAGGTGAGCGATTAGCTAGGGGAATCTAATCGAAAGTTGGGTAGAAGCAGATACTAAGATGGATAAGGGACAAGCCTGAAAACTGAAGGCAAGGAAAAACCATTAACATCTCTACGAAATGAATGCCAAAAGCTTAAAACCAGCACAAAATCAATGCAAGATCTCAATTTACAGAATCAACTTCCCAGTATGACTCACTCGTATGGAAGAACGAGCAATCAGTTTAGGAAGGTAAAATTTCAGAAATCATCCCTTGGCTTAACACAGCTAAAAAGCAAGGTAAAATCACCTAAATGAGGGTCAGACACTTAGCTAACTCATATCACTTCTTACCCTTTTATTCCCACAACTTTTAGTTGGATTAACCTCTCATTTTTAACACTATTTACTAATTAAAAGCTAGCTGTCCAGAATTTCTTGCTTGTTGTCCAGATTTCTTTCTCCAAGCTCTTGGCCGAAATCTTCACTTCCAGCATCTCCTAATCTTCGCTCCAAAACAACCAAGACTCAATTTAAAGCTCTCATGGTTCTCCCAAAACCAATTTAATCGATTAAACAACTATCTTTGAAAAGAAGATGAAAGGGAAAACAATTTTCCAAATTTAACCAAGAATAAGGTGAGATGAGCAAGCTAAGATAGATAAGAAGTAAAATATGAAATTCTACTTAAATTTTCATAAACCATTTGAAAGTAAGTTTTTAAAATATCCTAAAGGCGACCAAGCTAGGGGTTTCTACGGTCAGTATGGCTCTGATACCAACTCTGTGAGGACCCGGGGTATTTAACTAGTAATACTTAACCTCTATATGGTTCTAGCATTACTAATTAAATATCCTAAGCCTCGATGGACATGTGCTTCCCAGAATTGCAGCACATGCTCATCATCACAAAATCATACATCATTTCCATACAACATTTAACACTAAGTTCAACAACGACATACATAAAGTAAAGTTATTACAAAAGAGCCGACCGGCCAAATGACACAATATACAAGAATGACAGCGGAAGCAAAAGCGCCATAAGATGGCTAAGAACAAAAGTCGACCGGTTAGCCAACACAACCCACAAGGCAACCGACCGGACCGCCCAGCTAGTCGCCCCGAATGCTACCACAACACAGCTCACAAAAGTGAGGCCCTTGGGGCTCACCTTCTTCCTCTGCAACAATTAACATTTAATCAAGAACAACGAGTACACTAAGGTACTCGCAAGACTGACGTGTGGAATAGCAGACCTACTCATAAGCTACATGCAGGCTTATTTAAGTGGAGGTTATATGTCTCATTTGCACAAAGCCAACTTTATTTGTAATAATGTAATACATTCGAAAGCAAGTTTGTAAATCTGTTTTATTGATGAAATAACAGCGAAATAATGATAAATACAAGTAACCACCTAGAAGTGACTAACCCAAAAGCCACCACAACATAGCACAAATCCCCGATTCGTACCACCCATCAAGTTTTAATTAAAAGGTTGTAGTCTAGTTCTCACGGGGCGTATCCGAGCGTGTTCATAACCTAGGACGAGGCTATTCGAATAGTTTTAACCCTGCAGGGGTGTACCAATGTACCCACACTTCAGACCGCCTTTAAGCCACAAAAGCACACTTCCGAACTCCGAAGGTATGCCAGCACAGCTAAGTCCTACGAGACACTTTCCAATATTGTGTATTAACCACGAGCCGCTCGTATGGATCGGAATCCATACGCTTACATTGCAAGCCGAAAGGCAACCAGCCATCCCGGGGGAAGCCTTTCGGACGCTACAATGCTCCCAACACCATCCCTCCTGCGACTCCCTGCGACCCGAAGCCAATACACGCCAAAGTACTAAGTCAAGAGAGGTCCCATACCCTCTAGTGTGGTTAGCACGCAAAATGCTCAGTACGGTGGCGCAAGTAACTCGGTCCTTAATGATTCGGGCACCATTCCAGTCACACCCAAAAGCACACCAACATACCCAAGTCTAAATCATTTTCTTTTCAATTTTTAATTTTCACAAGTAAACATGGCACAAGGCTGAAATCATAAGTGATAATAAGTTTTATGTGATCAAGGTTATCGACAAGTCGATAACCGTCCATTTCTACCAGAAGCTAAGCATGGCTAAGCAATTAATCCGCAGGACTACTAAGTGACGAGAGCTCATCCACGAACTCTGAATCACAGCAATAACCTAGGCTCATGGTAGTAAAGAATAATCATTTGCCTAAGGAAATGCATCTACTAGGTCAACTAACGACAATAGTTTAACACAAACTAGCAATGCATACATAGAATTTGTAAACAACATAAATACTTGAAAATATAGGGATTAACATAATCAAACTGCTTGCCTTGCTGGAATTGCTCTTGCTGCAGAGGAGGATTCTCAGGTTCAATATAATCTTCGGAACCTAACGCGAAAATACGATAAAACCAATAAGAACGAAGAACACCAAACAAAACTCAACAGCAAAAGACATCCAAAACCCATGAAATTTACACAGCAGCTAGAGGTTGATTTTAGACAATTTTAGGAACAAGAATGACTTCATTTGGACTTAGCATGAAAAAGTTATGGCCAAAACAAAATCTCTCAGCCAGAAAAATCCTAATTAAATTAATTTTGGTTACTGTTCATGATAAAAATTTCTATAATGATCTAGAACCCAAAATGTTTATGGTAGGTAGTTTATGTCATCCTAATCACAGCAAAGTTGAGTTTACTAAATTCAGAGTTACAATGATTTACTTATGATTTTTCTAAGTTGTAAAACTAGCATAATGCATTTTCCAGAAATATAAACATGTTTAAAACCTATTTCATATTAAAGTTTGTTAATAGGAGGATTTAACAAAATTAAGTTCACACATTTTAGAAATTCAGGGAATTACTTGTGTCTTTTACAACATTAAAGGAATTTTTAAATGCTACCAATAAGGTTAAATCTATTAACATATTTTTCTGGTGCTGATTTAGGCCTACAACCATTTTTAGATTAAAGTTTATTAAATAACAAAATTAACAAAGTTGAAACCATTCAATTTGCAGATATACAGAAAAAGATATGTATTTTTCAAGTTTTAATTCAATTCTAGAATATACAAAAATGGCTGAAAACAAGCTATTAAAGATTACAAAATTTTCTACCACAGAAGCATAGCTAAAAGTATTTTTATATTAAACTTTAGTGAAATACAAATTTATTACAGTTTGATTCATTTAAAAGGATCTATTTTGAATTAGATATGAATTTCTAAAGTTTTTATACAATTTTTCAGTTGACAAATAACTATTTACCGAAATAAAACAACACTTAATGAAGGAATCGACATGGACAACTATGGGCCCTTGATTTGGAATCAAGCGGCCGAGGTGAAGAAGCGCGGCGACCGAACGCCCAATTCATCTCGACCGTCGATTTGAGATCGGAAGGCCACGAGCGGGGGCTGTTCGGACCTCGCGAACGAAACATCGATCTCAGCCGCAGATCTGAGAATGGACGGCCCAAGTGGATGGGGAGTTCGGGTGACCCGAACGACCCATTTGATCTGGACCGCATATCGCAAAATGGACGGCGGACTAAGATCGAAGTTCAAATTGAAGCGCTGACACGTGGGGCCGCATGTCAGTGACTGTGAGTCACATACGCGAAGGTTTACTCCACGTGCACAGTGCACGGGGTCCACATGTCAGCAACTAGAGGGGACTTTTTAGGACAGATCATTAACTATTGAACTAATGATTAGGGATTTAATGTGCCTTGACGATTTGCACGGATGGGTTTTAAGTGATTAAAGGGCCCACCTAGTAGTGACACAGGGTGGCGGCTTAGGACAAATTTATTGCTAACAATGATTAGCAATAAAAGGACCCAAAATTAGCACTAATGATTTCTGGATTTTAGCTTTGAACCTACGGGCCCACATGGCAGAGCAACCCAAGAGGTTATTCGGCGACCATTAATACTGACACTTAGCTAACCAATGATTAGACATTAATGATGTCCTAACGCGACCGATTAGCGCCAATGAGGGGATTACAGGGGGTTGGGCCCACATGTCAGTGAGACATTAGGCCAGATTAAGACATAATTAATACTTCTAATGATTGATTACGATTAGGCATTAACTGTGTCCTAAATATCGACGAAACAAAGCGCCGCCAAAGAAACCGAGTGCAAACCACGGCTTATCGCCGGTGACTCCGGCCGCGGTGGCACCCACAAAATACTAAAATGGGTTCGCAATAGTGTTGCGGACCCAATGGTGATGACCTCGCCGGTGGTGGAGGTCTAGAACGCCGGTGAGCCGGAAAACAAGGATATGGCTTTTACGGCCAAAAATGAAAACGGCAAAAAGCTCCGCTACAGTCCAAGAAAGCGAGTGCCATTACTTCTAGGGACTAAATAGAAGCTACCTTAACCGGGAGGAGCTTCAAAGATGGCCGGAGAAGAGTTGGACACGATAGAGTTCACCGGAGCCGAGGAAGATGATATGAAAATGATAACCTGAGTAAAATGAACACCGATGGGTGATCAAAATAGCTACATTATGGTTCCCATAAGCTCCACAAGTAAGTAATTGCAAAAAGAACCACTTACCGGAGTTGGAGAAGAAAGGGGGTGAAATCGGCCGAAAATCTCCAAACTTGAAATTGAGTGATTCCTGTGGATGCAATCCAAAATTAAGTTAGGGGAAATGTAAAGGAAGTTGAGGAGCTCAAAAGGGTACAAGAAAAATTGAAGATGAACCACTGGAACACCAAGATCCACAATGGAGCTCCACGGTCGAAAATGATGTTTTGGAGATTTGAAGTGGTTTTAAGCTCAAAACACAGAGAAGAGCTAGGGGTGATGTAAAGGAACTCAACGGTGAGCTTTGGGAGCTATTTATAGAGGAAAAGATTTAGGGTTTGAGCAGGGACAAGAGCTCACGGTGAGCTCGGTTCATGGTGCGGCCATGGACCATGAAATTGACGGAGCGGTGAGAAGAGGACCTTGAGCGAAAGCTCACCGAGAGCATTAAATGCCGAGGACGAGCCGTTCAAACGGTGGACGCAAGGCGTTGAAAAGGGCTCTCCCACGCCATGTCTGCGCGCACGCGCGTACGGGAGCCAGAGGAAGAAGAAGAAGAACAGAGAAAGAATGCGGTGACCATTGGATTTAAAATAGACGGCCACGATTACACGGTGACGATTGGAGGTTTTAACGTCACACTCGATCTGGAGCGTCCGATTAAGAACGAACGGTGAGATCAATTGAGATATTCGCATGACCCGATCAGCCCAAAGAATCGGGGCGGTTGGATCTTAATCCAACGGCTCGATTGACGAGGACTTCGCGCGCCCGAAAGCAACAATCACCGGGACCGTTTGATTAGATCCAACGGATGATGTCAACCGCGCTAGAAAGGGGCCCGGTGCGATTAGTGGGTTCGTGAGTTATTGAGTCAAGTGGCTCGAGCTGAGCCCGACTCGAACTAAAAAGGCAGTGAAACCAAGTTTGATTTTAAATTAGACAAAGACTTTTGAGGATTTATTAGAGGTAGTAAAATAACTCCAAAAATTCTAAAATTTTTCCGACCAACAGCGGGATCTCACTGCTAGCTAGGTATGCGGAGCTTGCTAGGATATATAAGGAAGGAAAAGCGCCATTCAAATTAAAGAGCACCAATGAGTTATTGACGAAAGTTGGGTGGAAGCGGATACTAAGATGGATAAGGACAAGCTGAAAGCGAAGGCAAGGAAAAACCATTAACATCTCTACGAAATGAATGCCAAAAGCTTAAAACGGCACAAAATCAATGCAAGATCTCAATTTACGAATCAACTTCCCAGTATGACTCACTCGTATGGAAGAACGAGCAATCAGTTTAGGAAGGTAAAATTTTAGAAATCATCCCTTGGCTTAACACAGCTAAAAAGCAAGGTAAAATCACCTAAATGAGGGTCAGACACTTAGCTAACTCATATCACTTCTTACCCTTTTATTCCCACAACTTTTAGTTGGATTAACCTCTCATTTTTAACACTATTTACTAATTAAAAGCTAGCTATCCAGAATTTCTTGCTTGCTGTCCAGATTTCTTTCTCCAAGCTCTTGGCCGAAATCTTCACTTCCAGCATCTCCTAATCTTCGCTCCAAAACAACCAAGACTCAATTTAAAGCTCTCATGGTTCTCCCAAAACCAATTTAATCGATTAAACAACTATCTTTGAAAAGAAGATGAGAGGGAAAACAATTTTCCAAATTTAACCAAGAATAAGGTGAGATGAGCAAGCTAAGATAGATAAGAAGTAAAATCTGAAATTCTACTTAAATTTTCATAAACCATTTGAAAGTAAGTTTTTAAAATATCCTAAAGGCGACCAAGCTAGGGGTTTCTACGGTCAGTATGGCTCTGATACCAACTCAGTGAGGACCCGGGGTATTTAACTAGTAATACTTAACCTCTATATGGTTCTAGCATTACTAATTAAATATCCTAAGCCCCGATGGACATATTCTTCCCAGAATTGTAGCACATGCTCATCATCACAAAATCATACATCATTTTCATACAACATTTAACACTAAGTTCAACAACGACATACATAAAGTAAAGTTATTACAAAAGAGCCGACTGCCAAATGACACAATATACAAGAATGACAATGAAGCAAAAGCGCCATAAGATGGCTAAGAACAAAAGTCGACCAGGTTAGCCAACACAACCCACAAGGCAACCGACAGGACGCTTGACTAGTCGCCCGAATGCTACCACAACACGACTCACAAAAGTGAGGCCCTTGGGGCTCACCTTCTTCCTCTGCAACAATTAACATTTAATCAAGAACAACGAGTACACTAAGGTACTCATAAGGCGACGTGTAGAATAGCAGACCTACTCATAAGCTACATGCAGGCTTATTTAAGTGGAGGTTATATGTCTCATTTGCACAAAGCCAACTTTATTTGTAATAATGTAATACATTCGAAAGCAAGTTTGTAAATCTGTTTTATTGATGAAATAACAGCGAAATAATGATAAATACAAGTAACCACCTAGAAGTGACTAACCCAAAAGCCACCACAACATAGCACGAATCCCCGATTCGTACCACCCATCAAGTTTTAATTAAAAGGTTGTAGTCTAGTTCTCACGGGGCGTATCCAAGCGTGTTCATAACCTAGGACGAGGCTATTCGAATAGTTTTAACCCTGCGGGTGTACCAATGTACCCACACTTGGGCCAGCCTTTAAGCCACAAAGCACACAAGGTATCCTGCAGACCTGACTAAGTCCTACGAGACACTTTCCTTGTGTAAAATTCGTAAGAGCTCACGGTGAGCTCGGCCATGGACCATGAAATTGACGGAGCGGTGAGAAGAGGACCTTGAGCGCGAAAGCTCACCGAGAGCATTAAATGCCGAGGACGAGCCGTTCAAGCGGTGACGCAAGGCGTTGAAAAGGGCTCTCCCATCCCATGTCTGTCGCCGCAGCGCGTCACGGGAGCGAGGAAAAAAGAAGAACAGAGAAAGAATGCGGTGACCGTTGGATTTAAAATAGACGGCCACGATTACACGGTGATGATCGGAGGTTTTAACGTCAAACTCGATCTGGAGCGTCCGATTATGAACAAACGGCTGAGATCAATTGGGACATTCGCATGACCCGATCAGCCCAAAGAATCAGTACGGTTGGATCTTAATCCAACGGCTCTGATCGACGAGGACTTCGCGGCGGCCCGAAAGCAACAATCACCCGGGACCGTTTGATTAAGATCCAACGGATGATGTCAACCGAGCGCTAGAAAGGGGCCCGGTGAAGTTAGTGGGTTCGACCGAGTCAAGTGGCTCGAGCCGAGCCCGACTCGAACCCAAGGAACAGTGAAACCAAGTTTGATTTTAAATTAGACAGAGACTTTTGAGGATTTATTAGAGGTAGCAAAATAGCTCCAAATATTCTGAAATTTTTACAGGAGCTTGCTAGCTGAGTTATTGACCTTGTGTAAAATTCGCAGAGGTTTTTGTGCTCTGCATGTTTCTCCAAGAAATCTGCAAGGTTTTGATTTAAGGTTTGACTAAAAGTCAAACAGGTTTGACTGCCCTCTAAAAATATTCAAATAATTTCTAAAAATTGTGAAATTTTTCAGAGGGGCCACATACCATCCCAAGAACTTAGGAAAAATATTTCCAGGAGATGATCAAAAGATTCGACACGATTGTTTTTGAAAGATCAAGATTTCGATCCAGAGACTTGTGACTTTGTATTTCTATAATTCTTGTACATGAACTGTTTAGTACATACCGGAATTACATGATGTAAAAAAAAGTTTTAATTTCTACTCATTTTCTTACATTTGAAACACAAGTCCAAAATTGGGATGTTACAAACTGCCACCTCTTCAGAAGTTATTTAAGGATGGAGCATGAACGGAAGAAGGGGCAAGGGGATTAGATCAAGTCGCATCGGATTGAAGCATAGGCATTAGCATTAAATTCATGTTTCAAGCCCGATACAATAACATAGCGAGCATTACGCTCAGTGTAATTAGGTCTAGTCCACCGCCTAATTGCAGGCACCCCCTGTAATAGCCAGTTCATATCAATAAAGAGTTGTCTCATTCTCTCCTAAGAAATCCTGTGCTATTTTTCTCTATTTTATTTTGTAAGATCGGCGACTCAATTGTCGAGAACTTTCTCAATCAAGTGTCGAACTTAATGTGGTCGACACTTCGACCACTAGCGGCATGGCCATGCACTTTCTTTATTCGACCACAACGAGGGGCCTAGAGACATCTCCTTTTATGTTAGGAGGGGCAAATTCCATATCTGACCAGTCACATTCCTCCCCATATTTTATAGTATACCCGAAAACTACCTTTATAACTACCCAGTTATGAGCAGCGTTTAGTAACCCCTAAGAATGCTATTACACATGTAGGAAACCATGTTGATCTCAGGTCTAAGGATTATACATCATCATTGCTTGAGACCAACTAATAACATATAGAATCATAACAATCTCAATAGTGTCTCAAGGTGAGTCTTATCAAACACCATGTTCTCTAACATATGTCCATATTATTGGTTTGATATCTCCATATCCATGACATGTGAAACATAGTCATCAACCAATACATATGCTAGTTTATTAATATGTGTCCTCATATGTTTCCGACTAGAGAACGATTAAGAATAATGATCGTAGAAATACAGAATTTCACAATCAAATCATATACTTGATGATAAATATTAACGATATTATTCTAGGAACAAGATAACATATTATCCAATGTTATGAACATATTGAAATATAATCATCTCTATGATTGCCTCTAGGGCATATTATCAACAGAATAAAAACAAATAGAAAAGAAAAACCCCGGTGGACCCCACCTATCAGTCATAGTGCAATTTATTAAAAAAGAAAAGAAAATCCCAGTGGACCCACCCACCTATAAGAAATTTCAGAATTTCTCTCGGGTCAAAATTTGGAGAGCTCGTTCTTCTTCGTTTTAAATTCCTCATTGATAAAATGAACATGACTATTGGTTATACTTAGACACTGCTTAGTAATTGAATATAAATAGGACACAAACATTGGTACAACGAGAACTTGGATACATTGAATCGTAGTGTAGTAGCATGGGTTACCATTGGAAACAGGAATATTTATAAATGATTGAGACTTGGGCTAGTGGTTGGTTGATATCGATCCTATGTGCCTGTAGTGGGTTGGTGGATTGTTTCGCCTTAGTCGATTAAGGACCAAATCATGCATTCCCTTCTAAACTACCAAACCATACATCCACATGTCTAGTATGAGATAGACCTAGCCAATTACTTTACTTAGCTTCATCATGAAAACTTGCTCCCCTGGTTACTATGCATAAAAGAAGGGCCGTAAACTCCCTAACAACTGTGAATCCCTCATTGAAAGTGTGAACTGGTGCAAGGAATCATTCTGTTTAAGTGACCTGGTGTAAGACACGCTCCAGTGTTGAGGGCATACCCCGCCAGAGTGGGTCTAATGTCGGAGCTAGGTATGGGAAAAGCTTTGTAATGGCTGACATTATGACATTGATCATATCTTGTGGGTAAAGTTGTACAACATCCATAGAGTGTCTTTAAACCTATTCGAATAGTCATGCCCCTAGTTATGGGCATTGTGAAGAAAACCACACTGGTTAGTTTTATTAACTTAAAATTGTGAACTAAAACATGTTAAGTAAACATGATGGTTGAGATATTCAACGTGCTGGTGTAAGTACGGTCACTGGGTATGAGAATGCTGGTGTAAGAACAGTCACCGTAGTTGGACATGCTGGTTTGTGCATAGTCTCTGTGTCTGCGATATGCTGGTTTAAGCATAGTCGCCGGTAAACTAAGACTTATTGGGTGGAATTGCGGGACATGCTGGTGTAAGCATGGTCATTAGGGATGTGGTCACGTTGGTTTAAACATGATCGTGATAACAATCGCTTATAAAAATAACCTTTGATTTCAAAGTCAAACATGCTAAGTCATGGGTTTGGTAAATAACTATAGTATTTGAGCAAACTGACTTTGTGCTAAAACAAACATACAACCCCTCCCTTCGAAGCCTTGCATCTATATAGTTTGTATTTGCTGTAAGGGTTTGTTGAGTACTTTTTTGTACTCATGGTTGTTCAAACATGTGGATTCAGACTATGAAGCTGAAGACCCGGTGTATGGATATTTTTATGCATATGGCTTTGGAGATGATGGAGACGACATTAACTAGGTCCTAGCCCCAGTCAGTTGTCTCTGCCAAATTATGGAGGCCACGCTCTTTTGAAGACTTTCCGCTGCTGCTATGATTTCTTTCCGCTGCTACTCTGCTACTTGAACTATTTGATCTGTTGGCCGTTATGTAAACTTTGACCTTAAGGTCTATTTACCATGTTTTGTAATAATATTTAAGTGCTATTTATGTATGTGTTGTATAGATGTAATATTCGCTGATATCTATATTGTATGGGCTAGCTACTGATCATGAGACTATCTCAGAATACACAAAGGGTCTAGATGCAAATCTAGGTCCCCACAGGGATCAAATAAAACTTTACTGCTATTTTTATCTAGCACAACCATGTGTGCATAAGGGATTGCATAGAGAATGAGGAGGGCCAGGACTTACCCCTAGCACCCAGCTGTCTCCGCCCCTGTGAATCATCTTGATCTTGGTATACATAATGTCTTATCCATAAACGCGACCCAATAAATAGGGAAAAAACAAGCATCTGAGGCTTGCTGCATGTTTGGGCTAACCAATAGGGCTGGTTGTCTTAGTCTTCAGCTAAAATGACACTTTTTTTATTTACAATAGCAAAACGTAGCCCTTTGTATCCGAAATGAAAAAAAATGTCACTTTTACTATGCTAATTTACCGTGGAAGTCACGTGCTCCGCTCTCGGACCACGGCATGCGACATGCCACGCTCCTAGATCACGGTAGGCGACGTGTCGTGATCCTAGACCACGGCACACGACCTACCACGCTCTCAGTCTGTAGCAGGAATGTGCGCAGGCCACCTACTGGGATCTAGGAGTGTGGCATGCCATTCTACTACGGTCTAGGAGCGCAGCATATGACGTGCTGTGGTTTGGGAGAACGACATGTCGTTTGCTGCGGTCTAGGAGTGAGGCAAGTGGCTTCCATGGCAAATTAGTGCTCTAGGGTGTCATTTTTTGTCATTTTGGATGCTGAGAGGATAATTTTGCTATTTTGTTTAAAAAAGATTAAATAAGCCAAAAACTTAGTTGTCTTTGTTGTTTGTTGCTTTCAACAAAGTTCTTAGGACATAAGGATGAAAGCGGATTCTCTGCATTAGCATGGGGTAATATAAAGTGACATGTATTAGATCATTTTGTCCACGTCCGATCCAAAACAACCAGCCTAGATCGAGCCACAGCATACAAGGAGAATAGTAAAATCGCTACGGTAGATATTTCACTGTTTCCACAGCATATTGCTACTGTGCTGCCATCGGTACTGTTTATACAGACTAAAAATAATGTTCAAACATTGAGCCTGTGCAGATCTGGATCCCGTTAGCATATACTACAACGGTGTTTACACCAACAACTTTTCATGTATATACTTTTTAGTATTTTATATAAATACATGCTGTCGGAAGACTTCGACCGGATCGATGGGGCAGGTCGGGTCTGATAACTATGCATACAATAGGATGTCAGGTAACTTATTCATTAGATCATTCTGGAATCAAACAAGTGTATCTTGAAAGCTAATCGAAAGGCTAACAAATCGACATAAAGCTAACAAAAAGTCAGACAACTTACAAATATCAAACCCCGATATACAATTGCATCATTCTAATAGACGCCGAATGCCCGGAAATATAAGCACGGAGCACTTACAATGTTGAATAGGAGTGTCACACACTTGTACAGTAAAGCTCATTTAAAGCAGCCTACCTTCATGGAAATCATTATAACAGCACGGCATTCACGTTGAAGAACTTTATAACAGCATTAAGCAGGAAAACATTGACCAAATATATACAAACTCGAGTACAAGTATGCCTATGCACATTGCTACTACAAGATTAACAGCAAGAACAACACGTTCTTTTTTATACCGCACAATATAAAAGGAAGAAGAGAAATTAATTGTTTGCATCGATATGTAACACTAACTTTACACCCGAATGGCTGTTTTCTGACTTTACAAGAACTACAACGGGAACTATGGCTCAGATTTCCCTGCTTTAGAGTACCCTTTTTCGACAGGGAATGCAGTGTAACCGCCACCTCTGACACTTCTCGGCCAGATCATTTCCATTTTCTTCGGTGAAGAATCTCAATAAACCGGTAAAGCTTTCTCAAACAACATGATCATCGCCACTAAGGAAAGACCCCACATCGCTAGATATTCTCAGAAGCTGTGCCAGCTCTAACCGGTACTCCAGACCTCGGATGTAGTGACCCAGCAACATGCACCTGGGCAGCACAAAAAACAAAAGGTCAATTGCTATGATATATGAACAAACAACACCAAACAAACAAGGCCTAGTGAGTCTGCTTGTATTACCAGAATAGCAAACGTGCAAGATAATCACGGGGAACAGATATTAGGGGCTGAAACGGGAGGGAAGCATTCTCCACAAGCTCTGCACAATCATCATCCTCACCCCCAAGATTTAGGGCACCCCCAGCAGCATTCTCTGGTGGCGGAGGGGCCTTTGAGTGTATCTTGGGGGAAAGAGTTGCAAGCAAACCATGCACAACAGAGTGAATAGCCTCTTGCACACCAGGACAGGTGGACTCCGAGAGTGCAGCAACCTGTACAAAACAGCTAGTTAGGACACTGGGCCTGACTCCTAATTTTGTTTGTTGGTTGGGTATTGTTTTAAGAACAATTAATCATAATTAAGCAGTTGGAATGTAACAAGAAATGAGTTCTTTACATGAACAAAGAGAGCATACCTTCTCTGGTGTTAGGGATCTTAAATAGTCCAACAAATCATTTTTCTCTTCTCCAACAAACTGTTGCATTTGCAGGGCAGAATTTTTCCTCCTCAAGTCATGAAACTCCTGTAGGATTAATAAAAGAAATAAGCCTTCAAGCTTGAATACAACAGGCGCAATGCAATGCATATTGTCAGCTTCAAAATTATCAAATATCAATTTTAGAGCAACAGTTGCACAAAGTGGTAGCCATAATGCTAATAAATATAACAAAAGCAGAATGAGAATTAATGTCAGAGCAAATCTCAGTAGGACAAAGCAAAAATTAAGTAAAAAGACTTCTTTAGGATGTTCTGAATAAGATTTATTTTGCTGGTACAATTCAAACACTGTAAAAGTATAAGAGTAAACCACATATGTGCAATGAACTTGTAAAGTTGTAATGATCGCACAAGAAAATGCAAGGGCCTGACAAGTTACATATAAGGTGGGCAAATTCCTATATTTAACCCTCTCATTTATAAACAGGACCTGGGAGGCTGGGAACTAGACTAAATAATGGCACAAATAGCCAATAATGAATCAGACAATACTTGTGAGATACATGAGAGCAACAATGATGGAAACAATAACCAATAACCCAAAAGAAGTCTATTCACCATTACTTGAAAATACCTAATCAGGACATCAGGCATGAGACTGCTCTTATACCTTTTTCATGGCATCCAAACGAGTTTGCAACCGAATAATGTACTCTTCTGCTTGAGGTGTTAGGTTACCTAGCTCTTGTCCCATAGTTTCACATGGTAATTTTTCATCATTTTTTCCAGAGTCCTGGGGCATGTCTTCTTCTGATAATCTGAAAATTGTAACAGGCCTACCCAAATTGATACTATGATGATTATCTTCAGTGATGTCTCTTCTCTGACATTCAGCATCTTCTTCGGAAAGTTCTAGGTTTCTTTCAAAAGAGAGCCTGTATTCAGCATTACGTAGAGTATACCTGGAAGGTGAAATGAATTAAGTACTAAAGCCTCCTAGCACATGCATACATGTGCACTGTGTTTGCAAGACAAATATTGATATAAAAACACTTCACAAGCAAACAAAAACTACAAAGAGTTAGTCCAAACTTTCTTGTTCAGAATACTGATGATAAATGCATAAAATAAAGCATTGCTTCTTGTTATCTCAGCTATTCTATTAATCTCTTATATAGCTATCATAGAAAAAACATATAACAACAGCTATCACATGGGAGATAGGCCCTAAACACTAAATAAATACGTAAGTCAGGATTCCAAGACAAAGTTTGGAAGACTCTAAATTTAAAACATTTTCAACCAGGCAGCTCTCTGTTCGCTGTAAAAAATAGAGGGGGGGGGGGGGGGCAGGTATCATTGTAGTTTTCATTTGCTCCTTTTATGAAACAGTGAAAATTGCAGTGACTAACAACCAACTCAAAAGGCACTATCAAGCAAAATAAATATGGGAGGCAAGTCCAAAGAATCAAAACCAACCACACCTAATAACTAACCAAGAAGAACGGGCGACTTTCTACACACTGAAAAAAAAAACAGTAAACAGCAAACTCCTCATGGAAAAGGGAGCTATAGAAGCAGGATGGACTTCAACATACAAAAGAAAGAAGAGAAAATTCCTTATTTGCCATTTAAAGTTACTCGTTTCCCTGATATGCCACTGAAAATTTGATGTTTCCTTCAGTGCCACTGGAAAGCTTTTCACATCCCTTTCAAGTCACTTCCGTTAGCTCCGTTAGAGTAATAAGCCGTTAGCACTTAGAAACTTGTCAGATTTTTTTGATAAATACCCATCTTGGCCCTATCCCTTGCTCTTGTCTTTATCTCCCATGCCTCTGGTCAATAGCGGAGATTGAGCTTGAGCTCCGCGGTGAGGGAATTTGGAGGAGCCACTGCATCTGAAACACCACACTATGCAGATGGAAGGGGTGGACCATTGGAGAGGAGAGAGTGAGATGAAGAAGTCATCTTCTTCCTCACGCTGGAATAGAGCAGCGCAACGATGGCGTGTCGGCCATGGCATGCAGGAGACGGAGGATGGTGGAGAAGCTTGGGAATGCGAAAAACAGATTGTAAACGGCATGACGAACACGTTGGTGACAGCGGTTTGCAGCGAGCCTCACCGGAGCTAGGCCGGCGGCGAGTTCAGCAGCGGTGGATGTTCGGGTGGAGATGGTGGCAGCAACACGATGGACAGCAACCCAAACCAAGTGCGTCGAAACATAGGCAGCGTTCAGCGTTGAGATGAAGCTCATACGCAAAGCAATTAGAGGGAGGAGGTCTGTCGAAGACGAACGGCCGCGGCGGAGTTCGACAGAGGCAAGGAAGAATTTGGACCGCTGTGAGCACTATAGGCCGATTGACTCAGGAGGTTGAAGGAGGAGGTGGTGGAACACATTTTGACACGAGTGGATGTCAGAGACACTCACCACAGAAGGAGAACGACGGGATGGGTCGCCGCGGAGCTTCGGGCATCCATGGCGAGCTGCTGGGTGAGCACCTTTGATCCATAGCCGGGCCTAGCCGCTGCAGATGGCATCAAGGCTGCGGCGCGTGCATGACGTGCTCATGCTGGAGGAGGACCACGACTGGGTTCTGTGAGACGCCATGGTGTGCAGTGGCTCGGCGTGGCCGACTCACGCAAGAGCAAACTCCCTGGTTAATTCATCTTAATTCCCCAAACTCCCTAATCCCTATCTCTTTACTTTAATTTGCTAGTAAGGAGGGGGAGAGCAAGAGGAAGGGGAAGAAAGGAAGAGGAGCAATATGGGTAGTGTAGTCTTTTCACAGCCCATTTAACGATACGGTAACGGGAGATGAACGGCAATGGCATAGAATGGTAGCAATTTCAATTCCAGTGGTACCGAAGGAAACATCAAATTTTCCATGGCATATCCGGGAAACGAGGAACTTTAAATGGCAAATAAGGAATTTTTTCCAAAGAATCTAGTCAACTGTCCACTTGGCCTAGAAGAAAGAACCAGGAAACCACAATGACGTGATCCAGCTACAAGAAATGCCACTTTCCAACAAAAATAAAAATCAAACATCATTAAAAGGTATTCCTTTGATATTACGGCAGCTTCTTTTGAAGACATGACATGCCGTTGGTGAACCACAGCACACAACCACAAACTTGGTATTTTTTGCCAGATCCACATGCTATTATTCTTTACTAGTAAACAGTAAAAGTTTTTTTTTTCAGTTTCACATGACGTCATTTAATAGTGCTATACACATCAGAAAGGCGACCATTGTTGACTCTGACTTCTATTTAACAGAACTACAGCAAAGGCAAATCACATGACCGATAAAGTGATAATGCAACAAACTCTTAGATGAAAGCTGTCTTTCAACCAGAAAGCATACCCAGTCATAATTGAAGATACCAATAACTTAAAGAAGGGATTCCAAAGGGCTTCTACAACAACACGGAACTGATCAGATGGAAGGAGACCCAACATGCCAGAAATGGTCCTCTTCATTGCATCAACCGTTTCAGGAGGAACATCTTTCTGAATGACACTTATATCCAAAGGCTCTATATCTTGGATAACATTCCACAGGATAGATTTCTACAAGCAAATCAAACACATAATCATTTAAATGCAGCATTACAGAGTGACCAAAACAATTTCTGATTGAACAAGTTTTGTTGATGAAAGGTCGAGAACATATTTCCTTAAGCGGTTAAAGCCATAAAAATTTATATATATACTTCATCATATAAAAATCTCTGAACAAAGTGTAAACTTTTTAAGGATTACTTCATCCATAGCAGCCAACTTGTACATGGTAAGCATTTCAGACGCATATTAATATCGCTGCTCTAATCCATGCGTTAACCCAATGTTCGAGACCATGTTTCATGTGCAGCTAACACACAAAAGACAAGTGGCTGTTATTAATTGGTAAAGTTCCATGTCATTCCCACTACAACATTCAGAAAGGGAGAGCCCAAGCAAAAGCAAGTAGTTAAGTCTATTTCGCAAGATCATAACTTGCCATTCTCCAGTCCTGGTATTAAATTTAATTAGTGACAATACATTGTCCATTCTAACAAACATCTTGGGAAATAAGTGAAGCTACTTCATATCAAGACATGGCGAACCTGCTAGGCGTTTAGCCATCCACATCACATTGAGCTCATGGCATGCGATTGCTATCTTCTGCAATGATTCATATAATTACCTTGCACCTTCCAGTTGCTAACACACAGCATGGCCTTAACAAGAGAACTTGATATTTAGAACACTAATCTCTACCACTCTCTCGTAACCACGGTTAAGTGAACTTGCTTCCTTGGAGCAAAAAAACCATCCAATTAACAATTATCATGATTAAGCCACATGCTTCATACTGATTTACCAAGGAGCAAAACTACATCTATACTTTGGACTACTAGTATACAACAACTAGAACGTTACTGCTTTACCAGCGCCCACTCTTGCAGAACCCTTAGGATAGTAAAAGTCACACTTTTCTGTACAAAACTAATACTAGAGCTGAAACTATGATGATTATTGAACATCCACTCAACAAAAAAAAAAATTGCAAGCACGGAATTATATTCTCTCAATTAGTCCAGCTAACAATTCACCACTTCGACGCATCATCGGACTACACCGAATCTTCAGGTGGTAACAACCTCATCTTGTCCACAAGTTGCAGTGATCAATGAACACCCAACCTAGTACAAGATCTTGTCATGGAAAAAGGATGAATCTTTGCACGCGGACGATCCATCCTCCCAATTCGCCACATCAAAACGCAGCTATTCCATAATTACCCAAACAATTCCCGTAAACTAAACATGTAGTGCCAATCAAACTATTCAATTTGGGGAAAACCCGTTGGGCGATACGACCGAGGCAGGCGTGGGTTAGACTAGTAGGGCGCGTGCTCACCTTGGAGGGGCCATGGACGGGCCTCCCCCGTGCGTAGAGCTCGTCGAAGGGCGATGCGGAGGCGGCCGCCACCCCAACCCTGGCGAGCCTCCTGCGCCAGCTCCCAGCCGCCGGGAAAGTCGGTGGAGGCGGCGGGGGGAAGCGGAGGCGCTGCGCGGCGGAGTGGGGGAGCGGCGGGCGGAGGCAGGAGGCGGTCGGCATGTGGCCGTCGCCGGCGAGTGGGTGCGGCTCTCCTCCGCTCTGCGGGGGCGTGGGTGATTCCTTCCCTTCCCTCGGGGCCGGGTGTGGTGGCGATAGGCTTTTTTAGCTCTTTCGTCCGCGTGTGCGTGCGTGGGTAGCAAGGCTGGACTCGGATTCTCACCTCAGCTGCACCGGCGTGGGCCACCCAGGGAAACTCGTGGACGCCCGCGGCTGGAACGGATTTGCGTGGATGGCACCGTCCATCTGTTCGTCCACGCCAGCGCTCGGCTCGGCCAGGCCCATACATCCTACCGGTTAAATCCTGGGAGCCTTGGGGCCTCCTCAGGCAAGCTACGTGGCCTTTTTTGTTTTGCCCGTCGGATCCAGCACGTCTCTTCCTCGTAGCCGTTCGATATTATTTTCGTTTTGCGTGCCCGCGGTCCTTCGCGTCGTCCGCGCGTGGCCTCTCTCTTTTGCTTTCCCCGCCTCCCCACGCCCTCGGCCAAATCCCTCCTTCCCCACAGGCCCGGCTGCCGCCCCTTCCCCTTCGTCCCCACGCCCCTCCTCCCCCAGCCGACGCCTCACGCCCTCCCCTTCGCCCCTGCGGACGGCCCCCTTCTCTCCGCCCCCGCGCCCGGCCCCCTCCCCTTCGCCCCTCCGCCTCCGGGCGCTACCCCTAAGCCTCGCCCCCTTTCCCCACGTCCGCGCCCAACCGCCGGACGCGCGCCCGGCCCCCTCCTCTCCACCCCCACGCCTGGTCTCCTCCCCTTTGGGCTTTGGTTATAGCTCCGCTTTTCCCTTCCTCCTCCACGTGCTCTCCCTCGTGCGCCTCCCCTTCGTCCCCAACCCCGCCATGCTCGCAAGTGACGACGCACGCAGGGTCCTCCTCAAGGTCGTCGGATGGAGGCTCCTCGCGGAATATGGCCACGAAGAGGGGAGTGGAATGCGCCTGCAGTGCCTCTGGAAGATGAGGGACGAGTCCTGCGGGCGAAGCTTCTGCGTGTGAAGATACCAATTTGTGGTAGCCGCCGCCCACCGAGGTCTCAACCTTCCCCGACGGCGCCAGCCGACCGCGCCTCGACGCCATCCCCCAAACAGAAGCACGCGACCTCGAACTCCTCTCCTCCGCTACTCCTGGCCACGCTACCTGAACCCCCCTTCCCCTCGAGCCCTCAATCCAGACTGGTTTCGTTTTTTGGTAAGGAATCCCTAACCTGCTTGGGTTGGTTGATTTGTTATTCTCTGTGAGCAATCGAATCCGAATCCAAATCATTTTGGGGAGGATAATACTCCTCCCGAATAGTGTACAACTGTACATGCGTCCGTTAACTTGCAAGAGTTGGAGGTTTGAGAGCCTTTTTGTCAGACAGACTTCTTGCCTTTCCTAGGTAAATAGTTGGATTGCACAACTTTAGTTATGAAACAGTAGGTGTTAGTTCAAGAGAATCAGCCGAACTAACTAGACAGGCCTTTGGGCATCTTGTTAGAAAGCGTGACTCTGTGCTTATCTATCATTGTTGCTATTATTTTGATTGCAAAGTGTTTGCTTTTTCCCATTAGATAACGTTTTTGGTCATTCAGAGTTACCCGGACTTCTGAAGAAGCCTGTAATGCATAAACTAAACAGATTCTGTTTTTAGATATAGAGCTGTATTGGTTGATTGCATAAGTATGGTTTGGAGTATTTGCGAAGGACAATATTTATTCAGAACAAGTAGTGAATCAAGTTTGGATATTATTTAAGGGTTATGATTTGTATTTCCCAACTCACATTACATGTATTCTGTCTCTACGGCCCTATCCAGTATCCATGGAAAATCCAAAGCTTCTTTTCTGCATGTTCCAGGCTGCTGATTCTTGGTAAATAGTAAGCTCCAATATATATAGCTACTTGTGACCTATCTTGCTTGGTTGTTGTGTGAGCATGATTAACGTAAGGAGCCAAGGAGTTTTCCATCTCCAATTGCATTTCAAAAAAAATGGTACGGTTGCTCTTATTTTTGTACCAATTTATGAGAGAAGCAGAGAAAGGAGGAGTGTTTCAGCGGGAGGTAATAGATGGATAGAAGCAACCTGTTGTTGAAAAAATGGTACGGTTGCTCTTGTGAGATGGCAAAATATAAGTAACCATTTTTGTGTTGTCCTTTTCAAATTGTTAGCATAGAAGATCCTAACGCTTTTGCTCGTCACAGTTTTTGGAGCTTTTCTTTTGTTTGCTTTATCTCCATGTTACATATATCACTATATCAGGGATGCCAAGTTTTTTTTCCCTAAATAAAAGCTTTAAAACTCAAAAGTACGAGCACAAACATGGAATAATAGCACCGAGTGTATTTCTCTGAACTTTTACATGATATTGATTTAGTTCGTTTCTGGTTTACGGCAATCTACTATGGAATTCTGACATTTTTCTTTTCTGTCCATTTCTCTTATCTAGGTTTGTTGACATACTGCATGAAGCACCTCTATCTGGTCAGCAGCAGCCTAGAAGCATAGTTGGTGAAACCTTGTGCTGCATCCTATTGGCAAGTGCATATTTGCTTTCCAGTTTTTCCTTCATACAGTGGTAGGCAAATGTTATTTGTTCTTATTATGAACATAGATTACCTCGGATACATGCTCTTATTTTGAATTTATCCGGAAATTTGTGTACCCTAGATCTGCTACAGCCCTCTGACCCGTTTGATTGTTACGATGTTGTTTCTGACAGTTCAACTTCATTCCTTTTTCTATAGGCCGGTTATGCTGTTGTTGCCATACCATCTCCATGGATATTTGTCCTTATACCAAACATGATCCTTCCATTGCTATGCAGCTGCAATGTTTTCCTTCTAATTGTTACAGGTTCTTATTGAATCTACTGGTTAGATACTACTGTAATTTTTTCCTTGTTTTTTCCCCTGTTTATCGTGTATGTTTTATACATTTCAGTTTCACATTTGTATCCTTGCTATAGATTTACAACTGACATAATTTTTCTGCAGGTATATTCCAACAATACTGGGTCAATCAGGTTACAAAAGTGCAGCTACAGGTACTACATGAGGGAAAAGAAAAGAAAACTATTTCCTTCAATTCCATGTCAGAGCAAATAGAAGATTTGTCCTTTTTGTTGACACTTGGATATGGGAGAAATATATAATGTAAAAAACGGAAAGTTAGGTGTGAACATGTCAACTTGATGTCGATTTAACATTACTGTCAGTCCATTGCTACTTAGATTGTTCTTGTTGTTACAACCATATTGAGATTTTCTCAACTTGTCATTTCTTTTACTGTCCTTTTCTTTCTTTCTTTTTAGTTTTTTTATTTGTATACACAGTACACATGATGGTATGGCATACACTCTCATCAATGTGTAGTATTAACCATCGACTGCAATGTAAGTGTTTGCCTTCACTAGAGCCAGTTAAGGAAACCTTTATTTAAATTGCTGGTTAACATATTAAATACATAAAGGTTTACTCGCTGATATAATGCTCAAGCATAGAAGCGCCATAATTCCCTGATGCTCTTAATTATAGTTTGGCAACCTCAAATAGAAATATTGTCAGTTTCAGCTTTGCTCAGGTACAACTCTTCAATTGCATACATGATTACATGAAGTGGTTTACCCTGTCATAAACAGAAAAAGTTACAATAATGGGTGGTGTATTTTGTTAGTGAAAGAATTATTTGCATATTAAAAGGTAGATTAAAAGAATGTCTTTGCATGGTTTGTGCTGTTTTGAGTACGAGATTTAGTACTTTACCTATTTGATTGCATATATGGTTCAGGTGAAGCTCTTGGATTATTGGCTCGTTTGGATAAGTTGAAGTGCAAGTCAAGGTTTGTTATAGTAGTGTGTAATGCAGAGTATCTAAGTCTGTCACATATTCTACGACAAACTACGTCTTAAAAAAAACTATGTACTGCCAAAAAAAAACAGCACTACCAAAAAAAATAGCGGATGACAGTATCCGTTCGTGTGTATTCTTGTCACCAACTGTTTTTTTTCCTCAGCACAACATACTTCCAACAAACCACTGCTCTTGTGCTTCTAGCGCGCCAAACGGCGCGCACAGGCTCTAGTCCTAAAGGGTAAAAGGAGGGACGTTTGGGGCGCAGGGAGGATGATCACGTCACCCTGATTTTTGTTGTCCGTCGAATTGCTGCTCCTGTCGTCCACGTTGTCTGATCGGGGTTGAGGTTCGTTCGCGCGCTGCTGCTTTGCTTCGCTAGCCGTGCAGTCTTCCGCGTCGTTCTCTCTGGATTCTTCGGTTGCATTCCGGATCGTCCCAGTGAGTCCGTAAGATTGTGACCTTCTGTCTTCCTTCCGTTTTCCTCCTGTATTCTTCTCTTCCTCCCCATTTCTCTTGGTGCTCTTACTCCCTGTCGAATGGAGGCTCCATGGCGCCTCCTCCCTTCGTCCTCGTCCTCGTCCCTACGCCCCTGCCTGCCGCCGTCGCCAGCTGCGCCTACTGTCGGCTCGGGCCGCCGTACCCTGCTGATGAGGACATGACCCTCATAGATACAATCAAATTTGTTATGCTTGCTGTTCCAAATATAAGAGCTCGTACACTTCACTTAAATTATCAGGTGAGCTCGTTTTTAGGAGTATCTTTATATTATATGAACTATATGATACTATCTAATGATGAAATATATATATATATATATGCAGCACCATGTCATTTTTGGTCCAAGACAAGCAAGCGATTAAGTGGATTCGTTTGGAATCCATTCGCCTCCGAATCGTGACAACACCAATTTAAAATAGGCATAACTTTCACATACGAAGTCCGTTGGAGGTCCACAAGTACTTGATTGAAAGTTTATTTCGTTCTCTTTCAACGGATCTAGCCTCACCTCCAAATTCCTTATGGACTGATCACAATCATTAAAAAAATATGTCATATCACTTGTTTAGACCAATCTGGACTTTGTAATCATACTGAACTTGGTCCATCTACCGACGGCCCACCTGGGGGCGTGGTTACTGTTCATATAAACAGTAACAACGAGTTTTAGTCCCAACCCACTATTTCTTTTAGATTTGTGGCTCCTCGTCCCCTATTTAAGGAGGACGCACCCCCTCTTGTTTCCTTGGATTTCGTTGAGTTAAGGTTTAGCTATTGTGCAAACTTCTGTTCTTCAGTTGTGTCGGACGATCACCTGTCAAGACAGCCTTTGGAATCCCACCTTATTAATATTTCATAAATATTTGCAATACATTAGATTGCGTTTTATCTTGTTTTTGCGTGTTCTTCGATTGCATGCAGGAATAGACCTTCGTTGTTAGGTTGATCGCGCTTCCAGCAAGGTCAATAACATCTCGGAGTTGGTTCAACGATTGCTAAGGCGTAAGCGTCGTCGTACGGTTGTAGTCGGATCGCGAGTCACCTCCACCAAAATCGATAGTTATCAATCTCATCGAAAGATCGGGATACCCCGCCTCCATCAGGTGGTATCAGAGCTTCAGTTGATCGGTAAGATTTTCTAGTTTTCTAGTAATAGATTCGTTTTCATACCTAAAGTCTAGAAAATTGCCCAAAAAAATTATTTGTTGCGCCATTATCATCCCTGTCCGAACCCCTTTGAGCTATTGCAATTTTTCTTTTCGGTATTTTGCTTGTTGAATCATTGGTTGCATCGTCATGTCTAATTGCTGATCTTTAGTTCTAGTTATTGTCTAGTTGGTCGTTTATCTAGTTTACTTCTCGTGTTTTCCTTCGCGTTGCTTGATCGTTCTTTTAGGGTTCTTAGTATTTGTATCTAAAACAGAAAATTCGTGGGTTAGAACTCTTCTAATCCGCACCAAAAATAGAAAATTCATCCTGTTGTTAATCCAAAAAAAGATGAGGTTTTGCTGTGATCTTTTGGAAAATTTGATGTTATTTGCAACTTGCGGCAAACTGTAGGGCCGGCCAGATAGAAGGCGAAAGAGGCAACTGCAAGAACAAAAGCCGCGGTAAAAAAGAAAAGAAAACAAAAGCGTGTAAAAAAATTATTAGAGACCTTCTAAATATAGCCAAAAGCTTCTACAAAAAAAATCAGAAAGTTTGGCCTACGGATTTGAAAGATATAGCAGTTTCAAATTTGAACTCGGGACGGTTTCGAGTCCGAGTAGAATTCTGTTTCTGAGACACTTTCTATAAAACGGGCATAACTTTTGCATACGGTGTCCGTTTTTGACGTTCTTGTGCTCGTTTCAAAGCTAACGACGAGGCGCATCCTTTCCACCTAAGCCTTTAATCGCCCTTCCGGGGCCCCAAAATCGGCCATCTTCGGCCCCGAATTCGCGTCGCAAGTTTTCGGTTTATATTTTTGCCTTTTCTTTCGGTCTTCCCTTCAGAATTTGGGTTTCGCCTCAACTGAAAAGTTGTAGATCTCTTCGAAACCTTTCAAAAGAGTATATATAAGCCATATAAAACTTTGAGTTTTCATCTCTTGAGACTAGTTATTGTTTACTGCTTAAACTAGAGGGTTGTTTACATTGCACGTTATTGCATCTTTGTGCTCTACAGTGTGTGAACATTCTTGTGCCCCTACACAAAGGTTTGAGTAGTTGGCTAGCGTCTCTCCTAACACTTGGTGTGAGAATTTCCTTTACTTGCATCATGTCACATTAATCTTTGCGTGTACGTACATACACTTCTCTTGATAGGCTTTGATTAGGCTAGGATCAGCAACATTGACTAGTACTTTGAACATTTATTCAACTTGCATTTGCTGAATTGATTGTTGCTAATCCGTGCTACCATACTTGAGCCTTCCCAGCTACACCTCTTATACACCGTACAGGCTGAACTTCTCCTAGCAATCGCTCCATCCAATCTTCGAAGATACGTTGACACCGTTGGTTGCCGATCACCCCTGTTTGCTTGGTAAGAATTGGTAAGAATTCGATAAAAGGTTTGAGTGTGAGCGACTTTTGAACCACCACATCCTAGTAGTTGCTAGGGACATATGCTTGTTTTCTGCTAACCATGACAGGTTCAAGATCACATAGTACGGAGTTTCATGAGATCAACAACACCATTGACTCATCTCCTATGCCTGAACGAGGTGAATTTAAGTATGTATTTCCATCCTTTGGTGGTAAATTTGATCCTGATGCCTATGTTGACTGGGAAATAGCATTAGAGAAAGAATTTGAATATTATGATTGGTCTGATAGGCAAAAGATTGGAGCTATCACTAGTGTTTTTGTTGAAGATGTAATACTTTGGTGGAAGCATTTACGTAGATATGGAAGAGTGCCTCAAACTTGGCATGCATTAAAGAAACTTTTGAGAGATGAATTTGTTCCTAAATATCATGCTGATTATTTGTTAGCTAGATTATAACGTTTAAAACAACGTAGTAGAACTGTAAGGGAATACTATCATGAATTGAAAACTCGTTTGTTGCGTTGTGGTTTAGAGTAACATGCTGAAGCTACAGAAAATAGATTCTTAAGTGGGCTTAATCAGGAAATTTAGGGTCTTCTTGTTCATAAAGAATATAATTCTCTCTCTCATTTGTTTATACTTGCCTGTAAGGTTGAAAGTTAGATTGAGGAGAAATTAAAAATACATGATGATAGGAAACATGAGAACAAACCCATGTTTGTGTCTTTTTTTGTGAATAACGACTTGCAGGAAGTTGAGATCCATGCCGAAGAGGAGAATGAGTTGATTGAACCACCGACTCCATTGGTTGAGAAGGAAGATGAGGAGATGGAAGCACCTACATCATCTGAGGAGAGTAAAAAAGGTAAAGATCATGGTGCTATCGTCACTCAAGGTGAGTATGCTTGTGAAGAACAATTTGTCCACTGTTCATGCAATTTTAGAGTAAAAATTAGTGGAAAATAATTCGATATGCACATATTTCAAGAAGAGAATACAGACTGCATTGATTTGATTGCACCATCTGATGAAATAATTGAATTGCATGCTGTTTTGAGTGATTCATGTGATGAGTTAATCGCATATAATGATCATGTGGAATTGGTTAGACATAAAGAAGTTTTGACTAGAATTTCTCCTGCTGATTCTTTGTGTTACATTATGTTGGATTCACCTATGAAATTGTCACATGCTATAGAGAAAGTTTCTGAAATCGTATGTTCAAAATGCTTGTCTAGTGCCTACACCCCTGGGTATAAGTTTAATTTGATTGAAGATTATGGTGTAGACAATCAATTTCTTGTTTATCGAATATACATAACTTATGATTACATAGATGAATTGAAGCTTACTGTTTTGAACAACAATTCTTATGTGCCGAATTTTGTTCATTATGAGAGAAAATTAAAATTTAGTGATCATTCAATGCCCATGTATTCATCTCTTATTGCAACATCTAGTATGGACAATCTGCATCATGATATTGAAGTATGGAAGAATTTACACATCCATTCACCCTTGCTAGATGGATGTGAGACCCCGGTTTATTAAACTTGTAATACTTAACCTTCCACTGGTTCTAGTATCACAAATAGAATAATCCGCGTCTCGATGAATATGTGCCTCCCAGAACAAGCAGCACACATACATCAATTCCAGGCATGCATCATTTCCATACAACGAATATAACAAGTCTACCAAAAGACATACATATTATAAGTTATTACAACACAGTATGACGGCCAAATGACATAAGTACCAAATAAGTAATGTTGGAAGCAAAAGTTGCCATAAGATGGCTCAAACCAAAAGACGGCCGGTTAGCCACATAACACCACAGGAGACATGGCCAGGCCGCTAAGCTAATCGCCAAAGCTGTCACGGCACAACTCACAAAAGTGAGGCCCATCGGACTCACTATCATCCTCTGCACAACACAAGCAATGCGGTGAGTACAAAAATGTACTCGCAAGACTTACGAGTAGCAAGCCTATACATAGCTACATGAAAGTCGTATTCAAAGGAATGTGGTTTTATGGTTCTTTGGACGCATAAAGCAAGTTTCATTTGCAATATTGTAATAGATTGAACAATAGTTTGTAAAATCTGTTTTTAAGCATTTAAATAACATGAGTAAACATAAGTAACAAGTATCCACCTAGAAGTGACTTTCCCAAAGCCACCACAACATAGCATGAATCACGATTCATACCACCCAACAAGTTTTAATTTTAACAAGGTTGTAGTCTAACTCTTGAAAAGCTTATCCAAGCGTGTTCATAACCTAGGGCGAGGCTATTCGAATAGTTTTAATCCTGCGGGGTGTACCAATGTACCCACACTTGGACAGCCTTTTGCCAAGCTATTAAGCACACTTCCTTTGGTATGCGAGCACGGCTAAGTCCTCTGAACCCTTTCCAATGGAATATGCTAATCAAGAGGCATACGTATGGGGTTAATCCTTAGTGATCTGCCGGCGAAATATGGATCACAAGGACCCATCGTGGAGCAAGATACACCGACCTCGGCGGTGTTCCCCCTCCTACAAGCGTGTCCATGTTGCATATAATCAAATATGCAACCCACCACGACTCATTAATTAACACACCCAAAGTACTCGGCTAAGAGAGGTCCCATATCCCTCAAGTGTGGTTAGCACGCCGCAGAATGCTCGGATAAGATACTCACAAGTAGTTCGGTCCTTAATTGACCGGTACCATTCCAATCACACCCAAAGATCACACCATCCTACCATTGTGCCCAAGTATAAATTGTTTTCATTTTGGTTTTAATTTTGCAATTTAGACAAAGCACAAGGTTGAAATATACACATAGTAATAGTTTGTGTGATCAAAGTTATCGACAGTCGATAATCGCCCATTTCTACCGATAGCTAAGCATGGCTAAGCATAATGACACGTAAACTACTAAGTGACAAGGGTCCATCCAATGAACCCAAAATCACGACAAGTAACCTAGGCCAGTAGTAGAGGAATAAACATTTCCTACGATAATGCATCTAGTAGGCCAACTCAGACAATAGTTTAAAACAACATAGCAATGCATACATAGAATTTGCAAACAATATATTAGAATTTGAAAATAGTAGGAATAATATGATCAAATGAATGCTACATCCGCTTGCTGGTGAAGTGCAGAATCGATGGTCTTGTGGCTCAATATCAAGATTAATAATATTGTCTTCGGAACCTAACGCGAAAAAGGCGATAAGCAAATAAGAACGAAGAACACCAAATAAATCCCAACAGCAAAACACATCCAAAACTAATAAAATTTATACTACAGCTGGGGAATGATTTTATAAAGTGACAGGAACAAGAATTATGCAATTTGGACTTAACATGTAAAAGATATGAACAAAATGCTCCTTCTCAGCATATAACAACCTAATTAATAATTAATACTGTTCATGACGAAATTTTCCAGAATGATTTAAGGTCTGAAATTTTTATAGTAGGTAGATTATGACATCCTAATAACAGCAAAGTTGGATTTACTAATTTTGGAGTTATACACATTTACTTATGATTTTTCTAAGTTGTAAATCTAATGCAAATCATTTTACAGAATTATGAACGTGCTCAAATCCTATTTTATATGAAAGTATACTAATGACGAATTTAACAAAATTGATTTTGCACAAATTGGATTTATCTGAGAAAAGATATGCATTTTCAAGATTAAAACTATTTTGGAATATTCAAAATGGCGAAATCAAGTTATTTCTAGATGTACAATTTTACGCTCTGCAACATGCTAAATTCCATTTTATAATAAACTAAAGTGATAACACGATTTATTACGATTGGAATTATCTAAAAGATTAAAATGAATTAGTTAGGAGTTTCTAAAGTTTTTATATCATTTTGATTGTTAAACAAATACTTAGAAATACAGAACAACCCAAATAAAAGAATACGGCGTGGACAACTCCCAACCCTTGATCTAAAATCCTACGGCTCACGCTTGAAAGCAGCGCATCATGCGCGAAACCTGTCGGAGCCACCGTTGGATCACGATCCAACGGCTCACGCAGTGTATGCATCCGGACGGTGCGGTTGCTTGGGCCAATCGGCCGCGAGATCTGCGGATGGGCGGTCGAGCGCACCAGCGGTCGGAAGGTCGATTGCACACGATCTCACCGTTGATCTCAAGATCGGCGGTCGAGAATGATCAAGGCATCGGAGGGTCGAATGCACACGAGAGATCTAGGCGCAGATCTAGAAAGCGAGCGGTGGCTAAAGATCGAAGTTCAAAGAGAGTCTTGACATGTGGGACCGCATGTCGGTGACTTCAGTCACCACGCTATTTGGTTTAACCCACGTGTGCGATGCTGCTGGGCCCACTTGTCGGCGACTAAGAGTGGCGGTTAGGGCGGATTAATGCTTCTAATGATTACCATTAACTAGGCACTAATGAATACGGAATTTGATTTTAACCCCTCGGGCCCACAAGTCGGTGACCGGAGGAGATTCCAAGCGAGAATTAAATGCCGACGCATTAATTAACCAATGATTAACATTAATGATGTCGGAACAGTGCGGGATTGAACCAGAGAGTGATTTAAGGATATTGGGCCCACTGGTCAGTGGCTCAACGACAATGATTAAGACACAATTAATTAACTAATGATTGGTAATTAATGTGTCCTAATTAAAGTGACCCAACGGGAGCTGTGTCGGCAAAACCCAGTGGTTTCAACGGCCGTCGTGGCGACAACTGGCGCGCGCGCCACAAAGGACCAAAATGGATTCGCAATAGCACAGCAATCTAATGGTAGCATTCTCACCGCGGTGAAGGACTAGAACGCCGGCTGGCGGGAAAACGAAAATGGGAGCTTCTTGCTAAACACGAAAATCGCGATGAGCTCCACTGCAAGCCTAGGATGCGGTGCTAAAGCTCCTAAGGACTAATAAGAAGCTACCTTAGGGACGAAGCTTCAAAGATGGCGGAGTTGCTTGATCACGGTGAAAGCTCATGGACTTGGAGAAAACCAGAGATAGATACCCTGAGCCAAATGAGTGATTCCAAAGCATCAAAATAGCTTCATAATGATTCACAGAAGCTACATGAGCAAGTAATTAGAAAATGGAGCACTCACATGAGCTGAGGAAGAAGATGACCAGTCGGCGAATTTGAACAAACCCCAAATTGGACAATTCACGAGAATCAAATCCAAAATTAAGTGGGAAATGTTCAAGGAAGTAAATAGATAAGGTTAGGGCAAAGAAAGCGTGAAGGAGGACCACTGGAACACCAAGAACACCCAAGGAGCTCCACGGGTCAACAATGGCGGTTTGCCATTTTTGAGGTGTTAAGCTCCAATACGGTGAATGAAGCTTGGTGGTGGTCTAAAGAGATACTAGGAAGCATTGAGAGTGCTTATAAAGCCATGAAAGCATTAGGGTTTGCACCACACATCTTTCGGGCGGTAAAACACAGAGCACAAGGTGCGGCTGACAAGGAAAAAGGGTGAAGACGTGCATTAGGGCATGGCCTAGCTCAGAGTACCTCCCATACCCCTAAACGTCGGCTAGGGTGGCTTTAGGGAGCAAGAAATGACACTGCCATTACTCCCCCTACAGTGCTCGCACCACGGAGGTAGAAGACGACCAGCGAAAAAGACTCGGTGATTCACAGCCGTTGGATGAGACACGGACGGCTGAGATAGTGCCACGCCTCCCATGTTCAAAGCATAGCGGGAGATTGCGAGCCTACGATTAGAAACGAACGACTCGAGATAGCCCCACGCCGCAGCGCGGTTTACAACGAAGGACACGCGGGCGTTGGATCTTAATCGGCGGCTCGATTGAGAATGCAACCGGAGGGTCCGAAAGTTCGGCGCATCTCGGCGGTTGGATGGAGATCTAACGGTTGACATTCAAACTTGCAATCGGAAGGTCAGAAGTCTTACAGCGCGTGCCGTGCGTTAGATCCAACGGTTGAGATCAAGGCACATTTTAAAGAGTGGCTCGGTGCGATTAGTTGATGGACCGAATCAATTGCTCGAGCCAGTCGACTCGAACCAAGTAACATAAAACCAAGTTTGACTTTGAAATAAGAACAGAGACTTTGAATGATTTATTTGAGGTAGCAAATTAACTCCAAAAATTATGAAATTTTTACAGAGCTTGCTAACTCAGATATTAACCTTGAGTAAAATTTTCAGAGGTTTTATACTGCGAATAATTCTCCAAAAATTCTGCAAGGCTCTGTTTTAATGTTTGATTGAGAGTCAAACGAGTTTGATTGCCTCTAAAATATTCAAACAATTTCTAAAAATTGTGAAATTTTTCAGAGGGTCACATACCATCACAGAGACTTAGGAAAAATATTTCAGAGGATGATCATAAGATTTGCCAAGATTGTTTTTGGAATAACAAGATTTGGATCAACTAGACTTGTGACAATGTATTTCCATAATCCCTTGTACAAGAATTGTTTGGCACAACAGGAAATACATGATGTAAGAAAAAGTTTTAATTTCTACTGATTTTCTTACATTTGAAACACAAGCCCAAGATTAGGATGTTACAATGGATTTCCTATTGCTCGATTGAAATATGATAGTATGGATAAACTTTGTTTGATTCCAAAAGTTGTAGATTTGCCCACATGTGCTACCACTGCAAGTTTACAACTTTGGAGAGTTGAATTGCATAAATACTTCACTTATATTTGCAAAACTAGTTGCAATAATTGCTATGTGAGAAATTTTATTTTGTTTATTAACATATATGATTATTTTTGGGGTAATAATACAATGAGGTTTTACGATCGTTGCTGTTTTATAACATTAATTGTGCAACAACGAAGAACTGTTAAAACGGATGACATATACATATACCATGCATACACCTTGGCTTCTTTGTTACCCTATTTTCAGTCGATCAAAAACCAAGGACGGCTTTGTTTTCAAGAAGGAGCGGATGATGAGGACATGACCCTTATAGATACAATCAAATGCTTGCTGTTCCAAATATAAGAGCTCGTACACTTCACTTAAATTATTAGGTGAGCTCGTTTTTAGGAGTGTCTTTATATTATATGAACTATATGATGCTACTTAATGATGAAATATATATATGTGCAGCACCATGTCATTTTTGGTCCAAGACAAGCAAGCAGTTCGAGCTGGACTCGTTTTGGAATCCAGTTCGGCCTCCGGAATCAGCGTGACAACACCAACTTAAAACAGGCATAACTTTCACATACGAAGTTCGGTGGAGGTCCACAAGTACTTGATTGAAAGCTTATTTCGTCCTCTTTCCAACGGATCCGGTCTCACCTCCAAATTCCTTATGTACTGATCACAATCATCAAAAGAAGACGTCATATCACTTGTTTGGGCCAATCTGGGCTTTGTAATCATACTGAACTTGGCCCATCTGCCGGCGGCCCACCTGGGGGTGTGGTTACTGTTCACATGAACAGTACCACGAGTTTTAGTACCACCCCACTATTTCTTTTAGATTTGTGGCTTCTCGTCCCCTATTTAAGGAGGACGCACCCCCTCTAGTTTTCTTGGATTTCGTTGAGTTAAGATTTAGCCATTGTGCAAACTTCTGTTCTTCAGTTGTGTCGGACGACCACCTGTCAAGACAGCCTTTGAAATCCCACCTTATTAATATTTCATAAATATTTTCAATACATTAGATTGCGTTTTATCTTGTTCTTGCGTGTTCTTCGATTGCATGCAGGAATAGGCCTTCGTGGTTAGGTTGATCGCGCTTCCAGCAAGGTCAATAATATATCGGAGTTGGTTCAACGATTGCTAAGGCGCAAGCGTCGTCGTACGGTTGTAGTCGGATCGCGAGAGTCACCTCTACCAAAATTGATAGTTATCAATCTCATCGAAAGATCAGAACACCCCGCCTCTGTCACCTGCGCCCCGGCCCAGCTCCTCCGGTGCCTCCCCAGCTCGGTCCTCCCGCCCCCTGTCGCCCCGGTTTGCCAGCCTGCGCCCGGCCTTTCTCTCTCCATGGCGCCTCCTCCCTCCGGCGCCGTACCTGTCCCCGCTCCCCTACCTGCCGCCACCGCCAGCTGCGCCCACCGCCGGCTCGGGACGGGGCGCAGGGGTTTGCCCGCCCGCGCCCCGGCCTTGCTCTCTCCATGGCGCCTCCTCCCTCCGACGTCGTCCCCGTCCCTGCGCCCCTGCCTGCCGCCGCTGCCGGCTGCGCCCACCGCTGGATCAGGCCGCCACGCCCTGCGCCCCGGCCCAGCTCCTCTGGTGCCTCCCCGGCGTGGTCCTCCAGCCCCCTGTCGCCCCGGTTTGCCCGCCCGTGCCCGACCTTGCTCGTGGCCGCACCCGGCCTTGCTCCATAGGCCCATGCCGAGCATCCTCGGGTAGTTCTTGCTTCCTACATGTCCACCTTGCCGCCTCCTTTCTCGAACTCTTCGTCGCCTGTTCTGGAATTCCGCGCGATTGAGAGCTGTGCGCCCTCTGCCCTAATCCCCTCCTCGCGCTGATGCGGAAAAGACCGCCCTTTGGCTGCCTTGCCGCCGGATTCGACTAGTCAAGCTGTGGAGGCTGCTGCTTTGGTTGGTTTGTTGGATGATGCGTTGGTTGTGATTTGTGGAGTTCTTGGTCCGCGTAGCTGGTGCCATGTTTGGGCTGGGAAGGTGGAGGATGAGATGGCGTTCAACAGGCAGAGGACTGTGAGGTGAGCCGCAGGAGCTAGCTTGTTGATCTGTTCTTTCCTTTTGTAATGCTTTGATGACAGTGTATAGCAAGTGTCGCAATGTTAGCGAGTCAAAGTGAGTCCTCATGAATATTAGAAGCCAGGATATTGTTTCTTGGAACACAATAATTGCTGCATATGCACAACATGGTAAAGATCACAAAGTTGTTGCTCTGTTCCATGAGATGGAATTGTGCGGACTGATTCCAAGTGACATTAACTTCCTTAGTGTATTATCAGCATGTGGGCATGTTGGCAAGGTGGATATCAGTGTGAAACTGTTTGCTCTTATGTCATCCAAATACGCTATATCTGCTTCCAGGCACTGAAGAAACAAGAGGTCAATTTTGTGCTGAGGTCAACAAGGGAAGTGTTGTCTTCAAACACTAGGATACACGTGGTTGACACATTAGGTTCGTGTAATCTATCGTACTTACAGTTTCTGCATTCTTTCTGTACAATTTATGTATATCATTTTCAACTGTTAGTTAATGAAAGAAAATATCATGGAAAGCAGGGGAGTTAAGAATGCTCTACAAGGTCAGTCTAGTAGCAGTTTTGGGGGTTCTTTTTTATCTACCTGAGCTGGACATAATCTTTCTGAGGCTGCTGCAGCTGGTTGTGCTGTTCTGACTGGTAAGGCAAATGTGTATGCCTATTTTTATTTGCAGCATTCCTTTGACAAAATCATAATATCTAGAGTTTCATGATTTGCACTGGCTTTCAGGTCCCCATGTTGGACACTTCTATCAGATGCTGGTTGAAATGTGGCAAATAAATCCTTTAGCTCTCAAGCAGCTGACAAGTTGTTCTGTACTTTGCTGTTTATTTAAACAGCATAACTATGGTACATCGTTTTCATTGTGTTTTTTTTATAGTTGTCTCCTGCACATAACTAATCGATGTCATAGTTAGCTGATTAACCTGTCGAATGTCGTTTCATAGTCTATATCAACTTTATTTCAGGATCACGATTTGGAGATGCATTTATAGAACCTGCTTCATTTGTTGCTTTTGGTATGACCAATACTTTCCATCGTAATAATAGGATGAGAGATACATGCTAACATGTAACCCAATGATGATAAGGTATATGCTTTGCTCAAGGACCAAGCAAAGTTAGATGACATTCTCAAAGCCGCTTTCCATGTAAGCATTTATTTCTCATTCATTGCCATTGTTAGGGGTGTTTATCCTATATTAATGCATCACATGCACGGAAACAGATGAACTCCAACCAGTTAGATCACTATGGAAACTTGTACCCACAAAGCATGGATTTCCTGGCACAAAGGCATGCTACTTTACTAGGAACTGCGATTTGCACTCAGGTCACATCTTTCAGAGTATTAAGGTGTGGATTATCCATGCTAGCTCATTGGACGATTTCAAATGCTCCAAAGTTTCCGTCGCCCCTATATATGTACTTACATTGACTTGATCATGACTCTTTTGTATTTGTGCACAAATTACATTAGAATTGTGCGGTGTAAAAACAGCCAGTCTTAGCTAGCTAATTTTGTGACTTGTCAGGACGTCGTTAGCTTGAGGAGCGATTATAGGACACGTCACGAACTAGGTAGAACGTAGAAGTTGTTAGAAGTCAGAACTACAGTTTACATGTCTTTACAGCGTATTTGTCTTTAGGTGAAAGACTAGACGAGCTGTAAACTTACATCCATGTCATTGTCCACATGTAATATCATATGACTGTTCGAAAGGTATATGTGTTGATTTCGGCCAATCATCCAACCAAAACGTTTGCAGTTTACATATCCTTCCTACAACTGCATGCATGTTTTCCCTCAGCATGGGCGCGAGGACGTCGCGAGGTGATGACCGTGGAGGCGCCAGGCGCGCCGCTACCGGCAAGCAAGAGCGCGACGAGGCGACTCTTGCTACAAGCGCGGCAAGCTTGGTCATTGGGCGGATTGTCGGCGGCCACGACGCGGTCGAGGCCACGTCGCGCAGCGAGGAGGAGGAGCATCCGGCTCGTTCATTGCTCAGCGAGCATCGAACTACCTCCGGCGCACCGGCGCGCGGCTCTCCTCCACCTTGACGAGCCAAAGCACACGCCTCTTCGGCGAAAGTTAAACTGCAACAAGAAGACCGACGGGTGGTGCCTCGACACAGCGACACCCACCACGTGGGCGGCGGGAGTTCTTCTCCGAGCGTGACTCAGCGCTCGAGGCTCTGTCAAGTTTGGGGACGCCCGCGTTGAAATCAAGGACGACGATCCGCTCTAGGATCGGGATGGCTCGATTCCTCCAAGGAGACATACAAGACTTAGGGGAGATTGATGGATAAGTTGCCGCCCTTCAAGGACATCATCCTTGTGGCGGTTAGCATCTCTTTGGACAGAGCATCTTGGACTAGCTTTAGAGGACAGAGCATCTAGGACAGAGCATCTTGGACTAGCTTTAGGACTAGCTTTAGAGGAATGAGCATCTAGGACAGAGCATCTTAGACTAGCATATGCTTGGCATATGCTCGGCATATCTTGGTGATTAGCCCTATAAATATGTATCCCCAACCCCTCAAAGTTGGCATGGCATTGTGAAGAGAAATATACAAGAAAAATTGCCCCATCTCCAAGTGTCATCCTCTCCATGAGAGTAAGGATAAGTTACTATCTACTATGATTGGGCCAATTCAAATTCTTTCTGGAAGAACCTTTTTTCCTTTTTTGGGTGACTTTTCTTCAGTTTGAACAGAATATTTATTTGACCTTATAAATAGCCAATTTTTTTTTTTAAAAAATATGTATAAGCTAGCATTTTCCTTTCAAGAAGGAAGACTCTTCGAAGCTCACAAGAGGCCTTCTAACACAGAAAAATAAACAGAAGAAAACAAACAAATTTTTCAAAGAAATCTCTATGTAGTGATTAGTACACTCTTGAACCCTTCACATCCAGTGCATGTATTATGTAGAGAGAGTACAAGACATTTCTACAGAATACCTACTACAGAGTTTAATTCCAAACTCCTTGGCCATCACTAAACAACTAGGACTGGGTGAATCACCCTTCAGAGAAATTTTCCTTCATGTTCAATTTGAACAGGCTCCAAGAGCATGCATCCGTAGCTGATATATGCTTGCTGTCGCTCGTCAGCTTGCAAAAGCTAGCTTGTGCTGATTTGGGGGCCTGAATTTTCTCAGAAACATTATTTAAGTCATAGACTCTTCATCATGGTTTAACATTTTGCATATGTTATTACACAGCTTATGCATGAAGTGTATGCCCTCGAAGTCTTGGTCGCAAAAGTTTTTGTTTTAGTTACCGTGTTCTTAATTTTGTATACTAATTCACACGACTTAGTCTGCATACTTTTTGACCGACAACAATTCCCACAATTCCCGCTGATGATTGATATTATCTATGTTTCGTTTTTTCTCTACTCTTTCTGTGCCATATGACATGCTGCAACTAACGTCATCATTATTATGCACGCCAACATTCAAACTATATTGAACTCTCTAATACAATTGACACACAAACTGTCCAGATTTTCTAATTCTAAAAACCATTATATTTCATACCAAACTGTTTATACTATGTAGCAAAAATTACTCTTTTTCGACGCGCCATATGACGCGCACAGGCTGCTAGTAGATTCTGATGGCCTACTCGGCCACGCGTGGGGGTTGGCTCGCACCCGAGACACGCTGTTTGGTCACATGTTTCTCCGGTCGAGCCAAGCTCCGCCTGTGCAATTTGCGTCCCTCGGCTAGGCCCAAGGAAAACAGATTTTCCCACCTTCGCTCGCGACCCTGGCTCGCTCGGTGTAGTGAGCGCTAGGGTTACCTGCCTCCCTCCCCTCACTCTCATCCCTACCTCTAGGCATGGTATGAGAGCCTGTGTCACGTCTGGGTTGGCACTGCAGCATGGGCCCGATAATGGAGACAGTGAGGAGGATGTGGCCGGGGCGGCGTGGTGACGGCGGGGCGAGGCCGACGCTAAGGAGGAGGAGTCCTGGGAGAGAAAAGGGGATGAGGGGACATGGGCCGGCAGGTTTACGGCTGTTGGGCCTGTGTCGGCACGACAAGAGGAAAAATGGCTGTTGGGGCCCGTTTAGTATGATGTGTCGTGCCTAGCTCGGCAGAGCACAGCCCATCCAGCCCGATTATCTCGGTAACGTTTGGATTTTTTTTAAAAGTTTGGCTTTTTTTGCCGTTGGGGTTTTAAAAATAGCAAAAAAAATCCTAAAATAATTTATATAAATAGCCACAATACCCCCTCATTTAGCATCCATCCATTCCTCTATCTTTCTTTTGAATTATGTTGTGCAAATTTAGATTCCTTGTGAGATAATTTGGCAAAATTCAAAAAAATTGTGTCAAATTTTGAAAACTTTAAACTCCAGTAGCAAGTCAGTAAAAGAAGTACAATACTGTTTTTTGCATATTTTTATTGTTATCATTTGTTATGCTAAAACGAAAGAAATAATAGTGTAAGTTTTGATTTTGCAATATTTGTTATGGAAAATTACAATAGCTCTACTCTTGATTATTACGGACTTTCACTAAAGGATATTTGCATCCATGGAGAATGTCGCTGACTCAAATTAACCGAAGTTGTTACCGAAAGGGCAACGAGGAGTACCATCATCAGGCTTTATGACGGTATGTTTGTCGGCGACCATCGGAGCAAAGAGATCCAGGTCTAGTACATCGGGAGTCGGAGAATTTCGATAGGATAACTAAGGAAGACGCATAAGGAGTTCAGGTACCATATCTGTTTGTAAAATTTATTGTCATGAATTGTCTGCAAAGTCTTTAGGTGGAACAGGGCACTTGCTTAGACATGCTTCAAAATGTAAGGCTAAGCAAGGATTGATGATGAGGTAGACATAGTTGCAGTACAACCCAGACGGTATTGTACGTAGCTGGGACTACAATCCTAAGGCAGTCCGTCAATCTCTTTGTCGTTTAATTGCTTATAAGGATTTATTGTTAGGCTTTGAGGAGTCTACAGCTTCCAAAACTTAGGACTACGTATAATCCTAGATTTTCTATCATGTCTAGACAGATAACAACTAGTGATCTAGTTAAATACTATAATGAACACTGTGATAAATTAAAGGAACTATTTAGTACGTGCATATTTTTGGTGGCCTAACCTCGGACAAATGGAGTGGTCAGGTTAGAGAGGATTATCTTAGTGTAGTTGCTCATTATGTTAATGCAACTGGGAAATAGAGAAAAGAATTATAGGTTTCAAATTAACTGATGTAGCACATCCAGGTGAGAATATTATGGACTGTATTATCAAAGTTGTGAAAGACTTTGGTCTTACAAACAAAATATTCTCAATTACTTTAGACAATGCACTTCAAACTCTAGAGCAATAGATATTCTTACTCCAGTGTTGAGTACACACGTCGATTTCTTCTCGCTACATTAGTGATGCGATTGTCATATTATTAACCTTATAGTAAAATACGGTTTGAAGAGGCTGACTTCGTATATTAAAGCTTTCCACGATGCGATATTTTTCTTGAATAATTCTAACGAAAGAATAGCAGCATATAAGAACTTATGTAGGACAATGGGTGTACGCCCAAGAAATTTGATTTGAATATGCTGGTAAGATGAAACTGTGCTTACTTGATGCTTAAGAGTCTTTTACCATATAAAAGTATTTTTTCTATTTTTATTCCAACGCACTATCAAAGCCCTGGTAGTAGTATAATATTGACTGAGCAATATTGGTTCATTGCTGAGAAGATACTTTAGTTTTTCAAAAAAAAATTATGAAACCACTGTTGCTTTGTATGGTGTGTATTATCCAACATCTCCTATATTTGTGTATACTATTCTTCAAATTGCTACTCACTTAAAAATCTATGAAAGTGACATAGTTTTACGAGAGGCTATTATTGTTGTGAAAAGTAAATACCTTAAATATTGGACAGAAATCCATTTCCTACATGCATTTGCATTTATTTTAGATTCTAGAGCTGGAATTCAAAGATTTGCTAATGTTCTTGATCTTCTTAGTGATGCTACAGGCCTAGACTACTCTAACTACTTTGCAGATATTTGTTCTAGATTTACTGATCTTTTTCAAAGATATGGAAATAAGTTTCAGGGGGTTCGCTTGCAATGACCTTTACTACCACCCACCTTAAATAACAAAACAAATTTATAGGGCAAGATCTGGGGTGCAGTTTCTTCCTCCAGGTCCAGTGGTTTTTCTACAGCGGTACCTCATCAACCAAAACTAACCTCCCACCCAAGGAGTTCTAAACTATTCAGCTATCTGAACAACAATATGGTGGATTTCAACTCAGAAAGCTTCGAGGTTTTGCAATGGTGGCATAGCCATAAAACATATACCGTTCTATCCATATTTGCACGTGATGTGTTAATTGTTACTGTCTCGATGATTTTTTCCGAGCCTGCTGTTAGTCTTTCTAGAAGAATATTAGAGAAGAGAAGAATACATTTCACAAGTGAGATGGTGAAGATACTTCTAACTATAAAGGATTGGGAACAAGGTTATGCGCGAATACAACACTCTATTGAAAATTCAAAGTTGTCAGAGATTTTCAAAGTTGTCAGAGATTTTCAAAAATCTATACGCAAACAACAACACTTAGAATATGGATGTACGTAGAGTTATAGTTGTACTCTTTTTTTTTTTTTGCTAAGGTTTTCTCATGTTAAATTTTTACTCGACAAAGGTTTTAACGAGATAATCATTTAAACATTAATGAAGCTCTTTATTACATTTTTAATATGTTTGTCTTAATTTTTAAACAATTTTTATATTTATTTCTGAATTTTACACATTTTTTTGAATTTTTCTTTAATTTTTTGAATTTTCGGACCGAAACGGACTACACGACCAACCATGCCCCGAGCCGGCCCGGTATGGCCTGAGACAACAGCATGCTATGACTGGGTCGACACCTCGGCCCATGGGCCAACACGGCACGATCCGATTAGTAGTCGGATCTTGTTGAACTGTGCCTAATCGGTCGTGCCACCTTTTTGGCCACGACCACCCACCTCCCACACCTCTCTCCTCACTCACGGCGGCGATGGATGACGGGGAGCACTGACGAACGACGAGAGCGTGGTGGTCGACGGCGGAAAGCGCGGCCATCGGGGAACAGGGAGGAAGATGTGGAAGAACTCGTGGAAGATGCCAGTGCCGCGTAAGTTGCGTGTTTTTTGGTGGAGGGTAATCCATGATTTCCTACCAGCACGTGCGATACTTCTGCGTCGACGTATCAAGTGAGTTAGCTTCTCTGAAACCTGTGGTGACATATAGGAGTCGGTGAGGCATGCTCTCCTATCGTGCACACGTGCACATATTCCATGGCATTCTGGGCGGCGTGCACACGTGCACATAATCCATGGCATTCTGGGCGGCTTTCAAGGATGCTATGGGCATCAAAGATCAAACTCCCTGACCTACACCCAACGACATGGTTGTCTGATCTTGTTGATGAAAAGTTATGTCCGGCCATGAAGGCAGCAGCCATCATGTGTGGTATGTGTGCTCTGTGGTCGGCTCGAAACGCAAGGAGGAATGGCGAGGTCCCTTGGAGCCTTATTCAATCCCTTGGAGCCTTATTCAATCTGTGAACTGGGGGAGAGAGCGTCGGAGCTCATCCAGATCAATCACAAGGAATCTTCTAGCCGACAAGGAGCGCTGGGCATTTCCTCTGAACGGCTCCGTCAAAGTGAACGTTGATGATGCTTTCAGCTCGGAGGAGAAGGAAGATGCTGCCGGTACGGTGATTCGTGATGACGAGGGTTCCTTCTGTGTGACGAGAGCCAGATGATTTTCGCGATGCGATGATGCGTTGGCTCGGTTTAAAATTGTGGTAATTACATCTATTAATTAGTTAAACATTGAAATGAGTTAATTTTGAATAAAATTGAATTTCACTTTTACTCGGCTCAGCTTGTTAGCTCGATTCTAAAAAAATACTTTCAACTATAAATAAAATGATATAAAATTAAAATATGTCAATTTCAAGAAAAACTTCATAACACAAAGGACCTGGCTCGATATCTACCGCTAGTCGAGAGGGTGTAAAACTAGTCGTAAAATGGAAATATCAGGACATAATTATGGAAATCGATTCCCTCGCTTTGGTCAAATCGTGGAATGCTCGGGGCAGCGCCGAGCGGCGATTAAGCCAATCCTTGAAGGAATTTGTTAATTTCAAGTTATGTTTTGTTCGGCGAGACGCAAACTTTGTGACTTATATTTGTGCTATGTGAGGACCCCGGTTTATTCGACTTGTACTGTTTAACCATCCACTTGGTCCTAACAGCACAAATCAAATAAACCAAGCCTCGAGATATGTATACTTCCCAGAAATGCAGTATGCACACCTCGCCACAAAATCATGCATCAATTCCATTCATTCACATAGAACCGAAGCACAACAATAACTTAAAGACATACATAATATAAAGAGAGTTAGTACAAAAGAGAGGTCGCCCGGCCAAAAGACATACAAATAGATAAATACAATGGAAGCAAAATGGCCATAAGATGGCGATAAGCGAAGCCAATCGGTGTGCCTTTCACCCACAAGGCAACCAACCGGACCGCCAAGCTAATCGTCCCAAGCAGCGCATAACCTGACTCACAAAAGTGAGGCCCTTGGGGCTCACCTTCTTCCTCTGCAACAATTAATATTAAGCAAAGCGGATGAGTACAAAATTATTTTTGTACTCAAGCAAGCTGACGTGTGAGATAATGAACTATAATTAACTACATGCAAGCTTTATTTAAGTGGATGAGGCTCTGGACTTATTTTGACATAAAGCAAGTTTTCATTTGCAATAGGGTAATAGATTCAAAGCAAGTTTGCAATTAATTTCTATTGTTCAAATAAAGAGAGACATTTATAACAATAGATAGATGACAACACCAACCTAGAAGTGACTAACCCATAGTCACCACAACAATAGCATGAAGTACCCCCTTCATACCACCCATGTCAAGTTTAAGTTTTTAAAAGGTTGTAGTCTAGTTCTTGTGGGAAATAACCAAGCGTGTCCATAACCTAGGGCGAGGCTATTCGAATAGTTTTAACCTGCTGGGGTGTACCAATGTACCCACACGATGACCGCCTTTCCACCACCACGGTTAGCACACTTCCTTTGGTATGCGAGGCATGGCTAAGTCTAACAAGGCGCTTTCCAATGGGCGATGCTAATTAAGAGCCGCAACCACGGAGAAGGACACATTAGGCAGCCTAACCGTGCGCCAATGCCCTCACACACCACAAACACCCACACACAGTTTCAACACACCCACCGATCAGCTCATAATTAACACCCCCAAAGTACTTAGTCAAGAGAGGTTCCATATCCCCCTCGCGTGGTTAGCACGCAACAATTGCTTGGATCAATGGCACAAGTAACTCGGTCCTTAGGGACTTAGGCACCATTCCAATCACACCCAACAGATCACCCAACATACCATTGTGCCCAAGCCAAGATATAATTTTTGTTTTCAGTTTTTGATTTGCAAAATGGTAAAACACAAGGGTTGGACATAATGGAATAATAATAGCATTTGTGTGATCAAGATCACCGACTAAGTCGATGATCGCCCAATACTACCGATACTAGGCATGGCTAAGCAATATTTCTCCGAAATCTACTAAGTGACAAGAGCTCATCCAACGAACTCTAATCACAGCAAAACCTAGGCTCAGGTAGTAGAGGATAATTATTTACTACAGATTATGCAACTAGAGGATTAACTAATCAATTTAACAACAAAATAGCAATGCATACATAGAAGTTAAACAAAATATTAGACTTTAAAAGTAATGGGATCAATTGGGAAATGATCAAACTGCTTGCTGGCGTTCTTTGTTGCTCAATAGGCTGCTGAGGGTCGTTCTGGGGTTACCGCAAATGTCGAATCCTAGCGAAAAGCAAAAAGAAGCGAGAACACCCAATAAGACGAGCAACACTTAAACAAAAGAGCAAGCAAAAATTATCCAAATGCGACGAAATTTATACACAAGGTAGTATAAGGTCCTATCTAACCTTAGGAACAAGAACTAACTAAAAAGGATTAGTGAAGAAAAAGATATGACCTAAATACTCATTTTCGGCCAAAATGCTACACTTAATTAGTACTGTTCATAAAATATTTTCTAGAGTGATTTTGAAGCTGAAACTTTTATGGTAGTTAGCTACTGGTATTATAAGGTTACATGTAAATTTTTGGGTCAGTTGGAGTTATATTGAAAGAGTTATGATTTTTCAAGTCATGAAAATGAACAAAATTAAATTGCATGTGAAATCTTGTTAAAAACACTAACATGCCTAAAACCAATTTTATCATTTAGTACTTTATTAGAGGAAGCTAACAAAATTGGTTTCACTAAAAATTGATTTTCAGAGAATTAGTTATGCAATTTACAAGTTAATTGCTAATTTTAGAATAACAAGTAGAACCTATTTCTAAACCAATTTTAAAATCTATTTTCTGGAGCCGAACTAAACTCCTATTCATTTTTACATTAAAGTACAGTTCAAACTAAAGCTAACAAAATTTGAATCAACCGATTTGGGTTTAAAATGAATTAGTTATGCATTTTTTAAGTTTAATACCTTTTTGGTTTGCAAATAAAGCTTTGGAAACTCATAAATGCCATTCGACGTGGCTGATTATGGACCGTCGATCTGGATCGGACGGCCACGCGCAGCGCAGCAAGACCACACACACAGAACCCACAGAGGCTCACCGTTGGATCAAGATCCAACATCGGAGTGCTCGAACGCTTCGTTCACAAGTCGAACGCCTTCGCGATCGTCCCCGCGATTTTCGGCCGTTGATCAAGGATCCAAGGGTCCAGATCGAACCACGCCGATGTGGAGTCCACGCGGCGGAAAGAGCGATGGCGTGGACCGTCGATCTCGAGATGAGCGGCTCACAAGCAACGCGACACGATGCACAACACGGTTTCGGACAATCGCGGCGCGCAGATCTACGGATGGGCGGCGCTGCGGCCACGTTGCGCGCGCGCTGGCGCGTCCGACAACGAGCCCGATGGCTGCGCCGGCAAAAGCGCCGGCGACCAAAGGCTCGGCGGCGGGAGGATGCGGGAATGGGTGCGCAATAGCGTCGCGCACCCTCGGTACCACCACACCGCGGTGGTGGACGAGCGCAGCGCACGGCGCGGCGGCGCGGTAAAGAAGACAACGGCGACAAGCAACAAAGAGCTCGCGCGGTCCATTCAAGCGGTGCACGAGCATCTAGGGGCTACCGGGAGCTACGATGGGCGCGGAGGTGCGAGGAGGTCGGGCGACTCGGCGGCGACGCCGCGACGGAGCGAGAGGAAGATGGCGTGGAGCGGGCGGCTGAGCAAAACCAACCACACCGCGTCATCAAGATGGATTCCAAGCGACTCGAGGATGCTACGAGCAAGGAATCGGAGGAGGAGGACTCACCGTGGCGGAGACGAAGAAAGGTGCTCGCGCCGATTTGGGAACTCAGAATTAGCCTCCTGTGACGATAAACCCAAAATTAATTGAGGTTAAGCCGGGAGTAAGTAGGGAGGAGAGAGGAGCAAGAAAAAGAGAGGAGAGCCACTGTGGTACCGCCTTCACCAAGAAGCCCGGCTCGGCAATGGCGGCGCGAGTGGTTTCGGGGTTTTGGAGCTCAAACACACATCGGTGCACACAAGAGCTGCGGAAAGGTGAAAGGGAGGTCAAGGAGGAGCAAGGGGCTTAAGTAGCGGGAAGAGCGAGAAGGCACCGTTGCTCGCCTCGGATCCTGCTGCTGCTGCTGCGCGAGAGAGCGAGGAAGCGGTAGAAGGTGGACTTCGGGGCGGCGCGGCGGCATTAAATGCGCTGCAGACACCCGTTGCGAATCGCGGATGGGACAGAACGCTGCTGGCGCCACTTTCGGCTCGCCATGGCGCGGCGTCGCGGCGAAGGAGGGCGACAGCGCCCCGTCCGATTTCCATCCGAGGGTTAACACGCGACCGCGTCGGCACAAGGATGGGCAAACGTCGACCGTCCGATGGAGATCCAATGGCCCATAGCTCGTGCGCTCGCCCGCGCGAGCCTGGGTACAGCTAGTTGGCTCGGTCGAGTCAAGTGACTCGAGTCCAATGAACAGTGCAAACCAGATTAGGTTTTGATTTTTGAACTGAAACTTTGGGGATTTAATTGAGGCATCAAATCGACTCCAAAATTTATGAAATTTTAACTGGAGCTTCCTGACTTAAGGATTAACCTTCCATAAAATTTCCAGAGATATTTGTGCACTGGGATTTTCTCAAGAAATTCCAGAAGGCTAATTCAAAGGTTTGACTTGCCTCTAAAGTATTTCAAATAATTTCCAAAAATTATGAAATAATTCAGAGGTGTTACCAAGCACCCTAGAACCCAGGGAAAATTATTACCAAGGGTTTGACAAAAGATTTGACCAAGGAGGCTGTTGACTTGATAAATGAGGGTTTTGATTTTGAATTTTCCAAAATTCTTTTACAAAAATTTTCAGAAAAGTTCAAAAGCACAAGGATTGTAAGAAAAGTTTTAATTTACCCTCAATTTCTTACATTTGAAACACAAGCCAAAATGGGGATGTTACAAACCTCCCCCCTTACAAAAATCTCGTCCCGAGATTTGGTTCACTCGGAAAAGAAAGAGGGTAGTAGTGCACGGAGGCGATCTTCTCGCTCCCAAGTAGCCTCATCCTCGGAATGGTTTGACCACTGAACTTTAAGGAACTTGATGGTCTTGTTCCTTGTTCTTCGCTCGGCTTCCTCGAGTATGCGAGCAGGTGCTCGCGATAGGTCAAATCTTCACGAACATCGGGGTTTCCAACGGAGCTTCTTCTGTTGGAACACGGAGGCACTTCTTAGGCTGGGACATATGGAACACATCATGTACCCCCGCAAGTGCAGCAGGCAACTCCAACTTGTAGGCAACAGCTCCCTTCTTCTCGATAATACGGTAGGGACCGACATATCGAGGAGCTAACTTGCCCTTGGCACCGAAACGCTAGTGACCCTTGGAGGAGAAACCTTGAGATAAACAAAGTCATTGGGCTCAAAACTCAATTCGCGGACGGCGGCAATCCGCATAGCTCGTTTGCGGATTGAGTGTGCGTAGCGATCACGAATGGTGGACTTGACCTTGGCCTCATTAATCGAGTCGGGCCAAAGAAAGGTATTTCACGGTCTCGAACCAGTTCAACGGTCCTACACTTCCTCCGTATAGGGCCTCAAATGGTGCCATGCCGAGGCGGCTTAGAAGGCGTTGTTATAAGAAAACTCGGCGAATGGCAAGCACTTCTCCCAATGCTTCCCATAGGAAAGAACACAAGCTCGTGACATGTCCTCCAAAACTTGGTTGACCCTTTCGGTCGACCATCTGTTTGGGGTGATATCTTTGTCTTTGAAGAAAGACGAGTTCCATAGCTTCTTGCAAGCTATGCGAGCTAGGAAGTGAAGATGGAACCACGATCGAAATGATCGTCTTGACACCATGCAAGCTCACTATCTTGGCGATATAGAGCTCGCAAGGTGGCCGTGCGAATCTTGGTCTTGAATGGAAGAAAATGTGCCACTTTAGTCAACCGGTCAATGATAACCCAAATGGCATCATTGCTCCTCGGTGATCTAGGTAGGCGGTGATAAAATCCATCGACCGAATCCCACTTCCACTCCGGAATGGGCAAGGGTGAAGCAATCCGCGGCGATGCTCGGCCTTGACACGGCGACACATGTCGCGCTCGACAGCGAACCTTGCGATCTCCCTCTTCATTGGGTCCACTAGAACCTCGGCGGAGATCCCGATACATCTTCGTGGCCCGGGATGAATGGATAACGGAGAATCGTGGGCTTGCGGAGGATCAAATCCGCAACTCCATGTCCTTTGGAACCACGGCGTTGCGAACCTCACGACACCAAGCTCATCTACGGAGAAGCACTTGGTCGTTCCATTCTTGACATTTTCTTTAATGCGGTTCACTCCAACATCATTCTTTGGCGAACTGATCCGATCCACCAAGGTTGGTGTACAACCAAGGCAGCGAGGGAACCATGCTCAACCAAACCAAAGTTGAGACGCTGGAACTCCTCGAGAAGGGGCTGATGCTCTGAAGCAACAATGCATTGCAATGCGCTTTGCGACTAAGCGCGTCATAGCGACATTGGCCTTGCCGGATGGTAGTGAATACCCATGTCATAGTCCTTGATCAACTCCAACCATCTCCTTTGCGAGGTTCAGATCTGGTAGGGTGAATAAATACTTTAAGATTTTGTGATCCGAATACACTTCACAACGATTACCGATTAGGTAATGTCGCCAAATCTTAAGTGCATGGATCACACGGCCAACTCCAAGTCATGGGTAGGGTAGTTGAGTTCATGAGGTCTCAATTGCCTTGATGCATAGGCCACTACCTTGCCTTCTTGCATAAGGACACTGGCGAGGCCTCGGAGAAGCATCACAAAAGATATCGAAGCCGGACGGACATCGGGAGAACAAGAGCGAGGCGGTGGTCAATCGCTTCTTAAGCGCTTGAAACTTTCCTGCAATCAGCGGACCACGAGAACTTCTTGTCCTTCTTGAGCAACTCCGTCATTGGCTTCGCTATCTTGGAGAAGTTCTCGATAAGCGGCGATAATATCCGCTAAACCAAGAAAACTCGAACCGGTGACCAAAGTGGGTGACTCGAGAAAGCACGTCGCGGATCTTGCTAGGATCCACAGCTCGCCTCTGCCGAAAGAATATGGCCTAAGAAGGCTACTTCCTTCAACGAATGCGCACTTGCTGAACCGCATCGACTTGTGCTCGCGGCTTGCCCAACACAAGCCTCAAATGCTCGGTGTGTTCCTCATCGCTCTTGGAGTAGATAAGGATATCATCGATGAAGACCACAACGAACCTATCCAAATACTCCATGAACACCGAATTCATGAGGTTCATGAACAAAATTTGGAGCATTGGTTAAGCCGAATGACATGACGGTATACTCGTACAAGCCATAACGAGTAGAAAAAGCGTCTTTGGGATATCCTCGGTCGAATCCGAACTTGATGATATCCCACTCTCAAATCAATCTTGAGAAGACTCGAGCTCCAGTTAATTGATCGAAGAGGTCATCGATCACGGGCAAAGGTACTTGTTCTTTCCGTTACTTCATTAAGTGGGCGGTAATCAGCGCCCATCGCGGCGTCTTGTATTTTCGGGACAAAGATGGTGAGCATCCCCGGGAGATGAGCTAGGGCGGATGAAACCCTTCTCTTGAAGCTCACCCGTTTGCTTCTTCAACTCCACCAACTCAATTGGGTCCATCCGGTAAGGCCTCTTGAAATCGGGCGATGCAGGGAACCAACTCAATGACAAACTCGAGGTCTCGAAGCTGGTCGCATCCACGGAAGGTCGTTGGGAAGACATCAACAAAGTCACATACCGCGACACTTCACTAATATCGGGTGGCCGCCGGCGCGAAGAGATGCGGACCTGCGGCCGGTAAAGCGAACTGCTCGCCGGAAGGACTAGTGAGGTAGATGAGCCTCTAGCGCAATCAATTTGTCCCATGTCTTTGAGACAACCAATCCATGACTAGGATTACATCTAAGCTCGCCGATCGGAGGAGGATAAGGTTTGCCAAGAATCCTACCCCTCTATCTCAACGAGGACATCCCTACACTCGGACTCGACCCTCAACTCCGAACCGGAGAGCGAATGAGCGTGGGACCAACAATGGAGTAAACCAAGACCCCACCCACTGAGAAAAGACTCGAAACAAGCGAATGAGATGCGCTGAATCAAACAAAGCGTAGCGAGGGAAAGAGTTAGCGAAGGGTACCCAACACGGCGTCGGGTGCCTCCTCTCGCGGAGATGAGGTTGGCGGCCACTACCCACGCCTTGGGTAGCGGGGATAACCTACGATCACGGGAGGACCACCTCCTGCCCGCGTCCTCCATTGGGACGAGGGCGCTCGATCTGTTAGGGCATCTATTGGCATAATGCCCCTTCGGTTGCATGAAAAGCAAGTGACCGGCGGCCGGATTGCGGGGCCACCTGGCGGTTGCGGCGCCGCGTGGCCGGGGCACGGCTGCGGAGGCGAGGAGCTGGTCTTGGTGGCCTCGGTGGTAGTGAAGCCACAAAGCGGGCCCAGGGTAGGCCCGACACGGGACGAGAGGCGGCACTGTGCGGACATTGGGCCTCCCACTTGCGCTGCGGGACTCGCCAGCGCCTTCGCCTTGTGCTCGGCAACAATGGCCTTGTCCACCAAGGCACGAAAGTCAACAAAGTCCACAATGGAGAGCTTGTCTTGCGGCTCCTCGGACAAGCCCTCCATGAACTTCTCTGCTTGGCCTCATCGGTGGCCACCTCGGATGGAGCATAACGAGCCAAGTGGTTGAACTCGTGCGGTACTCCATCAGCGACTTACGCCCTTGCTTGGCGTGAAACTCCTTCTTCTTGACTTCATCAAGCGGCAAGGATGTGAGCTCGGCGGAGCGCCGTCGGAACTCATCCCAAGAGGCGGTGTGGCGCGGGCTGCATGGCCAAGAAGTTCTCCCACCGGAGGCGCCCCCTGCGGTGATGGGAGGCAAGGAGTGCCCTGTCTGGTCGAGCGCGAGCAACGTCGAGCTTACGCTCAACGGCGCAGCCGGTCATCGCGTCAATTGGTCCTCGGACACGGAGAGCGTGGGGGTGAGTGCGAAGAAACTCACCAAACCCCACGAGGCGATGTCGCCCCGGCCGGATCACGAGGCACGGTCGGGCGGAGGTGTTGCGCGCAATAACATCCAGCGGGACCCTCGTCCTCTGAGCAGTTGCGCTCGATCGAAGAAGGACCTCGGCCATGGTCGGAGGAGGCGGAGCTCCTCATCAAACAGTGTGCGACCACGGCGCTCAGTACCTCGACCATCTGCTTCAAGAAAATTAGGTTAGAAACCAAAGCACTAATACTAGAAGTTGATGAAAACGAAAAGCTAACGATTAGGGGAATGAGATATCACCTTAACCGAAAGCCAAAAACAGCAAGTAAACAAACTTTAAATGTTTCCAAAGAAGCTCCAAAACAGCAAGGAAATTCCAAACCAAGCTCAACTTCTCAATGCCATTAACCCGTATTGAATGAACGAGTAATAGTGTGAGAAGATAAAAATTTCAGCATACTACAACAAGTCTAACACTACTCGAGAGCAAAGTTAAACTAGCGAAATAAGTGTTAGATACTTAGCTAACTAGTATCACATCTTACCCTTTTATGCCCACAAGTTTTTAGTTGATTAACCTCTCATTTTCTATCCTATTTAGAACCATGGAGCTTACTGTCCGGAAATTGAATGATCGCTGTCCAGATTTTGCATCCAAGCCTCCTAGTTGATATCTTCAACTTCAGAAGCTTCAAAACCTAGTGGAGGGCAGCTAGCAATTCAATTTGCCAAACTCATTGGTTCCCAAAACCCAATTAATTAATAACAACTATCTTTGGAGGGAAGGAGAGGAAAACAACTTTTAAAACTCAAATTAGAGCAAGATGAGATAAAAAGCTAAGATAGGTAAGGAATAAAATATGAGAACTTACTTAAGCTTTCATAAATCATTTGATACTTTGAAATTAAGTTTTCCAAAATATCCTAAAGACGATCAAGCTTGGGTTACTACGGTCGGAATGGCTCGATACCAACTTTGTGAGGACCCGGTTTATTAAACTTGTCTTGTTTAACCATCCACTTGGTCCTAACAGTACAAATCAAATAAACCAAGCCTCGAGATATGTATACTTCCCAGAAATGCATTATGCACACCTCGCCACAAAATCATGCATCAATTCCATTCATTCACATAGAACCGAAGCACAACAATAACTTAAAGACATACATAATATAAAGAGAGTTAGTACAAAAGAGAGGCCGCCCGGCCAAAAGACATACAAATAGATAAATACACAGCGGAAGCAAAATGGCCATAAGATGGCGATAAACATGTGAGGACCCCGGTTTATTTGGCTTGTACTGTTTAACCATCCACTTGGTCCTAACAGTACAAATCAAATAAACCAAGCCTCGAGATATGTATACTTCCCAGAATTAAAGTATACACACCCCGTTACAAAATCATGCATCAATTCCATTCATACACATAGAGCCGAAGCCAAGCAATAACTGAAAGACATAGATAATATAAAGAGAGTTATTACAAAAGAGAGGCCGACCGGCCAAATAACACATAAGTAACTAATTTAAACAGCGGAAGCAAAATGGCCATAAGATGGCGATAAACAAAAGCCAATCGGTGTGCCTTTACCCACAAGGCAACCAACCGGACCGCCAAGCTAATCGTCCCAAAGCACAAGCGCAACACGACTCACAAAAGTGAGGCCCTTGGGGCTCACCTTCTTCCTCTGCAACAATTAATATTAAGCAAAGCAGATGAGTACAAAACTTGTTTTTGTACTTGCAAGACTGACGTGTGAGATAACAGAACTATAATTAACTACATGCAATCTTTATTTAAGTGGATGAGGCTCTAGACTTATTTTCAGCATAAAGCAAGTTTTCATTTGCAATAAGGTAATAGATTCAAAGCAAGTTTGCAATTAACTTTTATTGTTCAAATAAAGAGAGACAATAATAACAATAGATAGAGGACAACATCAACCTAGAAGTGCCTAACCCATAGTCACCACAACAATAGCATGAAGTACCCCCTTCATACCACCCATGTCAAGTTTAAGTTTTTAAAAGGTTGTAGTCTAGTTCTTGTGGGAAATAACCAAGCGTGTCCATAACCTAGGACGAGGCTATTCGAATAGTTTTAAACCCTGCAGGGGTGTACCAATGTACCCACACGATAGACCGCCTTTCCACCAGCCACGGTTAGCACACTTCCTTTGGTATGCAGGCATGGCTAAGTCTAACAAGACGCTTTCCAATGGACGATGCTAATTAAGAGCCGCAACCCACGGGAGAAGGACACATTAGACAGCCTAACCGGCCTGCTAATGCTCCCCTCCAACACCACAAACACACACACAGGAACACACCCACCGACCAGCTCATAATTAACACCTCCCAAAGTACTTAGTCAAGAGAGGTTCCATATCCCCCTCGTGTGGTTAGCCCGCAACAATTGCTTGGATCAATGGCACAAGTAACTCGGTCCTTAGGGACTTAGGCACCATTCCAATCACACCCAACAGATCACCCAACATACCATTGTGCCCAAGCCAAGATATAATTTTTGTTTTCAGTTTTTGATTTGCAAAATGGTAAACACCAGGGTTGGACATAATGGAATAATAATAGCATTTGTGTGATCAAGATCACCGACTAAGTCGATGATCGCCCAATACTACCGATACTAGGCATGGCTAAGCAATATTTATCCGAAATCTACTAAGTGACAAGAGCTCATCCAACGAACTATAATCACAACAAATAACCTAGGCTCAGGTAGTAGAGGATAAACATTTACCTACAGATTATGCAACTAGAGGATTAACTAATCAATTTAACAACAAAATAGCAATGCATACATAGAAGTTAAACAAAATATTAGACTTGAAAAGTAGTGGGATCAAATGGGAAATGATCAAACTGCTTGCCTGCTTGCTGTTGCTCAAACTATTGCGGAGGATCGTTCTCGGGGTTACCGCAAATGTCGAAGCCTAAGCGAAAAGCAAAAAGAAACGAGAACAACCAATAAGACGAGCAACCCTTAAACAAAAGAGCAAGCAAAATTCATCCAATTGCGATGAAATTTATGCACAAGGTAAAATAGGAATAAACCTAGACATAGAAACTGGAAAAACCTAATTTGGATTTGTGGTGCAAAAGATATTCCCTAAAAACCTATTTTCGGCCATAATTAGGTACTGTAGCAAAAATATTTTCTAGAAAGATTTTGAAGCTGAAACTTTTATGGTAGCTACCTACTGGTACAGTGATAAGCTATATAAAATTTCAGGTCATTTGGAGTTATATTGAAAGAGTTGTGATTTGTCTAAGTTGTTTAGGGTATTAAACTAAAATATGATCCTTATGATTTTTAAAAATAGTAAAATTTGTGAAACCAATTTTCCTAGCAAATACACTATCAGTGGAAGCTAATCCAATTGGATTCATACAAAAATCAGCTATAGATAAAAAGATATGCATTTTACAAGTTTGCTAAAAGTTCTGAAAAACAGTATTAAGTTCACTTGTTTACTATTTTTGAAAAAGGTTTTCCAGGTTTGATAGTGGTCTACAATTATTTTTATATTTAAGTTCAAGGTATAAGGAAGTTAACAAAATTGGAATCATTTAATTTGAATCTATAGTTACAGAGATGCAAAAATGACAAGACCCTAAAGTTCTTCAGTTTTTGGACTTAGCATTTTCGGGACTTTTCCTAACACCCGGAGACGTGGACGATTGAGAGCCGTCGATCTCAGATCGGACGTCCCCGGTTGAATCCAGCGACACGAGCGGCGCGCGAGAAGAGGCGGCGGCGTGAGAGGCGAGGTCCGTAGATCTCTAGATCGGACGACCGATAATGAGCCACGTCGCCCCGGGCACGGAGCTCGCCCGACAACAGAGGAGTTCCGACGCGAGCTTGCTCGGCTCGTCGCTGCGAGAATCGCCATGGCGGCGCCGCCAAGGCCAAAGCGGGATCCTAGCACTATTGCGCTTTGATGGCACCGGTGGCGAGGCCAATGGCGACTGGCGGCGGCGCGGCGAGTGGCGGAGGAGTGCTACGGCAAAAGCAGCGATGACACGGCTACGCTACGCGCAATTGGGCGGGTGCAAAAGCTATGGCGGGTCCTATGGACTTAACGCGACCAACCGAGTCCATACGGTGGCGGCGGCGGCCGAGGCTAACGGTGGCGGCGCGACCAAAGCGAGGAACTACGGCTGCGGTGCGGCAAAAGCTAAGCGGGAAGAGCTTAAGCTCACGGGGTTCAGAAGATGATGATGGGGTTGGGGTGGTTGGAGGATGAGCGGAGCAGCCGGCGGCGAGGATCGGCGGCGGTGCGGGGATGCCTCAACGCGGAGGGCCGACACAGGCCAAACCAGCAATACGGGTGGTACCATGAGCCGCAATACCACGCAGAAGCTCCGGGAGGCGTGGATTGGGAAATGGGGTCTTACCAAGACCGGAGAAGAAAGGGGGCACCTGGCGACGCGAGCTCCAAAACTCCAATCCTGCTTGCCTCTGTAGGAAACCCAAAATAGGGTGAGGTTAAGCACCACAGAGGTAAAGGAAGGAGCGGGAGGAAGAATCGGGCGAGGAGCCAGCTGGAGCACCGTCGGCGGCAGGAGCTCAAGCTCGGCAATGGCGGAGATGGCGCTGGGTGGTGCGGGCTCTTCTCAAGCTCGGAGGGTGCAAGAGAGAGCTGCGGGAGAGGAAAGGAAGCCAAAGGAGGTGACCGGGGGCTTAAGTAGCCGGGAAGAGCGAGAGGGCACCGTTGCTCGCCTCGGGTTCTCATTGCCGCTCTGATCGCCGTGGCGGCGGGAGCGATTGAGGCGGCGACTAAGCGGGCGGTGGGTAGCGGTATTTAATGCGCTGCAGAGACACCGTTGCGGAGGTCGCCGCCATCGGGCGCCATGGCGCGCTCGCGGCGCGAGGAAAGCGGCGGCGACCGGCCGTCCGATCTGCATCCAAGGGCTAACACGCGATCGCGTCGAAGCGGCGTCGGGCAAACGTCGACCGCCGATTGAAATCAACGGTCGAGAATCGAGGGCAAGCGGAGAGGTCGAATGCCTACGGATGCGAGCCGTTCGATGGAGATCCAACGGTCGAGCGCGCGCCGCTCGACCGCGCGGGTGCAATTAGTTGGCTCGGTCGAGTCAAGTGACTCGAGCCCGAGCGACTCGAGTCAATGAGCAGTGCAAACCAGATTAGGTTTTGATTTTTGAACTGAACTTTGGGGATTTAATTGAGGCATCAAATCAACTCTAAAATTTATGAAATTTTAACTAGAGCTAGCTGACTTAAGGATTAACCTCACATAAAATTTCCAAATATTTTTGTGCACTGGAATTTTCTCAAGAAATTCCAGAAGGTGATTTCAGAGGTTTGACCAAGGTTTGACTTGCCTCTAAATTATTCAAATAATTTCCAAAAATCATGAGATAATTTAGAGGTGTCACAAAGCAACCTTAGAACCAAGGAAAATTATTTCCAATGGTTTGACACAAGATTTCACCAAGGAGGTTGTTGACTTGATAAATGAGGCTTTTGATTTTGAATTTTCCAAAATTCTTTTACAAGAATTTTCAGAAAAGTTCAAAAGCACAAGGATGTAAGAAAAGTTTTAATTTACCCTCAATTTCTTACATTTGAAACACAAGCCAAAATGGGGATGTTACAAACCTCCCCCTTACAAAAATCTCGTCCAGAGATTTGGTTCACTCGGAAAAGAAAGAGGGTAGTGCGCGCGGAGGCGATCTTCTCGCTTCGGGTAGCCTCGTCCTCGAATGGTTTGACCACTGAACTTTAAGGAACTTGATGGTATTGTTCCTTGTTCTTCGCTCGACCTCCTCGAGGGCCTTGAGCAGGTGCTCGCGATAGGTCAAATCCTCTTGCACATCGGGGTTTCCAACGACTTCTTCCGTTGGAACACGGAGACACTTCTTAAGGCGGGACACATGGAACACATCATGTACCCCGCAAGTGCAGCGAGCAACTCCAACTTGTAGGCGGCTCCCTTCTTCTCGATGACACGGTATGGACCGACATATCGAGGAGCTAACTTGCCCTTGACACCAAAGCGCGGTGACCTTTCGGAGGAGAAACCTTGAGGTAAGCGAAGTCATTGGGCTCAAAGCTCAACTCACGACGACGGCGATCCGCATAGCTCTTTTGCACGGATTGAGTGTGCGTGGCGATCACGAATGGTGGACTTGACCTTCGGCCTCATTAATCGAGTCGGGCCAAAGAAAGGTCTTTCATCGGTCTCGGACCAGTTCAACGGGGTCCTACACTTCCTCCCGTATAAGGCCTCGAATGGTGCCATGCCGAGACTGGCTTGGAAACTGTTGTTGTAAGAAAACTCGGTGAATGACAAGCACTTCTCCCAATGCTTCCCATAGGAAAGAACACAAGCTCGCAGCATGTCCTCCAAAACTTGGTTGACCCTCTCGGTCCGACCATCTGTTTGGGGTGATATCTTTGTCTTTGAAAAACGAGTTCCCATAGCTTCTTGCAAGCCATGCGAAGCGGGAAGTGAAGATGGAGCCACGATCGAAATGATCGTCTTGACACCATGCAAGCTCACTATCTGGCGATATAGAGCTTCGCAAGGTGGCCGTAAGAATCTTGGTCTTGGCGGAAGAAAATCGCCACTTTCTCAACGGTCAATGATAACCCAAATGGCATCATTGCCCCTTGGTGATCTAGGTAGGCGGTGATAAAATCCATCCCGACCGAATCCCACTTCCACTCCGGAATGGGCAAGGGTCAAGCAATCCGCAGGCGCCGATGCTCGGCCTTGACACGACGACACATGTCGCTCGGCAAGCGAACCTTGCGATCTCCTCTTCATTCGGGTCCACGGAACCTCGGCGGAGATCCCGATACATCTTCGTGGCCCGGGATGAATGGATAACGGAGAATCGTGGGCTTGCGGAGGATCAAATCCGCAACTCTATGTCCTTTGGAACCACGGCGTTGCCGAACCTCACGACACCAAGCTCATCTAAGGAGAAGCGCTTGGTTGTTCCATTCTTGACATTTTCCTTGATGCGGTTCACTCCAACATCCGATCGGCGGCGCACGATCCGATCCACCAAGGTTGGCTGTACAACCAAAGCAGCGAGAGAACCATGCTCCACCAAACCCAAGTTGAGACGTTGAAACTCCTCCAGAAGGGGGGGCTGATGCTCCTGAAGCAACGATGCATTGCAATGCGCCTTACGACTAAGCGCATCCGCAACGACATTGGCCTTGCCCGGATGGTAGTGAATACCCATGTCATAGTCCTTGATAAACTCCAACCATCTCCTTTGCCTGAGGTTCAGATCTGGTTGGGTGAACAAATACTTTAAGCTTTTGTGATCCGAATACACTTCACAACGATTACCGATTAGGTAATGTCGCCAAATCTTAAGTGCATGGATCACGGCCAACTCAAGTCATGGGTAGGATAGTTGAGTTCATGAGGTCTCAATTGCCTTGATGCATAGGCCACTACCTTGCCTTCTTGCATAAGGACACAACCGAGGCCTCGGCGAAGCATCACAAAAGATATCGAAGCTTTGGCGGACATCGGGAGAACAAGAAGCGAGGGCGGTGGTCAATCGCTTCTTAAGCGCTTGGAAACTTTCTCGCAATCAGCGGACCACGAGAACTTCTTGTCCTTCTTGAGCAACTCCGTCGCCGGCCATTGTCTTGGAGAAGTTCTCGATAAAGCGGCGATAGTATCCCGCTAAACGAAGAAAACTCCGAACTTCGGTGACCGAAGTGGGCTGACTCTAGGAAAGCACATCGCTGATCTTGCTAGGATCCACAGCTACGCCTCCTGCCAAAAGAATATGGCCTAAGAAGACTACTTCCTTCAACCAGAATGCGCACTTCTTTGAACCGCATACGACTTGTGCTCGCGAAGCTTGCCCAACACAAGCCTCAAATGCTCGGTGTGTTCCTCATCGCTCTTGGAGTAGATAAGGATATCATCGATGAAGACCACAACGAACCTATCCAAATACTCCATGAACACCGAATTCATGAGGTTCATGAACAAGGCTGGAGCATTGGTTAAGCCGAATGACATGACGGTATACTCGTACAAGCCATAACGAGTAGAAAAAGCCGTCTTTGGGATATCCTCAGGTCGAATCCGAACTTGATGATATCCCACTCTCAAATCAATCTTAGAGAAGACTCGAGCTCCAGTTAATTGATCGAAGAGGTCATCGATCACGGGGCAAAGGGTACTTGTTCTTTACCGTTACTTCATTAAGTGGGCGGTAATCAACGCACATCTGTGATGTCTTGTCCTTTCGGGACAAAGATGGTGAGCATCCCTAGGGAGATGAGCTAGGCGGATGAAACCCTTCTCTTGAAGCTCACCCAGTGCTTCTTCAACTCCACCAACTCAATTGGGTCCATCCGGTAAGGCCTCTTGAAATCGGGCGATGCAGAGAACCAACTCAATGACAAACTCGAGGTCTCGAAGCTGGTCGCATCCTGGAAGGTCGTTGGGAAGACATCAACAAAGTCACATACCACGGGACTTCACTAATATCTCGAGTGGCCGCCGCGGCGCGAAGAGATGCGGACCTGCGGCCGGCGGCGAACTTGCTCGCGAAGGATGGTAAGGTAGATGAGCCTCCTAGCGCAATCAATTTGTCCCATGTCTTTGAGACAACCAATCCATGCCTAGGATTACATCTAAGCTCGCCTATCGAAGGAGGATAAAGTTTGCCAAGAATCCTACCCTTCTATCTCACAGGACATCCCTACACTCGGACTCGGCTCTCATCTCGAACCGGGAGAGCGAATGAGCAGCGGGACCAAAAATGGAGTAAAAGAAGACCTCCACAGCAGCAAAGACTGAAACAAGCGAATGAGATGCGCTGAATCAAACAAAGCGTAGCGAGGAAAGAGTTAGCAGAAGGGTACCCAACACGGCGTCGGTGCCTCCTGTGCCTCCTCCGCGGAGATGAGGTTGACGCGCCACTACCCACGCCTAAGGTAGCGGGGACAACCTTACGATCACGGGAGGACCACCTCCTGCCGCGTCCTCCATTAGGGCGAGGGCGCTCGATCTGTTAGGGCAACTATTGGCATAGTGCCCTTCCGGTTGCATGAAAAGCAAGTGACCCGGCGGCCGGATTGCGGGGCCACCTGCTGGTTGCGGCGCGCGTGGCGGGCACGACTGCGGAGGGCGAGAGCCGGTCTTTGGTGGCCTCGGTGGTAGTGAAGCCACGAGCGGGCCCCGGGTAGGCCCGACACGGGGACGAGAGAGGCGGCTGTGCGGACGGCTGGGCCTCCCACTTGCGCTGCGGGACTCGCCAGCGCCGCCTTGTGCTCGGCAACAATGGCCTTGTCCACCAAGGCACGAAAGTCGACAAAGTCCACAATGGAGAGCTTGTCTTGCGGCTCCTCGGACAAGCCCTCCATGAACTTCTCTGCTTGGCCTCATCGGTGGCCACCTCGGATGGAGCATAACGAGCCAAGTGGTTGAACTCGTGCAGTACTCCATCAGCGACTTACGCCCTTGCTTGGCGCGAAACTCCTTCTTCTTGACTTCATCAAGCGGCGGGGATGTGAGCTCGGCGAACGCCGTCGGAACTCATCCCAAGAGGCAGTGTGGCGGCGGGCTACATGGCCAGAAGTTCTCCCACCGGAGAGTGCTTCCCCTGCGGTGATGGGAGGCAAAGAGTGCCCTGTCTGGTTCAGCGCGAGCAGCGTCGAGCTTACGCTCAACTGGCGCGACCGGTCATCCGCGTCAATGGGTCCTCGGACACGGAGAGCGTGGGGGTGAGTGCGAAGAAACTCAGCCAAACCCCACGAGGCGATGTCGCCCCTGCCGGATCACGAGGCACCGGTCGGCGGAGGTGTTGCGCGCAATAACATCAGCGAGACCCTCCTATGCTCTGAGCGGTTGCGCTCGATCGAAGAAGGACCTCGGCCATGGTCGGAGGAGGGAAGCTCCTCATCAAACCAGTGCGACCACGGCCATTGCGAGTACCTCCAGCCATCCTGGTTCAAGAATTTTAGGTTAGAAACCAAAGCACTAATACTAGAAGTTGATGCAAGCGAAAAGCTAACGATTAGGGGAATGAGATATCACCCTAACCGAAAGCCAAGAACAGCAAGTAAACAAACTTTAAATGTTTCCAAAGAAGCTCCAAAACCGCAAGGAAACTCCAAACCAAGTTCAACTTCTCAATGCCATTAACCCGTATTGAATGAACGAGTAATAGTGGGAGAAGTTAAAAATTTCAGCACCTTGCAACAAGTCTAACACTACTCGAGAGCGAGGTTAAATCAGCGAAATAGGTGTTAGATACTTAGCTAACTAGTATCACATCTTACCCTTTTGTTCCCACAAGTTTTAATTGATTAACCTCTCACTTTCTACCCTAGTTAGAACCTTTGAGCTTGCTGTCCAGAAATCGAATGCTTGCTGTCCAGATTTCGCATCCAAGCCTCCTAATTGAAATCTTCAACTTCGGAAGCTTCAAAACCTTGTAGAGGGCAGCTAACACTTCAATTTGCCAAACTCATTGGTTCCCACAACCCAATTTAAACGATACAACTATCTTTTGAGAGAAGGAAAGGAGAACAACTTTTAAAACTCAATTTAGAGCAAGATGAGATAGAAAGCTAAGATAGGTAAGGAATAAAATCTGAGAACTTACTTAAGCTTTCATAAATCATTTGATACTTTGAAATTAAGTTTTCCAAAATATCCTAAAGACGATCAAGCTTGGGTTACTACGGTCGGAATGGCTCTGATACCAACTTTGTGAGGACCCCGGTTTATTTGGCTTGTACTGTTTAACCATCCACTTGGTCCTAACAGTACAAATCAAATAAACCAAGCCTCGAATATGTATACTTCCCAGTGCAGTATACACACCTGTTACAAAATCATGCATCAATTCCATTCATACACATAGAGCGAAGCCAAGCAATAGCGAAAGACATAGATAATATAAAGAGAGTTATTACAAAAGAGAGGCCGACCGGCCAAATAACACATAAGTAACTAATTTAAACAGCGGAAGCAAAATGGCCATAAGATGGCGATAAACAAAAGCCAATCGGTGTGCCTTTAACCACAAGGCAACCAACCGGACCGCCAAGCTAATCGTCCCAAGCAGCGCAGCAACCTGACTCACAAAAGTGAGGCCCTTGGGGCTCACCTTCTTCCTCTGCAACAATTAATATTAAGCAAAGCGGATGAGTACAAAACTTGTTTTGTACTGCAAGACTGACGTGTGAGATAACAGAACTATAATTAACTACATGCAAGCTTTATTTAAGTGGATGAGGCTCTGGACTTATTTTCAGCATAAAGCAAGTTTTTATTTGCAATAAGGTAATAGATTCAAAGCAAGTATGCAATTAACTTTTATTGTTCAAATAAAGAGAGACAATAATAACAATAGATAGAGGACAACATCAACCTAGAAGTGCCTAACCCATAGTCACCACAACAATAGCATGAAGTACCCCCTTCATACCACCCATGTCAAGTTTAAGTTTTTAAAAGGTTGTAGTCTAGTTCTTGTGGGAAATAACCAAGCGTGTCCATAACCTAGGGCGAGGCTATTCGAATAGTTTTAAACCTGCGAGGGTGTACCAATGTACCCACACGATAGACCGCCTTTCCACCACCACGGTTAGCACACTTCCTTTGGTATGCAGGCATGGGTAAGTCTAACAAGGCGCTTTCCAATGGGCGATGCTAATTAGGAGCCGCAACCACGGAGAAGGACACATTAGGCAGCCTAACCGGCTGCTAATGCTCCTCCAACACCACAAACACACACACGGAACACACCCACCGACCAGCTCATAATTAACACCTCCGAAAGTACTTAGTCAAGAGAGGTTCCATATCCCCTCGTGTGGTTAGCACGCAACAATTGCTTGGATCAATGGCACAAGTAACTCGGTCCTTAGGGACTTAGGCACCATTCAATCACACCCAACAGATCACCCAACATACCATTGTGCCCAAGCCAAGATATAATTTTTGTTTTCAGTTTTGATTTGCAAAATGGTAAACACCGGGTTGGACATAATGGAATAATAATAGCATTTGTGTGATCAAGATCACCGACTAAGTCGATGATAAGCCCAATACTACCGATACTAGGCATGGCTAAGCAATATTTATCGAAATCTACTAAGTGACAAGAGCTCATCCAACGAACTATAATCACAACAAATAACCTAGGCTCAGGTAGTAGAGGATAAACATTTACCTACAGATTATGCAACTAGAGGATTAACTAATCAATTTAACAACAAAATAGCAATGCATACATAGAAGTTAAACAAAATATTAGACTTGAAAAGTAGTGGGATCAAATGGGAAATGATCAAGCTGCTTGCACGCTTCTTTGTTGCTCAAGCATTGCGGAGGATCGTTCTCGGGGTTACCGCAAATGTCGAGGCCTAAGCGAAAAGCAAAAAGAAACGAGAACAACCAATAAGACGAGCAACCCTTAAACAAAAGAGCAAGCAAAATTCATCCAATTGCGACGAAATTTATGCACAAGGTAAAATAGGAATAAACCTAGACATAGAAACTGGAAAAACCTAATTTGGATTTGTGGTGCAAAAGATATTCCCTAAAAACCTATTTTCGGCCATAATTAGGTACTGTAGCAAAAATATTTTCTAGAAAGATTTTGAAGCTGAAACTTTTATGGTAGCTACCTACTGGTACAGTGATAAGCTATATAAAATTTCAGGTCATTTGGAGTTATATTGAAAGAGTTGTGATTTGTCTAAGTTGTTTAGGGTATTAAACTAAAATATGATCCTTATGATTTTTAAAAATAGTAAAATTTGTGAAACCAATTTTCCTAGCAAATACACTATCAGTGGAAGCTAATCCAATTGGATTCATACAAAAATCAGCTATAGATAAAAAGATATGCATTTTACAAGTTTGCTAAAAGTTCTGAAAAACAGTATTAAGTTCACTTGTTTACTATTTTTGAAAAAGGTTTTCCAGGTTTGATAGTGGTCTACAATTATTTTTATATTTAAGTTCAAGGTATAAGGAAGTTAACAAAATTGGAATCATTTAATTTGGATCTATAGTTACAGAGATGCAAAAATGACAAGACCTAAAGTTCTTGATTTTGGACTTAGCATTTTGGGACTTTTCCTAACACCGGAGGCGTGGGCGATTGAGAGCCGTCGATCTCAGATCGGATGTCCCGGTTGAATCCGGCGACACGAGCAGCGCGAGAAGAGAGCGGCGGCGTGGAGAGGCGAGGGCGTAGATCTCTAGATCGGACGACCGATGTGAGCCACGTCGCCCCGACACGAGCTCGCCCGACAACAGAGGAGTTCCGGCGCGAGCTTGCTCGGCTCGTCGCCGGCGAGAATCGCCATGGCGGCGCCGGCCAAGGCCAAAGCGGGATCCTAGCACTATTGCGCTTTGATGGCACCGTGGCGAGGCCAATGGCGACTGGCGCGCGCGCGGCGCGAGGTGGAGGAGTGTGCTACGGCAGCAACGATGACGCGGCTACGCTACGCGCAATTGGGCCGGGTGCAAAAGCTATGACGGGTCCTATGGACTTAACGCGACCAACCGGAGTCCATACGGTGGCGGCGGCGGCCGAGGCTAACGGTGGCGGCGCGCGCGGCAGCGAGGAACTACGGCTACGGTGCGGCAAAAGCTAAGCGGGAAGAGCTTAAGCTCACGGGGTTCGCGAAGATGATGATGGGGTTGGGGTGGTTGGAGGATGAGCGGAGCAGCCGGCGGCGAGGATCGGGCGGTGCGGGGATGCCTCAGCGCGAGAGGGCCGACACAGGCCAAACCGGCAATCTGGGTGGTACCATGAGCCGCAATACCACGAGAAGCTCCGGGAGGCGAGGATTGGGAAATGGGGTCTTACCAACACCGGAGAAGAAAGGGGGCTTGGCGGCGCGAGCTCCAAAACTCAATCCTGCTGCCTCTGTAGAAACCCAAAATAGGGTGAGGTTAAGCACCACAGAGGTAAAGGAAGGAGCGGGAGGAAGAATCGGGCGAGGAGCCTTTGGAGCACCGTCGGCGGCAGGAGCTCAAGCTCGGCAATGGCGGAGATGGGCGCGGGGTGGTGCGGGCTCTTCTCAAGCTCGGAGGGTGCAGAGAGAGCTGCGGGAGAGGAAAGGAAGCCAAAGGAGGTGACCGGGGGCTTAAGTAGCCGGGAAGAGCGAGAGGGCACCGTTGCTCGCCTCGGGTTCGCTGCGCTTCTGATCGCGCGTGGCGGCGGGAGCGATTGAGGCGGCGACTAAGCGGGCGGTGGGTAGCGGTATTTAATGCGCTGCAGACACCCGTTGCAGGTCGCCGGATGGGACGAGGCGCTGCGTACCACGCTTCGGCTCCGCCATGGCGCAGCGCCGCGCGAGCGAGAGGAAGGCGACGACGGCCAGCCGTCCGATCTGCATGCAAGGGCTAACACGCGATCGCGTTGAAACGGCGTCGGGCAAACGTCGACCGCCCGATTGAAATCCAATGGTCGAGAATCAGAGGGCAACCGGAGAGGTCCGAATGCCTACACGGATGCGAGCCGTTCGATGGAGATCCAATGGTCCAGAGCGCGCGCGCCCGCTCGACCGCGCCGGGTGCAATTAGTTGGCTCGGTCGAGTCAAGTGACTCGAGCCCGAGCCTGACTCGAGTCCAATGAACAGTGCAAACCAGATTAGGTTTTGATTTTTGAACTGAACTTTGGGGATTTAATTGAGGCATCAAATCAACTCCAAAATTTATGAAATTTTAACTGGAGCTAGCTGACTTAAGGATTAACCTCACATAAAATTTCCAAATATTTTTGTGCACTGGAATTTTCTCAAGAAATTCCAGAAGGTGATTTCAGAGGTTTGACCAAGGTTTGACTTGCCTCTAAATTATTCAAATAATTTCCAAATATCATGAGATAATTTAGAGGTGTCACAAAGCAACCTTAGAACCAAGGAAAATTATTTCCAAGGGTTTGACACAAGATTTCACCAAGGAGGTTGTTGACTTGATAAATGAGGCTTTTGATTTTGAATTTTCCAAAATTCTTTTACAAGAATTTTTAGAAAAGTTCAAAAGCACAAGGATGTAAGAAAAGTTTTAATTTACCCTCAATTTCTTACATTTGAAACACAAGCCAAAATGAGGATGTTACAAAACAGAAGCCAATCGGTGTGCCTTTCACCCACAAGGCAACCAACCGGACCGCTAAGCTAATCGTCCCAAACAGCGCCGCAACACAGCTCACAAAAGGGAGGCCCTTGGGGCACACCTTCTTCCTCTGCAACAATTAATATTAAGCAAAACAGATGAGTACAAAAATTATTTTTGTACTCGCAAGACTGACGTGTGAGATAACAGAACTATAATTAACTACATGCAAGCTTTATTTAAGTGGATGAGGCTCTGGACTTATTTTCAGCATAAAGCAAGTTTTCATTTGCAATAGGGTAATAGATTCAAATCAAGTTTGCAATTAATTTCTATTGTTCAAATAAAAGAGAGACATTTATAACAATAGATAGATGACAACACCAACCTAGAAGTGACTAACCCATAGTCACCACAACAATAGCATGAAGTACCCCTTCATACCACCCATGTCAAGTTTAAGTTTTTAAAAGGTTGTAGTCTAGTTCTTGTGGGAAATAACCAAGCGTGTCCATAACCTAGGACGAGGCTATTCGAATAGTTTTAACCCTGCAGGGGTGTACCAATGTACCCACACGATAGACCGCCTTTCCACCAGCCACGGTTAGCACACTTCCTTTGGTATGCAGGCATGGCTAAGTCTAACAAGACGCTTTCCAATGGACGATGCTAATTAAGAGCCGCAACCCACGGGAGAAGGACACATTAGACAGCCTAACCGGTCTGCCAATGCTCCCCTCACACACCACAAACACCCACACACAGTTTCAACACACCCACCGATCAGCTCATAATTAACACCCCCAAAGTACTTAGTCAAGAGAGGTTCCATATCCCCCTTGCGTGGTTAGCACGCAACAATTGCTTGGATCAATGGCACAAGTAACTCGGTCCTTAGGGACTTAGGCACCATTCCAATCACACCCAACAGATCACCCAACATACCATTGTGCCCAAGCCAAGATATAATTTTTGTTTTCAGTTTTTGATTTGCAAAATGGTAAAACACAAGGGTTGGACATAATGGAATAATAATAGCATTTTTGTGATCAAGATCACCGACTAAGTCGATGATCGCCCAATACTACCGATACTAGGCATGGCTAAGCAATATTTCTCCGAAATCTACTAAGTGACAAGAGCTCATCCAACGAACTCTAATCACAGCAAAACCTAGGCTCAGGTAGTAGAGGATAATTATTTACCTACAGATTATGCAACTAGAGGATTAACTAATCAATTTAACAACAAAATAGCAATGCACACATAGAAGTTAAACAAAATATTAGACTTTAAAAGTAATGGGATCAATTGGGAAATGATCAAACTGCTTGCCTGGCGGCTGCTGTTGCTCAATAGGCTGCTGAGGGTCGTTCTCGGGGTTAACGCAAATGTCGAATCCTAAGCGAAAAGCAAAAAGAAGCGAGCAAAAAGAAGCGAGAACACCCAATAAGACGAGCAACACTTAAACAAAAGAGCAAGCAAAAATTATCCAAATGCGACAAAATTTATACACAAGGTAGTATAAGGTCCTATCTAACCTTAGGAACAAGAACTAACTAAAAAGGATTAGTGAAGAAAAAGATATGACCTAAATACTCATTTTCGGCCAAAATGCTACACTTAATTAGTACTGTTCATAAAATATTTTCTAGAGTGATTTTGAAGCTGAAACTTTTATGGTAGTTAGCTACTGGTATTATAAGGTTACATGTAAATTTTTGGGTCATTTGGAGTTATATTGAAAGAGTTATGATTTTTCAAGTCATGAAAATGAACAAAATTAAATTGCATGTGAAATCTTGTTAAAAATAGTAACATGCCTAAAACCAATTTTATCATTTAGTACTTTATTAGAGGAAGCTAACAAAATTGGTTTCACTAAAAATTGATTTTCAGAGAATTAGTTATGCAATTTACAAGTTAATTGCCAATTTTAGAATAACAAGTAGAACCTATTTCTAAACCAATATTAAAATCTGTTTTCTGGAGCCGAACTAAACTCCTATTCATTTTTAGATTAAAGTACAGTTCAAACTAACGCTAACAAAATTTGAATCAACCGATTTGGGTTTAAAATGAATTAGTTATGCATTTTTGAAGTTTAATACCTTTTTTTCAGTTTGCAAATAAAGCTTTCGGGAAACTCATAAATGCCATTACGACGTGGCTGATTATGGACCGTCGATCTGGATCGGACGGCCCACGCGCGGCAGCGCGCACAACCTGCGCCACAGAACCCACAGAGGCTCACCGTTGGATCAAGATCCAACGGCGGAGATTGCTCGGGCACTGTTCACAAGTCCGAACGCCTTTCGCGATCGTCCCCGCGATTTTCGGCCGTTGATCAAGGATCCAAGGGTCCAGATCGAACCACGCCGACTGTGGAGTCCACGCGAGTGGGAAAGAGCCAGTGGCTGTGGACCGTTGATCTCGAGATGAACGGCTCACAAGCAACGCGACACAGTGCACAACACGGTTTCGGACAATCGCGCCGCGGATCTACGGATGGGCGGCGCTGCGAGCCACGTCGCGCGCAGCGCTGGCGCGTCCGACAACGAGCCCGATGGCTGCGCTGGCAAAACGCCGGCGACCAAAGTCTCGGCGGCGGGAGGGGATGCCGGGAATGGGTGCGCAATAGCGTCGCGCACCCTCTGGTACCACCCACACCGACGGTGGTGGACCAGAGCGGCGGCGCGACGGCGAGGGGCGGCGCGGTAAAGACGACAACGACGACAAGCAACAAAGAGCTCTGCGGCGGTCGATTCAAGCGGTGCACGAGCATCTAGGGGCTACCGGGAGCTACGGCGAGCGCGGAGTGCGAGAGGAGGTCGGGCGGCTCGGCGGACGACGCACCGCGACGGAGCAAAGGAAGATGGCGTGGAGCGGGCGGCCGAGCAAAACCAACCACACCGCGTCATCAAGATGGATTCCAAGCGACTCGAGGATGCTACGAGCAAGGAATCGGAGGAGGAGGACTCACCGTGGCTGGAGGCGAAGAAAGGTGCTCGCGGCGATTTGGGAACTCGAATTAGCCTCCCTATGACGATAAACCCAAAATTAATTGAGGTTAAGCCGAGGAGTAAGTAGGGAAGCAGAGGAGCAAGAAAAGAGAGGAGAGCCAGCGTGGTACGCCTTCACCGAGAAGCCCGGCTCGGCAATGGCGCGCGAGTGGTTTCGGGGTTTTGGAGCTCAAACACGCCTGGCGGTGCACACAAGAGCTGCTGAAAGGTGAAAGGGAGGTCAAGGAGGGAGCAAGGGGCTTAAGTAGCAGGAAGAGCGAGAAGGCACCGTTGCTCCGCCTCGGATCCCTGCTGCAGCGGCCGAGAGAGCGAGGGAGCAGGTAGAAGGTGGACTTTCGGGGGCGGCCGCACGACGACATTAAATGCACTGCTAGACACCCGTTGCGAGGTCGCCGGATGGGACGAGAACGCTGCGCCACGCTTCGGCTCGCCATGGCGCGGCGTCGCGGCGAGAGGAGGACGACGGCGCCCCGTCCGATTTCCATCCGAGGGTTAACACGCGACCGCGTCGGCACAAGGATGGGCAAACGTCGACCGTCCGATGGAGATCCAACGGCCCATAGCTCGTGCGCTCGCCCGCGCGAGCCTGGGTACAGCTAGTTGGCTCGGTCGAGTCAAGTGACTCGAGTCCAATGAACAGTGCAAACCAGATTAGGTTTTGATTTTTGAACTGAAACTTTGGGGATTTAATTGAGGCATCAAATCGACTCCAAAATTTATGAAATTTTAACTGGAGCTTCCTGACTTAAGGATTAACCTTCCATAAAATTTCTAGAGATTTTTGTGCACTGGGATTTTCTCAAGAAATTCCAGAAGGCTAATTCAAAGGTTTGACCAAGGTTTGACTTTCCTCTAAAGTATTTCAAATAATTTCCAAAAATTATGAAATAATTCAGAGGTGTTACCAAGCACCCTAGAACCCAGGGAAAATTATTACCAAGGGTTTGACAAAAGATTTGACCAAGGAGGTTGTTGACTTGATAAATGAGGGTTTTGATTTTGAATTTTCCAAAATTCTTTTACAAGAATTTTCAGAAAAGTTCAAAAGCACAAGGATTGTAAGAAAAGTTTTAATTTACCCTCAATTTATTACATTTGAAACACAAGCCAAAATGGGGATGTTACATGCTAAGCGAGCATCCTCGAGTAAACACCAGACTTCTTATGTTCTTGTCTACGTGTACAAGATTATACTCTGTTTATGATTAATGAATTGAAGCACCTGTTTTAAAAAAAGAACGAGTTATACTTTAAAATTACCTAACACCAGACTTCTTATGTTCTTGTCTACGTGTATAAGATTATACTCTATTTATGATTGGAGTTATACTTTAGTTTATGATTGGAGTTATACTTTAAAATCACCTAACACCAGACTTCTTATGTTCTTGTCTACTTGTACAAGATTGTACCCTGTTTTTTATTAATGAAATGAAGCACTTGTTTTTGAAAAAAAAAATGAGTTATGCATTAAAATTTGTGCAATTTTGTATAGGTGGTCCGGGAGGAGCATAGAAGCACCTATCTCCAAACATAGGAGTCTCCGATTTCAAAGGCAAAAATGGATATATATGTCACTCTAAAATATGGTGTTCCAAGATATGCCACCTAGAATTCTGAAATTGGTTACGCGTCACTCTAAAACTTGTTTTCTTTGATATATGCCACTTTAGTATACTTTTGTCCCTGGCACTTCTTCTTCCTCCCCTCTTCTTCTTCTTGCCCATCACTGTCCTCAGCCCGCGCCATCACCGCCGACACCCTCATTCTCCGCCCACCGCTGCCAGCCCACGCCATGGCCATGGACACCCTCCTTCCCTCGCCGCCGCAAGCCCACTCCTCCTTCTCTGCCGTTGGAATCTACCACCATCCCACTCCTCCTCTGCCGCCGGCGTCCACCATGTCTACACCCCTCCTTTGCCACCAACATTCACCACGACCCATCGCCCCCTCCTTCTCTTCCGCGTCGATGAAGGCTGATGTAACATCCCAAGTTTTGGCTTGCGTTTCAAATGTAAGAAAATGAGTAGAAATTAAAACTTTTTCTTACATCTTGCAATTCTTGTATGTTCTAAAGAATTCTTGCAAAAGAATTATGGGATTACAAGTCACAAGTCACTCTGATCGAAAACCTTGTCTTCCAAAAACATTCTTGCAAACCTTTTGATCATCTCTAGGAAATATTTTTCCTAACTTCTTGGGATGGTATGTGACCCCTTTGAAAAATTTCACAATTTTTAGAAATTGTTTGAACATTTTAAGAGGCCGTCAAACCACTTTGACCCTTGGTCAAAACCCTAGCTCAGTACCTAGGGAAATTTCTGGGAAAAATGCTCAGCATAAAAACCTCTAGAAATTTTTCACAAGGTTCATCTCAAGGTTAGCAAGGTACTGTAAAAATTTCATAAATTTTGGAATTAGTTTGCTATCTCTAAAAATTCCTCAAAGTTCTCAGCTCAAATGAAACCCTAAGTCAACCTTGGTTTCGGGATTGAGTCAGACTCTGAATCATGGTTGAACCCAACCGCCTAGACCACCTCAGCTCTGTCGTTTTGGGTGCAAACCACCTCAGCCGTTGGATTCTTGTCCTACGGTTTAGATCTTCGGGATCTCCTCAAAGACCTCCTCTGGTCTTTGTAAAGACCTCCCACCTGCAGGACCTCCTCCGGTCCTTTTTGCAAAGACAACCCTCAGATCTCCCACTCGCATGACCACCCCGTGTCCGTTTTGCAAAGACAACCCTCCCGGACCTCCTCCAGATCTCCCGAAGACCTCCTCAAACCACGTTGGCATTTTTGCAAAGACCACCCCGGTGGTCTTTCGCAAAACAACCCATAGGACCTCCTTTGCAATTTTTGCAAAGACCACCTTTAGGCATCCTCAAAAGACCTCCTCGACCACCCCTAGCATTGGGTGACCGTGGGCCGTCTATCTTCAGATCTGGGGCTCAGACCTCCCCTAAGTGTTGGGACCTCTGAGTCTCACTTAAAATCGGGACCCTTCATTTCAAATCCAACCACCCGGACCTCCCCAACTCCAATCGAAGCCTCCCCCAACCATTATGTTCTCTTGGTTGGTCCTCCCGTGGTTGTTCAGCGACCGGTGGGACCTCTGGGACTGGTCATCATCGCTTTTGCAGGCATGCGTGTGTGCCAGAGCTACAGCAGTTGGAGCAGCGTCTTGTCAAATCATATTCTTGTCAACGGCTAGCTCTGCCAACCTTTAATGCATGTCAGCACCTTTTTCCCAAAGTCCTCTTTTCCACCTGCCCTGTCATTTCATGTACTTTCATGGCAGGGACTTTTGACTCGAGTGCACCGTGGAGCTCAACCTTGCTCCACTCCTTTGCTCTCTCGGCCATATAGGGCCCTGAGCTCCTCCTTAGCTCCTTTTGGTTGCCTTTGTTGCCACCCAAGCTCCTCTCTACTTTCTTGCCCTCACGCAACCAGAGAAACTTCCTCTCCGGCATTACCAGACCTTGGAGCTCCCAGGCGACCTTCGGGCTCCAGTGGTTCAATATCGCAATAGTGACTGTCCTTTTGTTCTCTTGGTCACCTCAAGCCTCCCTAACTTGTTTTGTTTAACCTTCACAGAGGTTGACAGTTTGGGAGATTGCTTTTCGTGGCCGGGAGTGTCGTCTTCCTCATCTCCGGCGAGCACCACCGTCACCGGAGTTCTTGCGACCATCCCTGGACCTTCTTCATTCCCAGGTTAGTACTGTAGGGTTGGAAACCCGGTCCTTTTTGTTCCCAGATGGCTTTTCATTGGGCCGTATTTTTGCCTCCGGCGGTCATCTCCAGCTAGCCGCCGGTAGGAGGTGTTTTAGGTGTAGCTTTTGGCACCTGTAGGTTCTCCTTGCTATTTGGGACCAGCCCGCGCCTTTGGTTCTCATGGCGAGGCCCGTCGCCGCGGTGAGCTAAAACCGAACTCATGTTTTCGCCTAGAAACGGCAGCTTTCACACTTAATAGGGTACCGTCTAAATCGTAGTTAAGACACCATATGAGATATGACCGGGAAGAGTCACGCTTGTCTTTTCTAAAGATTTGGGGATGTGAGGGCGTTTGTCAGCGACTTCTGATCGGACAAGCTCACACCCAAGTCGGATAAATGCATTTTCGTGGGATATCCGAAGGAAACCTTTGATATTACTTCTACAACCGACTAGAGGCAAAGTGTTTGTCGCTCAAGTGGTGTTTCTAGAGAAAGAGTTTCTCAATAGGGAGACAAGTGGAAGAGCGGTGCGGCTTGAAGAAGTTCAAGATGAACCAATCGGGAAGACTCGAGCGAATGATGCCCATGTGGCGAGAACAAGTTGAGGAACCCATGGCAAAGAAGCACCACCACCACGGGTCGGAAAGGTTCGCAATGCGCGAGATATATTATTGTTAGACAATGATGAGCCTCTGACCTATGCGAAGCAATGATGGACCAGGACTCGAGAAATGGCATAGTGCCATGAGATCCGAGATAGCATCCATGGGAGACAATCAAGTTTGGAATTTGGTTGACTCACTTTGATGGTGTAAAACCATAGAGTGCAAATGGATCTATAAAAGGAAGATTGATATGGATGGAAATGTTCATATCCATAAAGCTCGACTTGTCGCATAAGGTTTTCGGCAAGTTCAAGGAGTTGACTACGATGAGACTTTCTCACTGTAGCGATGCTTAAATCAATCGGATCATTCTAGCTATTGCTGCATATTTCGACTATGAGATATGGCGGATGGATGTCAAAACGGCTTTCCTTAATGGAAATTTAACCGAGGACGTGTATAATGATACTTTGAGGGTTTTGTCGATCCAAACAATGCTAGAAAAGTATGCAAACTTCAAAAATCCATTTATGGATTGAAGCAAGCATCTCGGAGTTGGAACATTCGTTTTGATGAAGTGGTCAAGGGTTTGACTTCATCAAAAGCGAAGAAGAATCTTGTGTTTACAAGAAGACAAGTGGGAGCTCACTCGTATTTCTAATCTTATATGTAGATGACATATTACCGATTGGAAATGATATTCCTATCTTTCGAGTCCGTTAAGGTGTTTCTCAATGAAGGACTTAGGGCGGCATATATTTTGGGTATTAAGATCTTCAAAAAGGCTAATAGGATTAAGCCGAGTACTTACATTGACAAAGTGTTGAAAGCGGTTCAACATGGAGGAGGCAAAGAAAGTGCCCATGTCTCCATAAATCTTGGCAAGACTCGGTGTCCTTCGACAACCGATGAGCGAGATCGCATGAGTAAGATTCCATATGCTTCGGCCATTGGATCTATCCTACTGCTTGAATGTTTCCTATGCTCTAAGTGTTCTGAGCAGATACTGTCGATCGGTGAGAGTCCTTTGAATGACGCTAGCTAAAAACATCCTCAAGTATTTGAGAAGAACTAAGGATGTGTTCCTAGTCTACGGAGGTGAGGAAGAGCGTTGTAAATGGGTTTTCCTTGCCTTACTTTGACAAGTGTCAGAGCCTAATGATTAGCATTTAAGTTGTCCTAGGGCCCAATCATTAGTGTTTAATGCTGTTCTTGTCGGCAAGTGTGGGTGTCTTTAAGTCCCGGACCTCCTAGGCTCAATCTAGACCGTTAATGATCTCCTAGTGTTAGCCTTTGGCCTTTAGATCTTCGTGTGTAAAGTCTTTAAGTTCCAGGACCTCCCCGCTAAAATCCTGGTCGTTAAAGACCTCCGTAGGTTAATTCCCAGCCGTTAGGATCACCCTCCGCCTTAGGGTCCTCTTTGCAAAAGACCGCATTGGGGTCCTCTTTGCAAAAGACCGCATTGGGGTCCTCTTTGCAAAAAGACCGCCCCTAGTCCTTGTAAAGAAGCCACAGGACCTCCCCGCCTAGATCTAGACCGTTAGGACCTTCTCGGTGAGATCCTAGCCGTCCAGACCTCTCTCCGTTAAAGCACTGTTTTGTAGGGATCTCCTTCCGTTAAAACCCTGTCGTGTAGGACCTCCCCGTGAAGATCCTGGCCATCCATGACCTCCTCGGTGAGATCCCAGCCACCTAGGTGTCCCTCTGTTAACTTACCGTTTCGGACCTCCTTCGCTTGATCGTGACCATTAAGACCTCCCTCGCGAGATCTTGGCCGTCGAGACCTCTTCGTTTGGACCTCAATCTCTAGGACCTCCCCCTAGATCAGATCCTAGCCGCGTAATACCTCCTGATTTCAATCCCAGCCGTTTAGAAGCTCCCCAGTTTAGATCTATGCCGTTGGGAGTTTTCTATGAAAACTCTAGGTCGCAGGACCTCTTCGGTTTTGAATCTGAGCCGTCAAAGACCTCTTCTAGGGTAGATCTGGACCCTTAGATCCTTTTTGTAAAATTCTTAAGTGCGGGACCTCCTCCGAGGTCCTCTTTGCAAAAAGACCACCCCGGTCTTTGTAAAGAGAATCTCAGACCACCCCGAGCAAATCTGGGCCGTTAAGACCTCCCCCCTGGGAGATCTTAGCCATCGGGGTCCTCCTCGCTAAATCCTCACCCCCAAGACCTCCCTGTAAAATCCCAACCGCTAGGACCTCCTCTCAGTTCCGGACCGTTAGATTTAGATCTAACGGGCTAGACCTTCTCGGTAGATCTTAGCCGCTGAGACCTCCCTCCTTCAGATCTAACCGTTCAGACCTCCTCAGTAGACTTCCACCTTAAGGACCTCCTCGTTAGATGCAGACCTTTGAGTCTAGATCTAATGGCTCAGACCTCCCCTCGGCGCGTTAAGGTCTTCTCACTTGGGTTCTCGTGGAGGATCTCGAGTCGGGTTCGTGAGCTGTGCGATCTCTGATCAACGGCCCACGACCTCTCCTTCTAACTCAGTCTGTTGGACCACCCGAGAGATTTTTGATTTTCAAATTGATTTTGGTGTAACTTCAAAATTTCGTATCTTAGTCTTTTTAGCTCCTTTTTGAATGATTCCAATTGCATTAGCTTTGTAATAAACTGAACTTCAATCTGAAAATGAACTTAGGTACTTCTCTGTAGCAGAAACTTATGTAGGCTATGTTAACTTGTTGTAATATTAAATATTATCTAGAAATTCATTAAACTTGTAAAATACATAACTTCTCTCTGCATTTCCAAACTGAGCAAACTAAATCTTGTTAAAATCCTCTAGTAATATACTTTAGTGTAGAATAGGTTTTCAGGTGGTCTTTGCCACTGAAATAAATGATACCCTTGTTTTATAACTTAGAAAGATCATAACTAATTCATTTCAACTCCTAATGAAGTAAACTCAACTTTGTTGTTCTTAGGATGACCTTATCTACCTACCATAAAATTTTCAGATTCCAGATCATTCTAGAAATTTTTGCCATGAACAGTAACCGAAATTAATTTAATTAGGATTTTCCAGGCTGAGAAAAATTGTTTAGGCTATAACTTTTTCATGCTAAGTCCAAATGAAGTAATTATTGTTCCTAAAATTGTCTAAAATCATGATCTTACTGCTGTATAAATTTCATGGTATTTGGAGAACTTTTGCTGTGGAGTTTTATTTGGAGTTCTTGTTCTTATTTGGTTATCGCCTTTTCGCGTTAGGTTCCGAAGGAATTATTGAGTACGTGAGTGAATCCTCTGCAGCAAGAAAGTGATCTACAGCAAGGCAAGCAGTTTGATCATGTTAATCCCTATATTTTTAAGTAATTATGTTGTTTACAAATTCTATGTATGCATTGCTAGTTTGTGTTAACTATTGTCGTTAATTGAGCTAGTAGATGCATTTCCTTAAGCAAATGATCATCCTTTACTACCATGAGCCTAGGTTATTGCTGTGATTAGAGCTCATTGGATGAACTCTTATCACTTAGTAGTTGCGAATTAATTGCTTAGCCATGCTTAGCTTCCAGTAGAAATGGGCGGTTATCGACTTGTCGATAACCTTGATCACATAAAACTTATTATCACTTATGATTTCAGCCTTGTGCCATGTCTACTTATGAAAACTAAAACTGAAAACAAAATGATTTAGACTTGGGCACAATGGTATGATTGGTGTGCTTTTGGGTGTGACTGGAATGGTGCCCGAGTCAACAAGGACCAAACATCTTGTTACACTAAACCAAACATTTTGTGCGTGCTAACCACACTAGAGGGTATGGGACCTCTCTTGAATTAGTATTTTGGGAGGCATTAATTAATGGGTCGCTGACTATAGTTTATAGAGAAAAAGGATCACAAGGGCGTGACCGGGGTGGTTCCTTTCTAGGTCCTCCACCCCGACCGGGGTCTTGCAAATGTCCAGCTAGCTTTACCCTAAATGGCTACTGACTCCTGGCTTTGCTTGACTCCACCACAACGTGTGGTCCTAGTGGCCCATTTCGCCGGCTGGTCACTAAGGGTTAACCCCATACATGCGACTCTTAATTAACACATTCCATTGGAAACGTCTCGTAGGACTTAGCCGTGCCGGCATACCAAAGGAAGTATGCTTAATAGCTTGGCAAAAGGCGATCCAAGTGTGGGTACATTGGTACACCCTGCAGGTTAAAACTATTCGAATAGCCTCGCCCTAGGTTATGGACACGCTTGGCAAAGTCTTTCAAGAGTTAGACTACAATATTTTAATTAAAACTTGATGGGTGGTACGAACAGGATTCGTGCTATGTGTGGTGGCTATTGGGTTAGTCACCAATAGGTGGTTACTCTTGTACTTATTGTATCTCGTGTTATTTCATTCAATAAAACTGATTGCAAACTTGCTTTTGAAATGTACTACATTATTACAAATAAAGTTGGCTTTGTGCAAAATGAGACATATAACCTCCACTTAAAAGCCCGCATGTTGCATATTGATAGGTCCGCTATTCCACACGCGGCCTTATGAGTACATTTTTGTACTCATTTGCTTTGCTTATTTGTTGCAGAGGAAGAAGTTGATCCCCAAGGGATCGACTTTTGTGAGAATTGCTGTGGTATGGACGACTAGCTTGGTGGCCCGGTCGGTTGCCTTGTGGGTTATGGCTAACCGGTTGGATTTTGTTTATAGCCATCTTATGGCACTTTTGCTTCCGCTGTTAATGTTACTTTATTGTCGTTTGGCCGGTCGGCCTTCTTGTGTAATAACTCTATTATGTATGTCTTTTGTTAGAATTAATGTTTTGTGATGTATGGAATTGATGCGTGATTTTGTAACGGGGTGTGTATACTGCATTTCTGGGAAGTATACATGTATCGGGGCTTGGTTTATTTGATTTGTGATGCTAGAGTCAATGGAAGACTAAGCATTACAAGCCAAATAAATCGGGGTCCTCACAGCTGACAAGGTGGAGGCTAGGCCATGTCGATGAAGGTCGAGCAGGAGTTAGATGGCGACGAGCACTTCCATGTGTCGAGGAGCAGAGTGGGAGGATGAGAAAGTTAAGGAGCGGGAGCAGAGCACCGCCACCACCACCGGTTATCTGGTCAACAGGATGACGGAGGGGAGGAAGAAGAAGAGTCTAGGGGCAAAAGTGTCGTCGAGTGACGTATATAAAAGTGTCGGCATTTTAGAACCGATCTTATGTAAAGATTGTTTGATTCGGGGGGGGGTCTCCACAATTGATCACGCAGACAGAAAAGATACGGAGATTTTTATACAGGTTCGGGCCTTCTCCAGAGAGAATAACAACTCTACTCCTGTGTGTATTGTATTGGGTATCCTGGTTACAATCAGTGGAAAGACTTGCGCTAATATTGCTACTGATTGCCTCTCAAAAGTTCCTCCCATTTCTCTCTGAAAGAAGTCTATTTATAGTACGCGGAGAGGTTGTCGTTCCAGGTTAGGAGGCTCCTCATTATTCCGTTATTATAGTAGTAATCACCGAGTAGTAACCTCCCCACGTTGCCTAATGGTTATCAATCAGAGATAATGGTGAGTTATCTGTATTTATTCCGGAGAATAAATACGTATATTGACTGTTCAGATCTCACAGTTAATAGGGCCTACAGGCGAGTGGACCCAGTTATCTGTGGAGAAGTCGTGGTAGGACTGGTTGTAGAAGGACTTACGACTAGGGGTAGTCGTAGAAGGACTTACGACCAGGGGTAGTCGTAGAAAAGTTTACGACTTGGTACTAGTCGTAGAAAGACTTACGACCAGAGGTAATCGTAGGAGAACTTACGATTACGTGGTAGTCGTAGAAGGACTTACGACTATGGGGGTGGTCGTAGAAGAACTTACGACCACCCGATTGACTTCTCCCTTACTACTGTAAGGGGTATACTCAATAGCTGTGTGACGTCATATTTACCCATAATACTCAACTATAGATAAATAGTAAAATAAGGATTATTAGATTCTCGTCATCTAGTTCCCCAGCTTCAAGTGAAAATAACTTACTTGGGAAAGGAGTCATAGATGTTCTTACGACCACTAGGTGGTTGTAGGGTGAAGGTTGAAGGAAAAACTCTTCAACACGTGTTTCATTAGATAAGAAATATATTTGGTCGAGGAAATTTGTTGAAAATCTCACGACTACGAGGTAGTCGTAGAAAATTTTACGACTACAGAGTAATCATGGTATGATGATCGGAAGTAAAGCCTTTCCGAGTGGTATTTATCTTGACCAGAAATATACTTGGCCAAGAAGATAATTTTGCTTGAGGTGTGAAAAGAGTCTCGGTTTTCTCGAACAGGCAGATTTAAAAGGATATGTCCGTTAGAGCAATTCCCGAAGCGGTGTGAACCGTTGAGTTTCCACGACATTTCATTTCAAGCATGCGGTTATAAAACTGACCGTAGGGGTAACTTTAGGGTTCTTACTTTTCCCCAATTCACCCTGACTGTTCATCAAGTTCTTGCCTCCTCCGCCGCTAGCAAAAATTGTGCGTTTTCTTGAAGCTCTTCCAAATCCGATTCTCCTTTTCTTGAGAAAAATGGCTAAGATCGTCTCCGAGTGGGCCGAATCGGAGATGGACACGGCGAAGATGAACGCTTTGGTTGCCGCCGAGAAGATTCCTGAGAATGTGCTTGTGAAGTGGATTTCGGCAGTTGGACAACACTGGCCGTCGGGGGAGGATGGGCAAATCCCTATATTCCAGGCATACTGTGAGTGCGGCCTCCGATTGCTTGCTCACCCTTTTTTTACAGTCGTGCTCGAGCACTTTGGGGTGGAATTAGTGAACCTTGGTCCTAATTCCATCACAATGTTAAGCGTATTCGTTTATCTGTGAGGCGTACCTGGGGATTCCGGCAGACCTCGAGCTTTTCCAATATTATTATGGGATGGCTCGGCAAGTTGGAATTGCTAGGAGTTGCGGTCTGAAGCTCCACGACGGGAAGTCGAAGGAGTATATTTAGATGTTCACCCGGTCTTCATGGCGGGGTGGAAAAAGAAGTGGTTCTACTGGGAGGTCACCAAGGAAGATAACATTTTATTTATTGGAAATGCTGCTGAGAGGATTTCTTTCTAGGATTCGACTCCCAGGGATCTTGACCAGATCGCCCCCTATATTCAAGCTATCAAAGACTTGAAGGCGGAGAGACTTACCGGATGGCACGTGGTGAAGGACTTCATCACGCGCCGCATTAATCCTGAAGAAACGAGTTCCTCTCATGTGGAGGTACCCGGGGAGAGAAGACCCGACCAAGGACTACAAGGAGGGTAAGTGAAATTCTCACTTTTGGCTCTAGTTTTGGTTAATCCTGATTTGGTCTGTTGACCATGCTATTTGTTTGCACAGATCTTTCACAGGTGGAGATTGACGCTCGCGTCAAGCTCATCTGTGAGAAAAGTCTATCAAATGTGGAGGTTCCTCAAATTCTTGCGGTTTTGATCGTAGAGAAAAAGGTGGAGCGCCTAAAGGTAATCGAAAATCGACTTCATCTTTAGGCCTTTATAGTCGTAAAAAGATTTACGACTAGAGGATTCGTCGTAGAAGAAAGTTACGACTATGGGCTGGTCGTAGAAGAACTTACGACCAACGAGTGATCGTAGAAAACTTACGACCACTTTTAGTAATGTTCTCTTTTTCTGATCTTAACAGAAAGTAGGCATGGAAGATCGCCAAGATGACGCGGAGGACGCATTGGTGGTCATTGGGGCAACAGCACAAGCGGAGCAAGCAAAAGCTCCTCCAACCAAAAGGCGTCGACTTGTAAAGGTCGCCGACAAGGGTGGTGCGAGTTCAACTCCTTCTGCTCCCTTTGCTCAATTCGCTGCAGACATGGCTGCTGTGGCGAAGGCAAGGGAGGATGAGTCTACCGTAGCCCTTAAGCACAAAGTCCCTAAGGCCAAGGTACCCTTCTATTATGACAACAAGACTTTTGTAGTTTCTACTTCTCGTGGATTTGTAAAGCAGCTAGAAAAGGTGAACTGGAAAAGCTTCATGTCTTTTGTGAAGGAAACTGCTGCTCTAGTAGAACCTGAGATTGAGGAGAGCAGTGCTCTTGAGGTGGTTTAGAGAGGTCTCGGCCACTCGGGGAGTCAGGAGGGTCATGAAGTAGTGACCCCCGTTCCCCTAATTGAGTCTCGACCAAAAGTGGTTGAAAAGAAGTCGAAGAAATCTTCCGTTAGGAAGGTTGCTTCCAAGTTCTGTTAGATCCAGGACACAGAGGTATGTAAAAAACAAAAATGTAAGAACAACATTTACCCTTTGTCTTTCACGAGTTGACTTGCCCTCTGTTTTGTGTTCTTAGCCCAACTCCTTCAGCCTCCAGGGATGCTTCTACTGAGAAGCCCGCTGCTACTTCTTCAGCAAACGAGGGAGCGGCAGCGATGGTGAATGAAGTATTAGCCACCATTCCCATGGTAGAAGGAGCTATCACTGCTGGAGTTACTACGACTGCTGATGCAGTCGTAGAGATAGAGGCGGAGAATGGGGAGGCTATGAAGGAAACACCAGGAGAAGGTGGTGGTGAGAGCTCTGACCACCGCACCGGTAAGGAGGTTGTCGAGGACGTTCCTTCCGGTTCTCCAAGCATTGCTACCATCACAGAGTCAGAGGAAGAGGAGAACTTTAACTTCTGCTCTGATTTCTTTGGCCCTACTTCTATCGTAGGATCTTCCGCCTATAGATCTCGTGACCGAGTGCCTCACCCCAGTAACATTCCCAACTGCGGGGATGTCTTCGATGTCGAACGTCTCGAAAGGGTTTGGTGGAAACAAGTTGAGGAGATGGATGGGTTGAAAGATCTGACAAGGATAGTCTCCATGTTCGCTCGGACGAGCATGAATGTAAGTATCTGTCGATACCTATAAGTATGGTCTTATCCCCACTTCTCATTGTCTTTCTTTCTTGTAGAAAGCTTTATAACAAATTGCCACGGTTTGCGAGTACAACCGGCAACATGTTAAGCTACGACAAGAAAAAACATTACTCTGCGAGCAAGCAGAGAGGTGGTGAGTAACTGATATTCATAATCGTTTTATGTTTCGACTACTCGTACAGTACTCGCAGGGATTGTCGTAGAAAACCTTACGACTTGGTACTGATCATAGAAAAACTTACAATCAGGAGTGATCGTAGAAGAATTTGCGATCAAGTGATAGTCGCAGAAATACTTACGGCTGCTTGTCCCTGTGTTCATGTTTACCCTTAACTTTTTCAGGTTCAAGAGTGATGAAAAGACCATAGCTGATTCGCTCGACCATGAAAAAGCCAAGAAGAAAAAGTTAAGGGATGAAGTAACCAACCTTCTGAAGAAGCTTCAGGAGGCCAACTCTGCAACCCAACAGTTGCAAGAAAAAATAAATAGTACGCCCTTGAAGTTACAACTGCTTGTAATCCTGATCATTACCTTCCTAACTTCTCGTTCTTTTTCATAAAAGAAGTCAAGACAAGGGCCATTCAAGCCGAAGTGGGGACTCTTCAGACCGAGGTCAAAGAAAAGTCCCTGGTTGTTCATGAAATCGCCTACGTCACCAAGGACAAAGACCAAGAAATTGAGAGATTACATTCTCAATTAGTGGGTAAGTAATCTTTTACCTGCTATTAAATTGTTTTTTTCTTCTCGTAGAGTCATTTTATCTAACCAACCTTACTCTTTTCAGGGCGATTAGTTGAAATAAAACGACTCCACGAGGCTTCGACTTGCACCTAGGAGGAGATGAAGTCAATGAAGGTAAACTTCAAGACGACATTTCTCGTTTGAACAACGTACTCGGTGGGCTTCGTGCTGAGAAGGTCACCCTTTGTGAAGACACGATATCCGCCCACACGAGTACCATTGGGGAGCAAGTCGGTACTTTGCAAGAGTTGATGACCACTCTGAAGACCAACCAAATTGACTCGATAAAGGAAGCGGTCAAGGGGGCTGTAAGCTACGTCTTAACAAGCTTAAAGCCTGTGACCCCAACCTTGACACTCAATCAATTGAAGCCAATTTCGACTGCACCAAAGCCGAAGCGGAGCGGTTGATCGAGGACATGTAGTCGGTAGGCGAGAAGGTCGCGGAGGAGATGTAAATAGGATCTCCTTCATCAGAGTAGTCTGTAATAGGAATCTATAAAGACAAGCCTTTTGTTGATGTATAAATATATGATCTTTTTCTTTTCCTGCAAATCATCTCGTAGAGTAGTTAGTAACTCATAAGATAATAAATGAAAAAGATAATTAGACCAGATATCTATGATGATCCTTCCTTCCTTCTCCCTTTTTTCCTGCAAATCATCTTGTAGAGTAGTTAGTAACTCTTAAGATAATGAATGAAAAAAGAAACCAAGACTAAGAATTGAAGTTATGTTTATAACTTTATCCTAGCCCCCGACTATTTTCTTGGTTTATTCAAATAAACCAAGAAAATAGTGAAAAAAGGGTTTCTAAAACCAGAGAGGTTTGTTCGACTCATAGTTTTCGATCTCAATTATCTTGCACTAGTTGAAAGAGTAGAAACGAATCGACATTAGGAAGTTCCTTCTTGTGGGTAGGACCACGTGCAGAGAGGAAATGCTTCGACTAGATGATGTTGCTATCTTCGACCAGATTAATCAAATCAAGAACAACAACTTGAGCGAAACAAACATCTAGTTGACCTTAACAATTTATTCAACTTTTCATAGTGCACTCGATAAGTTTGTCCTGGCAGCAAAAGTAGGAAACAGGACGACACTAGGAAGTTCCTTCTAGTGGGCAGGACCACGTGCAGAGAGGAGAAGCTTCGACTAGGTGTGTTTCTTCCTCCGACCAAGTTTACCAAAAGCAGTCGAACAAATCTCGAAAGTGCACTCTTCTTAGAGTATTTTTCAAAAATGAAGAAATAAACTAAAGTGATAAGAGTTTGCTTAAAAACTTTTCGACTATGTTTCTGAGCCCAAAACCTTTGTATTGGCAGCAAAAGTTAGGAACAAGGCGATACTAGAAAGCTCCTTCCAGCGGGCAGGACCACGTGTAGAGAGGAGAAACTTTGATTAGCTGTTGTGTCCTTTCTTCGACCAGTGTAAAGAGAAATGGGGTGCATAAAATATGGTCGAAAAACTTATAGAAGCATTACTCAAAGAAAGACAATAAAGATAGAAAGAATCTGATACTTTATTGTCGGGGCAGTTTGTTACACGTAAAATTTGCATAACTGGTCGATGTTCCAAGAGTTTGAGAGAACCGGTCATCCTCCATTGCTAGTCGTACCGAACCTGAATGCGTAACTTCGACCATAGTATAAGAACCTTCCCACTTGGGGGAAAGTTTGTTTCGATTGGACTGGGATTGGATAAGCCTCAATACCAAGTCACCTACAGCGAGGCTACGAGGATGGACCTTACGATCATAGTATCTGCGCAGGGCTTGTTGGTAGACTGCTGAACAGATTAGATCCTGGTTTCTCTTCTCTTCGAGTAGGTTGATGTCGTCTACTCGAAATTGTTCTTGGGCAGAATCGTTAAAATTTTCGACTCGTGTCGACCTGATCTTTAGCTCTGGCGGAAGCATGGCTTCGGCACCAAAAACTAGAAAGAAGGGTATTTCTCTTGTAGCCCGACTAGCAGTCGTACGAATTGCCCATAACACTGAGGGTAATTCTTGTACCCAAGCCCCTGAGCGCTTGACAAGCTGGTCGAAGACTCGAGTTTTAATTCCCTACATTATTTGGCCATTTGCTCTTTCGACCGCCCCATTGCTTTAGGGGTGGGCGACAGAACCGTAACACAACTTAGTACCCAACTCGTCACAAAATTCTTGAAATTTTACACACGAAAATTGCTTGCCATTATCTGTGATGATTCGACTGGGTACCCCAAATCGAGTTATCATGCATCTCATCATGAATCTTTTTGCTATTTCCGTTGTTCTCCCAATCACAAGTTCGGTTTATATCCATTTTGTAAACGTATCAATAGCCACAAAAAGGAATTCGAATCCACCTGGAGCTTTGGGTAACGGTCCTAGGATATCGAGACCCCAGGTCGCAAAAGGCCAAGATAGAGGGATTGTTTGTAATGCCTGAGCCGGTTGGTGTATTTGTCTGCTATGAAACTGGTATTATACACATTTCTTAACCAGCTTTTTAGCATCGTAGAGGGCTGTTGGCCAATAGAAACCTTGTCGAAAGGCCTTACCGACCAGCGTTTTGTAGGAAGCATGAGTCCCACAGATGCCTCCATGTATGTTGTGAAGGAGTTTTAATCCTTCGCTCTGCGGAATGCATCGCATGAGCACTCCTTGAGTGCCTCTTTTGTAAAGGGTACCTTCGACCAAAGTATACATTTTGGCTTTTCGGGATAATCGATCTGCCTCGAGATCATTGTCGGGTATGGAACCCATATGAAGATACTCGTAGATGGGAGTCATCCAGGTATCCTCGTATTCCAGAGAGGCTGTCTCAATAGGAGGCGTCTCTGGTTCTTCGACTAGGGACGGCTTCTCGAGTTGCTCCAAGAAAACTCCTTTTGGTACTATGGATCGGGAAGAAGCTATACGAGCAAGTTGGTCTGCGAGGAAATTATCCTTTCGAGGGATAAATTATACCTCAAAACCAAGAAAATGCTTTTCAAGATTTCATACTTCCGATAAGTACCGAGACATTGTTGGATTAGAGCACTGGTACTCTTTTCCGACTTGATTCACGACCAGTTGAGAGTCTCCTCTCACGAGTAGTCGGCGAATCGAGAACGCTTTCGTGGCTTGTATGCCAGCTGGCAAACCTTCGTATTCTGCCACGTTGTTAGTGGTATGAAAGTTTAATTGTATGGCATACTTTAAGATCTCTCCATTAGGAGATTCCAGGACCACCCCAACCCCCGAGCCACTTATAGTAAGTGACCCATAAAAGTACATCGTCCACTGGTCGTGGGAATCGTACTAGGGATCCTGAACAGGTTCAGGATTTGTCCATTCGGCGACAAAGTCTGTCAAAATCTGAGATTTAATGGCAGTTCGGGACACAAAATGGATGTCGAACTCCCCAAGTTCGACTGACCATTTTACCATGTGTCCCGCTGTTTCCCTATTTTAGAGGATCGCTTCCAAGGGAAACTCAGACGGCACAGCTAGTTTGTGCGCCTGAAAATAATGCCGCAGTTTCCTCCAAGACATGAGGAGGGCATATAGAAGTTTTTGGACCTGAGGGTAACGCTCCTTAGGCCCGTGTAAAACTTCACTAACGTAGTAAACTGGTCATTGTATGTTTTCACGTTCTACGACCAGTACTACGCTCACTGCCTGTGGCATGGCAGCTAGATAAATTAAGAGTGTCTCTCCTGGTTTTGGAGAAACCAGGACAGGAGCACTCATAAGATACCTCTTGACATCCTCGAAGGCTGCATAAGCCTCTTCTGACCACTAGAAACCCTCATGCTTCCTTAGAAGTTTGAAGAAAGGCAGTCTTTTTCTCCCAAGCATGCGATGAAACGGCTCAATGTCGCCATGCATCCTGTGAGTTTCTGAACTTTTTTTTTCGTGGTCGGAGGGCGCATCTGCATGATGGCCTTTATCTTCTCAGGATTTGCTTCGATTCCTCGTGCAGAGACTAAGAATCCAAGCAATTTTTCTGAAGAGACTCCGAACACACACTTCTCGGGATTGAGTTTCAAGTGGTGTTTTCTGAGGTTGTCGAATGTTTTTTTGCAGGTCTACAATATGATTAAGCCGTTTGCTGCTTTTTACGACTAGATCATCAACATAAACTTCCAAATTTCGACCCAGTTGAGGTGAAAAAGTCGTTTGTATCAAACGTTGAAAAGAAGCTCCAGCATTCTTTAAACCGAATGGCATTTTGACATAGCAAAATATTCCAAATAGTGTAATGAATGCGGTCTTTTCTTCATCTTCTCGACACATATTAATCTAGTGGTAACCAGAGTATGCATCTAGAAAGCTTAACATTTCACAACCAGTAGTAGAGTCAACCAACTGATCGATACGAGGTAAAGGGAAATCATCTTTGGATAAGCTTTATTAAGATCAGTGAGGTCTACACACATACGCCATTTGCCGTTTGACTTCCTAACCATTACAGGGTTAGCCAACCACTCTAGGTGGTTGACTTCTCTTATGAAGTATGCCTTAAGCAACTTGTCCAATTCTGACCTAATAGCATATCGTCGATCAGGGGCAAATCTCTGTAACTTTTGTTTTACAGGTACTTTATCAGGCCGTAAGGCTAGCCTGTGCTCGATCACTTCCTTGGGGACTCCGGGCATGTTGGATGCTTGCCACGCGAAGACATCTGCGTTTGCTCGGAGGAAAGTGATGAGGGCGTCTTCCTATTTGGGGTCGAAGAATCCCCGATGCGAACAGTCTTCGAGGGCTCCTCCGCGTCTGGAGGAACCTCCTTGACTTGGTCATTCGGCTTTGGTGTAGTTTTAGGCTTCGACTTGCTAGTCGAAGGCTGGCTTTCGTCTCGAGTTGGTATCTGTCCAACCATCTCGAGGGACCGACGGTCGCAGGAATGCGCCATCTTCTTATCACAATAAATTGTGATTACTCCTTTGGGACCTAGCATCTTAAGACATTGATACCCATAGTGAGTAGCTATTAAGAATTTTTCCAAAATTGGTCGTCCGAGTATGGCGTCATATGCCATATCGAAATCGACCACATCAAAGGAGATCTTCTCTGTCCTGAAATTACTTGGGGAACCAAATGTTAAAGGAAGAGAAACTTGGCCAATTGGTTTGGCCGAAGACCCTGGTATGATTCCATGGAAAGAGTATCATACCGGCCTTACCTTAGTCCTAGGAACCTGCATCTGATCTAGGGTACTCGTAGACAGTATGTTTAACGAGCTTCCGCCATCAACCAATACTCAATTTACTCGACAATTGTTGATGGTGGGTTCAACCACAATCGGAAATCGACCTGGTCTATTCGAAGGATCGGATAGTCACCCTTTTTGAAAGAAATGGTGACTTTCGACCACTTCGACAACTTATTGATAAGAGGAGAGTCAATTATGTTTACCTCGCACTCGACAGCCTTAAGCTGTTACCTTGACTCATATGCCGATGATCCCCCATAGATGTGATCGATGGTGTGTTGCGGATCCTGAAATGACATCTCCTCATCATCATCCGAGTTCTTCCGTCCACTTGTCTGACCTACCTGTTCAAGAGTAGGAAGTGGCCCTTTGCCAGAGTAATAGTCTTCGAGTTTTTGTAGGAAAACTCGGCAGTTGCGAAGGTCATTCCCTTCTTTTTTGTGAAAAGGACACCACCTGGGTTTGTCATTCTTCCGATCGGGGCGGTTACAATTGCCTCGATCAGAATTTTGCTTGGAGTTCTGTGGTTCTTTGTCACTTACGGCTAGGACCTCCTTAGAACCAGTGGCTGGAGACTTATGCCTCTTCGCCTTGTTTCTGGATTTCTTAGCCTTTTTGTCCTTCTTCTTACCACTTTCGCCTGTGTCTTGAGGGATGTTGTCTTCGCGGTCAATAGTATTGTTCCACTCGACTGCTTTAGCGGCAGTTGCATATCTATCGGTCATCTCGAAGAGTTCAGCGATAGTGGTAGGAGGATTCAAAGCGATGTCCTCTGTTATCCTTCTGCTGCAGACTCCCTGTTTGAAAGCCCTGATAACAGATGAGTCAGAAACCTCCAGAATGGAATTACGAACCTGACTAAAGCACCTGATGAATTGACGCAGAGTCTCATGACCGTTTTGTCTTATCCGGTGCGGGTCATCCTCCTTTCCAGGGCGGTTGTAGGTGCCTTGGAAATTCACCAGCAAATGGTCGCAGAGGTGCTGCCACGAGTAGATCGACTCGAATGGCTGGTTTAATAGCTATGATCGAGTAGATCCTTCAAGCACAGTCGGAAGGTAATTCTCCATTACATGCTCTCCTCCTATTGCTGCTCGGATAGCTGTTGTGTAGACTAGGAGGAATTCAATGGGATTTTGGGTTCCATCGAATTTCTCCATGTTCGCTGGTCAAAAACGAGGTGGCCAGCGAACTACTCGGAGATTGGGTGAAAACGCCTAACATCTAGAGATAACTTCTTGGTGCCTTCTTTACAGGAAAGAAGGGTTAATGTCACCAGTGATCATACTCGATGATACCCTGTCACATGTGGACTTGACCTATGGTAGGTCTCAATCTTACGAGGGAAATACTCCTCGTATTCCATCTGCTACCGCAGATTTCGACCCTGGAGTGGTGAAATATCACCTCTCCTGAGAGCTTGTCGATCTCCAGGTGTTCGAAGAACCTTCCTCAAGTCAGGGGAGCGACGTGATCGATAATCATGTCAATCTCCATGCGACGAGTTGTTCGAACGACTGGCAAAAGATGGAGTCGTACTGCTACGACTTCTGGGATGATGTTGACGAGGATGCTCGAGTTTTGCCATCGTGTTCTGAAGCCTTCGTGTGATCTCTTCGACAAAGAGATCGTAGCCTGGTGCTCGAGTGAGCTCTTGAGTTGGATTCTCAATGAAGTCATTGATGTACTCACTACTACAAAAAGGCTAATACTGGACGCTTCATCACAGACGGTTGACCAAAACCATTTGTATTAAATACAATCACAGACGGTTTTGGTTTAGTGACCGTCTGTGTTACTGGCTGCGTTAAAAATCGTCTGTGAAGAAGTAATATCACAGACAGTTCGTGTTGAAAGCCGCCTGTGAAGTATCACAGAAGGTTCCGAACAAGAATCGTATATGATATTTAGTAATATCACAGACTGTTTTCAACACGAACCGTCTGTGACTTACTGTCCTCGTCACAGACAGTTTGTATGAAACCGTCTGTGATAAGTATTTCTTATTTTATAGACAGTTCTGAACAAGAACCTTCTGTGATAAGCAATTATCACGGATGGTTCTTGTTTAGAACCATTTGTGATAGCTTTTTTCACAAACGGTTTAAAAACCGTGTGTGATGACTCATGTCATCACTGACTCATAAAGTCATACAGTTCAGAAAATCATCTGTGATGATGATTTTGAACCGTCTGTGATGATCTTTTCTATAGTAGTGACTGGAGCTCCTCAGCCTCCTTTGACTGATAATAAGCGCGCCCAGGTAAATTTTTCTAAGCCACTATTTTCCTCTGTCGAGTTGTTTCAGGATCACCCATATTAGACCCTTGAGTTGGTTTCAGTGGAGTGCGAGAATGTTGAGGATTTCCCGCACGTTCATCAGGGTATTCTCCCTGTTCACCAGCGGTGGAGCTCTTGCCATTACCACGAGGGGACGTAGTGTATGCCCGTCGGGGAGCATCGCCAATCCTTCTTTTGGGAGAATGATTTTTATCAGAGGGAATGACGAAGACCTCCCGTTGATGACCTCCACTTGCGCGCTCGAGGCCTCCTCGCTTGAGGAGTAGTCGAGAGACACCATCTGGCGACTTGGAGTAAACCCTCCAGGAAGGGGAACTCCGGGTTATAACCGTCTCCTTCCGCAGGTGTGTCCTGTGATGGGATGGTCGAACTTGTAGGAAAAGCGTGTTTGATCCTCTCCTCTGCGGGATTATCCAGAGAGAAAGGACCATTAGGTGCCGATGAAGCTCTGGAATTATGGCTTCCAGAACTTGTCTCGCCAGGTCGTGCTGCCTTATGGGGACTCAAACATTCGGAGGAAAAACTCTTGTCGTGTTGTGAGTCTGTCTTGGGGCAACCCTGTTTGTGGTCGTGTTGACCCTTGCCTCCTAAGGAACCTGGTTCATCAGCTGGGCATACTGTTGTGGGGGATAAGGATCCCTCCTCAACTCCGCCGATGGTGTGGTCTCCGAAATTTGATAGAAGATCTCTAGAGGCGGCAATACCATCGGATGATTCGATACCCGGCTTGTAATCGAAACCGGCATCCATGTCAACGTCTGCATAATTGACCAAGTCGAACCAGTTCTCCTTGTTCCACTCTCCTGCCATGGAAGCATCAAAGAGAAAAGAAAGAACTGTTGACAAGGAATTACGAGAAGATCCCCACGGTCGGCGCCAACTGTCGGTGTTTTAGAACTGATCTTACATAAAGATTGTTTGATTCGAGGGGTCTCCACAATTGATCACGCAGACAGAAAAGACGCAGAGATTTTTATACAGGTTTGGGCCTTCTCCAGAGAGAATAACAACCCTACTCCTGTGTGTATTGTATTGGGTATATTGGTTACAATCAGTGGAAAGACTTGCGCTAATATTGCTACTGATTGCCTCTCAAAAGTTCCTCCCATTTCTCTCTGAAAAAGTCTATTTATAGTACACGGAGAGGTTGTCGTTCCAGGTCAAGAGGCGCCTCATTATTCTGTAATAATGGTAGTAATCACCGGAGTAGTAACCTCCCCACGTTGCCTGACGGTTATCAATCAGAGATAATGATGAGTTATCTGTATTTATTCCAGAGAATAAATATGTATATTGACTGCTCAGATCTCACAGTTAATAGGGCCTACAGGCGAGTGAACTCAGTTATCTGTGGAGAAGTCGTGGCAGGACTGGTCGTAGAAGGACTTATGACTAGGGGGTAGTTGTAGAAAAGCTTACGACTGGGTACTGGTCGTAGAAAGACTTACGACCAGAGGTAATCGTAGAAGAACTTACGATTACGTGATATTCGTAGAAGGACTTACGACTATGGGGGTAGTCGTAGAAGAACTTACAACCACCCAATTGACTTCTCCCTTACTACTGTAAGGGGTATACTCAATAGCTATGTTACGTCATATTTACTCATAATACTCAACTACAGATAAATAGTAAAATGAGGATTATTAGATCCTCATCAAAAAGTAAACAAATTTTAGAGTGACATATACCAAAGTTCAGGATTTTGGATGGCATATCACGAAACGATGTGTTGTGGAGTGGCATGTATCAAATTTTGCACATTTTAAAAAATATTATTATTTTAATTAAAAAGTAAAAAATTAAATGGTCAATTTTTTTTGTTTTGCAAAAATGCCATCCTGTCGCTATTTCAAATGGTGATAGGAGCCTGTCGCCAGATGAATTGATGACAGGATGCGAGTCATGAGTGCTATAGTCTAAAACAGTACTTTTGCCATTTCAATAGGCGATATGTTCCCTGTCGCCAATTGAATTGGTGACAGGAGGTCATTTTTAAATTAAATTAAATTAATAATTTTAGTATATCCTTAAGTGTCCGCGCAACCGATAATTTTTGAAAAGATAAGGAAATATAAAGTACAGAACAATTTATGAGTTTCGATGTGACCAAATATATTTGGAATGTGTTTTAGACAGCATAATATAAAAAATAGCCCCCTTTTGTGGTGCAAAATCGAAAATAGCCCCATTCGTCGACGCAAGATGAAAAATAGCCCCCCTTCAGCGGTGTGATAACAAAAATAGCCCTGATTTATTTGAGAGTACTGAACGAAAAGGGTGTGGTTATTTCACGCACGAAAAGGCTAGAACTAGGGTGGTGTGGGGTGTCGCTATGCTAACACCCTCACATGGTTACTTGTACACACAATGTAACATCCTAAAATTTGGCGACTTTGAAAAAATATTTAAAAATAATCAATTTAAAGATTTGGCTTTTAATTGGGCTTCTTGCTAAATCAATCAAAATTCTGAATATCAAATCAAATCTAAATACTCAAATCTCAAATTAAAATCCCAAATCCCAATTCAACTTCAAATCAAATTTCTATCGTTTCAATTCAAATATTATCTCCAAATCCAAATTCAAATTTCATAATTTGAATTTTCTCACGAATTCTCTCCTAAGCTGAAGCCCATTTATTCAGCCCACTTTCTTTTTCCTTTTGTTTTTCTTCTTTCTTTCCTTTTCCTCTCTATTCTCCTTGCCCGCTAGGCTGCGCCCCAGCCCATGTCACACCAAGCCGTGCCCTTCGCACCATGCCTACATCCTGACCACGCCGTGGCCGTGCTTGTGCCGCATCGTGCCCGCGCTTGGCTGCACCCATGCGTGCCCAGCTGCGCCCTGGCCGCTCCCGTGTTGCACCCGAGCCGTGCCCTGCTCGCGCCGTGCGCCAGCCCATGTCGCATGCGAGTGTTTCACCCATGTCAGCTGCGACATCACGCTGCCACCATCCCCTCTCTCACTCAATCCCTCTGTTAGTGCATTTCATCAATTCAAATGCCATTTCAGCAATTTCCAATTCAAGCTGCAAATGTCACCGATGTTCGTGCTCGCAGCCACGTCGATTCAAACTCCGTCTGAGCCTATAAATGGAAGCTTCGGCATGCCTTCTACCCCTTTGCACCTCCTCTAAACCCCATAGCCACCGGAGCAATACTATCGTCGAATTCACCGTCTGCATCGGTCGACACCTCGTCTTGTGCTCCCGTTGCTTTGGTGAGAATCTTGATGTCCTAACCATGTCACATTGTGTTCCCATGCTCAGTGAACAATTCTCATCAATCAATTTCACTTTTGGTTGCAGATCATCACCGAATTTTGTTATTTTCCTCCTCTAGGCCGAATCACCCTCGTCATTTGATGTCTTTCTTCGGTGAGCTTTTCGCCGATTAGAACACGTCATAATGTGTTCCTGACCTTCATCTATCCATCCCTCACCTCGGTTTGGCCGATTCATCGCTGTGGAGCATCGCCGCCGCCTCCGCCACCACCATCACTCCACTGCTAGCCGTCGTCGCCTTGCCGCCTCGGTCGGCCCAGAGCCCCCGACTCACCAGGCACCTTCCCCGTGCCTACGTGGCACTCATGCGCGCGACACCTTCACCGCTGCGCCGTCGCACCACCGGCGCCGCTGCGCACCTATGCACCCAGGCCGCCGCCATCCTTGTGCCCCTCCGGCGCCACTACCGCAAGCCCGAGCCGCCCTGCGCCTTGTTGTGTTTTCCTCTGTCTGTTCTGTTGTTTCTTTTTCTCTCACTTACAATATGTCCCCACATGGGATTCTCTCATTCTTTCTCTCCCCTTTCCAATGACAAGGAGACCCCACATGTCATTCTCCATTACTTTTATTAATTATTCCAAAAAGAATATTTCTTTCTGGCATCTGAGATTTTGTTCTCTTCCGTACGGACTCCAAAATAGTTGATTCTTGATCCTAAATACATCTAAATTCATAATCTCTCTAATGAGACTAATTATACGCATTCTTTCACTTTTATTTTCTACCGATCTGGTCTACTACTATTTATCTGTACTTGGCTTTAAATGTGTTTGGTCCAAACTTATACCGTGTCGATGATTTATTTTACTAGTGCTTATTTTTATTCCTAATTTATTACTAGTAGTAATCTTCCCTAAAAATGTACCATTCTACCCTTCTTCCAAATTTTTCTCCCTTTTCTTAATTTTTCTTTCTTTCCTTATTTCTTTTTCTCTCCACCTTATCTCTTTACATTTTTCCTTACTCTCTCTCTCCTCTCTCCATTCGGCTGAATAGCCCAGGCCACCATTCATCTTCCTCAATCCCCATTTCTATTCTTCTCTTCCCCTTTTTCTCTTGCTCTACTCCATCTGGTGCTTGGTTTGGTATTGCCTGTCCCCTGCTCTTGGGTTCTTGCCCGACCTAGTGCTGCCTCGGCCACCCTTGGTGCCTCACACCGCCGCCACTGATGCCAAACTGGCGGCTTGGTCCACCCCCATGTTCACTCGGCTGCGCCCCTGTGCCTCCCTCTGGTCCTACGTCCCACTTCCTCGGCACGCGCTTGGCCCAGCACCGCACCCTACCGGCTTGGCCCACCGTGCGCCGCCCCCTGCTCCTCGAGCACGCACCCACGCGGCTCGGTCCACACGGCTCTCCTACGCCACTCGGTCGCATGCACCCAGTCACGCTCGTAGTGGTGGAGGCAGTGTAGATGCATGGGGGTACAGTTGCACCCACAAAATTTTTGACAAAAAACTGGTATGTACCCCCTTTAATATATAAAGTATACACTACACATACTAACATACATACTTCTCAACTCTTGGCAACCCATTTAGCATTAGGCCCAACAGAATATGAGAATCAAGCTCAAGTCAACTAGTTAAGGAGGCGTCAAGACTAAGTGCCATCTGCCTATCCAAGCGCTCTGGCAGCAGCGCAGGGGCATAGCTGGCAGCCCCTCGCAGCATCGGTGCATCGCAGCGCTCTGGCGCCGTTTCTAGCTTCTGCATCGGCGATCTCGGCCTCGATGCGCCGCTCGCGCCCTTCGAGTCTCGACCCCAAGGACATGAATCAAGATACAAGGTTTCGAGAAGTGAAGAATCTCAGTTATCTCTCTATTAAACTTGTTGAGACAAAAAAGCATGATTGCTATAAACTTGTTTATTTGCTGCTCAAATTGGTATTGATCCTTTCTGTGGCTACTACAAGTGTAGAGAAGGTATTTTCGGCAATGAATCATGTGAAGAACAAGCTAAGAAATAACATGGGTGAACAATACTTGAATGATTGTTTAGTTACGTACATTGAGCGTGAATTTTTTCTACATGCTAGTGATGATGATGTCATCAATCGCTTTCAAAGCATGAAGGAACATCGTATGAAGTTATAATTTTCTAAAAATATTTTGTAATGTTGGTTATAGTGCGAACATATAATTTGACACATTTGAACTTATGTACTATGTCATTTGAACTTGTGTTGGAAGGAATGCGTCTTGAGTTTGCACCCCATCATCAAAATCCTGGCTCCGCCACTGTGCGCTCGCCCTCGTCTTGGGCATGCCCGTTCCTCCAGCCCGCCTGCTCCCTCTCGACCGCACCTAGCTACACCCCCGGCTCGATTGCCTCCCTATGCCCCCGGCCGGCTTGCGGCTTGGTCCTCGCTCTGTTGACTCGGCCTTTGGCCGCCGGCGCCTCTGGCTTGGTCCGCGCTGCCGGTGCTCGGCCACAGCTCTCCCACCTTTTTATGTCATTTCGATTTTATGGTTTGTTTATTTGATTCATGCTCTGAGGTGAGCTTGATTATTTCCTGATGTGTTGCTTGGTGCCTAGTAAAGGAGATGGGTGTAGGTGTGCTTGCTATTTAGGCATGGTGAGTTGATGGGGTGGCTACCACCATGGTCACCGAGGTATGCTACTCATTTCCCTTTTACCTCCCTCTGCCCTTTTCCCCCTTTTGCTCTGTGATGAAAAATGGTTGGATGATGTGGGCTAGTGTGGAATGTGCTCCGTGGGCATTCTTGGTTCATGCAGTGGGGGTTCGGATGGCGAAAATGGAAGTGGGGCTTGAATGGTTACCTCTATTGGCTTGGGTTGGGGATGAAATTACAGTGGTGGTCGTGGTGGAGATGCTGGTAGTGGTGTTGGTGCTCCTTGGTTCCGTTCTGTGTCCTTGTCATCGTCTTGGGGCTAGTCCTAGTGTTCCCTTGATGGTTCAAAGTCGTCGTCGACGCCGTTCTTGCTCCTTCATCTTCCCCGTCTCCTTTGCTCCCCTGCTCCTCTACCACTTCTTCTGTGAGGGTTGGGAGTGGATGGTGGTGGTGTGGCTTGCTTGCTTGAAGGAGGCAAGTGAGTTGTGCTTGCTCTTTGTTGGCAGTGGGGGTTGGCTTATGCTAGCTTTGTTCTCCTTCTCCTGTTTGTGAATAAAAAGAGAAGGCTTGTGAGTGGTTTGTGATGTGAAAAATGGTTTTATGTAGGGAGGGCTTTCGGTTGGCATTTGTGAGGATGGCTTATGGGGGAGGTAGTTTGTGGGGGAGAAAGCTTGTGGGGGAGTTGTTTCAGAGGGAGGTGTTGTGTGGTGCTTTCATCCCCTGGCACAACTCTGTGCACTATTCTGTGGCTTTTCTAGTGCGGTTGGTAAGTCAGTAATACAGAAAGTGGGTGTTGGGCTAGGTAAAAGGAATGGGTCATTGGTCCATAAGGTCAAGTCGGATTTTTATATGGTCGAGGTAAGTCGATATAATGTGGGTGTCGGATCTAACAAATGCCGAGTGATGAAATCTATGGAAGTGAGATGGTGCCGACTAACCTAAGTTGGTCTGGGAGTGTAACATCCCAATTTTCTGAGCTTGAAAATCTTTTAAATAGTTAGTAGGAAGAAAAGTCACTATTTGGTTTTATTTGAATTTAATTCAAAAGCTTAATATTGGACTTTACAATCAAAAACATTTAATGTGAATAATCCTAACATGAACAACAACCAAAACTATTTTATTTGGGTTCTTTGTGCTCAGATATATTTTCTAGATGTTTTTAGAATTTTTGTGAGTTCATTTGCTATTTTCTTTTTCTTATTTGAATTTTTGGTATTTTATAAAATAGAAAAGCTATTTAAAATCTCAGAAAAAACTTTGGGCCGAATTCTTTGAAGCCGGCCCAATCCTATTGCCCTTCCGGCCCAACTCCCGCGCACGCGCCCGCCTCCGCTGACAGGTGGACCCCACCTATCAGTCCCTCGGCCTCTCCTCTCTCTCTCCGAGCGCCCCGCTCATTCTCCACCGTTCGATCAGGAATAGATAGCTAGATACACGTGATCTGTTCGGAGGTCCGAACGTCCCATTGATTTTGGGTCGTTCGATCTTGGATGGACAATCAGATCTTTTGAGTCTGTTTCGCAGCCGTGCCGTTTCGCACACGCCCGCGTCTGAGCCCTAGCCGCTGATGTGTGGGTCCCACCTCGCCATGTCATCGTCGTCTCCGAAGCGGACTCCACCTTCCTTCCCGATTTCTCCACCGCCGTGCCGTGTTCTTCGCGGACACGCCTCCTGGGGCTATTTAAGGCCCCGAGGACCCCCGTGAGACGCACCCCGTGACGCGCCACCCTCGAAACCCTAGCCGCCGCCATCGAAGCGCCGCCAGAAACCCTAGGCGCCGCCTTCGTCTTCAGCGCCGGCCGAGGGACCTCTTCGCCATCGCCGCGCCTGCACTCCTCGCGTCGGCGGTGGAGGCCATCTTCGGGACCGCCGCCGCCCGCATCTCAGAACCGCCATCGCCTTCGCCGGGGAACCCCCCAGCGTCGTCGCCATCGAGGCCGAAGATCCTTCGCCGCCTAAACCTCGCCGCCGGCCACCCTCGTCACCCCCGTGCACACATGAGCACACCTCCGAGTTCGCCTTCGCACCCTCTTCACGCCGGTACCACCCACCGCCGACGAGGGGCCACCGATCAACCGGGACCCTCGGTTCCCGAGCCTCTGCTGCCCTCGCCGTAGCCGTGTCAGCGCCACCTCGCCGCCACCTCAGCACCGCATCGGCCCGTCGCCTACACGTCACCTATGTGGCATCCTCGTCAGTGACGCGTCAGCACCCGCGTGGCACGGTCCCCGATCTCCAGATACCGAGGCTCGGTGGGCTTAGTCCACCGTGAGCCGTGTCTCTAACATGTGGGTCCCACATGTCAGTGTTTTATTTTCATTTCTTTTAATTCCTGAAATTCCTGTGCTGACGTCGTGCTTGCGCAATAATCCGATTTTTCCTTCAAGGAATAATTCGGAAATTTTAGAAAATCCAAAATTAGGGTTTCTTTAGATTTTCAATCTTCCAGAGCCCATAACTTTTGCATCCGAACTCCGATTAAGCCCATTCAAATTCCTAAATTTATATAAATTTGAGCTCTATTTATCTGAGATTTTTATTTAATTTTTCGGATTTGTTTTGCCTATGTTATTTATTTTTTTTTATTTGTCTCGTTTGCGAGTAGACGTTGATTCGCCAGGGAATTTTGGAGAAGAAGGAGCACCTCAAGATCAAGACCAGTACTTAGACCTTTTCTAAGACAATTCATATCTTTGATCATCTTGAACCTAGTTTTCAAATTACTTTGTTTCAAAGTATTGCATTCTACTTTAATTATGTATTTAAATGCGTTTGGGTATAGTTATCATCTAAATTATTATCATCACCATGACTTTGTATGTCATAACTCCTTATCACCCTAGATTGGTTATTAGTTGGTAATATTGTAGCACCAACGTGGGTTGGTTAGATGCGAGTACAATTGCTTAGCCATGCTACGAGTCTCACATCTCATGTAAGTTGCAAATATCAAATTTGACTAAGTGACTATGGAACTTTGTGTAAAACTGTGTGTGCTATGTGTTATTACTTTGTGATAGCATGTGTTGCACTAAAACCAACAGGGTGGGAAAGGATTTAGACTGAGGCAAGTGGTGGATACTTTGTGATATGGTGGACTTTGTGAATGGGAATGATAATCTTTGTGACCTAGTTAGAAAATGGAAGTCTTGCCTTGGTCGATTAAGGACTTAACTTTGTGCGCCATTGAACTAAGCCTTACTGTACAACCACATGCCTGCTGGGACGGGTCTAACTTAGTAGGTTATGGATTCTTGGCATTGATTACTCAGGTGGTAGGTTAGGCTATGGGTGGAGATGTGTACTACAAGGTAGTCGCATCACGGGGCGGTTCGCCGTATCCCTGTCCAGCGGTGTGTGTTATGCCAAAGCGCTCCGTTTGGGTTGGCATAGCGGTTTGTAAGCACATTGGGAGTGTCAATGTTAAGATGAAGTTTCTGAACCGTTTTGTTATGATTAGTGCTTGCTACACTAGTTGTATCGTGTGGGTAAAGTGTACAAACTCTGCAGAGTGTTAAATCAATCTATTCAAATAGCCGCGTCTGCGGTCATGGACATGCTCGGGGATTTCACACGAGGGGTAGTTTTCATAAAATGTTGGGATGGGAGCTATGTGATCTAAGTTATGTGGCTATGTGAAATAATCGGTTTAGTTTGGTGTCTTTGTGAAAATAACTGTTAACTTAATATTGTCTATTTGTTTTGAATTACATTTCAATCTATTATGGTATTCAATTGCAAATATTGCCTTTATGCAAAAGAACCACATAAGCCTTTTCTTTTGGAATAAGCCTGCATCTATAAATTGCATTCTGTGGTATCATTTGCGAGTACGGTTGTGTACTCACGCTTGTTGTAAAACTTGCGCCCAAACCTACAGAAGAGGTGGAGTCTACGCCTACTTTCGAGGAGGAGTTCGTCGAAGGTTGCTGATCGTTAAGGTCTGGATCCCAGTCGGTTGCTTGTGGTGAATTGATGGGATCTACGCTGAAGTTATTTATGTTCCGCTGCTATTTTACTCTCTGTTAGCCCTGCGTGGCTTAATAAGTGTAAACTCGACCATAAGGTCAAAACCCTTATTTGTTATTCAAACTAATCGTTTACTTTATTTATCGCTTGTGTGGATTGATATTCACCTATGTTGATACTGTGTGTACTAGCGTGATCCTGGACTAGTGCATTATACACAGAGGGTTCCAGAATCGTAATTTTGGGTCCCAACAGGGAGCCTCGGTGATCTTCGTGGAATCTGACGACAATCTTCTTTATTCTAATTCTATTGTATTTCATTTGACCTGCCACTTGTCTTTTGGTTTGCTATTGCTCTACGGGTTGATGGCAGACGATGGAACTATGGCGTGGGTTCGGATTGGCCGAGAAAATGGGTTGGATAGGCTGGCGATAAATGGTCAAGGAAGGAAAGGCTTCGGCAGCATGTAATGCAAGATTTTATTTTATTCTTTTTGTAATGTACTCATAGTTGCAATTATATTGTGATCTATTGTAATTAATTATTGTAACTAATTCGGAGATTGTCTTATTGATTTATTTCCGCTTGTAGCGAATTCTTGTAATTAAACCCGAGTTGTAATATTTTACTTTTGATTGAAATGAATTCTTGTATTACTTTTATGGATAATGAAATATTGGAATTGACTTTGAGTTATAATGATGATGAATTATTCTTGGGGCAAAATTTTATATTGCAAATTCTGATGTTGAATTCTGATTATATTATCTTATATGAATTCGCTTGGCGATGATGCGTTCAAAATCAACTGCGATTAAGATGTGTTCTTGTTTAGATGAAATTTTACTTACTACAAATCAGTGATTATCGTTGTTTAAATTAGTTTAAATTTTTTGGGTTCTCACACCTAGATCATAGTATTTTATCATCTCCATCCACCTTCTTTGCCTAAGATTCAGATTTGGTTGGGTGAACAGATATTTCAAACTTTTGTGGTCCGAATACACTTCGCAATGATTACCGATATGGTAAAGTCGCTAAATTTTCAGCGCATGGACCACAGCTATCGAACCTGGGAGCGAAGGATCCCGAATTCTCTGTGTTTCACACACTAATCGGACTTCGAACGGGCTCTCAGAAGTTTGAGAATTACATGATTGAAAGAAGGTTCGACTGGTCGGAGGGAGATTCGACTACAGGTGGTTGGAAGGGGGTTCAACCAACTGGTGGGAATGTAACACACTGGCTATTCGGAAGCTAAGATGTCACCTAAATCATCTAACATACATCCATAAAGCGGAAGAATTTGAATAATATCAACTAATGATATAACCATGGCATGGCGATAGTCTGAATTCAAGCAAGTGTAACGAAGGATGATCGAAGATCACAAGCAATACATAAACAATCATAACATGGAGAAGGTATCCTCCCTTCGCCATTTAATTTATTTATTACAGTTCATCCCTTAACGAATGAAAGATAGAAACTAAATCATATTGTTGAACTTGAATATGGTGAATTGCACGATTAGTGTGTATCTACTCCCTCCCGATAGAGCCAGCATCAATGATCACCTAAAATAAACAAACAAAGCAAGAATGAGTCCGTGACTCAGCAAGTACAATGAATAAGTGAACATACCACAAATACGAACAAGACCTCATCATTAAAGAATGCGAACATACCCCGAATGAATGTATGAATGAATAGAATGAATGGATTTAATGAAAAGAATGGACTGCACACATGCTTATACCGGTATAGCTAGTGACACACCCGTCGGTGTGCACTTAAGCCCGTATTGAACCAAAATACGAGGATCCCAATCCCGTATGAAGAACGTTTCATACGGGTGTCCGAAAATGCCCACTTTGGACTGGTGGGTCTTACGTGCCCATACTGGAATTGATGGGTCTTAAAATCCACTCCCGTGGAAGGCACATGAAACAGGATGCATGAACTGAAGAATGAATTATGAACGACATCATATATATACCCATGTATATAACACATAAGAAAAGGACATAAACTTTGAATATTCTCGTGGATATCAGAAAAACACAATACAGTCATCAAGCATGCATCATACTCCAAATATATGAACATCAAAGTACTTGCCTTCCGCGAAGCGCTGCGGTAGTAGGTAAAGAAGATGTCCCTAAACCGAAGCCTCTCTACCTACAGAAGTAAGTACTCGAAATAAATACAACATATAACAGAGCGCTTCAAATAACGTTCTACAACGCTTTCCCGATAACCCACAATTAACTAGTTAGCTCTAATCTGAAAACAGACTACTCAGGCATAACCCGAAACTGGACAGCAGAACGGTAAAAATCATATCTATTGGTCTGGAACTCGGAATGAGGTGAGACCAATTTCTATGGATTCTTAACTGACATATCTACAATACTCTAGTTGACAAGGTAACCCAATTCGGCCAATTTAATTTACTGACAGATAACCGAAACAGAAGAACAGAATCTGTCTACATAAATAAGACAGCAGCAATAAAACGATCATAACTTCTATTCTACAACTCCGAATTGAGCGTTCTTTAACAATATCAAAAGCTAAAACCAAGTCCTACAATAACCTAGTTGGGTGAAAGCCCCAAATGTTCCATTAACACACTCATATTTTAAAAGATAACTTGACAGATTATTCTCGTCAGGATTCTGGACAGCAGAGACGAAAACTAACATAACTTTTTATCCGTACGTCGGAATTTATTGTTCTTGGCGGCCACCGAAAGCTAAGAACAATACCTACAAAACTCTAGGAGATGGACATCTCAAATTCGGCCTCCAAGATCACGAAACAGGCCACGCAACATTCTGGACAGAACTAACTTTTTAATCGCAGCAAATCGATCTAATCAATTATGATCCAAATCGCATCTACCACTAATCAAACAATGAGGATCGGCATTCGTTACCCTTGCAGCAACCAGGAAGCCGATGGTTGATCCACGAAGATGTTCCCCTCCTTCTTGATCAGCCAATTCCACGAAACACCGCTCCTACCTTTGCGAGAAACCGGCAACGGGAGATCGGCACCAAGGGACGACTCCGGGAGGTGGGGGTGCTGCACTAGGGGCTTGGGGCGGCAGCAATGGAGGTGGAGAAGGGGCTGCAACCAGCAGGGGGAGGCGCAAGATGGAGGGGGAAGGGGAGAGGAGGGAGGTGGCGGCCAAGGTGGGGAGGAGAGGGGGAAAAGGGCGGCTAGGGTTTTGGGGGAGGGTGGCACCTCCCCCCAATGGCCGGCCAGGCCTCATGGGCCAAGGCCCGTGCCCAGCTGCGTGAAAACGCAGAAAACCCCTCTAAACTCCTGATTAAACGTTTTTTCAAAAGAAACCTTCTACTGATTAATTATTTTCTCCCGAAAATTATTTCTAGCACTATCGGAGAATTACATTAATTCTCTCTCAATTTGAATTGCATTCTCAAATGAAAGTCGGGATATTACATTCTACCCCCCTTAAAAGGATTCAACCACAAATCTAAACGCCGATCTACAACAAAGAAAACTGCGACTGAAATTTAACAACGGTAAACAGATACTCGTTGCGAACTAATCCGGATAACGCTCACGCATGCGAAACCCCAACTCCCAAGAGGCCTCACACTCTGACTGTTGAGACCACAACAAAATGACATACAACCATGTCTGTCATAACACTCAACCCGAAATTCCAGGTACACTCATTAGAAGAGAATCGAAGGTAAGATCCTACTCGAAGGACTACGACGTTAACGAATAATCAAACTCTGGATCTCCTAGGTACTCACTTGGCCCCAGAACATACCAAAAGTTGCGTTTACCGCGTAGGGACCCGAAATGGTCCTAGCGATATGTCAACTAGCGAAAGCAACCCAACGTACCTTGGGCTAACCTCCCCATTGATGCCGAACCAAGCAACATGCACATAGAACACGGAACTCTTGTTCCACCTCTCAATTGATCTCTTCACTGAAACAAGGATCACCTCCTTTAACTGGAAACATACAATCAGATTCTTTTTAAGCAAACTCTTTTACCGGCAAAATACATCTGAATAAGAAAGATTCACATCACAACTATACGTTACCAATCTGGTAATCAAGAGTAAAATCTAAATCGAATTTCATCAAGAAAACCTTTCCACTTTCCAAGTGGCAATTTGCGAATAAACGTCACGAGAACCAAAGGGGAAAAACACTTGAATGCCAAACTCAAAAACTTCCTTTATTCTTCCTGAACCGATAAGAACCACACATACCAAAATCGAGTCAAACTCAACTTACGAAAGACATTGGTCAACAGCACAAAGCTCATGCGAGAATAAAGAAAACGCTTCACTAATCAAGAAGACATCTTTTTCCTTAGTTTCACTTTTTGGAATAAAATATCTCTCAAACCTTGGAATTCGAATTCATCGCATACCACACGGTCTCAAACCTCTTAATTTAACATCATCAAATTTAGGCTTAAACTGAAATACATCATCCACACCTTTGTAGAGAGCCTCTATTGATTCCACTGAACACTCTAGACAACTCCTTCAACTGATGACATTAATTTGATAGGAGGCACCAAAGCACCTCAAAACCCATGAAATCTCATCACCCCCAACTTTCAAGAATAACACATCATAATCCTCAGCACACCCGCTCATGAACTACATCAGAAGGGTTCTATCGACAATCATTCCATTGCTCAGAATACTCCAGTTTTCTATCTCCTCTACACACAAATCTTTGGGCGACCAAAAGTCTAGCATGAAAATGGAAAGCCCAAATTTAACCTCCAAGACCCCTACAACGAAATCCTCTTATAACACATGGTGAAATCATCGGATTAAATCTCTAACATCCCTACAATTCTGACATACACACTCGTTGACATCATCAGGAATCACTCACACAACATCGCAATACTTTTCAATTGTGTTACTCTATAAAATTGATTAAGGTTTCCATACATTTGATAATCCCCAACATTTCAACATGAACCAAAGTTCTGGAACTACACTTTACCATATGTTCTACTTAGTCGAACACTATACAGTTTTACTTAGAAGCCATACATTCCATCTGAATCAACTTCCCTCCAAGAGGTTTAGGTCAAAACCAACTCATCTTCTATTACTCCTCCAATAGCTTGGTAGCAAAATCTCACCCCTACAATCACTCAACCACCACCAAACAATTAACAACTTAAGCTTTGTAAAACTTTGCAACACAAAACTGTTGATCCTTTCTCAAAAGAAAAAGGCGAACAAGGACAAATTTCACCACACAAGAAAAAAAAATTGTTGCTGCTCACAGTGAGCACGAAACCAAAAGAAATAATCTGGTAATGAAGATCTGAGAACACGAAAGTTGAGTTCACAGCGGAGGGCACGCATCCCTCGAAAAGGGAATAGCAAATAACCACCAATAAGAAAAAAATGACATCGCGATTGAGACTCGACAACTCTTGAGTGAAAAGAGCAAAGGTTTATGAACAATTCAAATAACCACAAGTTACAAAACTTGACTCAAATTCTCAAATATTCCTACTGCACTCTTCCCTTTAACACTGAAATTAATTCTTTGACTAACATCGCTTTGCCACAGCGAACAAGATAAGGTATTTAGTCCAAACCACAAGGACTAATTAAGAACCAATAAAATTTCTTCAATACGTCATATTCGTTCAGAACAATTCAACTACACAAGAAACATGAGATCCAAATAATCTCGGCCAGCAAACTCGAAACATTTACAATTACGGGATTTCGCGAAAAGCAAGTAGATTATTCTCCTCTTAAAGGAACCAACATAACTTCTTTGATTGCAACCTCACGTTGCCAACTCAGAACAAAGAGCCTTTAAAATTAAATCACACAAATCTCTTAAGAAGCAATAGGACAATCCAATACCTTAATTTATTTAAAATAATTTCAGCTACCAGATGATTCATGAGCTCCAAAATATCACGAAAGCTAAACTTGAAATATTCTCATCTGAACGATATCACCGAAGGCGATCAAATTACTACAGGTATTAACATCAATTTCACAACAACAATTAGAAAACACTTCGAAAGACCCACGCGAAAAGAATGGGTTGATTCTTTCTCAAAAGAAGAGACATATGGAAACGATTTTCACCAACTAGAAAACTCATCTACCACTCGTACTGAACACGGGGCCAAGGGAAAAAAAACCAATTAAGCAATTAACTCATAGAACATAAGTGGAATCCACAGTTGAAAGCATAAGCCTCACAAGAAGAGAATATCGAACCTTAACAGATAAGAACAAATAAGTATTCAAGATCGAAGCACTTGCATCACTGAAGAACCATTATAACTTTGCAACATATCGTTACTCGATAAACTTCATTTACCACATAAAGCATGAACCCCCAAAAGATTAAGAACACAAAACTTGAAATTTGATCATTTAGGAAATATCACCATGGGTGATCAAATTACTACGAGAATTGACCTCATTCTCACATTTTGACGATTTAATAACATCGACAACATACACTAGTACCAAGAATCATCAAACTTCATTACTTCATCCTAAAACTTCCCAAAGGGAATACAAACCACAAGGTTGAAACAAATTTATTATAACCAGATTATGCTAAGCAATAACAATATCACAATGCACGCTATCAAAGACTACTTACGAAATTCATCTACTCAACTGTTGGTGTTGCTCAACACCTACTTCAGCACTCATTAACAATTGATGATTGTACTAATCATGTGTCTACATACGGTACTAATTCCATTTGCAATCACATAACCATATATAAACATAGATTCACATTTCACCTTTGTTCAGAAATCATTGCAAAACATGACTAAAGATTCACTAACATAATTTTCTATAAACAAGGTTTCACGAATCGATACACCAACACCCATCTGGTCCTTTATACAAGTTTCGACAATTTTAGTATACCAGGAAATAGATAAATCTAGCTCTTATGTAAGATCTATAGGTTCTGAACGGATATAGACAGTCTTTATTTAACATACAGCATGTATCAAATACAAGGACATTTCAAATTAATCAATTTCACTTTTATGGATGGTAGTTAAGAATAATTTATTTGCACCATGCTAATAACCCAACTTGGTAACTCATATCGTAACAATTTATTCGTTTAGTTATAACTTCTCATTTTAAGCATGGCAAGACATCACAAAAGGATTCTAACACCTTACTTTAGCAAAAGAGAGACTTCAAACCTCAACGCTCGAAGTAATCCAAAAGAAACACATAAAGCCAAAGCTTTCCCATGCAAACGAACTTACAGCGGAAAACTCTCACTAACCAAGCTATCAAACGAGTAAATAAGTCATTCTTTTTCAATGAGAAAGAAGGAGCAACCATGAAAACATCAATCTTGCCAAATTGACAACGATCACAAGTAGTAATAGCAATTCAACAGTCGAAAAGCAATAATTGTTTCAGAGAACCAAGAGGGATCTATTGAAAACCATAAACTATCATGAACCACAAACCCAGGAGAAATTCATCAACCACCACAGGACAAGAATTGCCAAATTCAGAAATCAAGGAAGAGAACAACTTTCTAAAGCAACTCACGCTTAACACCTGAAACTATGGTACTCGGGGTAAAAACTCCTCTATCCACGTACTGCAAACAGTGGTGTAACCTGGTGAATCCCAGAGTAACAACCACGACCTCCACTTCTTATCATCCGTTAACAACACGCTTCACCAAAATACTCCATTATGAATATACAGGATCATCTCATGACAATCATAGTATTAGTTCATAGATATTGAATATCATAGCAGATCTCAGATTAGCAACAAGAATGATAGTATAGAAGCAATTCAAGAACAGTTCAACATGATGAAACACACCACTAGAAATACGAATACGATGGATTACCCAAACCCCACCTACTGTGCACAGTGTGTCATTTTAATAACTTAATTACCACGGACCTAAAGCCCGCTCTGATACCAACTGTAACACCCTGGCTATTCGGAAGCCAAGATGTCACCTAAATCATCTAACATACATCCATAAAGCGGAAGAATTTGAATAATATCAACTAATGATATAAAGAAATCACTACTTAATAGAACCATGACATGGCGATAGTCTGAATTCAAGCAAGTGTAACGAAGGATGATCGAAGATCACAAGCAATACATAAACAATCATAACATGGAGAAGGTATCCTCCCTTCACCATTTAATTTATTTATTACAGTTCATCCCTTAACGAATGAAAGATAGAAACTAAATCATATTGTTGAACTTGAATATGGTGAATTGCACGATTAGTGTGTATCTACTCCCTCCCGATAGAGCCAGCATCAATGATCACCTAAAATAAACAAACAAAGCAAGAATGAGTACGTGACTCAGCAAGCACAATGAAAAAGTGAACATACCACAAATACGAACAAGACCTCATCATTAAAGAATGCGAACATACCCCGAATGAATGTATGAATGAATAGAATGAATGGATTTAATGAAAAGAATGGACTGCACACATGCTTATACCGGTATAGCTAGTGATACACCCGTCGGTGTGCACTTAAGCCCGTATTGAACCAAAATACGAGGATCCCAATCCCGTATGAAGAACGTTTCATACGGGTGTCCGAAAATGCCCACTTTGGACTGGTGGGTCTTACGTGCCCATACTGGAATTGATGGGTCTTAAAATCCACTCCCGTGGAAGGCACATGAAACAGGATGCATGAACTAAAGAATGAATTATGAACGACATCATATATATACCCATGTATATAACACATAAGAAAAGGACATAAACTTTGAATATTCTCGTGGATATCAGAAAAACACAATACAGTCATCAAGCATGCATCATACTCCAAACATATGAACATCAAAGTACTTGCCTTCGGCGAAGCGCTGCGGTAGTAGGTAAAGAAGATGTCCCTAAACCGAAGCCTCTCTGCCTACAGAAGTAAGTACTCGAAATAAATACAACATATAACAGAGTGCTTCCAATAACGTTCTACAACGCTTTCCCGATAACCCACAATTAACTAGTTAGCTCTAACATAAAAACAGACTACTCAGGCATAACCCGAAACTGGACAGCAGAACGGTAAAAATCATATCTATTGGTCTCGAACTCGGAATGAGGTGAGACCAATTTCTATGGATTCTTAACTTACATATCTACAATACTCTAGTTGACAAGGTAACCCAATTCGGCCAATTTAATTTACTGACAGATAACTGAAACAGCAGAACAGAATCTGTCTACATAAATAAGACAGCAGTAATAAAACGATCATAACTTTTATTCTACAACTCCGAATTGAGCGTTCTTTAACAATATCAAAAGCTAAACCCAAGGCCTACAATAACCTAGTTGGGTTAAAGCCCTAAATTTTCCATTAACACACTCATATTTTAAAAGATAACTTGACAGATTATTCTCGTCAGGATTCTGGACAACAGAGACGAAAACTAACATAACTTTTTATCCGTACGTCGGAATTTAGTGTTCTTGGCGGCCACCGAAAGCTAAGAACAATACCTACAAAACTCTAGGAGATGGACATCTCAAAGTCGGCCTCCAATATCACAAGACAGGCCACGCAACATTCTAGACAGAACTAACTTTTTAATCGCAGCAAATCGATCTAATCAATTATGATCCAAATCACATCTACCACTAATCAAACGATGAGGATTGGCATTCGTTACCCTTGCAGCAACCAGGAAGCCGATGGTTGATCCACGAAGATGTTCCCCTCCTTCTTGATCAGCCAATTCCACGAAACACCGCTCCTACCTTTGCGAGAAACCGGCAATGGGGAGATCGGCACCAAGGGACGGCTCCGGGAGGTGGGGGTGCTGCACTAGGGGCTTGGGGCGGCAGCAATGGAGGTGGAGAAGGGGCTGCAACCAGTAGGGGGAGGCGCAAGATGGAGGAAGGGAGAGGAGGAGGTGGCGGCCAAGGTGGGAGGAGAGGGGAAAAGGCGGCTAGGGTTTTGGAGGAGGGTGGCACCTCGCCCCAATGGCCAGCCAGGCCTCATGGGCCAAGGCCCAGGCCCAGGTTGCCAGGAAAACGCAGAAAACCCCCTCTAAACTCCTGATTAAACGTTTTTTCAAAAGAAACCTTCTACCGATTAATTATTTTCTCCCGAAAATTATTTCTAGCACTATCGGAGAATTACATTAATTCTCTCTCAATTTGAATTGCATTCTCAAATGAAAGTCGGGATATTACAGGGAAGGCTTGGACTACCTAGTTGAAAGGAAGTTTCGACTAGTCGGAAGGTTGATCGACCACTGGTGGTCGGAAGGTGGTCGAATGAAGGCTTCGACTGCCAGGTTGGAAGAGGGATACGACTATTCGACGTGGTTGTAGGAAGGATACAACTACTCAACGTGGTCGTAGGAAGAATACGAGAAGGATATGTGTCGAACCCGGGAGCGAAGGATCCCGAATTCTCTGTGTTCATACACCGGTCCAGGATTTTCAGTGTACACAGTCTCACAAAAAGGATATCACAATCATATCACGAAATCATAAATGACATTAAATAAATAATTGTTTAATACAAATGGGTCTGAAAACAATATCAAATGTCAAAAGATAAATACAGCGGAAACATAATAATAGAGGTGAGCCACACGATGCGCCACAGGCAATCGTCTGGGTCAAAAGGCCTACTCGTCCGGATCCTCACCGTCGGGGTAGAAGTCTTCTCCTAAATAAGATTTATTCAGCAAGGATGAGCACAACTTCCGTGCTCGCAAGTTACACCCAATATTGAATTTAAATGCATGCATAAGGTAACAAGTGAGTATGGTATGGGTTGTTTTGCATAAACAACATTTCTAGTTTAAATAGACATAGTATTTTCTAAGGCAGTTTTATACTATGACTAAAATCATATTTTTGAAATGTCAATGATATAAGGTGGATAACCTCCAATGATAAAGTGAAGGATCCCCTCCTAACACTTGGCTTCTCGCCCAATTTTTCATAAGGATTAACCATCCTCAACATTTAATAAAGCATTTAAAAACAAAAACAATTCTAACTTTAAGTGGCCCTGCTAGCATGTCCATGATCGCGGACGCGGCTATTCGAATAGTTTTCTACTCTGCAAAGTTGGTACAACTTTACCCACACGAGATGACATGCTCGTTATGTCGGCCAATTCACGCTTCCGTAGGCGTCTGACTGAGCAATTACCATGAGGCCTTTACAATGTTCTGTCCTAGTATACTCATGCCCGCTAAGGTTTCGCCCCCTTTGAACTAACCGTCCTCCGGAAGCCCCCTCTTGCGCCAAGTGGGAATAAAACGTCTAACCGACACCCACATAATCTCATGACATAAATACACTAGAACATCACAAATTAATTAGCCAAATCCTGTCCATACAGGACATGTGGTAGTACTATAAGGCATAGCATTAAGCGGCTCAAAAACCGGTCCTCAATTAACTTGGGCGTCATTCCTACTAACTATGGGCCTTAATATTAACTAGATCAATCCCGTGCATAAACCTGCACCCACCATTCCAACCAATTCGCCCAAGTCCAAACCCATTTTTGATTTTATTTTGAATGAAACTCTATTCATAAATCCATGTGGTAAGACAATACCACAATGTCAAGTTTGAAACAAATTTGTAAGAAATTTGGTGAAAACCCTCCCAAATTCTGTAAGTGTGAACTAAGCCTGGCTAAGCATATGTTTCATTTTGATAATATTTTGCCTATGGTGTCAAGGTAGTCAGATACAATATTCAAATTGGCCATGACATTAAAGTATTTATACAAACATATGCATGCAATAAAGAATTTAAAAATTGAAAATAACTTAAAATAGTGGGGGCAATATGGTCAATGGTGTAACTTGCCTTCGTTGATGTCTTGGAATTCTAAATCTTCAGATTGGTCGAATTCTCCGGAGTCGTCGAAGTCTAAACGCGAAAATATGACGAATTCAATATTCAAATTCAAATAAATTCAAAAACATAGATCAAAATAACTCCAAATTGAAATATTTTGGTTTAGTTAGCTAGATTATAATTTTATATAAATTTTGCAACTTGAATCACCCAATTTGGAGTTCATATGCAAAAGTTATGAATTTTAGAAGTTTTAAACCTAAATCTGAAATTTAATTGAATTTCCCGAATTATTTTTCTACTGAAAAATCTATTTATTGCGCAATGCTGACACCAGCGGTGATTTTTCAAAATTTAAATAGATTAAAAGAATTTCTGGCACGTGGGACCCACATGTCGGTCTCACGGTTTATGTGGACCGAGTCTACGGTGGAACGGGCGTGTGGGGCTGCGTGACCTTCCACGCAAGCAGCCACGTGGACTGCCACATGGCGGCCACGCGCGCATTCGTGCCGAGGTGGCGCTGAAGTGGCGCCATAGTGGCGTGCCACGTCGGCGCCGGACGGGGGCGGCGCTCGGAGACCAACGAACCGGCGATCGGCGGCGTCTCACCGGCGACGGGAGGTACCAAAAGAGAGGGAATGCGAAGGGGAACTCGGTGCGCTACCTGGCGATGGAGGGGTGCGACGAGGTGACCGGCGGCGAGGCGAGAAGCGGCGGCGCGTGCGGGCTTGTCGGTGGCGACGTGATCTAGCGGTGCTCCGGGGAAGGCGACGCGAGCACCGGGTGCGCGGGATCATGGCGACTCCGAAGGTGGTGGCGGCGTGGACGCCACGGTGGTGGCGACGGCACTAGAGGCAGCGAAGACTCATGGCGGCCGGCGGTAAAAACTCCAGATTACGGCGATCTTACGACGAGAGAGGGGGAGTGGGTGGTGGCTTCGAGTTCGGAGTGAAAAGGGGCTCCCGGTGCTCCCTTTTATAGGTGCCAGGGGTGGCCGGAAGAGGAGATCGTGTGCGGGCGGCGGTTGCGGCACGTCGGCGGCGGTTGCGGCGCGTGGGCAAACCGGGCGCGGAGAAGGGGGAAGAAGGTGGGGGTGAGGGCGGTTGAACGTGGCGGAGCCGTTGCGCACGTCCTCACGTGAAGAGGGGGAGGAAAACGTGGCGGAGACCGAGCTTCCTTGCGGCGCTAATGGCGGCGGCGACTCGGTCGCGCGAGGAAGGAGGCGAGGGAGAAGAAGACGTGTGGGCGTCAGATCTTGATCCGATGGTGCGGGGAGCTGGTTGGCGTGGGGCGTTGATGGCCGTTCGATGAAGATCGGGCGGCGGAAGAGAGAGGAGAGAGAGGCGCGGTCACTGGTGGGTGGGTGTGCGTAAGCGAGTTTTGGGCCGAGACCTCTGGGTTTCAGCCCAAACAGGGTTTTTTGATTTTCTTTTCATTTTTCATTTGTTTTAATTCTGTTAATTCCAAAAAGCTTTAGAAAAATAGCAAAATAACTCCAAAAATTATGGAAAAATTCACAGAAATTTCCTTATTTGTTTTGGACTTAACAAAATTATTTCCAACTTTGAGTTGGCTTTTAATTCTGCAAATAACTTTTTTTGACTTTAAAATAGTTATAAAAGCTTTTAAAAATTCCAAAAAATTCCACAAGAATACATAAATTTTAAATTTGTACTGAAATTTGAAAATTGGGCTGTTACAATATGACTACTCAACGTGGTCGAAAGAGAAGGGGAATTTGACTACTCAACAATGATTGAAAGAGAAGGGCAATTCGACTACTCAACAGCGGTCGAAAGAGAATAAATGACACGACTGCTCGACGTGGTCGAAAGAACAAAAAGACTCGACGGCTCAATGCGGTCGAAAGAACAAAATAGCATAACAGGGCATAGGAAGTTGGACAAAAGAATAAGAGAAAGCAGGGTACAGGGAACTCACCAGAACAGAGAGAGAAAGATTGGAGGAGGCTGGTGGACTGGGAACGGTGGTAGGAAAACTCACAGCCGAAGGCGAAGGAGGACGGCAGCGAAGGTGTCAGCCAGGACTGATGGGGAAGAGGAAATGCGGGGGCTCTTGCGAAACAAAACTGAAATGGAGAGAGAAGATTGCTTGAAGAACCTTTGGGATAAGAATTGATGCGGGGCTTAAACTCAGAGCGTGGTGTTTCGGGCAAACCACAGCAACAAGAGTGAGGGAGGGAGAGTTGGGTGCACGCGGTGCTCACCTAAATTGGCGATGGCGGCACACGGTTCGACAAGGAGGAAGGTGGTTCAGCCGTCGGTAGGAGAAGCTTGATGGCAGCCCTAGAGGCGGTGGCGCGAGCTCTAGCCGGCGGCGACAAAACTCGAAGCGCGGTGAAACGGGGCGGGAGAGAGTGAGAGTTGAAAGCTGAGGGGAAAAACAAGAGGGCAAATGCTCTCTGGTGCTCTATTTATAGAGGAAGAAAAGATAACGGGACAATAAGATGGAGCGGTGTGAAAAGAAAAGGAAAAATATAACGGGGTGGACACAACAGCAACATGGATCGGTGTGAAAAGGGAAAGTAAAATGCGGCAGAGCGGAGACAACAACATTTAATGCACACGTAAGAGGGACGGGATGGGGGCAGGCGCGACAGAGGCGACCGCATTTAATATGCACGTCGCTGTATAAACAGAGGGAGGAAAGAGAAGGTGAACAGGGCTAACAGGCGGGGCCAATCAAACTGAAAGGTTGGTAAAAACTAAGAGGCGGCCGACACCTACAGACTGGTTGAAACCAACAGACTGGACGAAACCAAAGGGCTGGTCGAAACCGAACGGCTGGTTTACACCAAAGAGGTAGTCGAACCCAAAGAGGTAGTCGAAACTAAAGAGGTGGTCGTAACCACAAGAGTGGTCATGACTAAAGGGTGGTTGTAGGAGGTCCTCGAGGGAGGTCCTGAGGATGTGACAGCCCAATTTTCAAATTTCAATAGAAAATAAAATTTATTTATTTTTGTGGAATTTTCTAGAATTTTAAAAGCTTTTGTAATTATTTTAAAGTCAAAACAAATTTATTTGCAAAATTAAAGGTCAACATTAAGTTGGAAATAATTTTATAAAGTCCAAAATAAATGAGGGAATTTCTGTGAATTGTTCCATAATTTTTGGATTTAATTTGCTATTTTCTAAAGCTTAATTGAATTACCAGAATTAAAAAAATTGCAAAATCAAAAGAAAAACCTTAAACAGTTTTGGGCCGAAACCCAAAACCCTAGCCCAAAAACCACCCCACGCGTGGCCCAACCGGCCCGAGCCGCCCACACCCTTTTTCCCCTCACCAAATCTCAGCCGTTGGATTTAAATCCAACAGCCGCGTCCCCCTTTCTTTCTCTCTACCCTGCACGCTCAATCTCGGTCGTGGGATCTAAAATCGACGGCCATCGCTTCTCCCCCTCCTCTCTCACCGACGCGTGGGCCCACGCCTATCTCCTTCTTCCTCGCCCCTTTCTTCTCCGCGCGGTCGCGCCCGAAACCGCCGCCATTACCGCATCGTGGGAGCTCCCTCTCCGCCGTTTTTTCTGCCTTCTCATCCCACGTGGCCAAGCGCAACCGCTCCCGTGCCTCACGCCGCCCCCACTCCTCTCTCAACTCCCCCTTTTCGCACACGATCTCGCCGAAACCGTCACCGCGCTCGCAATCACCGTCGTACGAACTCCACCTTCTCCTCGCCGCACCGGTGACCCCTGGCCCCTATAAAAGGGAGCCTCGAGTGCGCCCCTTCCTCCTCAACTCATCCCCCTCATTCACCTCTCCTCACCTGTTCTATTTTCGCCGGATTCCACTGTTGAAGATCCTCGGCCGGAGCTCCATTTCTCATCTTCTCCGGCGCCGTCAAGCTGTCCTCGGCCATCCCGACCTCACCGTCGCTGTCGCCGCCTCAATGCCTACACGGTGCGCACCTCGCCTTCTCCGGAGACCCTCCACATCGCCGCACCACCGAAGACTCGATCCTCGTCGCTGACCACCGCCTCACGTCCAACCGCCGCCTTGGTGAGCATCGCCTTCCTTATCTCCCCCTCTTCGCGTTGAGCCCCTCGGCGGAGCTCCCCGTGGCGCGTAGCGCCGGCGAGCTCAACGCCGAGCGCCACCGCCACCCTGCTGACGTGGCAATGCCACGTGGCCGCCACCGCGAGGCCGTACAAGCGCCACCTCAGCGCCAAAAGCCCACGTGGCTGCCGGGTCAGCGCCCGCGTGACAGTCCAGCCTTTTTCACCAGATCTTGGTTCGGTGAACTGGGTTCACCGTGAGCCAAGCCGCTGACACATGGGCCCCACACGTCAGGAAATAGTTTTATTTCTTTAATTCGAAAATCTCAGAGCTGATGTCACCCTTTCGAAAAAAAGGGTTTTCCTTTAGAAAAATAAATCAGGAAATTCTATTAAATCCAGAATTAAAGTTTTTAATAGATTTAAACTTCAAAAATTCATATCTTTTGCATCCGAACTCCGATTTGGGTGATTCAAGTGGCCAAATTTGTATAACATTGTTATCTAGCTAACTAAGCCAAAATAATTCAATTTGTAGTTAATTTGAGTTGTATTTTTAAATTTATTTGAATTTAAAGTGTTTTTATCGTATTTTTGTGTATAGACTTCGACGACTTCGGAGAGTTCGACCCTTCAAAAGACTTAGAATTCCAGGACATCAACGAAGGCAAGTTATACCATTGATCATGTTGACCCCATTACTTTAAAGTTATTTTCAGTCTTTAAATTACTTAATGCATGCATATGTTTATACAATTACTTCAATTCCCTGTTTTAATTTCCTAGTTATACCAATTTTCCTTATATGGCCAATTTGAATGTTGAATATGAATACCTTGTCACCATTAGACAAAATGCTACTAAAATTAGTCATATGCTTAGCCAATGCTTAGACCACACTTATGAATTTGGAAAGGTTTAGCCAAATCTTTTACAAACTTGATTTAAATTTGACACTGTGGTATTGTTTTACCACAGAAGGTTTATAAAGAGGGTTTTACTCTAAATAAAATCAAAAATGGGTTTGGACTTGGGCGAAATGGATGATTGGTGGGTGCAGGTTTATGCACGGGCTTAATTCTGGTTAAGATTAAGGCCCAAGGTTTGTTTTGAAAGTCGCCTTAGTCAATTGAGGACCGGTCTTTGAGCCACTTTTTGCTATACCTTATCGTATCACCACACGTCTTGTATGGGCAGGATTTGGCTAAGTAATTTGTAATGTTTTAGTGATATTTGTGCCATGTTGATTGTGTGGGTGTCGGGTAGATATTTATTCCCACCTGGCGCAAGACGGGGCTCCCGGAGGACGGTTAGTCCAATGGAAGTGAAGCCTTAGCAGGCATAAGTACATTAAGACAGAACATTGTAAAGGTCTCATGATTACTGCTCAGTCGCATGCCTACGGAAGCGTGTATTGACCGACATAAAGAGCAAGTCATCTCGTGTGGGTAAAACTGTACAGACTCTACAGAGTAGAAAACTATTCGGATAGCCGCGTCCGCGGTCATAGACATGCTAGCAAGGCCACTTAAAGTTAGACTTTGCTTTTGGTTTTCAAAATGTTTTATCAAATGGTTTAGGATGGTTAGTCCTTGTGGAAAATTGGGTAGTCAGCCTTGTGATAGGAGGGTATCCTTCACCTGTTCATTTGGAGGTTATCTATACTATAAAGTTGTCAATTTCAAACCTGATTTTAGATAGACATGCTAGCAAGGCCACTTAAAGTTAGATTTTGCTTTTGGTTTTCAAAATGTTTTATCAAATGGTTTAGGATGGTTAGTCCTTGTGGAAAATTGGGTAGTCAGCCTTGTGATAGGAGGGTATCCTTCACCTGTTCATTTGGAGGTTATCTATACTATAAAGTTGTCAATTTCAAACCTGATTTTAGATATAGTATAAAAATGGCCTTGGAAATTACTATGATTATTTAAACTGAAAATTGCTACTTTACGCAAAATAAACTTTGCCATATTCAATTGTTACCTTATGCATGCATCTTCATACAATATTGGGTGTAACTTGCGAGCACGGTAGTAGTGCTCACTCTTGCTGAATAATTTTTATTCAGGAGAAGACTTCTATCTGGATGGTGAGGACACGGACGTTTAGGCCAACGCCCCGAGACGATTGCCTGTGGCGAATTGTGTGGCCTACATTTACTATTTTGCTTCCGCTTTGCTATCTGTTATTTGTTTATCAGACTCATTTGTATTAAACTTTGATTATTTAATGTTATTAAATTCTCGTGATATCATTGTGATGCCAATTTTGTAAGACTATGTACACTGAAAATCCTGGACTAGTGTATGAACAGAGGGAATTCGGGATCCTTCGTTCCTGGGTTCGATAGAGGAGGTCGAGGGGAGAACAGAACGAACAAAGAAAGGAGATTTTAAACACCAGAGAACTCCAGCTAACTCTAAACCAAAATTTTGAATTAGTTGAAGTTAGATTTAGTCATTTAAATTATTTTTAATTTCCAAAATCTCAAGTTAAACTTTAGAACTTCAACAAAACCAAATGGTTATTTTTATTTAAATTTTTTTCAAAATGCTCAGAAAAACGAAGCATTACAAACCTACCCCCCTTAAGGGAATCTCGACCCCGAGATTCAGACTTGGTCAACAAAAAGGTCGGGATACTCGGCCTTCAGATCTTCTTCTTTTTCCCAGGTGGCTTCTTCTTCTTTTGAGTGATTACTCCACTGGACCTTGCATGAATGGATGATCTTGCTTCTGGTAACACGCTCTGCGACATCAAGAATCTTGATCGGCTGCTCCACATAGGTGAGGTCCTCCTAAAGGTCAATGATCTCCAGTGATGTTTGCTCTGTTGGAACTCGAAGGTACTTCTTGAGCTGCAATACGTGGAAGACGTCATGAATTGCAGATAAGGATGTCAGCAGCTCCAACTGATAAGCGACTTCGCCCCTTCTTTCCAAAACCTTGTATGGTCCAACAAATCTTAGCACGAGTTTTCCTCTGATCTGGAATCTTTGTACTCCCCTGAGTGGAGTTACTCTGAGATAGACAAAATCTTCTGTCTCAAAGGATAATTCTCTGCGACGATTGTCAACATAACTCTTCTGCCGGGATTGAACCACTCTCAATCGCTCTCTTATCAATCTTACTTTACTTTCAGCATCCTTAATCAAATCAGGTTCAAAGGACTGATGTTCTCTGATTTGATCCCAAAGGAGAGGGGTTCTACACTGTCTGTCGTACAATGCTTCAAATGGAGATATTTGCAAGCTAGCTTGATAGCTGTTGTTGTATGAGAACTCTGTGTAAGGTAGATTCTGATTCCAACTCTTCCCATAGTCTATAGCACAGGCTCGAAGCATGTCTTCCAAAATCTGGTTTACACGTTCAGTCTATCCATCTGTTTGGGGATGATATGTTGTACTAAAGTTGAGTCTAGTCCCCAAGGCTTCATGTAGGCTCTTCCAAAACCTAGAGGTGAACCGGGAACCTCTGTCGGACAATATCCTTTTGGGTACTCTATGCAGACAAACGATTCTAACGATGTACATCTCTGCTAATTTACTGCTTTGGTAGGTGGTTTTGACGAGAATGAAATGTGCCACTTTAGTCAAACAGTCGATCACGACCCAGATGGAATCATATCCTAATTGGGGCCTAGGCAATCCAGTGATAAAGTCCATGCCGATTTGTTCTCACTTCCACTCGGGAATTGGTAAGGGTTGCAATAATCCAGCTGGTCTTTGATGTTCTGTCTTGACTCTTTGGCATACATCACAACGTGCAACAAATTCAGCACTCTCTTGCTTCATACTAACCCACCAATACTTTTCTTTTAGATCCTGGTACATCTTGGTACTTCCCGAGTGAATGGAGTAAGCTGATTCATGAGCTTCCCTCAGAATCAACTGTTTTATTTCCTGATGATTAGGCACACAGATGCAGTTACCGAACCAAACTGAACCTTGTTCATCTTTAGAGAATCCTGGGGCTTTGCCCCTTCTCATGTTCTTTTTTATTTCCTTAATGTCTTCATCTCCTTCCTGATTTTGTCTAACCTGACTCTGGACAGTTGGTTGAACTTCTAAGGTGTTTACACAACCCTGGTTAATGATCTCCAAATTCAAAAGCTTCAAATCTTCATACAACCTTGGCGGACTCTCCTGAACCAACATAGTATTGCAATACCTTTTTTGACTCAGGGCATCTGCCACCACATTTGCTTTGCCTGGATGGTAATGGATTCTGAGGTCATAATCCTTTATCAGCTTTAACCATCTCCTTTGCCTAAGATTGAGCTCTGTCTGAGTGAAGATGTACTTCAAGCTTTTGTAATCCATGAAAATCTCACAGCGATTACCAATGAGGTAATGCCACCAAATTATCAAGGCATGCACAATTGCGACTAGCTCCAAATCATACGTAGGATAATTTCCTTCATGAGGCTTCAGCTGTCGAGATGTATAAGCTACAACTTGACCTTCCTACATCAGCACACATCCAAGGCCCTGACGAGAGGCATCACAGAAAACCTTATAGTCCTTATGGATGTCAAGTAAGACTAACACAGGTGCAGAAACTAGTCTTTTGTTCAACTCTTGGAAACTTTGCTCGCAAGCATCTGTCCATTCAAACTTCTTCTCTTTCTTCAAAAGTTGAGTCATAGGTGTAGCAGTTTTGGAGAAACCTTCGATCAATCTTCAGTAATACCGAGCTAAACCGAGGAAACTTCTCACTTCGGTGATGGACTTGGGTTGCTTCCATTCCATCACGGCTTCAACCTTGGCGGGATCTACTGCCACACCTCCTGCTGACACGATATGTCCAAGAAAAGCTACTTGGCTTAGCCAAAATTCACTTTTACTGAATTTGGCATAGAGCTGTTGCTCTCTAAGTCTTTCCAAAACTGCCCTGAGATGCTTCTCATGCTCTTCTTCACCCTTTGACTAGATAAGAATGTCGTCGATGAATACGACCACAAACTTATCCAAGAATTTTATGAATACTTTATTCATCATGTTCATGAAATAAGCCGATGCATTCGTCAACTTGAATGACATTACTGTGAACTCGTACAGTCCATATCATGTGGTGAAAGCAGTCTTGGGGATGTCTTCTAGTCTGATCTTCAACTGATGGTAACTAGATCTTAAATCAATCTTGGAGAAAACACTTGCTCCTTTCAACTGGTCAAAGAGGTCATCGATCCTGGGCAAAGGATACTTGTTCTTGATTGTGACTTCATTGAATGATCTATAATCTACGCACATCCTCATATTATTATCTTTCTTTTTGACAAACAGTACTGGTGCTCCCCAAGGCGATGAACTTGGTTGAATATAACCCTTATCCTGTAACTCTTTGATTTGTTTTTTTAATTCTGCTAGCTCATTGGCGGGCATTCTGTAGGGTCTCTTCAAAATTGGACCAGTCCCTGGGATATGTGCTCAGATATATTTTCTAGATTTTTCTAGAATTTTTCTGAGTTCATTTGCTATTTTCTGTTGCTTATTTGAATTTCTGGTATTTTATAAAATAGAAAAACTAATTAAAATCTCAAAAAAGCTCTTGGGCCGAAACCCAGCCCAAACACCTCTTGGCCCGACTGCTGTTAATTTCACACTGCTGCAGCCCGCCTTCCTCTCGGTGTGGTCCCCGTGTCGACTCCTACCTCTCTCGCGGAGCGCGTTAAACCTCAGCCGTCCGATTCTCGTTGATCCGTCGATGGCGTTGTGCCTTTCGGGGGGTCCGAACGTCACCAGCGTTTTTGAGTTGTTCGATCAAGGTTGAACGGTCAGATGCGGCGTGATCGTCCGGGGACCCGAACGTCCCATTGATTGTGAGCCGTTCGATCAGATCTGGACTGTTAACTCTCTTGGGCCGATCGTGCACGTGTGTGGGCTTTCACTGCCAGATGGGCCCACCACCTTCGTCTCCGAGTCGGCTTCGTCCCCGCGACGCGCCTGCCTCCATCCGCCATTACCACCTTCTAGAAGCCCGTCCGACAACGGACTCTCCCAACTAAAACCTTCCCGATTTCTTCATCAAACTCTATCTCCTCCCTCCTCGCACCCGTATCTACCCTCAATCGGGATCAAAACCAACTCTATCTCCGTTTTTGTTTGAAACCGAGAAATCCCCAAATTAGAATTCCTTATCCAGGCCTGCCCTGCCCTATAAATAGGCATGGTTCGCATTGGCTCCGCACCCCAAACCCTCAAGCCACAGCACCCCGAGAGCCCTAGCGCCGCCAAAATCGAGCTTTTAGGGTTTCTCGCCGTCGGTCGTTTTCCTCGGTTTGCGCCGCCGCCGGTAAGGCCCCGCCCCCGTGGAGTACACCGTCGTCATCGCCATTGCCCGGGCTACCTCCAGAGACCACCCACGCTGCTGGAACTTCACCGGAGGTCCTGTCCGACAAAAGCCGAGAAGTCACTACTACAAAATAGGCTATAGTAGACACCCCATCACAGACGGGTTAATTTGAAACCGTCTGTGTTGGGTATGTTGGGCGCGACATTTGTTTTGCCGGCCTATCACAGATGGTTCTTATTAGTAACCGTCTGTGATATGCACATATCACAGATGGTTCATTAATAGAACCGTCTGTGAAATATCACAGCCGGTTCTATTAATAAACCGTCTGTGATAATCCTCCATATCACATACGGTTCTATACACAAACCGTCTGTGATATGAGTTTATCACAGACGGTTCTATATACAAACCGTCTGTGATATAAGTTTATCACAGACGGTGTAAATAAGGTCATCGTGATATGGAACGATCGCGAGCGGTTATTAGATAGAGTCGTTTATGATTATCTATCAAAGACGGTTTTATTAAATAACCGCTCTGCGATAGCCTCTTATAAGGTGGGAACCGCTAGGGTTTTCCTCACTCGTCCCTTCCTCTCCCGCACTTCGAAGTTTATCGCGCTCCTTTGCCTCCTCTAGGGCTCCGCTCACCGCCGCCTCGACCTCGACATCTGCGGCGACCTCCGGCGCCGCGCCTCGAGCCTCGACATGCGGCCTCGACCTCGGCGCCGCTCCGACCTTGGCGCGGACCTCGACACTTCGACCTCGCCGCCGCCCCGACCTTGGCGCCCGGACTCGGCGCCCCCACCCGGCACCCGACACCGCCGCCTCAGGCTCGTCGACCAGGCACTAGGTTGTGCTCTTACTGTCACCTCTCTCCTCGCACCTCCCTTGCCTGTGATGGGTTCTGCTGATGCTCGTGATGGGCTCTGTGATGGGTCCGATCATGCCTTGTTGATGCTCGTGATGGGCTCGTTGATGCTCGTGATGGTTCGATGATGCCTTGTTGATGCTCGTGATGGGCTCTGTTGATGCTCTGTGATGGTTCCGATGATGCCTTGTTCATGCTCTGTGATGGTCTCTCAATGATTGTGTGATGGGTTACGATGATGCCTTGTTGATGCTCGTGATGATAGTCAAAATCAAATCATATAGATATTTACAAGCAGACTTGAGCTCTTGTACTATTTGTTTTGCGCTTATAGCGAATTAAGATACACTTGTATGTTTTACGTGATGATAGCCAAATCAAATCAAATAGATGATTAGAAACAGACTTGAGCTTAAGCATATTTCTATTCTCAATCATCAATTAGGCTTATTGTTGATATAAATTTGTGAATTATTCAAGACATATGATTAGATGTTCTATTTATAGAATGCTTTATGTGTTGTAGTTTGAGCTCAAGATCTGCTTTGTAATTATCAAAATTGATTGGTGAAGAGATTTTTGAGAGGATCGAGATTGCAAAGACTATGTCTTATGCAATTTGTCAATCGAGAGCAATTTGTCGACAAAAAATGCGTTTGAGGGTTCGCTTTGATTGCCATGGCATCTTAAATGCATTTTCTTCTAATTTTGGATATATCAATTAACCGATAACCTCTCATTCTAGACATATAAGATTGTTGTTGCGATATGACTCATTTAGCAATTGTATTTTTGTTGAGTTGTGACTTGGTTCATTTAATCGCAATTGCTCGTGATCTTTCCGTAAGAGCTTCGTGTTTAGTCGCCAATTATGCTCATTTGAGGATGCAACATTGTGCCCTTACATTAATATTAATTGTTTTCATGGAGAAATCATGCTTTGTTAGGAAGTAATGTGGTGTCAAGTGTGTTGAATTTTATCAATAGGTGACTTCTTTTGTTGTCCTGTTTGCAAAGCATCTAGTTGTTGAACATTGCTTTAGGGTCGCTTCTTGAGTTATTACACTAGATCATTCCATTGTTTGCATTAATAAGAAAAGAATGCCTACCACATCTTTTGGTATCGATCGGTTTGTTTTCTTTGGTGTGCTTAACCTCGCCCTGGCCCGGTAGTAATATATCTCAAACTAATTATATAGATAGCAAGTAGCGAGATGGCGAGGCACCATCTTCCCGCCGCCGACGCCGCAGATGGCGAGGCACCATCTTCGCCGCCGACGCCGCAGATGGCGAGAGGCACCATCTTTGCCGCCGACGACAATGACACGAAGCGAGATGGCGAGGAGAATCGAAGATGCTCGTGGGTCGATCGTCATCACGGAGGTTAGTGAGTTTGGGGTCCTCTGCGTCCCAAGAGCTCGGAGGAGAAGGATATACTCTCACGGCTCGGAAACAAGGAACACCCGGACGCACGCGAGGTCTTGGGGTTAACGTGCCTTGGAGTCATGGATTCGCAGACTCATCGCATGTATAGAGTATGAAGAGATCAAGGCCGAGCGCAAGGACGGTTGGTACGATGATTACCAAAAGTTTGAAGGAAAGTCGGCAAAGATTTAAAGATCAAATGAATCAACTCCTCGCCGAGCTGCAAGCCACCCTGTTAATTTGGGAGCCACCCGCTTCGACATTGGAGTAGCGCCGCCCACGCGATAATTCGGACATGACGATGTCCAATTACCGATAGACGACATCAAGGTAATGTACATCTATGGAATGCAAGCAAAGATAGACCTATAGGACACCTTAGCTAATTGCGTATCGCTTTGTAGGAGCCGATGGCTGCAAGCTCCTAGTGAGGTTAGTTGGGTCCATTTCTATTGAGGCGGGCAGGATGGTGCATCCATACCAGAAGGGCGATGGCAAAGACGGTGTCCGGTGGCGCAGGTTACACCAGTGCGTGTGGACATGGTACATGAACATTTCATGGCCGTCCCTACCTGAGATTCGCCTCAACGAAGAGATCACAAAGACTAGGGGATGCCGTACAGTTTTATCCGATGGCCCAAGAAGGACATCGTCCCGACCTAAAGAAGGTCTGCGATCTCAACACGACCATTCCTCTCCAACGGGACCTCCATGACTCCACCTCATATTTCGCCTCGTAGGCCACCTTTTCGGTTCCCTTGGAGAAGACGCGAAGGAACAAGAAAAGCGTGCCGCCGTGACGGGTCCCGAGTCGTCTCGCAGAGACGACGCCAATGCTTAAGACCAAATCAAATCGACGAACGTTAAGGCACCTCTCAAGTCCAGGCAAGTCGGGAATATCCGGAAGTACATCATCGAAAACCGTTGTGCTCCCACGCAGATATTAGGCGTCTTGGATATGCTTGTCGCTTTGCATGCACGGTACTTGGATAAGACCAAAAGGAGGGTGCGATCATCGGAATCACCGTCGATACGAGCATAAGCATTTCTTCAACGGGATGAACCACTTCGCCGTGGGCTTCAACGACCTATATGACCTATTCAACCTCATTGGCCTTGGACGCCGCTTCTACGATGTTGGACACCGTAAGTGCATACAATCAAGTTCTACATTCACGTAATACCGATAAATATCACAACTCATTTCTTATTTATAGATACATGATGAAAAATATCCGGAATGGAAAGAACCGGTGGGTTTCTCGACCACATGTGGTATCGTTGCAAACCATCCAAAAGACTCGTCCTTCGTCGAAATACACAACGCGAGCATTGCTTCGTCAGCAGAACATGAAGTACATCGTGGTACCCTACAACCAGGGGTAAGTGTCACTACTTGCTCTACAAATTTTATTTGTACGTTATATGCAGACACTGAACTCAGTTTAATGACTATAGTGACATACATGAGTAGGTACCATCGATCCTTTTAGTCATCATACCAAAGAGGAACTATGTGATATACCTTGATTCCCTAATCCGCAACGACCACAACTTCAAAGATTCGCAAGGAATACTCGGCAGTATGCTTATTTTCTTCATACATAACTCTATTTTAGTCTTCATTCGTTTGAAATGATCGAGATAACTTTTTGGAATCATGTAGGTCATTCATCGACTATGTTGCCAACAAAGGAATATACGATGGAAAGAGCGCGAACTAACACACATGACAAAATTTTTGACGTACTACAACACGATAATCCTATATCATACTTCATAATAACGATCTCGAATCGATATATGTAATTCTATTTTTGCAAAGGTGCCACAAAAAAATGATGAGTTATGTGCATCCACGTTTGCCATCATATGGCGCAAATCATTAGAGCTAGGAAGAAGGATCCCGATGTTTGTGAATCTTGAAATGATTATTTCATAATTATAAATTTAAATATATATGCTTAACACTTTACTCTTGCTAGCGACAGGCCTTGAATATAGAATAAATGGACTCTTTGAGAATGAGATCAAGGACATTCGAGGGAAGCTCTTCAGCTTTATCATATCAGAGATAATTAAGGACACCGGAGAATTTCACTCCGCTGCCGACCCAGTGCATCACCCCGCCGACACTTCTCAACCACCTGCAAACAATTGACTCAATTGTAATCAAATTTATTTTGTAACAATACTTAAACAAATATGATCTTTTGTAATTTATTTTGAGTAATGATCAGATTGAGTTTGTCGACAATTGACTATATGTGATGTATCTGTTTTTCTGCATGCTTGTTTTCAGAGGGTATGGCTAGCAATTCCCGAGGCTAGCCAAAAATCTGTAAAAAACTAGTTAGTGTAATTAACTATCACAGAATAAAAACCGTCTGTGAATGTCAGTATCACAGACGGTTATGTATACGAAACGTCTGTGAAGTCAGAGTATCACAGACGGTTCTGTACACAAACCGTCTGTGAAGTCAGAGTATCACAGACGGTTTATGGGTTACCCGACCGTCTGTAATAACAACCTGCTATCAGAGACCAACTTATCCAGACGGTTCGAAAACCGTCTGTGATGAGGGTTCCGAACCGTCTGTGACGACTATTTCTGTAGTAGTGAGCTTCGCCGCATAGGTCTCGCCGCCGATCACCTCCGTCGTCCCCGACACTCCGCAAGTACACTCCTAGGTTCGCAATAGTGCCAGCTACCCAGCGGCACCACTCATCACTGGTGGATCACCGCCGTTCGCCTTTGCCATTTGGTCCTGAGCACCACCGGTCTCCGTCGAGCCACGTGGATGTCCACGTCGTGTCCAGTTCAGCCCTCACGCCTACGTGTCACCTCGCGTGGCATCCTCATCATCTCACGCGTGTATACGCGAAGTCGGCGTCGGTCAAGAAGCTGCTGGCGACATGTCGCTATTGGGATTGGTCGGATCGGATCCGTGGCAGTTCACCAATCTTTAGATCCCGAGGCACGGTATACTTAGTCTACCGTGAGTCATCTCACTGACATGTGGGTCCCACATGTAAGTAATTTCTTTTTATTTCTTTTATTTCTGAAATCCCTGTGCTGACGTCGTGCTTGCGCAATAATCCGATTTTTCTGTTGAGAAATAATTCAGAAATTCCAGTAAATCCAAAATCAGGGTTTTCTTTTAGATTGAAACTTCCAGAGCCCATAACTTTTGCATCCGAACTCCGATTGAGCCCATTCAAATTCCAAAATTTATCTAAATTCGAGATCTATTTATCTAATATTTTTATTTAATTTTTGGAGCTAGTTTTGCCTCTGTTATTTATTTGTTTTGTTTATTTATTTCGTTTACGAGTAGACGTCGATACATCGTGGAATTATGGAGAAGAAGGAGCACCTCAAGATCAAGACCAGTACTTAGACATTTTCCAATGCAAGTCATACCTTTGATCATCTTGAACCCAGTTTTCAAACTACTTTGTTTCAAAGTATTGCATTCTACTTTAATTATGTATTTAAATGCTTTTGGGTATAGTTATCATCCAATTTGTTATTACCACCTTGGCTTGTATGTCATAATACCTTGTCACCCTAGATTGGTTATTAGTTGGTAATATTATAGCACCAACGTGGGTTGGTTAGTACGAGTAGATTGCTTAGCCATGCAACAAGTCATCATCATCACCTGAGTTGCAATTATAAATTTGACTAAGTGATTATGGAACTTTGTGATAAAACTGTGTGTGCTATGTGTTATTACTTTGTGATAGCATGTATTGCACTAAACCAACAGGGTGGGAAAGGATTTGGACTGAGGCAAGTGGTGGATACTAAGTGATTGGTGGACTTTGTGAATGGGAATGATAATCTTTGTGGCATAGTTAGAAAATAGAAGTCTTGCCTTGGTCAATTAAGGACTTAACTTTGTGCGCCATTGAATTGAGCCTTACTGTACGACCACATGCCTAATGGGACAGGCCTGACTTAGTAGGTTATGGATTCTTGGCATTGATTACTCAGGCTGTAGGTTAGGCTATGGGTGGAGGTGTGTACTATAAGTTAGTCGCATCACAGGGCGGTTCGCCGTGTCCCTGTCCAACGATGTGTGTTGTGCCAAAGCGCTTCGTTTGGGTTGGCATAGCGGTTTGTAAGCACGTCGGGAGTGTCAATGTTAAGATGAAGTTTCTGAAACGTTTTGTTATGATTAGTGCTTGCAACACTAGTTGTATCGTGTGGGTAAAGTGTACAACCTCTGCAGAGTGCTAAATCAATCTATTCGAATAGCCGCGTCCGCGGTCATGGACATGCTCGGGGATTTCATACGAGGGGTAGTTTTCATAAAATGTTTGGGATGGGAGCTATGTGATCTAAGTCATGTGGTTATGTGAAATAACCTGTTTAGCTTTGTGTCTTTGTGGAAACAATTGTTAAATTAATATTGTCTATTTGTTTTGAATTATGCTTTCAATCTATTATCGTATTCCATTGCAAATGTTGCCTTTATGCAAAAGAACCATAGAAGTCTTTTCTTTTGGAATAAGCCTACATCTATAAATTGCATTTTGTGGTATGATTTGCGAGTACGGTTATGTACTCACGCTTGTTGTAAAACTTGCGCCCAAACCTATAGAAGAGGAAGAGTCTACGCCTGCTTTCAAGGAGGAGTTCAATGAAGGTTGCTGATCGTTAAAGTTTGGATCCCAGTCGGTTGCCTGTGGTGAATTGATGGGATCTACGCTGAAGTTATTTCTGTTCTGCTGCTATTTTATTCTCTGTTAGCCATGCATGGCTTAATAAGTGTAAACTCGACCATAAGGTCAAAACCCTTATTTGTTATTGAAACCAATCGTTTACTTTATTTATCGCTTGTGTGGATTGATATTCACCTATGTTGACACTGTGTGCACTAGCGTGATCCTAGACTAGTGCATTATACACAGAGGGTTCCAGAATCGTAATTTTGGGTCCCGACAGCGCTCCACACACGCGTTGCGCTCCTCGAACGCCAGCCACTTGCTGAAACTAAGGCCCAGGGTGAGCCAAGAGTGGAGGATCCTCCTGCTCGCCGCACACCACCAGCTGCCCGCTCTTGGGTAGATGAGGTGGAAGAAGAAGACATGAACAACTACACTGCTAATACGGAAATCGTTGGAGTCATTGCTCACAATGATCGCAACCATCATCAGCTTCATCACAATCGTCAAGGTATGGGAAGAAATCAATATGAGGTACGTGACCATAATTGATGACTACGGTGGCCCGATCTTCCGATAGGTTCGATTGATTTCGTCGTGAGGACGTTGACGCTTTGAGGCTTTCGACCAGCAGATCGTCACCTCGCACCGCACGACTGTCGTTATCGACCACGCTCGCACGCGATCGACCTTACCACGAGGGTTCTTGTTCCTGCAAGCAATCGAAGCTACTCACAAGAACAAGGAAGATGCAATCTGAAAATGTATTGCAAATATGAATGAAGTTCACAAAGTGGGGTTGCTCAAACCGTAAAACGGCGAAACTGCAAGTGGCAGAATAATCTAAGAAAAACCCAATGCTAAACTATGGTGGCTATTATATATATATAGGGGGGCGTGAGAAGTGATGAGGACATCCCGCCGATTGGACCGATTACACGAGCACGAGCTAAAAAGATTAATCAACAGGTGAACTTGCTCCTAATTGAATTTGATTTATATTTACATGAGAACTGGTTACTACCTAATGCTAGTATTTTAATTGTTCTCGTGTTTACGCGTGAGAGACTTTGGTACCAGAAGATTATTTGTTGTCTAGTAGTACATACCCAGCCGAAGATGCAGAAGGACAGAGATACGAAGGATCAATAAGAGGATGCATGCACATGCTGCCATTTAATGGCTCATGCATGTATGCATGTTGGGCATGCAACAAGGACAGCATGCAACAAGGAAAGAAATAAAGTTTTGGCAAGATAAAAAAAAAGAGACACAAGGTCTACATGCATGCATGTATTACGTGACTTGCCTCATGCATTTGTTACGTGACTTGCTTAGAAGAAAAGCAAGGAAAGTATTAAATGTGCATGCATACACAAGGAAGGACATCATAGTTTCTATTTTTTTATTCAAGCTACCAACTCAGAATGTGTGGGCTGCATGCTTCTGCCATGTAGACTGGCTTCCACCAACCGACCCGAACAGGACTTTGAGTCCGTTTCCTTTTGTTGGACGGAACCGATATTATGTGCGCACGGTTGACCAGCTATTTAAAGCTAGGCTGCGCCTCCATGTAAAGGGGACGGTATTTTTTTTCAGAAATCAATATACTCTTGATTCTAGGGTTTGAGCAATATTGCCCCTACTAGAATAGGGAGTTCCAATCTGTTGTGCCGTTCCATCGTTCTTGTGATTCCTTGTGTTTTGCAGGAGCAGCGACACGTCTACTTGGTGTGATCGGGTAGACGGGATCACGAGCGTGTGGTTGGGCGAATTCTTTTTTCGCAGGTTACTGTTTTGACAGTGGTTGACGCCATCGGTTCGTCAGGTTGCACGGATCCAAAGTTATCGTCGATCCTACGTCGTGAAGATCGGGCATCCCCCGTATCATCTTGGTATCAGAGCATCGGTTGCCACGGTAGGATCGATTTACCCGTAGTTAGATTTATTTTCTTCCTATACACAAAAAACCACAAAAAAATACCTTCAGCCGTAGTTCAATCTGTTTTTTTAGTGAGTTTTGTTAGGTTTTAATCCATTAGAAACCGTGTTTAGTCGCTGATCTTTGTTTCCTTTGCCTAGCTTTAATTTTTTTGTTTTCAATCTGTTAGCCGCAAAAAAAAAAAACCCTATACTGTAGCGTGTGCTATAGTGCTCGGGAGAATTGCCCTTCAATTTGCGACGGCCACTGCAGCAGCAGCCGCCATCAGGCGCAAAACAAAAAAAAAACAATTGTCTTCTACTGTAGTGCATGCTACCGTACTTGCTGGAGGCGCTACAGTGCCGTACAGAAGAAGGTCGTGTGCTGATTCGACTTGCTGCAGCGTTGGAAAAAAAAAACGGGTTTGGCTGTGAGCTACAGTACCCACGACCTGCTACAGTACACACGGAGTTCTGCTGCGGTCGCAGGGTACTGCTAGTGTCGCATCTAGTTGCTGCAGTGCGCACATTGCTACCATTCACGAAAATTGCTACAGTTCACGAAATCCAAAAGAGCCGTGAGCAGTGCTGCTCCTCTACGGTACCTTGTGAAAAAAAAATATATCTTTTGTGAGCCAATTCAATTCTTTGCGAATATTTTATTCCTATTTGAGACTAGCTTGTTGATATTGCTCTAGGGCTGCTCGTTTTCATCTCACTGCACAACCCAGTTAGTGAGTTATTGTTGTACCTAATAGGCTTGTGCTGCTATATGTAACAAATTTTGTTGGCCAAAAAAAAACAGAAGAAAAAAAACAGAGAGAAACAAAAGACCCAAAAAAAAAGACAGAAAAAAAGAATTAAAAAAAAGTGCTTGGCCGGCATTGTTTTGTGAGCACACCTGAAAGGTATCTATTTTTCAGATTGTGTTTTTCATTGTTTTGAGCAATCTTGTGCCCTATTTTATATCGTTGAGCAATTAGCTAGCGTCTCTCCATAACTTGTGCAATACGAGCTAGTTGTTCATCATTTATATTTTATATCTTAGCTCATTCCTTTGATTGCACTAAGTTCCATGATCTTTGCGTGTGAGTTGCTTCGTTCTTCGCTTATATCATAAGATCAGCAACTAGGCATTGAATTCTAGTTTGGATTGTTACCTAGCTTTACAATATCTAGAAATTTCAGATTGCATAGGTAAACACTTTTCCCTCCAAGCTCCACAAATAAGCCATTGTCTAACAGTGTTTGTGCAATTAAATTCGCTTAATCTATCACCTTGTGTTGTCTACCGTCACCAAAGTGCGTGCAGCTCTTCAATTCTATCAAGGACGCATAAGAACTTCGGTCGGTAAGAGAAGGTGAGATTGAGTGATTTCCACAAATAAAAACTTCCACATCCACATATATAGTTTTTCTTTGTTTGCACTAACCATGTCAGGGAAAGAAGGAGAACCATCATATGTTATACAAGCTGACCTTGAGAAGCTCACAAATGATTTCAACACTCAGTTGAATGACAACATGAGCGTCTTGAGGAGGGAGATACTAGAGGAGCTTCGCAAAGAGCGGGGACCAGTTGGTGTCCTTGAAGAAGGCATTGAGCTTGATGAGACTGATGAGGAGAGGGATGCACGATTCGCTAGAGAAGCTCAAGCGGGTCGAGTCGCTGCCAACGCGGTTCGTCCACCCCTTCCCGGCCGTGGGGGAGATGTTTTGGGCGCTGACCATGGCCAAGGGAGAGGCCGTGGCCGTGGACGCGGCGGTGCTACCCACATTGCGGACTTCGGCGACGACGTTTGGTTACACCGCAATGATAACTATCAACGTCATGGCCGTCGTCATGATGAGCAGCATGTGGAGGAAAAATTTGGGAAGCTCAAGTTCAATATTCCCAAATTTGAAGGCACTTCCGATCCAGATGCATATCTTACATGGGAGCTCAAGGTAGAGAAGATATTCCGGATGCACAATTATTCGGAAGAGAAGAAGCTACACATGGCGTCACTTGAGTTTGATGGGTATGCATTGATTTGGTGGGAGCAAGTGTTGAACCAAAGAGAGGATAATGGAGAACCTCCAATTGCATCATGGGCTGAAATGAAGCAAGAGCTAAGAGCACGTTTTGTTCCTACCACTTATAAACGTGATCTTTTTGATAAATTATAGAATTTGAGGCAGGGAGGACGTTCGGTGGAGGAATACTATAAGGAGATGGAGCAAGCTATGATTAGAGCACATGTGCACGAAGATGAAGAGCAAACACTTGCGCATTTTCTGTTTGGCCTAAATAAAAACATTAAACGTATAGTGCAATATCACCCTACAACATCGTTGTTGATTTGGTGCATCAAGCTACAAAGGCGGAGAAGCAGTTGCTAGAAGATATGAAACCAGCACCAAAGACAGCATCTTTCAACTTGAAAGCTCCATCATCCTCACCCAATGCCACCAAAGCACGCCATTTGGGACGAGGTACATCTTCACTAGTAATGGTTCAAATACTAATGCTCATTCGTCCTCGATTGCAAAATCAGCACTGCATCAAGTGAGAAGAAGGTGGCTTCATCCCTACACCTTCAATTAATGCTACAAAGAAAGAGTAGAGAAATTCAATGCTTTAAGTGTTTGGGGCGTGGGCACATAGCTAGGAGTGTCCCAACAACCGAGTCATGCTTTGTGAGAAGATGGAGAGTTTGAATCTGCAAGTGAAGATGAGGTTGAGCCCAGTCATGAAAATGCATCCGATGACGATGATGAGATTGATGTGTTGAGTTATGAAACGGGAGAGACACTAGTTGTCACTAAAAATTTGAGCATGCTTGCACAAGAAGGAGATGCACATCCGCAGCGATTCAACTTGTTTCAAACACAAGCCAATGTAAACAACAAGGTAATCAAACTCATTATTGATGGAGGTAGTTGTCATAACTTGGCTAGTGTTGAATTGTGTGAGAAGCTTGGTTTAAAGAAATTGAAACATCCACGTCCATATCATGTGCAATGGTTTAGCGAATGTGGGGATGTAAAGGTTCAGTATGTGGTGCATGTTACTTTTAAGATTGGTGATTATGAGGACACTGTTGAGTGTGATGTGGTGCCTATGACTGTGTGTCATCTGCTGTTAGGAAGACCATGGCAATATGATAGAAGTGTGCAACATGATGGCCGTTCCAATAGATATACCTTTAAGTGGAAGGGAAAGACAAAGGAGCTTAATCCAATGACTCCTAGTCAAATACATACTGAATTTCAGCAAAAGAAGCTTGCTGAAAATGAGAGTAAAAAGAAAGAAAAGAGTGATTTACACACATCGGTGAGTGAGAACCACAAGCCAAACATGAGAGGAAAAAGTAAGAGTGAGAGAGGGTTGGTTATGTTAGCCACAAAATCAGATTTGAGAGATGTGAGCAATAACCCATCAAAGATGCACTTTGTACTTGTGTACAAAGATGCAACTGTTTTGCTTTCAACTAATGACTTAACCTCTCTTCCTAGTGGTGTTTCCTCTCTTTTGCAGGCATTTGAGGATGTGTTTCCGGAGGAGATACCGGCGGGACTTCCGCCATTGCGCGGAATAGAGCATCAAATTGATCTAGTTCCCGGCGCATCACTTCCAAATCGTCCACCATACCGTACCAATCCGGAGGAGACCAAAGAAATTCAGCGCCAAGTGCAAGGGCTACTTAAGAAAGGGTATGTACGCGAAAGTCTTAGTCCTTGTGCTGTTCCTGTAATTCTTGTTCCTAAGAAAGATGGTACATGGAGAATGTGTGTTGATTGTCGTGCCATTAACAATATCACTGTTAGATATCGTCATCCTATTCCTAGGTTAGATGATATGCTAGATGAACTTAGTGGTGCTGTTATATTCTCTAAAATTGATTTGAGGAGTGGATACCATCAAATTAGGATGAAACTTGGTGATGAATGGAAGACTGCTTTTAAGACTAAATTTGGATTATATGAGTGGTTAGTTATGCCTTTTGGTTTATCTAATGCACCTAGTACATTCATGCGATTGATGAATCATGTTTTAAGAACATTCATTGGTAAATTTGTTGTGGTATACTTTGATGATATTTTGATCTATAGCAAAACGATGGATGAACACATTGATCATACTAGACAAGTATTGGAAGTGCTTAGGAATGAGAAACTGTATGCTAATCTTGATAAATGCACTTTTTGTACTGATAAAGTGGTGTTCTTAGGCTATGTTGTTTCTGGACAAGGTATTGAGGTAGATGAATCTAAAACTGATGCAATTAAGAATTGGCCTACCCCCGTGAATGTCAGTCAAATCAGAAGCTTTCATGGTCTTACTAGTTTTTATCGTCGTTTTGTTAAAGATTTCAGCACCATTGCTGCTCCACTAAATGAATTAACTAAAAAGGGTGTTGTGTTTGAATGGGGTGCACCACAAGAAAAAGCCTTTCAAGAGCTAAAGAAACGTTTAATTGAAGCACCATTGCTTGTTTTGCCTAATTTTACTAGGACTTTTGAGATTGAGTGTGATGCTAGTGGAATAGGTATTGGTGGAGTTTTGATGCAAGAAGGGAAACCCGTAGCATACTTTAGTGAGAAACTAGGAGGTGCTCAATTGAATTATCCTGTGTATGATAAAGAATTGTATGCTTTAGTACGTGTGCTCGAAACTTGGCAACATTATCTTTGGCCTAGAGAATTTGTTATCCATTCTGATCACGAAGCTTTGAAATATTTGAAAAGCCAAGCTAAACTGAACCGTAGACATGCTAAGTGGGTAGAATTTATTGAAACTTTCCCATATATTGTTAAGTACAAGAAAGGAAAAGAGAATGTGGTAGCTGACGCTTTATCTAGAAAACATGTACTTTTAACTCAATTGGAAGTAAAGGTACCCGGATTAGAGAGTTTGAAAGATTTATATGCTTCTAACCATGAATTTTCAGAACCATATTCTAAATGCAAAGATGGAAAAGGATGGGACAAGTTTCATGTTCATGATGGGTTCTTATTTCGTGCAAACAAATTATGTGTTCCAGATTCGTCTGTACGTTTGCTTTTACTGCAGGAATCTCATGCAGGTGGATTGATGGGACACTTTGGGCGAGAAAAGACCTTCATGATGCTGAGCGATCACTTTTATTGGCCTAAAATGAGGCGTGATGTCGAAAGGTTTGTACAGCGATGTGTGACATGCCACAAAGCAAAATCTAAACTTAATCCACATGGTTTATATACCCCACTTCCTGTTCCTAGTGTACCTTGGGAGGATATTAGTATGGACTTTGTTTTAGGATTGCCTAGGACTAAGAGGGGGAGGGATTCAATTTTTGTAGTTGTGGATAGGTTCTCTAAAATGGCACATTTTATTCCCTGTCACAAAAACGACGATGCGTCGCATGTAGCTGACTTGTTTTTCAGAGAAATTGTAAGATTGCATGGCATGCCAAAGACGATTGTTTCAGATCGTGACGTCAAGTTCATGAGCTACTTTTGGAAGACTTTGTGGGGGAAAGCTTGGGACAAAGTTGTTATTCTCTACAACTTGTCACCCACAAACAGATGGACAAACGGAGGTGGTGAATCGAACACATTCAATGCTACTACGAACGATGATCAAGAAGAATATAAAAGAGTGGGAAGATTGTTTGCCACATGTAGAGTTTGCGTACAACAGGGCGGTACATTCTACTACTCAATTGTGCCCGTTCGAGGTGGTGTATGGTTTTAAACCAATTACGCCACTTGATTTGCTACCATTGCCACTACACGAACATGCTAATATGGAGGTGTCAAAGCGTCTTTGAATATGTGAAGCAAATTCATATCAAGACTAAAGAAGAAATTGAAAAGAAGACACGGTACTATGCTGAAAAGGCAAACAAGTCAAGAAAGAAGATGTTATTTGAACCAGGTGACTTGGTTTGGGTGCATCTACGCAAAGAACGCTTTCCAAACAAGCGTAAGTCCAAGTTGATGCCCCGAGGAGATGGTCCATTCAGAGTACTTGAGAAAATCAATGACAATGCATATAAGATAGAGCTTCCGGGTGATGATTATGATGTGAATTCTACATTCAATGTTGCTGATTTGTCACCATTCTTTGGACCAGAAGAATTAGAGTCGAGGACGACTCCTTTTCAGATACTGGGGATGCCCGATCTTCACGACGTAGGATCGACGATAACTTTGGATCCGTGCAACCTGACGAACCGATGGCGCCAACCACTGTCAAAACAGTAACCTGCGAAAAAAGAATTCGCCCAACCACACGCTCGTGATCCCGTCTACCCGATCACACCAAGTAGACGTGTCGTTGCTCCTGCAAAACACAAGGAATCACAAGAACGCATGTAACGGCACTGTGATTGGAACTCCCTATTCTAGTGGGGGCAATATTGCTCAAACCCTAGAATCAAGAGTATATTGATTTCTGAAAAAAATTGCCGTCCCCTTTACATGGAGGCGCAACCTAGCTTTAAATAGCTGGTCAACCGTGCGCACATAATATCGGTTCCGTCCAACAAAAGGAAACGGACTCAAAGTCCTGTTCGGGTCGGTTGGTGGAACCGTGGAAGCCAGTCTACATGGCCGAAGCATGCAGCCCACACATTCTGAGTTGGTAGCTTGAATAAAAAAGTAGAAACTATGATGTCCTTCCTTGTGTATGCATGCACATTTAATACTTTCCTTGCTTTTCTTCTAAGCAAGTCACGTAACAAATGCATGAGGCAAGTCACGTAATACATGCATGCATGTAGACCTTGTGTCTCTTTTTTTTTTATCTTGCCAAAACTTTATTTCTTTCCTTGTTGCATGCTGTCCTTGTTGCATGCCCAACATGCATACATGCATGAGCCATTAAATGGCAGCATGTGCATGCATCCTCTTCTTGATCCTTCGTATCTCTGTCCTTCTGCATCTTCGGCTGGGCATGTACTACTAGACAACAAATAATCTTCTCGGGTACCAAAGTCTCCTCACGCGTAAACCTGAGAACAATTAAAATACTAGCATTAGGTAGTAACCAGTTCTCATGTAAATATAAATCAAATTTAATTAGGAGCAAATTCACCTGTTGATTAATATTTTTAGCTTGTGCTCGTGTAATCGGTCCAATCGGCGGGATGTCCTCATCAAGAAGGTTGACCTAGGGTTGTGCAGCCATGGGAAGAGGCGTACATAACCTAGGCTTTGACCCCGACACACTTACAAGGCCCTATTAGGCCCAAAACGGTGTCGCAGCACCTAATGACTGGTCGTAGAGCTTGAGACCTAGTCGTAGTGCTGGTAGGTCTGGTCGTAGCGCTGGCGAATCTGGTCGAAGAGCTTGAGACCTGGTCGTAGCGCCGGCAGGTCTTGTCGTAGGGCTGGCAGATCTGGTCGTATAGCTTGTAGACCTGGTCGTAGACCTTGGTAACTTGATGGATCCTCCCCATTATTCCTAAGTAACAAAAGATCACAATTATTAGGTAGTATACCTTTCTACATAGATAAATTATTAGCACCTAGAAACGAGCTCACCTCATAATTTAAGTGACGTGCACGAGCTCTTGTCATAGGACCTTGTAGTTTAGCAACTGGTATAATACCCCGAAATGCCTTAGAGAGAAAACGAAAAGGAGTACCAGGGCTTTTCTAAAGAAAATAAATAAATAAATAACCCTCGCAAGTACCTTTGCGTAATTTGATAGAAGGGGATACGTGAAAACGATATAATTTGGAATTTTATAGAGGAGTTGGGTTCCTAGAACGGGTCGTGCGGGAGGAGTTGAGTCGGCTGTGTAAAAGGAGACGTAGGGATCAGGGGATCAAAAACCCAGAAACCAAACCCTAGCAATTTTGTTTCCTTGTTTTTTTTCGTGCGCCGCCACCCTCGTCCTTTTCTTCTTTCGCCGGCGTGTGGAGGCCATTACCCCGTAATTGCACCCGGCCAGCGCGTAGCCACCTCCTGCTAGTTGCCGCGTGGACGCCTGCTGCCGAGGGATTGTTGCCGCTTGCGCCCGCCCGCGCGAAGCCCTGCCTGCCTGCTTGTTCGCCTGCCGCGTGCGTGCACGATGCGTGGACGGCGCCTGCCGCCCGCCTGCCCGTTGCGTGGGAGCCGGTTGCCCAGGTCGTTTTGCTGCCCTGTATGCATGCATCTGTTGGTACTAATTTGTTAGCTAGATTTGCAATTAATGCTTCCATATATGGGTCAATGGGTGCATAATACTTGGAACAGTGGAGGGAGAGAGAAAAAGAAAGGCTGTGCTATGCTGTGTTCGTTAGCTTTTGCATGCTACTGTGAGGCTAAGGAAAAGCAATGAGGCAAAGTAGGAGGTAAAACTCAAGGAAAAAGGCAAGAAAGAAAAGAGAAGAGGAAAATTAGAAGGAAGTAGTTGGGATCTAGTTTTTTTTCGTCGTATGGTAACGATCTGGTTTCCCTCTCCATTTTATTAATTTAATTAGAGATTAGAATTGAGATTAGAGAGGGGTTTTAGAATTTGTCTAGTCAGCGGAAACTGATTTCTAGATCTGTTTAGTCTGTTGTTCTGTTGTACGATTAATTCGGGTACCTTAATCGTGAATTTTGGGAATGTCATCTACTAGTTAATTGTAGATAATTTTGGTAGCTTTCCATAGAATATTTAATCATGTCGAGTGGATGAGTAGTTTTCGAGTTATGAATTTTGTAAGCATGCTGTCTACGGAGTTGTCGTCTTTTGACATCATCTTGGTAGACCGTAGATTAAAATTAGTAAATGAGCTAATTAGAGTTTATGATCTACATGAAAAGTGTAGCTAACTGCCTAAGGGTTCTAGAAAATCCAAGAACACAAATTTTTGTCAGTTTGGCATAAACATGTGAGGTCGGTTAGTGTGATGGGTTGGTGTTGTGATGATGTTTTTGAGTGTGTTATTACTTGCTTATTCAGGGACTGTGGCCTCATGCGTCATGCCATATTTTCGTCATCCGACTTCGAAGGGCTAAGAGGCAAGTACATAGTAGAGTGGTGAACAACGGGTTGTTCGCCACTGTCATTGATATTACTTATCATGCTATTTGTTATACTTTCGTTAAGATTATTAGTATGCATGATATCGATGACATTGAGTGAATGAGATTATGAAATTGAGTTAATGAGAATGAGATATTGAGATAATGAGATGCGTTATGTTGATGAATAATTAAAGATATTGCATCATTTTCATTCGTCATGACAAGAGTTGCATGAGCCAGGTCGGTGAGAAAGTCATGTAACTATTCCGGTGAGGTCGGTGAGAAAGATACATGACTAGTCCGGAGTGCTCTAGATAAAATCCTACTTCGGTGGGGACTTCACGGGAGTGAAGGATAGAGTGTGTCATCGACGGGTGAACACTCTGCTATACCGGTATCAGCTGATGAGATGCATATGAGCATGAGCATGATGGTGTATTCGCATATATGAGTAAATTGATAAGAAGTGCAACTTTACCTATATGGAAAATGGCTTGATGGTTTGAGTATGAGAATGGCATTAAATAGATAGATGATGATGATAACCTTGACTATAGGGTTGATAAACTGTTGTTTATGGATTTATTATGTATTTGTTGAGTCTTGGACTCATTTTTGCTCTATTGTTGTTTTTAGGTGATCATTAATGACGTTCACTCGGGAAGGGCTAGCGCACTTGGAAACACAACCTACACCCAATTATTTGATTAATTGGACATGAGAAATTTTTATTATAACCTGGTGAATTATATTTAGGACGTGATGGTGTTGAATAATCTTAGATGATAGGTTGGAGTTGAATATTCATTCAATAGACTTTATTCGATTGGTTTTGTGTTGTTCATGAATTATTATCTTACTATGCTTTCTAGAGATCAATTATTTATTATTGTTATATCATTATACTTGTTTTCATGTGACCCGTGGATGGGTTTTATTGTTGAGATGCTTGCTGTAATTTATTAAAAAAAATGATGTTAAAATTGATAGTTAGTGTAGTTAGTGGCATTCTGGCTCTGTGTTGGGCCGGGGTGTTACAACTGGATCTGGAGGATTTTGTGTAGTGCGTGTATCCGAAGGAGTGATGTCCTCATCAATAATGATGCATTTGGTAAAATTAAATTCACTATGCCTCTTTTTGGTGAAAAATATGATCCTGATACTTATCTCACATGGGAACTTACCGTAGAACAAAAATTTGCTTGTCATGAGTTAGGAAAGTTAGGACTGCTACTAGTGAGTTTTCTGATTTTGCATCTATTTGGTGGAGTGAATATGGTTGTACTCATAAGAACATACCTACCACATGGAATACTTTTAAGAGAGCAATGGGACATAGATTTGTACCTTCATATTATTCTCGTGATTTGCTTAATAAATTGCAATGTTAAAAAAAAGGTAGTAGTTCTGTAGAGGATTATTATCAAGAATTGCAAACTAGCTTGTTGCGTTGTGGTTTAGATGAAACTGAAAATGCTAAGATGGCTAGTTTTCTAGGAGGATTAAACTGTGAAATTCAAGACATACTTGATTATAAATAATACAATTCTATCACTCGCTTGTTTTACCTTGCTTGCAAAGCTGAAAGAGAAGTGCAGGGTCGACAATCTTGCTCTAGGGCCAATTTTGAAGGATCTTTTGCAGGTCGGCCAAGTCAGCAACAACACATGGCACCTTCCTCCACGTCTGGCCGAGATGCACCCTCCTCAAGCCGTGCGCCCCCTACTGCTCCTTCTACTCCTGTGCATGTTCCTGATGCAAGCAAATCAGGAAAGGTACAAGTCCCTACAAAAAGTGCTTTCTTTCGTTGCTTCTGCACAGAGATCCAGAGATGTACAATATCATCGTTGCAAAGGATTTGGGCACTTATGCGTGATTGTCCAAGTTAGCGAGTTTTACTTATCAAGGACAATGGTGAGTACACTTCAACTAGCGATGTTGAGGAAGAACATATTTTGGTTGCAACTAACAATGCAAGTGATAACATTGAGGAAGAACAATTAGGCCATGAGGCATCTGACAAGTACGAAAGCCTAGTTGTCCAGCGTATGCTAAGTGCTCAAATGGAGCTTGCTGAACAAAATCACGCACACCTTGTTTCAATCGAAGTTCGTTATCAAGAAACGTTCATGTAGAGTCATCATCGATGGCGAAAGTTGTGACAAACATGCTATCACAGACATGGTCGAGAAGCTTAGCTTGACCACCACTCAACACCCTCATTCTTACTATATTCAATGGCTGAATTCTTGTGGTAAGTTGAAGGTGACTAAACTTGTGCACATATATTTTTCTATTGGATCATATCATGACTATATTGATTGCGATGTTGTACCTATGCAAGCATGCTCGTTATTGTTAGGTAGACTTTGGCAATATGATAGATATACTGAAAATCATGGTAGATCTAATCATTATACTTTCGCATATAAATAAAATAAAATCACTTTGTTTCCAATGTCTCCTACTGCCATATTAAAGGATGAATTAGAAATAACTGAGAGAACAAGTAAGGAGAAGATAAACGATGATCATAAGATTATAGCTCCAAGTGAAATTAAATTGAAAGCTCCTGTTATGTTAGCTACAAAATCTGATTGCATTGACTTGAAAAAACATGAATCTAAATGCTATATTGTGGTTTGCAAATAATCTTTGTATCCATTAGAAGATATGCATGTTTCTTTGCCTCTTGTTGCTACTAACTGTTTGCAAGAAAGTGATGATTTGGAGACAACGATTGAGTCGAGAACGACTCAAATTTAAGAAAGGGAGGATGATGAGGACATCAACCCTAAGGATTCAACCACTACTTCGACCCGCTGCATTGCATCCTCTACTTCAACCACACCATCTCTAATAGGACTTTCAGCTCTGGCAATGCCATATTTCCCAATTAGACCAAGCTATTTCTACTCCTACGAGCCGAGCTATGTCTACGTGCCATCGTACTATGTTTACATGCCATCATACTATGTCTACATGCCCTGGTGCTACATCACCTCTTGTTGGCCCATGGGCTATGTAATGAATGGGCTGACTTATATCATGAATAGGATGATTTGGCCCATATGGCCCATGTGGCTAGCCACCTAGGGTTTTGGGGACTATTCATGTGGCACTATTTATGTGTGAACAATGCCACCACCCCTCCCTCTTCCTCCTTTACATAGCGGCCGCCATCCCTTTAGTTTCGGGAGTTTTGTTGATTGAAGTTTAACTTTGCTACTTTATACTTTGTCCTCTTGTTCAACAAGATCAACAACGATATTGTTCTTCAAAACCCTACTTATCAATACAATCTTAATTCCTATTCATAATTTCATATTGCTATTTATTTCATTCTTGCATGCTTCTTCGGTGTATGCAGGAATTGATCTTCGTGATCAGGTCTTCTGGGTATTCGTGCACGATTGATAACAACTTATCAAGTAGTTCAGCGATTGTGTTATTTCGAGCCTTGCAAGTTCATAGCTAGGATCGTGAAAGTTGAGCAACTTCTATCGAATTTATCTTCTCATCGAAAGATCGGACCAAATTAGAACCTCCGTGGTTCATGAACCGCTTCAGGGATCGCTCCCAAAGGACATATGTGAGAGTCGAGTGATATTCTTTAATCTATCCAATCGGGAAAAGCGGTTCTATCTTTTCAACTCAAGTAAAATTACATCCTTAACCAAGTCAATTTCTGGTCAAATGAAATACCAGTCGGAAAGTCTCTCCTTCCGACCACTATTCTACAACTTCTTTTCCATGTAAGTTACTTTCATTTGAAGTTGGGAAGCAAGATGACAAGGATCTAATAATTCTCAATTAATTAAATTGTTTATCTATAATTGTTATTATAGATAGCAATATCTTTATGTTTTTCATAAGGATACTTCTTATCATTAATAAGGGATAAGTATAGCTGAGTTGGCTGCAACTTTCACAGTAGCTGGTTGCCCAAGCTGAATTCTACACATGGCGGACAACTTTAGCATCAACTATCTTGCATGTCAAATATTTCAAGTGACTATACATGATTGTATTAATCAATGTGATCTGAGTATCATTTAGTTCACTCAATCCTGTCCTACTTAAATTATAAGAACAAAATATTGTTAGGTTGTGCATAAAGAACAAACTTACGTGTGTTGGTGGAGGAAATAACATACATAATCCAAAATGACTTGTGTATCAGCAGCCTGCCAAACAATAAGAAACATGTTACACGTGAAACATAGAACTTATGAACAGGAAATGTATCTTGTCTGGAACTAAGTAGCTGACTATAAACAGGAAAGCCGAAGACCAATATTAATATGTGGTCGTAACTCATGAGAACCACATTCTACTACAAAACAAGCAATAGCAACGTAACAAAAAAAATATGATAAATTGATAATTTGATATGCAGTCCTAAAACATAAAATCTTTATCTTGCTAGCTTGTATTTTTTTCGTTGTTCACACCAGCAATCAAACACAAGTTATTGTCTGATTTAGGAAATATTGAAGAAATGCACTAAAGTGAGGTTAACTTATTAAATAGACTGACTAAGCAGAGAGCGCCTACTCAAACATCTTAAGATCATAACAAAACGAGACAACAACAACCTAAAGAAGGCTTTAATCTTCAAAACAATATAGACTTACCGATCCAAAGTGGCAGACATACACATTGTCTGTCAGCTGAGTAATCTTGTCCGACACACGGTTAGCCACATACATTCCTAAGAATTAAGACCAAGCAACAAAGGGTATTAAAGTGAAGCAAAAAAATGTTATGGAAGCACAACTTAATATTGATTTCATTTGGTTCAAACAGAAGCAACAATGTTTTGCTAAACAAATAGACACCGCAATAAACCCACTTAAAGGAGGCAAGTTTTCCAGTAAGCACAACATAAATTAATCAAAATGATAAAAGGTTTCAGATTGACAAAAACACCAAAGGCATCATCAAAACTAAAGTGAACACAACACATATTCTTATTCTTCACTGCCACAACAATAACTATCATATCAACAAATCGGTTGTTGCTTTCCTCTAATTCTATGCAAATACAACAAGGCAGTCCATAATTTCACATACATGTTTTTTTAGACAAATTTCACATAAATGTAATAGCACTTCGAGTTGGTCTCTTTTACCAACCACCTGCAGATTCAAACATGATCGAACACTGGTACACCTAATGATGACCTAAAAGGCCTACTTCCATTCAATATCACTTGACTACAAACACAAAAGACTTGCCCTAATCTCGCATGTAATAAACCTATAAGATCCAATTAGGGAGGCACCGCATATCATATGGCAGGCACCAACTTAGCAAGTTAAGCAACTATTCCTCGATTCCCCACGATTTTACGAGCGTATAAACCACGACACCATCTCCACATCAAATCTAACCACACCCATGGGGAAACCCCCTGCAGAGTACACACAGATTGGAGGGATCGAGGGCGTACCGATGCTGGTCCTGGAGTCGGCGGTGAGGACACCGCCGCCGTCATAGTAGACACCGACAAAGGTGGTGCCCATCCAGTGCTCCCCGGAGGTGGGGGCATCTCCGGCGGAGGAGTCCATGAGAGCGGCGTCCATGGTGGGCAGATCGGCGGTGGAAAAACTGTATAGGATTTGGCCTCCCCTGCAAGAGCGGTGTGTGTGTGTGTGCAAGAACTGTTTCTGCAAGAAAGAAAGAACTAAAACAAGGGAGCCGAGATGGGGAGGAGGACGTTTCTGCCTCGTATGGGGAAGCGGGGTGGATTGATGCAAAAGCGACCGAGGCGGAGGTCGGCGATGCGGGCGGCGGGCACAGAGGGGTAGAGGAGGAAGGCGAGGAGCGCGAGGAGGAGGATCAGGAGCAGGCGGGCGGAGAAGCGGCAGAGGCAAGAGATACGGCGCGGGCAGAGGCGGAGATGCGGCGCGGTGAGGGCAGTGTTGGCGGTGCGGCGGCCCGAAGCAGAGGCTTTACGCCTCACCTACTCTTGTGTTCGGTGGAGAAGAGCGAAAGGGGAGGGGAATCGCAGGGGAGGAAAGGGGAATGGCAGGAGATCGTGGGGAATTGTAACATCCCAATTTCAACTTGTGTTGTAAGTGTAGGAAAATGAGTAGAAATTAAAACTTTTTCTTACATCATGTATTTCCTGCGTGTACTAAACAATTATTGTACAAGAGTATGGGAATACAAAGTCACAAGTCTTTTGGATCCAAATCTTGATCCTCCAAAAACAATCTTGTCGAATATCTTGATCATCTCCTGTAAATATTTTTCCTAAGTTCTTGGATGGTATGTGGCCCTCCTGGAAAATTTCACAATTTTTAGAAATTGTTTGAGTATTTTAGAGGCGGTCAAAACTTAAACTAACATTGTATAAATTTTGGGGAAAATGTACGACACAAAAACTCCTAAAATTTTATACAAGGTCCAACTCAAGGTTAGCAAGCCACTTTGTCAAAATTTCATAGAATTTGGAGCTAGTTTGCTAGCTCTAAAAGTCCCTTCAAGATTCCAGTTCAAATTAAACCCCAAGCCCGGTCCGAGTCGACTTGGACTCGGACCTCAGTCTTGGTCACACCGAGCCGCTTAGCCGTGTCGGGCTCGGGCCAAAGTTGGGCGCAGTGGTGCGGGCCATTGGACTTTCAAATCGACGCTCAAAGACCTCCTCGGGTCTTTGTAAAGGACCTCCCACCCGCCGACCTCCTCGGGTTCTTTTACAAAGACAACCTCGAGGGCCTCCCAGACCTCCTTTGCACCTTTGCAAAGACCACCTGGCGACCTCCTCGACCCTCCACGACCACCCCTAGCGCTTGGGTGATCTTGAGCCGTCCATCTTGAGATCGTGGCTCGCACCTCCCTAAGTGTTAGGACCTCTAATACTTAGCCCAAAACTGGGCCCTTGATTTCAATCCAACACTCACGACCTCCCGGTGGAGCTCGCCACGATTTAGCCGTTGAGTTCATTTGACCGTCTTCCCTATTTCTCTCACCGTCGGGTGGGCCAGGCATTATCAATTTTTGTGCGTGGCGGTAGGGAGCGTGCCTTGTCAACTCTAGGGTCGACAACGGCTATGTGCTGCCAACATTAAATGTCCGCAAAGACCTTTGCTCAAAAGTCACCCCGACACTGCTCCCATCATGTCGTTGATGCCCTAGCTCAGTGCACCCGGAGTGGGTGTGACCTTGTTTTCATTTTTGGCGCTCGGCTATATATGGATCCGGGCTTCTCCCTTAAGTTTCTTTGGATCCATTCTTGCACCCCTAGTTTCTTCCTCTGCTCTTGAGCTCAAGTCACCCGAAAGCCTCTGTCACCATTGCTCGACCTTGGAGCTCTCCGGCGACCCTTGAGCTCCAAAGTGGTTCATTATTGCAATTTTGGCTAATCCTTTTGTTCTCTTGGTCACCTCGAGCCTCTCTGACTTGCTTTGTTTGACCTTCACAGAGGTTGATAAAGTAGGAGCGTGTGGTTCGTGGCCGGGAGCGTCGTCTTCTTCACCTCCGGCGACCTCCACCTTCACCGGAGCTCTTGCGGCCACCTCTAGCTCCCCTCCATTCCCGGTCGGTATTTGAAGATCGAAATCCCTATTCTTTTAGACCTCTTCGGTTTTGATTTAGCCAGTGGTGGTCCCCGCGGTTATCTCCGGTTAGCCGCCGGTTGGTGTCTTGTTGGTGTAGTTTTTGGCACCCTTAGGTCCTCCGTCCTATTTGGAGCTCATTCGTGCCTTTGGTTTCGCCGACGAGGTCCACATCGCCGGCGGCAGGCAAGCATTATGCTGCACTTCGGGTTTTGTCGGTTCAAAACCTCCGTTTTAAATCATATTCTTAGGACCACTTTAATGCTCAAATCATTGCTCATCATTGGTGCATTAATTGTGTCCTAATTTGTGCCGTGGAGTCACCGACGTGTGGGCCATGGGTTTAGAATTAAAGTTTGGAAATCATTAAGTGTCCCTTTTAGTTTCATTTATTGTCAATCATCTAGAGCATTTAATTTGTCTTAACCGCCGCTTTTGTCGTTGTCCGAGGTCTGCGCCATTAAAACCACTCCAGACCTCCCGCCAAATCTCGCCGTTAAAGACCTCCGTGGGTTAAATCCCACCGCTAGGATCACCCTCCTCCTTGGGGTCCTTTTGCAAAAGACCTCCTTGAGGTCCTCTCAGTGCGAAAAGGTCACCCTGGCCGTTTTGTCAAAACCGCCTCTCGGACCTCCTTGGGGTCCTCTTTGCAAAAGTCCTTCCTTAGTCGTTTTGAAAAACCACCCCGAGCCACCCCACCAAGGTCCTCTTGTGCAAAAGACCACCTCGGTCATTTGTAAAGAGAACCTTCAAAACTACGCTTAGGTCCTCTTTGCAAAAAGACCACCTCTGGCCCTTTGTGAAGAAGTCGTAGGACCTCCTCCGCTCGGATCTGGACCGCTCATGACCTCCCACGGAGATCCGAACCGCCCGGACCTCTCTCGTTGAACACTGTCGCAGAGGACCTCCCGCGAAGATCATGGCCATCCATGACCTCCTCGGTGAAATCCTAGCCGTCCCGACCTCCTCGCTTCATCTTAGCCGCTCGGGACCTCCCACTGGAGATCGTGACCGTCTCAGGACCTCCTCGCCCGACTACGGGACCGTTAGATTTAGATCTAACGGGCAGACCTCCTCGGTAGATCTCAACCGCCCAGGACCTCCTATGGGAGATCTGAGCCGTTAAGATCTCGTCTGATCAATCGTTGACCTTTAGACCTCCCCTAGTGCTCGGGACCGCCAGATCTTGATCTGACGGTCACGACCTCTGTTAGGCGCGAAGACCTCCTTTGCGTGCGCTGTGCGTGCACTGATCGTAGCCATTGGATTCAAGATCTAACGGTTAAGACCTCCATTTGGCGCGATGAGGTCTTTGCGCCCGGGTGCCCGTGCGGGTTTTAGCATCAGAGCTCGTGAGCCGTGCGATCTTTGATCAACGGCCCACGACCTCCCCAGTTTTCGTTGGTTTTCCAGATTTAGTCCAGAAGCTTTTATTTGCACATATTAATTGTTTTAAACTTCAAAATTGCATAACTTTTTCTCTCAGCTCTAAATTTAACAAACTAAAGTTCTATAAATGCATCTGTTAAAGTACTTTAGCTTAGTATAGGTTTTCAAAGAGTCTTTGATACTGAAATTAATCATGTCTTAGATTTAAAACTTAGAAAAATCATAACTCTTTCAATATAACTCCAAATGACCTGAAATTTTATATGGGTTACCACTATACCAGTAGGTAGCTACCATAAAAGTTTCAGCTTCAAAATCTTTTAGAAAATATTTTTGCTACAGTGCTAATTATGGCCGAAAATAGGTTTTTAGAGAATATCTTTTGCACCACAAATCCAAATTAGGTTTTTCCAGTTCCTATGCCTAGGTACATTCCTATTTTGCCTTGTGTATAAATTTCGTCGCAATTGGATAATTTTTGCTTGCTCTTTTGTTTAAGTGTTGCTCGTCTTATTGGTTGTTTTCGCTCTTTCGCTTAGGATTCGATATTTGCGGTAACCCGAGAAACGACCCTCCGCAACAAATTGAGCAACAGCAAGCAGGCAAGCAGTTTGATCATTTCCCACTTGATCCCATTACTTTCAAAGTCTAATATTTTGTTTAACTTGTATGTATGCATGCTTTTGTGTCAATGATTAATTTTTGCAGAATAGAGGTAGCTAATCCTATTGCATTGTTTCCCTTAAATTGTTCACCGCCATCGCTTTAGGAATATTATCCTCACCGGTGAATTAGAGCCCGATGAATGATTTAGGGCCTTTTATTTGTTTTTACGATATGATGCTTAGCAATGCTTAGTTGTCGGTAGTATTGGGCGATCATCGACTTAGTCGGTGATCTTGATCACACAAATGTTATTATTATTCCATTATGTCCAACCTTGTGTTTTACCAATTTACAAATCAAAAACTCAAAACAAAAATTATATCTTGATTTGGGCACAATGGTATGTTGGTGTGATCTTCTGGGTGTGATTGGAATGGTGCCTAAGTCCCTAAGGACCGAGTTACTTGTGCCATTGATCCAAGCAATTGTTGCGTACAACCACACGAGGGGATATGGGACCTCTTGACTAAGTACTTTGGGAGGTGCACTTATGAGCTGGCTCTGGGGTGTGTGCGTGTGTGTTTGTGGTGTGCGAGGAGCATTTCCGTTAGGCTGTCTAATGTATCCTTCTCCGTGGTTGCGCTCTAATTAGCATCGCCCATTGGAAAGCGCCTTGTAGACTTAGCCGTGCTCGCATACCAAAGGAAGTATGCTAACCGTACGTGGAAAGGCGGTTCATCGTGGTGGGTACATTGGTACACCCGCAGGTTTAAACTATTCGAATAGCCTCGCCCTAGGTTATGGACACGCTTGGTTATTTCCCACAAGAACTAGACTACAACCTTTTAAAACTTAAACTTGACATGGTGGTATGAAGGGGTACTTCATGCTATTGTTGTGGTGACTATGGGTTAGTCACTTCTGTGTTGGTGTTGTCCCTATCTGTGTTATTATTGTCTCTTTATTTGAACAATAAAAGCATTGCAAACTTGCTTTGAATCTATTACCTTATTGTAAATGAAAACTTGCTTTATGTCAAAATAAGTCCAAAGCCTCATCCACTTAAATAAAGCTTGCATGTAGTTAATTATAGTTCGTTATCTCACACGTTCGTTTTGCGAGTACAAAAACAAGTTTTGTACTCATATGCTTTGCTTAATATTAATTGTTGCAGAGGAAGAAGGTGAGCCCCAAGGGCCTCACTTTGTGAGTCGTGTTATGCGCTGCTTGGGACGATTAGCTTGGCGGTCCGGTTGGTTGCCTTGTGGGTAAAGGCACACCGATTGGCTTTTGTTTATCGCCATCTTATGGCCATTTTGCTCACTGTATTTACTTATCTTTATGAATTTTGGCCGGTCGGCCTCTCTTTGTAATAACTCTCTTTATATTATCTATGTCGCTCACTTGTTGCTTTTGCTTCGCCTATGTGTATGAATGGAATTGATGCATGATTTTGTAGAAGGGTGTGTATACCGATTGGAAGTATACATATCTCGAGGCTTGGTTTATTTGATTTGTACCGTTAGGACCTAGTGGATGGTTAAACAAAGATAAGCCTAATAAACCGGGTCCTCACAAAGTTGGTATCGAGCCATTCCACCGTAGTAACTCAAGCTTGATCGCCTTTAGGATATTTTGGAAAACTTAATTTCAAAGTATCAAATGATTTATGAAAGCTTAAGTAAGTTCTCGATTTTATTCCTTATCCATCTTAGCTTTCTATCTCATCTTGCTCTAATTGAGTTTTAAAAATTGTTTTCCTCTCATCCTCTTCTAAAAGATAGTGTTATCGCTTAAATTGGGTTTTGGGAACCAATGAGTTTGGCAAATTGAAATGTTAGCCGCCTCTACAAGATTTTGAAGCTTCTGGTTGAAGGTTTTGGCTAGGAGGCTTGGATGCAAAATCTGACAGCGATCATTCGCTTCCGACAGCAAGCTCAAAGGTTTCTAAATAGGGTAGAAAATGAGAGGATAATCAACTAAAACTTGTGGGAATAAAAGGGTAAGATGTGATATTAGTTGGCTGCCTTATTAGTGATTTTACCCTGTTATTTAGTTATGATAAGACTTAAGTGGTGTGCTGAAATTTGCATTCCTAAACCGATTGCTCGCTCTTTCCATACGAGTTAGTCGATGGAAGTTGCTCTTGTGATTGAAACTTTGTGCTGATTTTGTGGTTGTTTTGGGCCTTTAGAGTTCATCTCCAAGCAATTGTAGGATCTATCCCCACTCCAACTTTCTCGCAACTCCCTAGTCCTTGGCTTTTCTTTCGCACCTTTCACTTCTAGTTTCCGGTTGCGCTGCTAACCCATCCTTCGTAAAGTGATGTTGGGACAGCACAGCAATGGCGGATTTTGGTCACGTGGCCCCGAGGAACGGCGGTTACCTCCCTTTTGTTTAGGCCGTGGTGATGAGAGCCACGTTGACGAAGGTTGCAACTGGGAAGGTCAAGGTCCGCCACCAGTGGGTGAGGAAGGACACTACAAAGAACGAGTGTACTACACCGCCAAACTCGTGATTTAAGACCACTTGCCCGAAATTGTCCGATCGCCTGATCACTTGTTTCTCCGCGAGGAAAGCAATCACTATCCCAAAGAGTGTAGTTTGAACAAGGTAATCCCAAGTCGTTAGAACTTCAACGATCGCTTCTTTGGTCGTCAGAAGTACAAAGAACCGCCAATGCCTCCAAACCAAATAAGTTCTGGATGATTTGTTCTGAGTCGTGGGACGATTACCGCCTATACCTTCCTAACTTTCAGATTGTGGTCGAAGATCCCGCTGTTGCTAGGGCCGTAAAGAGAAAGCTAAAGGATCGCCGCAAGCGCCAAGAAATAGTCGATGTCACTTGTTTCTTTTGCAACAACAAGGGTCACTATGCGCGCTAATTGTCCTAAAGAGAGTGCAGCCACCCTTGTCCTCCGGTCGTGGTCTCGATCTTGTGCACCGCGAAGTCGCCAGAGCGCCTCCGAATCCAGCCAAGTCACTTGTTTCCGCCGCAAACCTGTGGTCATCATGCTTTTAATTGTCCTAAGGAGCTTGCAGAACCTCTCGATTCTTTTCGCGCCTCGTGATTCGATCGCATGCACTCGCGAAACATCGTGACCGGAGGGTCGTCCGTGCTCAAGTCAATCCTATCTCTCGTTGGGAAAGCTCAGAGGTACTCACGCCGTAAGGTACACTTCGTGAGCCCTTACCCTAATACTATTGTATTCAATTCCGAGCATTTCATTCCCTTGTATTCCCATCTTTGTCGCTTTTGTGGCATTTGTTTCGCTCTTTACCTAGTGCCTCTGCACTCCTCGTTTCAAAGGTCTTGCTAATCTATCTCAAACCCCAATATACCTTCCGGATGTCGCATTTGTTTGACTAAGCTGTAATCTTCCTTCCTTTATATCCTAGGCATCGATGCCGCTTTTTGCTCAAATCCTCGCGACCCCAAAGGGCCGCAGCCTCTAATCAACTAGCTCCGAGGGATGACTCAGATAGCTAGTTAACCGATCGTGGTCTTGTTCATAGTGAAGTAACTGCACAATTTGCTTCACCAACTAAGGATGACCATAGTCACTCTAAGATAGCTAGTCGAGGAGGGATGACTCAGATAGCTAGTTAGCAGTCGAGATTCCGCTGTTAGTGGAATTAACTGCACAAATCGCTCCACCAACTAACAACGGCCCCGCACCACCACCCTTAGAATCAAGAGAGACTCTCAACTGCCAATCCTTGTTATATCCGGACTGTAAGTTTCTCGTCGACTAAAGTGGCACGCTTCCTACCACCAACCAAGGTTCATACCGGTCACCTAGCTGAGCTCTATATCGCTGTGGATCATGAGCTTGCATGGGGTGCCAAGACGATCATCTCCGATCGTGGTTCCATCTTCACTTCCCGCTCGCATAGCTTGCAAGAAGCTACATGGGAACGAGAAGATCGCCTCCGCAAGTGCACTACCCTCTCTCTTTTCCGAGTGAACCAAATCTCTGGACGAGATTTTTGTAAGGGGGAGGTTTGTAACATCCCAATTTCAACTTGTGTTGTAAGTGTAAGAAAATGAGTAGAAATTAAAACTTTTTCTTACATCATGTATTTCTCGCGTGTACTAAACAATTATTGTACAAGAGTATGGGAATACAAAGTCACAAGTCTTTTGATCCAAATCTTGATCCTCCAAAACAATCTTGTCGAATATCTTGATCATCTCCTCAGTAAATATTTTTCCTAAGTTCTTGGATGGTATGTGGCCCTCTGAAAATTTCACAATTTTTAGAAATTGTTTGAGTATTTTAGAGGGCAACAAAACTTAAACTAACATTGTATAAATTTTGGGGAAAATGTACAGCACAAAAACTCCTAAAAATTTTATACAAGGTCCAACTCAAGGTTAGCAAGCCATCACAAAATTTCATAGAATTTGGAGCTAGTTTGCTAGCTCTAAAAGTCCTTCAAGATTCCAGTTCAAATTAAACCTCAAGCCCGGTCCGAGTCGACTTGGACCTCGCACTCTGTGTCTTGGTCACACCGAGCCGCTTAGCCGTGTCTGCCTGGCCAAAGTTGGGCGCAGTGGTCCGGGCCATTGACTTTCAACCTGACGCCAAAGACCTCCTGTCTTTGTAAAGGACCTCCCACCCGCCGACCTCCTCGTGTTCTTTTACAAAGACAACCTCGAGGGCCTCCCCAGACCTCCTTTGCACCTTTGCAAAGACCACCTGGCGCACTCCTCACCCTCCACGACCACCCCTAGCGCTTGGGTGATCTTGAGCCGCCCATCTTGAGATCTCGTGGCTCACTCTCCCTAAGTGTTAGGACTCTAATACTTAGCCCAAAACTGGGCCCTTGATTTCAATCCAACACCACGACCTCCCCGGTGGAGCTCTGGGCCACGATTTAGCCGTTGAGTTCATTTGACCGCCTTTCCTATTTCTCTCACCGCCAGTGGGCCTGGCATTATCAATTTTGTGCGTGGCGTAGGGAGCAAGGTTTTGTCAACTCTAGGGTCGACAACGGCTATGTGCTGCCAACATTAAATGTCCGCAAGCACCTTTGCTCAAAAGTCACCCCGACACCGCTCCCATCATGTCGTTGATGCCCTAGCTCGCAGCACCTGAGTGGGTGTGACCTTGTTTTCATTTTTGGCGCTCTGCTATATATGGATCCCTGCTTCCCTTAAGTTTCTTTGGATCCATTCTTGCACCCCTAGTTTCTTCCTCTGCTCTTGAGCTCAAGTCACCCAAAGCCTCACACCATTGCTCGACCTTTGAGCTCTCCACGACCCTTGAGCTCCAAAGTGGTTCATTATTGCAATTTTGGCTAATCCTTTTGTTCTCTTGGTCACCTCGAGCTCTCTCGACTTGCTTTGTTTGACCTTCACAGAGGTTGATAAAGTAGGAGCGTGTGGTTCGTGGTCGGAGCGCTGCCTTCTTCACCTCCGCGACTCCACCTTCACCGAGCTCTTGCGCCACCTCTAGCTCCTCCATTCCCCGGTCGATTTCAAAGATCGGAAATCCCTATTCTTTAGACCTCTTCGGTTTTCGGGCCGCCAGAATTGGTCCCCGCGTTATCTCTGCTAGCGCTAGGCTGGTGGTGCCATGGTGTAGTTTTTGGCACCCTTAGGTCCTCCGTCCTATTTGGAGCTCATTCGTGTTTTTGGTTTCGCCGACGAGGTCCACATCGCCGCGGCAAGTCAGGCACGCCGGGTTTTGTGGCCTAAAACCTCCTGCTGTTATATTCTTAGGACCACTTTAATGCTCAAATCATTGCTCATCATTGGTGCATTAATTGTGTCCTAATTTGTGCCGTGGAGTCACCGACGCAGGGCCATGGGTTTAGAATTAAAGTTTGGAAATCATTAAGTGTCCTTTAGTTTCATTTATTGTCAATCATCCGGAGCATTTAATTTGTCTTAACCGCCGCTTTGTCGTTGTCCGGAGGTCCCGCGCCATTAAAACCACTCCAGACCTCCCACAAATCCTCGCCGTAAAGACCTCCGTAGGTTAAATCCCACCGCTAGGATCACCCTCCTCCTTGGGGTCCTTGCAAAAGACCTCCTTGAGGTCCTCTCAGGCGAAAAGGTCACCCCTGGCCGCTTTTGTCAAACCGCCTCTCTGACCTCCTTGGGGTCCTCTTTGCAAAAGTCCTTCCTTAGTCGCTTTCAAAACCACCCCGAGCCACCCCACCAAGGTCCTCTTGTGCAAAGACCACCTGGTCATTTGTAAAGAGAACCTTCAAAACTACGCTTAGGTCCCTTTGCAAAAAGACCACCTCCGCCCTTTGTGAAGAAGTCGAGGACTCTCTCCGCTCGTGATCCTGACCGCTCATGACCTCCCACTGAGATCTCGAACCGCCCGCACTCTCTCTCGTTGAACACTGTCGCGAGGACCTCCCGCCAAGATCATGGCCATCCATGACCTCTCGGTGAAATCCTAGCCGCCCGACTCTCCTCGCTCATCTTAGCCGCTCAGACCTCCCACCGGAGATCGTGACCGCTTCAGGACCTCCTCGCCAGCCTCCGGACCGTTAGATTTAGATCTAACCGCTAGACTCTCCTGCAGATCTCAACCGCCCAGACCTCCTATGGGAGATCTCGAGCCGCTAAGATCTCGCCGATCAATCGCTGACCTTTAGACCTCCCCTAGTGCTCTCGGACCGCCAGATCTTGATCCGACGGCCACGACTCTCAGTTAGCGCTAAGACCTCCTTTGCGTGCGCGCAGGCGGCACCGATCGTGAGCCATTGGATTCAAGATCTAACTGCTAAGACCTCCATTTGGCGCGATGAGGTCTTTGCGCCGTGCCCGTAAGCGGGTTTTAGTATCAGAGCTCGTGAGCCGTGCGATCTTTGATCAACGCCCACGACCTCCCCGCTGCTGGTTTTCCAGATTTAGTCCGAGAAGCTTTTATTTGCACATATTAATTGTTTTAAACTTCAAAATTGCATAACTTTTTCTCTCAGTAGTCTAAATTTAACAAACTAAAGTTCTATAAATGCATCTCATAAAGTACTTTAGCTTAGTATAGGTTTTGCAAGTAGTCTTTGATACTCAAATTAATCATGTCTTAGATTTAAAACTTAGAAAATCATAACTCTTTCAATATAACTCCAAATGACCTGAAATTTTATATGGGTTACCACTATACCAGTAGGTAGCTACCATAAAAGTTTCAGCTTCAAAATCTTTCTAGAAAATATTTTTGCATAAAGCTAATTATGGCCGTAAAAATAGGTTTTAGAGAATATCTTTTGCACCACAAATCCAAATTAGGTTTTTCCAGCTCCTATGCCTAGGTACATTCCTATTTTGCCTTGTGTATAAATTTCACGCAATTGATAATTTTTGCTTGCTCTTTGTTTAAGTGTTGCCTGCCTTATTGGTTGTTTTCGCTCTTTCGCTTAGGATTCGATATTTATGTAACCCCGAGAACGACCCTCCGCAACAAATTGAGCAACAGCAAGTGTGCAAGGCTTGATCATTTCCACTTGATCCCATTACTTTCAAAGTCTAATATTTTGTTTAACTTGTATGTATGCATGCTTTTGTGTCAATTATTAATTTTGCCGAATAGAGGTAGCTAATCCTATTGCATTGTTTCTTAAATTGTTCACCGCCAACGCTTTAGAATATTATCCTCACCGTGAATTAGAGCCCTGAATGATTTAGGCCTTTATTTGTTTTTACGATATGATGCTTAGCAATGCTTAGTTGTCGGTAGTATTGGGCCATCATCGACTTAGTCGGTGATCTTGATCACACAAATGTTATTATTATTCCATTATGTCCAACCTTGTGTTTTACCAATTTACAAATCAAAAACTCAAAACAAAAATTATATCTTGATTTGGGCACAATGGTATGTTGGTGTGATCTTCTGTGTGATTGAATGGTGCCTAAGTCCCTAAGGACCGAGTTACTTGTGCCATTGATCCAAGCAATTGTTGCGTACAACCACACGAGGGGGATATGGGACCTCTTGACTAAGTACTTTGGGAGGTGTTAATTATGAGCCGGTCTGGGTGTGTGCGTGTGTGTTTGTGGTGTGCGGGAGCATTAGCAACCGGTTAGGCTGTCTAATGTATCCTTCTCCCGTAAGCGGCTCTTAATTAGCATCGCCCATTGGAAAGCGCCTTGTAGACTTAGCCGTGCTCGCATACCAAAGGAAGTATGCTAACCGTGGCTGGTGGAAAGGCGGTCTATCGTGGTGGGTACATTGGTACACCCCCGCAGGTTTAAACTATTCAATAGCCTCGCCCTAGGTTATGGACACGCTTGGTTATTTCCCACAAGAACTAGACTACAACCTTTTAAAACTTAAACTTGACATGGGTGGTATGAAGGGGTACTTCATGCTATTGTTGTGGTGACTATGGGTTAGTCACTTCTGTGCTGGTGTTGTCCCTATCTCTGTTATTATTGTCTCTCTTTATTTGAACAATAAAAGTTAATTGCAAACTTGCTTTGAATCTATTACCTTATTGTAAATGAAAACTTGCTTTATGTCAAAATAAGTCCAAAGCCTCATCCACTTAAATAAAGCTTGCATGTAGTTAATTATAGTTCCGTTATCTCACACGTTCAGTTTTAAGAGTACAAAACAAGTTTTGTACTCATATGCTTTGCTTAATATTAATTGTTGCAGAGGAAGAAGGTGAGCCCCAAGGGCCTCACTTTTGTGAGTCGTGTTATGCACTGCTTGGGACGCATTAGCTTGGCGGTCCGGTTGGTTGCCTTGTGGGTAAAGGCACACCGATTGGCTTTTGTTTATCGCCATCTTATGGCCATTTTGCTTCCACTGTATTTACTTATCTTTATGAATTTTGGCCGGTCGGCCTCTCTTTGTAATAACTCTCTTTATATTATCTATGTCGCTCGCTTGTTGCTTTTGGGCTCTATGTGTATGAATGGAATTGATGATGATGGAAGTATACATATCTCAGTTTTGTAGATTGGAAGTATACATATCTCGAGGCTTGGTTTATTTGATTTGTACGTTAGGACCTAGTGGATGGTTAAACAAAGATGTAATAAACCGGGTCCTCACAGAATGGTGGATATAGTGGAGGAAGAGCAGCTAGAAAGGGAGAGACATCGGCGCTGTGTTTTCAACTGAGGTGAATGAACGCCCGCTGGCGCAGGTAAACTCTAAATTATAGTAGCTAAGATAATTTTTAGAGCTATCTTGTTATTTTTCTAGTTTAAAAGGTATTATTAGTATTTATAAAATATTTATTGTGCAAAAATGAGAACAAAATTGAAGCTGACAATATTTTAATGAAGATATGAACACCCTATTGAGTTACTCTGGCATTTTTATAGAATTTTTAGAGCTACCTTGCTATTTTCCTAGTTTAAAAAATATGTTTGGCATTTCAAAATTATTTCCCGTGTAAAAATTATCTAAATTACAACAGACTACACTACAGTTAAAATGATCTAATAAAATCAATTCTATGTCGCTAGTTTTATTTGATAACCTGTCAAGGTTTCAAATTTAATTACAAAGTTACAAAAATATTTACCTGCGAAGTGGACAACCAAATCTGCCTCTCGCTCTCTCTCTCTCTCCTCTACTACGAAACAGTAGAGCTTCACTACTCACTTTCCCCCTTCTCCTCTTCTTCTTTCCCTCCCTCCTCTCTTTTCCTCCCTCCTCTCTTTTTCTCGGAATGAAATGAGCTTTGGGTGGATTTTTTTGGGGTTTTAGAGGGTAGCCTCTGTCGCCAATTCATCTGGCGACAGGAATCTGCCCCTCCTGCCGCCATTTTGTTCGGCGATTTAGTACTATTCACCCTTCTCTCACTAGATGAAATAGCTATTGGAGGCTAAACTGGCGACTAGGAAAAATGACATCGTGTCGTCGCTATTTGAAATAGTAATAGGATACCATTTTACCAAATTTTTTTGACTATTTAATTTTGTAATTTTTTATTTTAAATAATATTATTAAAAAAAATTCATTGAAACACAGGAGTCTCCGAAGCATCCGGCTGCGAGGATCGCACTCGGTTTTGCGCAACGAGCCACGCGCGCGCACCTGCATTTGCTCATCCGGCAGTCCCATGACCGCCGCCGGGGAGCCCGCCGCCGCCGCGTGCACCACCCCAGTGTTAGCTATAATCTTTGTCATTAGTGAATATGCATGTTTGTTTTTATTCATTAGTACGTAGTAAATATCCTTTGTAGGTCTGTGCATGTTAACAAAGACGTGAGACACACAAGCTAGTGGCTTGAGATGAAGCGCATGCAGTTTGGACTGCGCATGCATGGCAAGGTGCCGACGTGTCGCGGCGACGCGGACGTGCCGTGAGAAACGGATCGCATGCGAGTGAGAAACCAACAGATCGAGTGGGTTAGTTGCATATTAGTAGGAGTCAAGGCTTAAGAATAGGTCCATAAGTGGAGCACGCCTTAAGTGGCCCCGCACATTAGTTAGACTTGCATGCATCGCTTATGTATTTAAAAGTTGTTGGCTGTTGAATGAAATAAAAGAGGCGAGACAAGTTTCCCTCTGTGTGTGTGTTATCCTGAGGTCTATTGTCTGCTGTGCGTGAAGCATACTTGTAGAGAAGAGTTGTGTGATTCAATTCTGTAGCCACTGTGAAGGTGTTAAGAGGAGTTGAGAGATTCAATTCTAACAATTGGTATCAGAGCAAGGTGATGATGAAGACGATGCCGCGTGGTGACACCTCGCCGAGCGGAGCCATTGTGAGCAGTGGTTCGGGCGACTCGACGACGACGACTACGATGGCGGGGAGGCTTCCATTCCCGATGCTGACAAGGACGAACTACGCGGCGTGGGCGATGAGGATGAAGTACCTCCTGCGAACCAATGGCGCGTGGGGTGCTATTGATCCTGAGAAGGCATCCGGGGCTGTCGATGAGAGCAAGGACCAGCTGGCCTTGACGATCATCTCGCAGTCGATCGACGACGAGACGCTGCTGCGAGTTGCTGAGAAGGAGACCGCCTCTGATGTGTGGGCGGCGTTGCGCTCCATGCATGTGGGCAGCGAGCGTGTCCGGGAGGCAAGAATTCAGTCCTTGCGGTCTGATTTTGATAACCTCAAGATGGGTGATGCAGAGTCCGTGGATGATTTCACGGCGAAGTTCACGGTGCTAGTTGGGCGCATTCGTGAACTTAGAGAAGCGATGGACGAGAAGTACGTCGTGAAGAAGCTGCTGCGAGCCGTCTCCACCAAGTTCGTCAATGTCGCTTCATCGTTGATGTTGTTTAGTGACATCAACAAAATGGCCATGGAGGAGGCCATTGGGTCACTGAAGGCCCATGAAGAGCTGCTCAAAGGACGAGAGGTCCAAACAGATGAGCAACTTCTCATGGTAAGAGGACTTGACTCGTCACGAGGACAAGGCCGCGGTCGTGGCCGTGGCGAATGGCGCAAAGATAAAAGTAAGGTACAATGCTACAACTGCGAAGAATTTGGACATTTTGCTTGGGAATGTCCTGAGAAGGAAAAGAATGAGACTGCACTCCTTGCCGCAGCATCAAACGATTCTCTCATGTGAGTGGGGACATGATGACAAGATTAGGGGGTAATTGTTAGCTATAATCTTTGTCATTAGTGAATATGCATGTTTGTTTTTATTCATTAGTACGTAGTAAATATCCTTTGTAGGTCTGTGCATGTTAACAACACGTGTGAGACACACAAGCTAGTGGCTTGAGATGAAGCGCATGCAGGTTTGGACCTGCGCATGCATGGCAAGGTGCCGACGCGTCGCGGCGACGCGGACGCGCCGTGAGAAACGGATCGCATGCGAGGTGAGAAACCAATGATCGAGTGGGTTAGTTGCATATTAGTAGGAGTCAAGGCTTAAGAATAGGTCCATAAGTGGAGCACGTCTTAAGTGGCCCTGCACATTAGTTAGACTTGCATGCATCGTTTATGTATTTAAAAGTTGTTGACTGTTGAATGAAATAAAAGAGACGAGACAAGTTTCCCTCTGTGTGTGTTATCCTGAGATTTATTGTCTGCTGTGCGTGAAGCATACTTGTAGAGAAGAGTTGTGTGATTCAATTCTGTAGCCACTGCGAAGGTGTTAAGAGGAGTTGAGAGATTCAATTCTAATACCCAGCCACCCCGGATGGCGAGGTGCACGCCCTCCTCCGCCGCTCGTCCTTCTTCTCGGCCTCCTCCGACGAGGACCTCGAGGAGCGCGCGTTCGAGCCGGACGAGAAGGTCATTGTATCCATCTCCGGCGATCCCGACGCCGACGACGAGCACCTCTTCTCCGCCGGCGGCCGCGCGCCGCCCTTCTCGTGGCGCAAGCTCTGGCTCTTCACGGGGCCCGGGTTCCTGATGAGCATCGCGTTCCTGGACCCGGGCAACCTCGAGGGCGACCTCCAGGCCGGCGCCACCGCTGGCGACACGCTGCTCTGGCTGCTCCTCTGGGCCACGGACATGGGGCTCCTCGTTCAGCTGCTCGCCGCGCGGCTCGGGGTGGCCTTCGGGAGGCACCTCGCCAAGCTCTGCCGCGACGAGTACCCGGACTGGGCGCGCCGCGCTCTCTGGCTCATGGCCGAGGTCTCCATGGTCAGCGCTGACATCAAGGAGGTCATCGGGAGCGCCATTGCCATCAAGATCCTCAGCCGCGGGTTCTTGCCGCTCTGGGTCGGCGTTGTCATCACCGCATTGGACTGGTATGCTTTGGTCATCTCTTCTTGGGTTATTGAAATGCCCTGGTACGTTTCAGTTATCAAATGTTGCTAGGCATTTCGCGCAAAGGATGAGATGGGGATTTTGGTGTTAGATCTGAAGGTAGCTCCAAAATTTGGAGCTTTTAGGCCTATTTATTGCAAATTTGTAGGTTGGGGTCGTTGATATATGTTGTAAAAAGTGAAATTTGATCAAATTAGATTCAGTTTGTATAATTCTTTTTGGTCGATTCCACCCATGCTGCCATGCATTGTTCAGAATTTTAGTTGGTATGCATTTGCATTTTCTTATGGGAGATTAGAAGACACCGGGCAGCATTTCTCCCATGGATACAGGACTTGCAACAGATTAATATTCGTTTAACACTGTAGTCTATAGGTCATTTGGACCCAACACTTCTATTTGAAAATATCAGAAATGTGATGAATAGTGCCGTCATTTTGTTGTCTAGCTAGCAGGTAATGCTTGTCTGCTTATACTTGATGCCAGAAAAACAATTGGACACAGATGAGATTGATGACTATGACGTTGTCTGAATGAATGTCTAGAAGAAAAAAAGGATCTCGGGACCTTACAATTTATGAAAATTCTGTAAGATGCTACATTGTGTCAAAACTTGAGGACACCACATATGTACATGAGTCTATTTTTTTATTACTATTCAAACACAGTAGTGACTTTTATCTGAATAAGTGCATGTGGCACCTGTAGCAAGTATTTGGTTTACTACCAGTACACTTACAAAACACATTTCTTACATCATGAGCACTGATTATGTTGTATTTTTTTCGAATGGGAGGTTGCAAACTACTTACCTTAATATTACTTTTCATCAGCTTTATTTTTCTTTCCCTTGAGAACTATGGGGTGAGGAAGTTGGAAGCTGTATTTGCAGTTCTGATTGCAACAATGGCCTGGTCCTTTGCTTGGATGTTTATAGAAACCAAGCCCAATGGGAAAGACCTAATAATAGGTGAGTAACCTTTTCCGTTTAACCTTTTATAGTGTGCTTCATTTGTCTGATATTATTACCATAATGTAATTTATGTACTATAGGTATTCTGGTTCCTAAGCTGAGCTCAAGAACAATAAGGCAAGCTGTCGGGCTTGTTGGATGTGTTATCACACCCCACAATGTGTTCCTCCATTCTGCTCTTGTGCAATCAAGAAAAATTGACCCTAACAAGGAATATCAAGTCCGTGAAGCGTTTGAGATACTATACCATTGAATCCACCATGGCATTGGTAGTACCCTTCATGATAAATTTATTTGTCATGACAGTTTTTGCAAAAGGGTTTTATGGTACCAAAGAAGCAGGTAATATTTGCCTAGAAAATGCTGGACATTATCTACAAGAGAAGTTTGGTGGAGGTTTTTTCCCTATCCTTTCTATTTGGGGAGTTGGGCTGTTAGCAGCTGGCACGAGTAGTACCATAACTGGAACTTATGCTGGGCAGTTTATAACGGGTGGATTTCTAAATTGGCGATTGAAAAAGGAATAATCAATTATTTGCCACTGCAAAGATGTGGATTTCAGGATTTGCCACTCCATGTGTGAATGACATCTGGGTCCCGGGACCACATGTCATAGACACATCAGTGGCAAATTCTGAATTGCAAATCTTTGACAGTGGCAAATAATCAAATCTCCCTTGAAAAAAAGGGATCAGGGCAATGATCACTTGAAGCTTTGCAATTGTGCCAACCATAACTGTTGCTTTATACTTCAACACATCTGATTCTGCACTGGATGTTCTGAACGAGTGGCTTAATGTGCTCCAGTCAATTCAGAACGGCCGTTGATCCTAAGGTGTAATAGGTTCTCTTTCTTTTTTCCGTAAGAATGTTGTGCATGTGTTCTACTTCACTTCAAATCTTCTTTTGTCAATATTAGCCAGTCATCCAAACTCATCAGGACGAGGAATATTGTGATGCTGATAAGGGATGCAATTTATGATTATACCTGTTCAGGTCATATGCCTATATCACTATTAAGAGGTGGTAGATCTCGCTGTGCTAAAAGAATCACCAGTTAAATTGCAAACATTAGGATGGATTGCAGATACAAAATTAGTGTTCCATTGCTGCAGATGCCATCTAGAGCTGTTTGTGTTTTTAATGGGGGTCTGATTTCAGTTTTTGTCCTTGAAAGGTGTTGGGTCTTACTGCTTTTTTCCTAGGCTATGCTAAACTCAAGATCATGATATTGTATAATATTTGCTCTTTTTTCTGTATTTATTTAGTTTATACTAGATCTTTCATCGAATGATTGCCTATTCGCCTGTGAACGTGTGCTTTGCTTGTATCTTACGAGTCTCTATTTCTGTAGGAAGAGACCCTATGAACCTATCGATGACTGTTCCAGTGTCTTAGTTGTTTCAGTTTTGCGGAATCATTATAAATTAGGTTGCTAAAGTTAAATTTTCATATACACGCGTAGCATTCTCAACTAACTTTGGCATTTTGACACAGATTGCAACCTGGACAGTTGCATCCGTACCAATCATAATCAATGGCTACCTCTTGTTGGATTTCTTCTCTTCAGAAATGGGAGGCCTATTATCTGGCTCACTTCTCTTCGTGGCTGTGCTTGCTTATGCTACATTCCTACTATATCTCATCCTCCGGGGCACGAAGCTGTCTGACCGTATTGTTACAGCAGTACACAAGAACAGTTTCACATGACAAACAACAGGATAACTAGTTTTGTTCTATCATAGCTTATCGGCATATAGACTACACCTGGCGCACCGAGTAGGAGACTGAGAGATCGGGGACCGTATATTACAGAGGAAGGAGAAGGTTCTTTTGTTGAGAAGAACCGCAACTACGTACTGTTGCGTCGTTTATACCACACTGACTGCAGCTGGAAGAAAATACACTGGAGATGATTACGCGGCGTTGTTGTATATCCTTCCATTCTTTAGTTTATACCTGAAGCGATAAATGGTGCAAGAGAAGCACAGGAGTGCTGTAAGGCACTCTGTTTCAGTGTCTCTGTGCCTAGAGTCTAGATTGACCAACCGATGCAGTTAACCGGCAGGCATCGAAACTATAGTGATGATAGTATTTAGGTTCAGTGACATATTTGGACATTTTAGGTCTGTTTTGCTTTTGTGATGCTGTTATAACTCGTGTCGGTTAGAATCAAACACGAAAGTTGTACTTATTTTGATTTAAAAGAGATTAGATTGAGGTCCTAGGCCATTCTAGATGCTGCAATGGTGTCCTGAAAGGCCGGAACCGTTCGAATGGGATGGTTGATCGGGACCAGGTTGCCTGCCGAGGACAGCCTCATGGAGCAAGTTTTTGTAGTGATGTGGGTGTTTGCTTCTTGCCGTTTCTGCCGTGCGCGCTTGTGTGCATAATGCGCTGTCTGCCAACGCATTTACAGCGCGAGGTATGGGAAACAAGGAGCCGCAAGAGTGAATTCGCTGTCTGGTTTATCTTTCTTGAGAGTGCGTCTGCTCCCTGCCATACTCAAGCCGTTTTTTTTTTCTCGAATAGTTCCTAACCATATGTCCAAGTTGCTCGATGAGCAAACGGTATCTAGTTAATCCATGCCAGTTTTTCAGTTGTCGAATTGAACAGAAAGAAACAGAGTTATGTATATGGAACTATGGACAATACTAGTATTGGAAATATGCGCAATATTTTAATTCCAGGTTATATTACGAGACAAATATCACATATGACTAGAGATGCATAAACCAATACTGACAGCAGATAACACATTGTACTTCTAAATATATGCAAGAATATGATTATCGTTTGGTCGCACAAATAACTTACAGTTGGACTTGATGAAGAACAGGACACGTGGATGCACTGCCTAGAAATCTTATTGCCGCCTCATGCAACTGAATTATGTGACAATGGTTCGGATATGCCTACTCACCCTCCTTCCCGGTACACGCCGAGGAGAAGTGACGACTCGATTCGACAGCATGGCACACCAGCATAGTTGAACAGAGAGGAAGCAGAAGAATGTGAGAAATTCAATTGTACTTCAGGTCTGGACGTCTCTAGATCCTTTTTAAGGTCGAGACAATTACTCTCTAGTAACTGCCTAATAAAGTACATATTGAACAACTGGTAACTACTAATTCAAAACTAATTAATGGTAACTAGGTAGTGTTTATCACATTGTTCTACAAACTTCGACCAGTGTATTACGATCACCCTGGTTTATGGTTTCAACCAGTGTATTTCGAATGCTCGGTCTATGGCTCCGACCAGGTCTCTGACTAGTGTATTCCGACCATACTGGTCTATAGCTCCGACCAGGTCTCTGATCAGTATAATGAGAGAGAGAGAGAGAGAGAGAGAGAGAGAGAGAGAGAGAGAGATGCATGGTTAGTAAAAGAAAGGTGAACAGAGTCACGCGATTACCACATGAAAATACGCGAATACGCACGTGCGTGCATACATATGTGTGAAACATTAGCTATAGTCCTCCTCATGTCACCCCATGCCATGTGTCACAGTTTGAAGGGGTGACAAGGACTCTACCTTATAGATTACTCTCCCACCACTTGGGTAGGCAATATGAGACTAAACCATGCATGCTTTGGAATTTTAGGAGTGAATGGGTCTTGACACTCATGGGCCCAATTCGAACAACTAGTACTTTAGAGTTAGTGGTTGAGTGTTGCTACCCCTCTTCTTGGGCGATGGCAGGAGTTGGGTTTAGGTTCACTAGGTTAGGTTGCTAATGTGTTGGGTTACAGATAGGCTACACTAGCATAAAACAAATTATTTCTTACCACGTATGATGAGGCCCTAGGTGCATCTACTACGGTAGTCAATATCCGTAAGTTGCAAGTGTGTGCTAAACCTCAAGTTGAGCCTATTATGCATCAATGGAGAAAGAAACAAGAACAAGGTTCGGCCAAGAGCAAGGAGCGGGAGGTAGGCAGTAGGGGGAGCTTGAGCGGACATGGGAAGGCACAAGGACCGAGGGCTTTGCATATTGGAAAGTTTACAAGAGAATCCGATCAAGAAAAGACAAAGGATCCAAATTCAAGCTTAATTCCGAATTCAATGCATTTTTAGCCTAAGAATCCGAAATGGATTTGGATTGGAGCAATCCCAATTCGGATCTTTCTTTAAAAGAAGTTAATTTTGAAATTACTTGTAATAGGGTAGTTTAAATATATTTTCAGCAATTAGAGTAGCTTAAATTTTGAATTAAAGTAGGAGTTTGCAATAGGAGTGGTTTGGATTACTGTTCATGCACACTATTTCCGACTTGGGCTACTATAGCCAGCTCGGATTACTGTTCATCCGAGTGTACTGTTCAGTAGGCTATATATTTAGGGTAGATCCCCATTGTAAGCAAGTTAGAGTTGAAGAAAATACAGAAAAGTCACATGTTTGTGTGGCGCAAAATGAATACATGCGTTTCGGAAATTCCTATCTAGGGTTTTGTGATTGCGTGAATATTGGAGGGTGGCTTTTTTCCAAGATCCGTGATTCCATGTGGATCATCTCACCAATTCGTAGCATCCTCAATTACTTACGGTTTGGTGTTGTTTTTCGGGTTTGATTTTGTTTCTCTCTTCGGATTGATTCAACATCAACCAAGTATTACTTGCTTTAGAGATACACTTGCTCTTCCTTTTTGCTGATCCAAGAAGGAGGAAAGCTAGGGTTTTGCTTCGATCAAGATTGAAATACAAGTACCGTGAAAGATTGGGCCATATTATGCATCAACTACACGTTGATCTGTATCATCTTGGTATCAGAGCGTGGTTAATTACGGTACGTGGAATTTTTTTCTTAGTACTTTGAGGTTGATCATCATGTCAAGAACTAGCCAACGTGGTTCTAATGGTGGATCGGATGAGGAGCCTATGTATGGTGATACACTATTACCAGACGTACGTGCTCAATTGGATGCTACTACTGGCTATTTTCTTCGTCGCGAGAAGGTGTTACTGTAATACCTCGAATATCAAATATAGAGAACATATTATTCGGAAGAGAAATTTATTCAAATTTGAATGCATTAAAGTTTAGAGGAAAATTGAAAGAAAATTCAGGATTTGAGAGAGGATTGGACCTTGGCTTTTAGCCCAAGGTGTCCTAGCCAAGTGGGCGGCCTTGTAGTGGAGTCAAGAAGGGGTCTCCTTCCCAAAACCCTACCCTCTGCTACAGTACCGCGCGCACTTTGTAGCATGCGATCTGTAGCAGCCCCCTCTGTGCTGCTCTACCAAGATGAGGAAGAAGCTCAGGTGCCGGCCATGGTGGAAGGAGAAGAAGGAGAAGGAGAAAGGAGGAGGAAGATCATCTTCTCAAGGTTCTCCCACCTACGTCCTGGTTGCTACAAGGGTAACGAGTGCCGATCCTCATCGTTTGATTAGTGGTAGATGTGTTTTGGTTCAATTTTGATTATATTGATTTGCTGCGGGTAGAAATTCGATTCTGTCCAGATTGTTGCGTGGACTTTTTCGTGATGTTAGAGGCCGAATCTGAGTTTCCCATCTCCTAGAGATATGTAGGTCTTGTTCTTAGCTTTCAGTGGCCGCCAAGATCACCTAATTCCGACTTTCGAGTCAAAAGTTATGATAGATTTAATATCTGCTGTCCAGAATCCTGACGAGAATTAGCAGTCTCTGTTTAGGTTGATATATGGCCTAGTTAGAGGGTGATTCAGAGGTCTTGCCCATAACAAATTTTGAAGGTGATATCACTAGCTTTCAGGATTGATAAAGAACACCTCATTTGGATTTATAGATCAAAAGTTATGCACTTTTCTTTGTGACTGTCCAGATTGTAGATCAGTCTGTCCAGATTGTATGTCAGTTTCTATCTTTAGTTTTGACCCGTGTGCCACTTTTTGTTAAAGGCAAAATTTGAATGTCGTGCCAACTAGTTTATTGTAGGTAATTTCATAACCTTTTCAGATTGTTAAAGAACGCTCAATTCGGAGTGGTAGATTAAAAGTTATGGTTATTTTAGTATTGCTGTCCTGTTTGTTCAGACAGAAGCTGTGCTGCTGTTTTGTTTTCTTTATTAGAGAAGTTTATTGGCCGAATTGGGAAATCTCATCAACTTGAATGTTATAGATATGTTCGTTAAGATGAGGTAGGATCTGGACTCATCTCATTTCGAGTCCCACGTCATTAACTACTGTCATTTTCGTGCTGCTGTCCCGACACGTTTTTGGGTTGCAGCCTGTTTTCAGATTAGGTTTTATGGCGATTCCTTGGGAGTTCAAGGGGTATTGTAGACTATTAATTCGGGTTGGATTCTATGTTGTTCTTATTTCGGTTATTTAATTGTTTGAGCCACGAGGCTACGGGTTTGGGAGCGCCATCGTTGCACTGCTAACTTGTCGCGAAGGCAAGGCAATACTTTGTTGCTTTTGAGTCTTGTGATTGTGAATGTTTTCATGAATATAGTGTGACATATTGTGTTACCGAGATGCGGAATTGGTTATGTTCTTTCATTATGTGGAGTATATCTTGAGAGATGGTATTATCACTGTTCATGTTCATATCATGCATCCTTTTATTCATGTTATGTCCACGGAGTGGATTGTAAGTCCCACCATTCCAATGTGGGCAAATTTGGACATTGTCATGTCCCGTCACGGAGTGGATTGAAAGACCCATCAATTCCGGTATGGGCACGTAAGACCCATCAATTCCAGTATGGGCAGCTTTGGACACCTATATGAAACGTTCTTCATATAGGACTTGGATCCCGCACTTTTGTTAAGGTGCGGGCTTAAGTGAACACCGACGGGTGTGTCACTCACTATACGGTATATGCATGTGTGCAGTCCATCCTTGATTACATTCATTCATTTCATGTTTTCATAAGTGTTCACTCGATGCAAGGTTCGCATTCTTAAATGGTGATGTCTGTTTGTATATGTGTTCTTTTTCTTTCATTGTACTTATTTGAGTCATGGACTCACTCTTGCGTTGTTTGTTTATTTTAGGTAACCCCGATGTTGGCTCACTTGGGAGGGAGTAGACACGCACTACTCGTTCACATCATCCTATTCATGTTCAAGATTAAATTTAGTTCTATCTTACATTCGTTAATGATGAACCGTAATAATTAAATTATAATTGGTGAAGGAAGGATACCTTCTCCACATGGATGTTGATTTATTCTGCGTGTGAACCTTCTTTATTGATGATCGGTATTAAATAACTTAGAAGGTGAAGGAATGATACCTTCACCATGTCTGTTTAATTTAATCTTGTCTTTAGTTGAAATACTTAGTTCAAATTCTTCTGCATTATGGATGTATGTTAGATGTTTTAGGTGACATCTTGGCTTC